>CM052316.1:9656617-9760195 GCA_028455605.1 Lasioglossum malachurum | reverse complement strand
TTTTTGTATTAGTAGTTCTTGATCTTGTCGCTTCATTAGGATTACTTACCATTTCCAATCTTAATTTACTTCTAAACATTACTACACTGCAAGAAGTTTCACTTCTGCCGCGCGTGGTTTTCCACGCGTATAGTTTTTTATACATAAGAATATTAATCCTGGGTTATGAAATACTAGTGTCAAGTATAGGTACTTACAAATTTTTCAGAATCTTTTGTACCTCCGTCGGATCAACGGGACACTGCCATTTGCGCGAATAAGTTTGAAGCACAACGCAACACATTATCCAAAATTATGACAACGAACGGGAAGAAGTTACTCCGACCACGGTCAAAATAGTACTGCGGTTGTCACCTCGGTTTTTCGTGAATAGTTAAGGGTGGAAAAGTGGGGAAATTGTCAAAGAAATTCCTTGTGGCATTGTCTACGGTCATCAATGACGTCATTTATAAGGGTAGTCCGTTCGTCGATTCGATGGGTCCGTCGCACGTGTTGTCGCACGTTTTTTAATATTTTATTTTTCGCGAACGCGCTGACCTTACCCACCGCTCGGATATTATACATATACATATAGGACAGCTGCCAGCGATATTCCCCCACTTTTTTTACCTTTGACCGTTTGCTTTTTCATGTCGCGGATTCCGTGAAGCGAATTAGGCTTACACCCTGTCAAAAGAAGTTTCACTTCAAAAAGAAAATCGATTTCTATTTCACTCCAGTTTGTTGCAATTCAGGTGGAAAATGTTTATTTTGCATAAAGGTCCGCTGTCTAGAAATCGGTATCGACATTTTTCTTTACATTCTCGAACAAATGAATAATTTTCAGATTTAAAATAATACTTTATTTGGCAATATCAAGCAACTCGTCGATTAATTGCTTTGTAATTATAGAAATATGTTTTGAATACAGCATTCGGAAGAACGAGAGAGGACAATTGGATTACAATGATATGCTGCAATTCATGAATGTGAAAATTGATCCTGTCCCAGCACTGGTACCGATAAACGTCAAGGTAATTTCATTATTGACCCAATTTTTTACTTGAACACGCACAGTCACTTGAACTCGATTGATTTGTGCGTACTTTCTAGACTGCACTTTGGTGGGCATCGGAGAAAGAACCAGACTGTGGTGCTGGTATAAATTGGTGCGCTTTCATAAAAGATTTAGACATTAAATCGGAAGATGAAATCCCCGACGAAACAGCGAAATTGATATCGGATCCAAAGTGTATCAGAATTGGATCTTAAGAGTTTTACAAATTTTTACAAACTTATTACAAATTTTGTAAGCATTGTATCGTATGTATACTGCAACGAGTGTAACCGCCACTTTCAGAACGAGTAAAAACACATTTTCGTACGTGAAGTATATTATTTTATTATATAATTTCCATATAAACTACATCAGATTTAGCAAATTATTTACATCGTATTATGTTTATGCGTGTCCGCCATGTCGCTGCAGCAGTGTTGTTCAATACTCAACTTGCAAATGAATATTTTATTATTATCCGAGTTTGACCGAAAAATTTTGCTAACCATTTTTCGCGACGATACTGTGGTCACTTTGGCATAGTTCACTGACAACACCGTGCTGACAACGTACTCGAGAGGACACGGAACGTAATAAATAGTTAGGCGACATATAAATAAGAATTCTACAAAATATTCTTATCATTTACGTTTTATGCAATCCTCTGATCAATGTTAATTTACTTGGATAATCGTTTAATGTACTTGTGAGTGCTTGTACCCACTGGTTGTACAATTTTCGATGTAATTCACGTCGACTCAGAGTCACCAGATTAATCTTTTGCACTCCTTGCATATTTTAAGTCTTTTATTTAAAGTTTACTTCAAAGGTCAGTTCCTCGACTGCTACTTATTTTAAACAATTTTGTTTACTAATTATTAGACTGCCGATCTCTGTGCAAAATAAAAAATTTTCGTATCGATCGCAGGACACAGGAGTCAAATAAAAATTCTATTCTTCTTTTAATTGCCCTATTAAGCTGAAACTAGTACATTGATGTGCTTAACAGCTTATATCTCAATAACTATTTGTTTGCGACGTGTGGCCTCTTCCAAAATTTTTCTCTTCTGGATGAGTGTAAAAAACAACAATTTTACACCCAATTGTACACCCTTACGTGCCCATTTTTGTTATAAATGCATAAAATCCGCAGTCTACTAATTACATTAAATATAGCTCTCTCAAACTTTCTTGTAATTTATATGTTTAACTTATATTTGTTTTTAACTAAAAAATAGTTGTTGTTTAACTAAAATACAGAGGGGTAACTTTTCCCAGAGTTGACGAGGCTACTTCAATCGTTAATCGCAATTAACAATTAAACTCCTGCTTTAGTCGTTAATTGCGTTTAACGATTACATTCTCTCCAATTGTAATCGTCAATCGGATAATAATTGATTAATGATTAACTGCTGAAATTTCGAAATGAAATACGGAATCAAAACTGTATGCATACTGAAAATAATGTAAACTGAGTTTTTGTTGAGATATATTTCTGTCAATTCTCCATCTCCGCTATCTGTCTCTCTCGCCTTCCTTATTACAATTTATGCATAGATCGTGGTAGCTATTAAACTTCAGCAATTGATTAGATCAGTCTCCGATTTTTCGACGATTTCTTTTTTAATCGACGATTGACGATTAACTTCATCAATCGATTGAATCAATCGTCCATTTCTCAATGATTATCTTTTTTAATCGTACACATTAATCGATCAATCTTGGTTAAAATTTTAATTGATTAATAGCAACTCTGCTCTTTCCCCTCAATTCGTGCTCTCTGCCCTCGTCTGGCGACGCTGCGTCGACCTCTAAAAACTGCTACGAATACGCATTCGGTCTAATCTTGAAGAAGTTGTTTTAGATTTTACGACAATTAATCATTCCGTATAGATAAATGTCGTTCTCCATCGCGTACGTACAGTTTCCTTTTTAAAATGTTGCGCGTACGACTCGATCTAATTTGTTACATCGGTTTTCGATTTTTTCTCGACTTCGGTTCAACGGTTCTCGTGTTTCCTGCATTTAATTGCACTCGTAGGTCTTCACGATTTTCCTGCACGTCTTGCACTTCACGTAGCAGCAGCTGATGTATTTGCAGTCGCATCTTTCCAGGACTTCTTCCGTTCTCGTGACGTGGCCCCGACTGCAGCAAAGATATTCGCAACCCTCGTATCCAGAACTGCTGCCATTACATTGCCTGTGCAAAAAACAAATGCCTATTATTAATTAAGCGAATTCAATAGACAAATTCTTGAGTTACTTTGACAACTTCTATTTGGAACTTATATTCGTGGAACTTACATTGTGGAACTGTTGTATTTGTTTTTAACTAAAAAATAAGACAATTACATAATTGGATTTTCAGTAATCGTGCTGTACCAAAAGAAACCATAGAAACTTTATTTCAAATTACAATTTTGTGGAACTCTTCTATTTGTTTGTAACTAAAAAATAAGATAATTAATTGGATTTTCAATAATTGTGCTGTACCAAAAGAAAGCATAGAAACTTCATTTTAAATTACAATCTTGTGGAACTCTTCTATTTGTTTTTAACTAAAAAATAAGACAAATAATACGATTTTCAATAATCGTGCTGTACCAAAAGAAAGTATAGAAATTTTCTTTTACATTACAGTCTTAAATAAAACTATAATATGACGTTATTGAGGATGACTTGTTTGTTTACAATGAAAATTGCTGTTGCTATTGAGAAGAGAGAGAGAGAGAAAAGGTACCATAAAAAAGTATTTAGCCGTGTACATTTTTCGACACACTCGACAAAGGAGTGCAAAGGGACTAGATTAACTTTTATAAAAGCAGATGGCTGTATTTTATTTTTTCAATTTGATGCTTCACCTTCAAAGAAACGTTCACACAATTTATTCGACGTCAGTTCATTTTGATTTATACCGTATCCAGGTATTTAATCGCAAATAAATTACTGGATGAAGCCCACTCTTCGAAGAATTTTGGAAATTAATCGTTTGCTGCTTCCGGGCACGCTATAATATTTCATTTCTAATGATACATGCTATTAATAGACCAGTTTGCTTTGGGCACCACTGGCTACACAGCTCTGCCGGTTACAGCTTACAACCGGTAATTATAACCCTCCATATAATTATACACGGTGTGGGCGTGGTGAATGTTTATTACGGCACGCCTTCGACCATTTCTCCGGATACTTTCCGAATTCGTTTCTTTTCCTTAACACTGTATCTGTGTTAAACATGCTGTAAACTATGTAACTCGTGAGAGCCACTTTGTTTTTCATTCGTTTTTATTGTCGCCGACATTGAACGTAATCGGGAAATAGTATGCTGAAGGGTATGTAGTTTGTAAATTAGAATATGCAAAGTGTGGAGTAGGCGATTTAATCTAGTCCTTATTAAAACTGTCATTTTCTTGGTATTGTAGGAAGAACATATGCAACAAACTTATCGAAATTATATTATAATCAAGCCAGTTTTAATTATGCAATAGTATCAAAATTATTGTATGTACATATAATTATATTATGACATATCTATATAACAAGTCAGAAACAAAAAAAATAAAAATGTATCTTTTTTATGAATATTTTTTATCTATACATTGATGTATATTTCATAGATTGGATACGTTAATTGCAAATATCGAATATATGATAAACTATAGATCTTTGTGCAAAATGAAAATTTTGCAAAGGAAGATACAAGAGCCCAATAAAATTGGCTTCTTTCATGAATAATTTTAAGATGTTGAAAATAACATCAATATTTATAAATTCTTTTAATCACATTCCACCACATTCAGTTTTATCTATGCCAGTTATGAATGGTATAACAATGGTAATAGCTTTAGTCATAGTTTCCACCGTGTCTATTAAAATTTGTCGAAGACTGAAGGCTATAATTTCTCTTCTACTAGAACGTGAATCATTAATTACAGTTTGACGAAGCGAAGCAGTATGTCATCGGTAATAGTTTCTTAGTGGAAGTTACTTCCTCTGTCTTCTCGAACCGTTCACCATTCTCAGAATGTCGTGGGTGATCTTAATTCACGAAGACTAAGGCGTGAATAATTGAAGGCGACGAAGGTGCTCCTTTTGCTTTACCACCGGAAAATCCATAGCGAATGCAATCACAGACGAAAGAAGCATCGTTTATTCTTCATTTCTCCCTGTTAGGTTGTTAGGGCTAACAGTGATTGCTGCATTTGACTTTTATGGCTAGACTGCGGATTTTATGCATTTATGAGAAAAATTGGTAAATAAATTTCGATCAGGACAAACAAAGTTCCCGAACAAATACAAAAATGACAACGTTTCTGTAACCGTGTTAAAAATGTATTAATCGTTGTAACAAATACCGAAAACATATCATCTAACTCTTAATTATGTTAATATCCAACATCTTCTATGACATTAAATAGAACTACACACACACAGCGACTCGGATTAATATTCGAACGCTCTAAAAAATACAATAACTTTTTTAATATTGTACTATATGATTTTAACTTTCTCGTGAACTTTCGTGAGAAAAAATTTTTCAAAAATTGCAATTGATCAGAATTGTAGAAAAAAACTAAAAATTTTACAACCTTTTTGTGTGGGCCTGTATTGAGAATTTAAAAAATACGCTTTGTAGATCTGTGTCAATTAAACATATTCTGAAAAAATTTCGTCAAAATTGTTGTAAATGATTTTCAATTATGAGCAGCATATTGCGCGCGCGAAGGTATACACATTCTCAGACCCTAAATTCTTAAAGACTCTAAACTCTAAACTATCGAAGTTGTGGCAGCGTTAGATCAGGAAGACCGTTCAAATGTCGTAAAATGGAGGATTTATTCGGATTTGAGAACAGGTTTCCCGATCACGGGTAAAAATGGGATTCCGCCCTATCTCGAGGGTCTTCTCTCATAGGTAATTACCGTCACAGTCGCATAAATAAACTAGTATCTGGCTATGTCGAAGATAACTAAGGTCGAACGAAGGAATTCGTTGTGTGTGGCTAGTAAACCGCGACGACAAAAAAAAAACAGTGAAAAATCGAGTGGATGTACAAGATGGAAGTATTTTATTAGTACGAGATACCGATTAGTTGACTAGCTCGGAGACAAAAATAAAGACTGCAATCTTGTTGAATAGCAGCTCGTAAACCGATCTAACGTGCTGCAAGATGTATCAGTGTCTGAACAATTTTCTTTCTATCTTTTTTTTTGCTTAAACGTCGATAGAAAGTTAATCGAAATTAGATCTGTAGTCGAAAATGAACATTTTAGAATGGAAGGCTAATTGTAGTTTAAAGTTTCACACAGGCGACTCCAATTAGTCGTCATCGAGAATAAATATTTTGAACAGTTGAAGTTAACAATCTGAAGGAATCTGATCTTCGGGAATTCTTGTCGAAGTTGATGGAACCATATGTAAAGGTACATTTTTTTAATTGCATAATTTTTTCTCTTCTCTCTTCCAGAAGTTGTTCTTCGAACGGTGCTGTGTGTATTTTTTTGTCAATTCATTTTTTGTTTATTCAAAAGAGTCTTCACGTTCAAATCACGTTTTTTTAGATTGTTAACTAGGCAAGAGTTCTTGAAGAAGAGGAAGATTAACTGATACATATACATATAGAATTTCATACAGTTGAAACCAATTAGTCGACATCGAAAGTAAATAATCCAAATAAAGTACAGTGAAATGTTAAACGCAAGACACAGTTTCTTCAATTTTTGAAAGTAAACTGATCAGTTCTAAGAGAATTGAAAATTCTTTCTGAAAACATTCCTTCGCCACATCACTTTGAATAATACAATTATCCTCCTAATTACAATTTATCTTTCCCCGGACGGGGAACGTTGTTACCGATTTCTACTCGAGAGATTTTACTGGCATTCTTGAACCCTCCATTGTGGTCGATTTCAATCGCAAGGTAATGACTATTCAATAGAACGTTACATATTTCATAAGATAAATAATATTTTCAGCGCATAATTTTATCGATCTGTGTAATCAGCTGCGAACACATAACCGACTAAACTATGGCATATAGAATGGCCGATTTATAGATGAATGGGACAGTGAACGTCGGAGTTCGTTAATATACATTATAGATGCTTCTTATCGCGTATCAATCTAAAGCTCTTTTGCCGATATGCTGATTCTTTTTGCGAGTTTATTCTCGCCACTGTCGTTGTCGACCGGAGGATGAATAAGCACGATTTGTTTATGTAGCTGCAGACTAGATCATGCTGCAGCTGCATTGTTGAAGATACCAACGCAAGCGTTACGAGCACTGGATCGAAATAAATAGTTACCGTTTCTGACAACATTTTTTCTGTATGTTTTTTTTAATTCCTGAATATACTTCCGACTTGTTTAAAGAAATTGTTCATTATTCTTGTTGACACCAGAGCTGGGGAAAATACAGTATTTTAAATAGTAAACAGTAAATAATCCTATGTATTTCAAAGTATGTGTACAACTTTGAAAATAAAATATTTTATATTTGATACAGTAATTTTTGAAAATAAAATAATGTATTATTTGAGGCAGTAATTTTTTTGAAAAATTACATAAAGACAACAATTTTTTTGGTATCGTATGAGCCCCATTTTACCATTTAACTTTGTCCTTCAGACATTTGACGTATCTTTAGAAACAACAAAGATATTCGAGGTGGCCAAGTTAGGTGAAATACCCGGTATGTATGTTCATTACATTATACATACATATTTGTTATATTCTTATAAATTATCGTTTTAAAAATTGTGATGCTCTTGACCTGTTTTCTTGATTTTGTACCATTTGTTAGGGTTTAGGCGCTAGGAAGAGAGGAGCGATTTACCTGCCAATAGTTCCCAGACTTCCCCTCTTCTTATCAGGAAGACAATAATCCGGGCTTTTAGTGGTGTATAGTAAATTATCGTGATGATAGAGCGGCGGTAGCCTCCCGCCTGATCTCGGTCGGACTTCCGCCGCAGTCGCGTATCTTCGGAGTAGACGAGTTCCTGCAGCCGTAGGCCCTGAAGTGCCGAGTCCTCTCCAACAGGTACGCACACTGCACGACCCAGACACCCCGTGGCACTTACATTCCAAGGTCAACGATTGTTCAACCGCCTTATGGTAATAGTACACACCAAAACATTAATAATCTTATACAGAGTCGGACATGGACATTTTAACGAGTACTTGGAAACGAAGCTCACGTATCAGCGAATCAACCATGTATCTTGTTAATTAACTATTCTGATCAACTGTGACATAACTGAATCGTTAACCCTTCCAACTCGACAGAGATACGCCGCACAGTGGGACAAACCGAAGAACTTTTGATAGAAATGAGTAGACTGCCGATGTTTATGCAACTTTCAATTTTTCTAGACAGACTTTGAGAAAGTGGTACCAAATGAAATTATATTTTCATTGATAATAGCATTTAAAGATCAAAATAAATAAGAATCGTACTAAATTTCGTTGAATTTATTACTCCAGAATTTATTGAACATTTTTATAAGCCATAAATGCATAAAGATCCGCAGTCTAGAAATGAGATAGAGCGATGATTCTTTTCTTAAATTAAAGCTGGAATAATGCAGGATATTGGAAAAATAGAGAGATTATGGTACGAACGTTTCTTAACCTCGAAAATCTGTGCGTTAAACTTGCAGAATTTCAAGAAAATTGTGGTTTACCCAATGCCATGTCCGGATAGATTTTTTTCTTGACATGCTATATACATCATTTCCTGTAGATTTCGTCACGCTGATTTCAAATCTGGCCGTAAAATTAGTCTACTAGATAGAGTCTGAATCTGAATTACCCTTCGGCCGGCCCGATTGTTGTGCATATTAACAGCGTGCATAAACTTCGCTGTCGCGCCGGTGCCAGGAGGCGTTGCGCCCTGAAGAAACCTTTTTGCCATCCTGGAGGCTGATCGGACATCATCGCCGCAGCCGCCCCATTTGAAGGAATTCCTGGTGGACAGTGTCCCGAAGGAAACCGGCGTCGCTGTGAAGGATGACGGTGATATCAAAGCTGATGGCGAAGGCGGTTCCCTTCGCGGCGGTGTTGCGCAGGAACAGGCTGCCAGGCTTCCCAATGCACAACCCCTCGCCAGCCTCCAAACTGCAGCTGCAGCTGACATAGCGTACACGAACGCCTGCTCCCTCGTTCCTAGTTCACAAACAACATCACATCACTACGGATCTTTATTTATAATAAAATAAATGCGGAGATCCTTTCTTTCGACTCATTTTAAATTTTAACACACTCTCCGGCGACTATTTCTTAGTATACCTATACTTAGCATAGGTAGCATTACTAACGAGTAACACTACCCAACTGATGTGAATGAAATTTAACGTACTTATTGAACGCCGAAAAATATTAAATACGTGTCTTTTGTTTCGGCTACATACGCTTTTTAGGGGTAGAAAGCACCCCTCAACCTCTGGAGATGGAAACGTTTGTGTCTGATTATTTCTTAAAGGATACATACAGCATGAATGTGATGCTCAATTTACAATTAGAGTGACATTTTATGTTTTCTTATCTTTACTTCTATTCTGAAGTTACTTACAAAACTTTTTTTCTATAAATTTGAGCCTATTTTCCCATAACGTATGATTTTTTTCTATTTTCTTCTGTCTCGAAAAGATAAGACATGATTTACTTCACTTTTGTAATCGTGTATATTGTTCTTTAAAAGCAAGCTTGAATTTTTTGTCCAATTTATATTATAGTTCGCATATTTAGCAAGGTATTATACATATTTTGAACGATTCCAATGGATAACGGCAATGTTCGCGGTGTCGTTTTGTAGACCGTATTTATGACCTCTCCTTTTGGCTGCTAATTCCAAATAATTGAAGGAAAGCTGATTAGCACACTAGCGTACCGCATACAAGAGGAGAGACCCTTTAAACCTTCTAATATGTATATTTGGCGACTATGTTTTTCATCAGTGTTGAAATTCAGATTGAGCTTCTCAGTTTTCTCATTAACGAAGGATCTGCTTCCTACGGACAATTTTATTAATTAATTTGTAATTGGAATGAGAGGAAGATGAAGGGAGCCAAGTTGTGGTCTCATAATGACTACTAATTGAGACGCCTTTTTTATGAACGAAATTCTTTTTTGTAATTAAGCATTATTATCTGCAGAGAATCAACTTTGTTTCTAATCAATATGCACATTCTAAATTCGTCAAACGTCAGTCGAATCCAATTAAAAACGCAATTTCCAAATGCATATTCAAATCAGATTTTTTCGAATACGAATTAATTATTATATCATATTGTACTATTATTTATATTATTATATTTATGTCGTATTGTATTTTCTCTTATAAATCAGACGTTATAATGATCAACTAAACAATTTCCTGGGTAGTAATGCTTACAGGTTCGTTTTATGGAGCGAAATAAATCCTGTAGTTCTAATTTGGAAAAAGGAATCTGTGTCGGCATACAAATAGTGTATTACACCTACAAAGATTACGTTCTTCAGGATTCCTGCTTCAACGAAGCTATCTTCTGGATATTTATAATTCAGCATCTTTATATCGACGGTTGAAATGAAGTTTTTGATGAACTCAGATGTGCTTGTTCTGCTGGTCTCTACGGGGTTCAAGAAAACCACGGTGTGAACTACAATAAATGATGATAAACGATGATACTGTAACTTCCATCGTAGACACATCTCCCACCGGATTTCTTATAATGGAATTGTTGAAACTCTTCTAGGTAATTGAAAACGTGAGTTTCCATCGTATTATTCAATCCTTTGATTAATCAATAAAAGTGTGATTACTCATATGACTTGATTTTTCATTGATTATGTATAAATAGTACCTTGAAAATATAATAAATGAGAATAATTTTATTCTAAACTTATTATACCTTCAAAGAAAAAAAGGCATTTTAAAACCAGAACAGTCAAAATTTTTAAATAGAATTATTCGATAAAATTTCTTTAGACACATCTATATAACATTTTTACTATTTCTATAAAGTAATACAAAATTTCAGTGTGTCAATTGAACACCAAGATATGAATTAAGTTAGAAAAATGAGAGATGGGTGAATAATTAAATAATTGAAGGTAATCCGCGACTCGTGTTAGTATAATAATATAGAATCGTTACGCCCTCGGATATCCGATAAAGTTAAATGCGTAGCTGCAATATTGGCGAAACGTTGAGTTGAGAAAATAGACCTGAACGCGGTTTTTGCACGCGGAAGTTACAACAAGTGATAAAATTAAATAACTTATATCTTTCTCAGAGGTGTTTGAATTTTATTTCACGTTTGCAGGCTTCTTAGCATACAAACATTATGTCATCCATAAAAGTTTGAACGTCTTTGCACAGAGCGTAGGCACGTAGTACGAAACCATCCGCTCGAGCAACTTGAATATGCGAATTCTAGTATAGACCTCCAAATAATAGAATGCAAAATATCCTAAAGGTATAAATCAAGTCAATAAAGAATTATAAAAACACTTGCGTGGGAGACGATCGCGATTAAAATTCATAAATAAATAAATTTAATTTTCGTTCCAGTCAGTCCACATTTGTTTGGTCACTTTCGAACAGTATCATACGGTTTCATTATATTTGAATAATTCAGGATCCAGCAAATAAAAGATCATGTCTAGACTCGAATAGTCCTATTAATGTGTTAAAACATGTAATATTATTGCAGTACGAAAAATAGTCTTCCATCGTATTTGTACTTAAAGCATGCAATATTATTGCAGTACAAAAAATAGTCTCATTATATTTGAATAATTCAGGATCCAGCAAATAAAAGAACATGGCTAGACTCGAATAGTTCTATTAAAACAGAGTTGTTTTAAAATATGTGTTAAAACATGTAATATTATTGCAGTCCGCAAAATATTCTTGGACGTGGAATCAGGTTCAACACAGGACAGCTGAGGGTTACACTGTGTCACACGTGCGTGCACGTATTCTTCAAATTGTCTATGGGAAGAAAGAATAGCACGTGGGCCGTTATTTTCTTCCACGTGTCGTAACGTTTTGATGGAAAATCTACCGGTTAGCAGTTCAGGCGTGTAGTTCGGCGCTTGTTCGATGCTGCTGCAATTCCACCTACGATGTCGAAACGCTTGCTGACATACTGTCGAAGTATCCACCGCTGCCTGCACCAAGCTGGGCATTACGTCCGGCGTTGCTCTACATGCCCTTGCCTGCTTTCTCTCCAACAAACCGGCGCTCTTCGCACTCGTGCAAGCTTCCCTTGACCATATGTAACCGTTTCCTGCACGGCCGAGAGCTCTGGAATTAAAGAGGTAACGAGCTTAACGTCGGCTTCTGACAAACTACGCCTGTTGCCCCCTCGGTGACGCGCGATACGTCAAAGTTTTGCAACTTTCAGAACGGCTGGCGAGACACTTCTAGGCGAATGTTCACGGATATTCAATTTTCAACCCTTATACAGTCAGCGAAATCACCGTAGTTCCACTAAAAAGTTCATCTGTTTCTGTTTCATGTCGATTGAATTTGTAATTGATGAAGGAAATATTGTTTAGTATGTGTCACAAGATTATTCCTCAACCTAATAGTCAGACTGAATGAGTAGTGGATGAGAGAAGGATTTTAAAATATCTTTACAAATTATTTTCAGCCCATGCAACCTATTAAGAAAGGAACGAAATTTGTGAAACATTTTGATTTTGCATAAAGATCAACTACTACTAATACAATACAAGGACACGATCAGTTCATCTTTAACACACAAACTGAATCTACCACGAGGGGTCGAATGACCTATTTTAGATATTTTATTTGACAATTATGGAGATTGTAAAGGTGTTTTCATGGGAATTGATTGAATACATTTTTTGACATAGTAAAAATCGCACAAAATACAGGGTGGGGCAACAATTATTAGCACCTCAGATATCTTCGAGACTATAAGTTTCACAGAAATATTTGCCGAAATAAAATTGCACAGTACGAACGGGGCCATCCGGTGGCGATAATAGTTTTTTTGCAGGTGGAGGTACTTCGTACATTTGAAGGTCACCTTCATTGTCTTAAATGGAATGAGGTATCTTTTAATACATCAATCGATGCAGCTGGACATTCGTTATAAAAAAGTACTAACCTATGTCTATATGTCGAAAAGTTAGTAGTTCAGGAGATATTTCAATTTAAATAATTCTAAAACACCTTGTATAAATAAATTTAATCTTGTTACTTTTATAATACCATACATATTAGTAGACTGCGGATCTCTTTATGCAAAATATAAAATGTTTGCATTGATTGCAAGACACAGGAACCAAATAACAAATTCATTCTTCTTTTAATTATCTTGTTAAGGTGAAACTAATACACTGGTGGCCTTAAATCTTTTTAATATCTCCACTGTTTTAAATTGTACGTATCCATTTTGTTTTATAAATGCATAAAATCCGACATATTAGTCACTTTTGATGGTCGATAGGTGACGGCGCGAGGCTTCCGTAGCGACGAAGCCAACCCGAGGACAAAAGGGCAGCGAAAAGAACACAGTGGAAGAAGAGGACATTTGATTGCGATCCGTAGACAGGCTCGGCCGTACGAAAATCGCGAGAGAAGTTTGAAATTCACATCAGGTGAAACAGGTTCGCGCGCGCGGGAACGGGATTCACGGGTAGAAAAGCGAACGGGTGAGTTGTACCCGCGCACGGTTCTGTCAGAGTCGTAAATCAGGGGTGAATTTCGAAAATTATAGGGCGTGAAGCTGAAAGGTGCCTTTAAGCGGCGCGGGTGGATACGTGCGCCACGGTGCAAACCGTACGGAGGATAATTACGGACACCTGAAAGTCAAAATGGCTCGAGTACGGATACGTCTAGACGTAACAGCCCTGGGAATGGCCGGCCCGCCAACCCCGTGTCAGGAGCCTACCCTCGAAATTACCCTATCAAAAGGCCGCGGCTCTAATTCATTATTCCGTCGCTGACGACTGCGGAGACTGTGGTTTCCAAGATGCCATTCACGTTATTCGACCCCCCTCCCCCCCCATTCACGACACTTTCCGAACTTCGTAACCCCCATGTACCCCGAGAACTGGGACAGCCATAAACGCTCTCGCGCTTTTCTATTTTCCACCGGCCTTCGGTTTACGCGCCCGACTTTATGATCCATTTCGTTAGCTTACCTGCGGCTTAGCTCCGACGGTAATGGTTTAACTATTTCGTTAGCTTGGGACGCGTTCGGTGAATGGAGGGTATATCTGACACCTGATTTCGCAAGCTTATCAATTCCATATTGATATGTCCCAAAAGTTTCTTTAGGACGAATGCGATCATCTTCGTTTCTGATCATTTTTCGTAAGGCATAAAACGTTTTTCAAATAGAACATTATTTAAACTTGAATAAACAAATTTTTTCGCAATATCTTCTACCCAAATATGTTTCTTACACAATGTGCACGGTTGACTCCTTGTCCTATGTTTCACTGCTACGACGAATGAGACCATCTTCGTTTCTGATCATTTTTCGTGAGGCATAAAACGTTCTTTTAAATAGAACTTGAAGAAAATAAATTGCTTAAAAATATTCATTGACAAACTCTTATACATTTGTATTAACATGTATAATCGTCAGGCTATTCTTTACTTCCAGTGTTTAAAATTTAGAAATTAGTGTATTAGTCATATCACCGCTTAAAATGGCTGACTGCTGGCCTTAAATGGCTACTGGAATGATTACCCTACTTCTAAGCGTCGCTTAACACGGTTTTGATACGACTTGGAACGAATTAACCGTGTTACAGGAAAGTTGACTGTGGTAAACTGATTACCGCGGATCTTTATGTAAATTATTAACGGTTTGCACCAATTTCCAGAGACAAGAGCAAAATGGAAACGCGTTTCTTCCTCCAATCATGTTAAGAAGTTAATAATAATGTATTGACAAATGATCATTTTTCATTTTATGTGGAATTAATGAGTAATGCTAAGTTATACTCGCTAATATAATAACTAGAAAGCGGATCTTTATGCAAAATAAAAATGTCTTACCTGAATTATAACAAACTGTAGTGAAACAGAAATTTATTTTCTTTGTCAATATGGATAAAGGGTTGAAAATAATATAACAGAATTCTTAAATTCTTCTATTTTCACTGTTTCAAATTACACCTACTCATTTTTCTTATAAATTCATAAAGATCCGTAGTCTAATAATAACTTAAAAATGTACAAAAAATTGTTTAGAAAGATTATACACTTACTGTCCCAGAAGCTACACATTTTTAAACAATTTTTTGACGCGTTGTTTGCGAGCCTACTGTAGACGAAACGGTGACGGGAAAGTTTAATTATAGACAATTAATTTTTTTTGCTGGAACTAGGGGATTACATTTAATTATCAGGTAGACCGCTTCATTGAAGCTCGGTTTTATCCGCGCGTCAGGTTGCAGTCGTTTGCCGCACGTTTAGGAAATACAGATTGCTGTAGTGCGTAACTTATGGCACAGGCCATTGCGGGCCGTAAAGAATTACGCGAACCGCGGTCGTTTTAATTGTTTTATGGCCGAAACCAGCTGTCCCCCGTGGAGGATCTCACGAAGTCAGGAAGAATTTACTAAATTACCATAATTCATCTTCAATACACTTTACAATACAGTTCGCTTTCACTTCTGGGAATTATATTGTACTTTCTACCCCTAGGAATATTAACCCACTGCCGGAGAAACACCCTAGTTGCCCCAACACCACAAGAACCATAAATTTATTTCTTCCTTTAATGATTTTAATAGGTTGCTAATGATTTATTAGTATCCTTAACTTCTGTGGAGAGAGAGAGAGAGATCGTGGTATATTTTAAAAATAATATTTATAGAAATTATTTAAAATCTCTCTCTCTCTCTCTTTGTGCCGCAGAATTCAATTTTGTAAACAAAGTACTATGTGCTTGCATGAAAATCATTTGGAAAATTGTGACTTTTGGAATTTTTTCTCAGAAAGTTAATAGTGTTTTGGCCCTTATTTAATATTACATTATTCACATATTGTGTACTACAGCGAGCCACGAAAGTATTCGACGCCTTTTAAAACAGAATAAGTAACTTTTTTATAATTGTACCAAACGACCTGATTTTTTATAATCAATTAGAACCATTGATTTATGAAATGATATGCAAAAAGGGTTTTCCAAATATTATAATTTACAAGGTTACATGCAAAAATAAAAAAGGCATTTTTTGAATCTTTTTTATAGAAGTTAATGAAAATTTAAAATACATTTTGTAAATTATAATTTTTGGAAAATCTTTTTTGCGTATCAATTCATAAACCGATGCTTTTAATTTGATTATAAAAAATCAGGTCGTTTGGTACAATTATAAAAAATTTATTCTTTCGTGGCTCACTGTATATTAATTTTTTTTTTCAAAATAGCAGAGTTATTTTAGATAAATAGAATTCGTGAACCACCCTGAAAACAGCACGTACAACAGGTGGAACTAATTTTAAAGAGCGATTCCACACGAGGAAATTAATTATACTCCAAACAAAGTAATCCGTCATGCTTGTACTATATTTCTCAGCTGCAGCTTGTACACCAGATCTTAAAATGTACCATATTTCAAAACTCACATATTTATGAAATTTCTTAAGCTAACCAAAGTAGGTAAACGCGAGCTTCTCCTCGCTGGTTTCAAACAAAATTGCATTATGTCTTGTTTATGGCTCCTTAAAAATACGGTAACTACCGACACGCACATGAGTGACGGAAACAATCTCACGCGTCAGATCGATACTCCACAAGTGACATTTGACAGATTCGTGTGTACAATTTATGTTAACCGCTTGTCTGAAACATGCGGGGTGATAGGTAGCAATTATTCCGACATGGGAATGCAACTCGTGGTATACATTTTATCATTTTATTTCACTTTTTTTCTTGGACGGGAATTAAAGCGTGTGCACCAACACACTACACGCCGTTCTCCACTAAAATGTTTATTCATACGTCATTTTTTATTCTCCATTTATATTCTTCATGGCACCAAAATAAACCAATATCTTTTACAACGAACTATTTAACACAACGAATATATTAATAAAACTATATTAAAAATGAATATATTGAATCAAGTCTTAATTAATGTCTCCAAGGAACAAACAGTAATAATAAGTATTAGATTGGAACGAAAGTTCGTAGCGGTTTTAAATCAAAATTCAAAGATAGAATTAAGATATTCATTTATGGCTTATTGAATAGCATAATAAGTCACAAAAAAATGGCAAAATAATAGAAGAGAATGGAAAATATGTTATTGTGAACACATCTATCTAATTTTATTTTTAAGTTTTTTTTAAATTTAAACTGCTACGATCTTTCGTTCCAACCCAATAAAAAGTAATAAAAAAACTACTTATAAAAATAAATGGTAACAAGTCATTAAATGGCAAACAATTGTTTAAATAAACGAGTTAAAGTAGAAATCATTTTATACCTCTGCAATTTTGCAATTTTGAGTCAACAAGTGCTAAAAGTGTCATTTTTTATTTTACAATTCCAGGAATATGTTCCTCAATTGTTTCAAATCGCCTAATATTTCTTCGAAAAGAACTTGCTTCTGTATGATCGTGTCAATAACCACCATAACGAAGCGGACAATGCGCGTGCCCGCTAAAAAGTGAATAGAAAGCTTTATACGGAAATAATGAAGCCGTTATGCAACATTCGTAGATAAATCATTTGCAGAAACAGTGAGACAGCAGCTGTCCGGCGTCCAATTTGTGGCATGCACGGTTTTTGTTACGACTTATTATTCATGCGCAGTATGTACATATCTCGTGTCGATAACCATTTCAATTAGCCAATGAACGGATTTTCGAAGCGATTCGAACGATCGCATCGAGATCTTATCTCGCGAGACCACCTAGTACGCAACAAGTCCGACAAGGTGCTACGAAGGAAGAATATCGTTTGTTGCATGTTCCATTTCCATCTGATTATTTCGGACTGTGTGTTGATATCGATTTCCTTTACACGAACCGTGCACGATTTTATTGACCGCAATAAGCGTGCCGTTCTATTTTTCTGTTGCAGCTATTCCGAAGTGTTTATGCTTACCCGCGAGCGCATGTGTGTGTGTCTCGATTTTAGTTATCTTTATTTATTAGTTTTTATAACGCTGAGTTATCGTGACAAGAACTATCAGAACAAGTATCACAAATCAATTGTTTGCTCTTGTACAGATTTATTCACGTTGTACAATTATAGTTCTGATATATTGTGTATATATCTATTGATATTCTGATTGGTAATCTTACTTGTAGGATTTTATGCATTTATGACAAATATAATATTCCAAGAATTTCAAGATATGTATTGTATTATTTTCGACCTGTTAAAATGTCCGACGAAAGAAATAAATTTATATGTTGGTTCTGTATTTGTAATAAATGCAAACAATTTTTGTTAACAATCTTAATAGCACTAACAATTACACAAGAAAATTTATTAAATCGTTTTGCTGCAGATGTTTATTGAACTAAAGCTTTAATAAAAATTAGAATTTGCGGTTACCATAAACAATTTTGGTGACGTACTCTGTGATCGTTTGGTAAGTAACCTTTTTAGAGTGTATATATGTATGTATATGTTGCAAAATTTTCAGGTACAACCCAGATTAAAAAAGAAAATATGTTTTTATTTTATTGTAAGATGTATGTAATTTTACATGAGAGAAAGAAAAGGCTTAGTTTCCACAAAACAAATACTCAAAATACAAAAAAGACAAATGTCCACGTACCAATTACAATCTGTGTTCTAAAAAATGCATCCCCACACGATTAAAACATGGACTTTATATCTTTTTCGTAGCTTTGGCTTCGAAATGATACAAGTTAAAAGCCAAGCAGTTTAACTTCGAAGTTACAACAGTACAAAGCATCTATATGTATATGTACTCTCCTATTAGCAAGGAATAATTGCTTATATTTGTGTACACAGATAAGAGAAATATGTGCATTAATGCATCGATTCTACGAACCCCTGTTATTGAAATTTTTCACCGGTTCGACGTTCTGATATACAATATGAAAACTTTCTTATCGAAGCACTCCTTCCAATTGCGATCATAAAAATTATGCTTGTCCCCTTGAGCTGCTCGCTCTCCGTCTGTGTTTGCTATAGCCTGAAGAGAATCGTGAGGATCAAGCATATGTTGCTCTTAAACATGTCGCGGATAATTGTGCCCTGATGACGGCAGTGTTGATTTATAAGATTTATAACTTCATAATAACTTAAATTATTACGCGCAAATTACAACCACATTAACAAGTTGACAAATTGACAAGTTTACGAATTTTCCAAATCCCAAATTTCTAAATATTCGAATTTTTTTTTCCAGCATCTTTACGAATTCACAAAATTTCCAAATATAAAAATTCTCAGATTTTTCACTAATTCCTCAAATTTTTCTAAATATCTAAATTCCCCAAATTTCTGGCTCCCCTTTACAAATTTTCAAATATCTAAATTCTCCAAATTTTTTTATAAATATCAACACATTCCCAAATTTTGAAATGCTTAAATCCCCGAACTCTCATATTGCACAATTTCCAAATAACTAAAATCCCTAAATTTCCAAATATCTAAATTCCCCAAATTTCCAAATACTCAAATTCACAAATTTCTCCAAATTTCTAAGCTCTCCTTTACAAATTTTCAAATATCTAAATGCCCCTAATTCTGAAATATCAAAATTCTCAAGTGCTCCAAATTCCCCAAATCTTTATATACATATCTACTATCTATACATTCTCAAATTCTCAAAATTTCAAAGAAGTCAAGTCGATCGACGAACTCTTAAAAAAGTTATTCTCCTTTAAAGAGTGTGCAAATATCAGCGAGAGTCACTGCGGACATTTTTACTAGTTCGCTGTGAAAAGTTCCCGCAAGAACCGCATTACATATTTTTCGACCGTGTAAGTACACGGACCCCATAAATCCGTGATCGGAAAAATCGGCTAGAGCGCGTTTCGATTCGCTATTAGATCGTTTATTGTGGTGGTAGTGTAAAACGAATGGTCAAGTAACGACTACCTCAGTTTCGTTTCCATTTATAGCTGGATAAGCCCGAGGCCTCGCGCGAGAGACCATAGCCGAGAATCGTAGGCGCCGTCCTATTATCAGCCCCGTAAAAACACTACTTTACGATTTCGCGAGTCAAAACGAATTTCGAAATTGCATCCGACACTCGGTTATACTCATCCGTTCGAGTATTTCGAAACGTACGTCAACGAGTTTTATTGAACCGCCGTGCATTTTCATAAGAATGCGCGTATATCCGTGGTCGACCCTGAACTTCTCGGAGAACACACGCCTGTCCCTACACGTTTCTACACAATGTAAGGGTGTAGGCGAGGAGTGTATCCCGAATTTATTGGCACACACCTTTTTTCCCCATATGCAATTTTCGAATGAAGGTGCACGCTCAAAACCGGTAGCGTGCCTTTTGCATTATTGTTGCGCATTCGAATCTCCTGCTTGACCGGAATATTTTATTAACTAAACTGCCGATCTCGCTGTTTCGCGCGAGCTCTGAAAATTCAATGAATATTCCACTCGCAATGAAACCTAATTTCAGGGGTTCATCGAATTTTCTATTCGTTCTTATTTGTCTCGGTTAATTTGCTATACCGGAATTGAAGAATAGGTTGATCATTGTGCTCATTCAAATGTACAACAATTTGTTAATAGATATTTATTTTGAAGCAATTCGGTTCTAGAAAGGCTGACTGACGCGTAGAGGATTTAAATTTACCCTAATACAAATCAGGGGAACGCGAAGGGTTGTATGAGGGTTGTCCAAATCTGAGTCGCGTTATATGAAAATTGTCTTACTTTTGTGAAACATAAAAATTAATTTAATTGCGAAACACACACATAGGAGATACACATATAGAAATCCACCGAATTCTTTAAATATTTTTAGTTTTTACTTGGTATTTCACTTGGTTTTAGGGTAATTTCGGGAGAGATGCACCAGTTTTTATTGCGGCAATACTCGACGATTTTTAACTGCTTTTCGCATGCAAATAACCTCGTTTCGAAGAACACGTGTATCACATCATTTACGTGTAACAGAAGCATAAAAACTTCTTAGTGCTCCGAACTACCGACGAAATATTTTTGTAAGTGGTAAGTATGTACAAATGTTATTACGTTCTTATTGTATTCTCGGTTTCTCCTTCACGATTTTTCATCGTGTTATGACAACATTTTTTGTACTGGTTCTTGTTTTTCTATAGGTGCGTCTCTCTCTAAATTTAGGGATAGACGCACCAGTAATTTGTGTACATGAATAGAAACTACACCGCAGAGACAGTAAACAAGTATATGAAAGAAAAACAAAAATATATCGCACTTCTTCGAAGTTCTGGGCTATAATTTGGAGAGCTATATTTTAATTATATATTGTATTTCAATTATATTGTTGTTCAATTACATTGTATTTCAATTACACATCTGATTAAAATATTTAGTAATTGAATTAATTGAAAGGTTTGAATTATGTAATTCAGTTACGACGTAGTTGAATTACTATATGATTAAAATACAATGTAATTCAATTGCGTAATTGAATTAGAATATAATTGAATTAGCACAACTCTGATTACAAAGCGATAAATTATAGCGATAAATAAGTACACTTTAATTAATGAATACTTGTAATTATTTAGACAGAGGTACTCCTCTCCGATATTGATGAAATTTAAAGTTATAGATTTCGAGATTTTGAACAACTTTTTCCTGTTCATATATGAGGGTAAAATCTTTTAGTTTTCCAGATATTCGCAAAAAACTATTGCTAGTACTGAATTGAATTCGTGCACGCTCCATGAAACATGTACAATGTATAGTACTGTATGGAACATGTGTGGTAGAGAAACAAAAGAATAGAAGCAGAGAGAAGAGGCTATAAATGAAGGAGTGCGTCTATCCCCAATTAGGAGTACATCTCACCCCAAGCCTTAGGGAGAGACGCACTTTTTCTCGACCTTGTTTAAACAGTATATTAATATATATTAATATGAAAGTTACACTCATGTAACGTTGTGTTTTATTAGAGAGATTTAAATAAAGAATTCAACTATGACTGTCTGCACTTTCAGTTCTTTTTAATAAAGTGTTTAGAAGCAGAAAACAAAATGTGGTCTCTCCCGAAATTATCCTACACTTGGTCTACTCATTTTTATTATAATTGATCGTATGCAATTATAAACACACCGCGTTATAGGAGGATTATTAGAGATACACACAATCCTGTGATTAATGTGATTATGATTCAATGTTCCCTTCATTTCGTGGAACAGCGTATAAGTACTTCATTGTTTCTTCTTCATTGAAAATTTAGATCTTAAATGAGAAGAAAAGAAGCGATGTCCATCGAAAACTGAAGATTTCGCGTTCCCGGAGCCGTCGTGGAAGAGAATAATTAGTACAGAGAAGCGATTCGTCATGTTTATTGTGTGGCCGGGTGATTTGTATCGAGTTCCTTCGAGAGACTGAAAAGTCGCCGGAAGTTCCGTTCATAAATATCCGTTGAAAAATAGTTGCCGTCGATAGCACGGTTCTGGCATGGCACTGAAAGTGACAGGATAGATGTCATTTGGCCGCGTGCGAGGCAATAAAAGGGAATCAGCGACGCGCGCGCCGGCTCTACGTAGAAATCACCCTTCGGAGTCTTTTCTTGGTCGATGATTATAAACAAAAGAAAAGTAGAAGGGGCCCCGTCGTGTCGCCGCCTAGAACCATGGGGAGATCCGTCGGAGAGCGTTCTCAGAAACCGGCGTGCATAAATCACGAATCGCAGGCAACCCCTAATTTCCCGCCCTGTTCGAACGGCAACCCCCGGCCTCTGTCTTCCTTTCGTAGTTTTCTTCCTCAAGCTCGTATTTTGATTTTGCACGCAAAACCACCATCACTCCGCCATTCATCATCCGTCGGCTAGCAGCCTACTCTCTTTCTGTTTCCGCTTTTCCAACACCCCTCCCGCCCTCCCTCCCTCCCTCGCCCCGTTCCGCAACCAACCCCGGCCTGGTTTCTCCACCACCATCGTTCGGTGAAACGACGACGGTGAAATTCGCTCTCGAATCACAGGACAATTAACGTCGACGAGCAGCTACGTGATATAAGGGAGATTTTAACCGACGATCACCTCCGGCGTGAATGATAATGGCATATCTTCATGCTTCATAAGCGGTCAGTGAATGGTTCGATGGAGCAGGACAAGATGATTCATAAGAAACGCGAGGAGCCCGTTTGCGGAGATGGGGCGCCAGAAGAAAGGAACGAATTAATTGATACGGAGAATGGAATTAAAGCTGGAATCCGCGGACGAGAATATTTCTTCTGGCCGATGGAAAACGATTAATCCCAGCCGGCTCTCATGGAATTATAAGAGGATGATACGGCACCGAAACTTTAAAACGGCGATTTTTATTTATCACTGATCAAACCTCGTTCTTCGTGAGCGTTTCAAGCAATTTTCTTTGAACTATCTTGAAACTACATTTTTAAGAATAACGTCTGCACGTCATAATTAGATCTTTGTACAATTTTTAATTGTAATTCTCAATTCCTTCATCTTTTGCAATCTGTCAATTTACAATTTCTCCATTTGTTCGTGATAATATGATCACCCACTGTAAATGGATAACATTCGTATTTAGTTAGGGGTGTGCGGGTACCCGAAATTTCGATGAATTCGAATGTTCAGTAAAGCTGGAAGGTGTGGAAAGTAGCGCACAAATCTAAATCAGAGTGCTTGGCATTCGTAATAAAAGCTGGCCATCAAAATACCACATGGTACCCTTCCGTTATAAAGACCTCCCCGCATGCGTTGTACTGTATACATATACAGTGGGTGTACAAAATATTCGTACACATTTTAAAAACTAACAACTTTTTTATAACTTTCCCAAAGATCTGTGATCTTTTATACTCGATTGGAAGCATTGGTTTACGAAATGATATGCAAACAAGATTTTCCAAAAATTATAATTTATACAAGGTTACATGCAAAATAAAAAAGGGATTTTTTAAAACTTTTTTATTTAGGCCCTCAATGAAAATTTAAAATATATAAAGATGTACGATTTTCTGGATTTTAAGCAGAAACTGATCAAAACTCGTATAAAACTACGATTTTCAACATTTTTAATCACTTGTAGCTCGTGTGTATGTTAATCGATTTTGATGAAATTTTAAGCATGTGTGTAACTACTATGGATCTACAAAATATATATTTTAAATTTCCATAATTACAAAACATCAGATCGTTTGGTAGAATTATAAAAAAGTTATTACTGTACTACCCTTCACGGCCCTGGAATAGTCAATTAATCGCAATTACTTACTGTAGACTCTAAACCGGTACCGAAAACTTAACATCTCAAAAACCGATCAATCAACGACCACCCGACGAAACAACCCCTATCTTAAGCGCTACGACCGGTAAGGCTTAAAATTGACAGATATATTCCGCAAATATCCTGTTATTCATTTATAGCACGCCCCTGACGGTGACAATCTAATAAAAATAACAAAAATCAGGAAAGTTCCCATTTCTTCGACTTTATTCTGTCGCTAAAAAAAAAGAAACAAATTACGATCGTGTCAAAATCATTGATAAATTCATTCTGAAAGCATATGCAAAATGTTCGCCCGATTGTTGCGGTAGTTTTTGAAAAACTAACTTCAACATCGCGACACAAAAGAAGATGAATTCGAATTGCCGCTGCGACGACGCTGGGGCGATTTTCGTCGGAACTCGCGGACGGTGATCAAAGAACAAGTAATTCCCTGATAAACGTTAGATCCTGCATCGCGCATGAGGATCCTCCCGGCGATAAATCCTCGTTGAGACTTATTGTTCCCGCGGGCCCGGCGCGCGCAAGAAAACGAGCAGAAAAGAAATCTTCATAATAGAGTAAATGATTCTTGTTCCGCTGGCATTCGTTGCCTCGCATACGCGCATCCTCCTCGGCTGCTAACCTATTTGTTTCTCATTAACGGACCTACATTAATCTTCGGACTCCTCTGGAGGGCCGGCAAACGAACGCGAGGATGCTTGTTAGAGGCTGTGCCTGATCAAGCCCGGAATGTTTCGCCCGGGACCTTCATCCGACCGATTATTCCAAGCCACGCGAAACGATTCTCTAACAAAACTGTACTTACAGCCACTTGATGCACTGACCACCTTGCACCATCAGCAGCAACAGCATCAGCCAAGTATTAGCACCGCTTCTCTTCGTTGCCAACATGTTTGATCACACTTTACATTCTAGAAGATCGGCGTTCTTTCTTCACGTTTCCGCACAGACTTCACTGGTCGTGTAGCATTGATGAACAGTTTCATGGACCACTGTGCTTGCCCCGATGATCGGTCGATCGTTTCGCCGACGAGTGCGGTGCCCTCGGTGCCTCCATATTCGACGGAACCTAGTTTTCGAGAACGGTTTCCGTGCTACCAGGATCGTTCCCTTCCCAAGATTAATCGGCCGTGGAAGATAACAAACTGTGAGGTATCGGGCGAGGAGCACGGGTAGTACATAAATTCACCGGACACTAGACGCAGGACTCCTTTAATTGCCGTTGTCGATCGAATGATAAATACCGGGCGGCTACAAATCACGCCACGCGCACCGTTGTTGTTCGGTTTCTTTCTTGCGCGTCAACATCGCGAATCGCCGCGGACGGTTCCGGTGAAAACGGCAATTGGCAACCGATCGGATAAGATTATATGTGTCTCGTTGTGTCGCACTGGAGAAAGGAGAAGTAATTTCTCGAGAGGCTGCGATTCGAGACGCACTAGCACTTCACGGTTAATCTTAGATCGATCGGCACCCAGGACTTGTCAACGCGCCGTATTCTGAATGATCTGCGACCGATACAGTTCCCTATCGGGGAAGTTTCTTCGCATCGTCCCGTGCTGCAGGGAGTCTGCGTGGTTACAGGTGTCCGTCGAGCCGTCCTGCAGGACTTGCCGGTCGTCGTGGAGGTGGAATCCTCCTACTACTACTCTAATTCCTCCTACTTCACCTACTCGTTTTTCGTTGGCCGAAGAACCGGCCACAGGGATGGCGATCACCGAGTCCGAACACCGCCGGACGACCGCAAGGGAGCACGGGAATCTGCCGGTGCTCTCGCGTTCAACACCGCTCCTTTAACATAAACAATATACACTGACTAAATGATAGCACGTTTTCAATTTTCTATACGTTTAAATATTATACATAGGTCTTCGTTAATATTGTAGGGCATTCAATCGGGAATAAAATACTGTAACTAGGAAATTAAATGCAAATTAAAGTATTAATCTTTTCTTAAGCTCAACGTAAAATTATTTGTCCCGTAATTCTTTTGTGATTCCGTTTTAATGAACACGTAAATAATTATTAAATTGCGGATTTTATACATTTATGACAAAACTGAGTATTATTATTATTATTTATTTAATGCTTTAGACCAAGCATGGTTTATAACAAAAATGAGTATTATTATTATTTATTTAATGCTTTAGACCAAGTATGGTTTATGACAAAAATGAGTATTATTATTATTTATTTAATGCTTTAAACCAAGTATGGTTTATGACAAAAATGAGTATTATTATTATTTATTTAATACTTTAAACCAAGTATGATTTATGACAAAAATTAGTATTATTATTATTTATTTAATGCTTTAAACCAAGTATGATTTATGACAAAAATTAGTATTATTATTATTTATTTAATGCTTTAAACCAAGTATGATTTATGACAAAAATTAGTAGGTGTAATTCACAGCAGGAAAAAACGTTGGAAGAGTTTAACAATGCCGATATACTATTTTTAACATATAAAAATCATTAATGAGGAAAATCAAGTTTTACTTAGCTCGTATAGCTTGCAATTGATGTATAAAAATTTTCTTTTGCTTAAAGATCCGCAGCCTGATAATGATGGTCTGGGGATGGTCTAGTTTAATTGGTTCAATTTTGTTCCCCACTGTAGTTCCCTAATAGTATAGGCCAAGAATTGTTTTATTTTTGGATACATTCTTCTTTCTATTGTTCCCACAATGCAACAGCTGCTCGTTTAATTAATTCGCCACTCAATTGAATGACGATTTTGATACTCTGGGTCAAAATAGACCCGGACTCGGCTGTCTGTAAAAATAGAAACATGTACTTAGTTACTATAAGGTACTTATTTACTTATTTTACTAACAATTTTTCTATGTATATGTTAAGAGTTGTAGTAATATCATAGTAAGAGTGGAACGTACATTTATTTCACGAACCTAATTTCTGTGATTGTGTTTTACTTTCTCTTTCGGAATATAATTATATACACCCAGTAGCTCATATTTCCTTTGGTGACGTGCAAATTACTAATTGTAAGTTGTGCTGATCTTACATCCAACACTTCCATAGTAATTAACTGCACGGATTATATTTCTCGCAATTAAGTTTCAGCTGTTTTCTTTAAAAGTGCTTGTTAGACGGTATTTTTTGCAGGAGATATGTAGCTGCAAAATTATTTTTCAGCAAAACACTAGATTTTTTATCATAGAATGATTCTTCATTTTAATAAAATATATGTTGATCCTTATACGTTATAATAAATAAAATAAAATCAATCTTATCATTTTTATAAGGGAACATGTACCAGTTACTCTTAAGGCTCGGTAGGTTTAGTGTTAAAATGTGATAAATAAAACATAATTTGCTAATTTAATGTATTACGTGTAATAGTTCGAGATCAAACTATAATTACTTGAAAATACTTGGTAATACTGTCTCAGAAAACATGTACTCACGTTTCCAATCAAATTTTAATTATACTGTGTCATTATCCAAATTAAATCTAGTGCTTGCAGTAAAATCGAATGGCTTGTCTTATTCGTGTGAACATATTCGCACTAGTCGTCAGAAACCAATCTAGCTTAGTAAATTGACTACCAACGTGTTTGCGGTCGTAAATGCGTAGAAAATTATTTTCAGCGGCTGCTTTATTGCACATTACATGTTTTTTACAAACACTGGTTTGCTGAATCGTATAAACGTATTTTTTGTCAGTAAAATGCAAATGCATTCATGACAAAAATGGATGAGTGAGATGCAAAACTATGAATCATTAGAAGAATCGACGAATATTGTTACTTTATTTTCGAATTATTAAAATTATTCAAAGAAGTAATACACTCTCATCTAGCTCCCATTTTTTATCACTTGGGAAATGTTTATAAAATCATTCGAACCTCGTTTATTTTATTTAAGAGTTCTTCTGAGAAGATCAAAAATTTTATTTAAATAATACAACACATTGCACATATTATCTTTAACAATCAGTATGATTAATGCAGTTCTCACTAGTGCGAAATATAACACGTTGAATACGAAACGTAGGAAACCTGTAGGAAGCGTAGGAACAGGCTTTCAGATCAATATTCAGATCAATTAATTTTGCAGGGAAAGCGAGATCGCGAATTATTATAGATCACGAAGTCACTATCCGAAATATCAACGAAAGTATCTAGAAAGGTCGAAGGAGCCGGTTCATTTTCCACGAACCGTTCGTCGAGTGTCCCGCTTCGAATTAGGCGAACGTTCCCCGTGAATGCTCGCGCAAAACATTTCCTGATTTAACCATAAGGGGTAGGTTCAGGTTAGGAGGAGAATATAAAAGAAAAGTGCATTATATTGACTGAAACGATTCCAGCCATTCTGAAATAAAAAATGGCGTAGCATTAAAATAATAATATCTCGTCAAAATATCTTGTTGTTTAACAAAATGATTTTGGATTTCGAATTTTGATTTGTAGGCTTTTCGGAAGATTCTCCCAGAGTTGATCGCACAACTTGAGATATTCTGTCAGCCATATTAGACAAATTATTTAACAGTGAGTGTCGTGTTCTTCAAACATCTATAACTTCTAGAATTTAACGAATTGAAACAAATGCTTTGCAGATGTATTTTCGAAGACACAAGCTTTAAGAAAATGCGGAAAAGGAAAAATCAAGTTTTTCAAGGTTGCAGACCAGAAAACCCCCTTAATGAGTCACATAATAATGAAAGTAAATTATATCCGATACTGTTTCGGCAATTTACACTGAAAATTAGTACGTAGATACCGGTTCGGAATAATGAACGTCGGCCTCCCGTTTCATCTTTGTTCCCTAGGTATTCTCTTCCTCCCTCCCATCGTCGATAAATAAACCTCTGTCAGACGGTTCATTACGTCGTTAAGTTTGGTTCGAACTTAGGCACCCTCTTTTTACAGAGTTACGTGCATTCGTTTATCTCTATTTGCGCTGCACTGTACACTGCTATCACTGCTTTACACGAAAAAGAACTACATTAAAATACGTGACTGTATAACTTAAGATATCTTTTTTAAAGAGTGTGTATTATAATATAGACTATACGGTAATTGATCACCAGAGAGCGTGAATGAAAATTATGGCCCAAAGTTTCTGCCTTAATTGCACGCCCTCCTGAGAAAAATAGCTGGAATTATAAAATACTTATCAGTTTACAAACTCATTAAATTAATTGGGAGCCACGAAATTGAGGAACATATTTTTATTCTACCTTCCAGAAGACTAGCTGCTAAATCTTTTATTTATCTAATGAAAATTCTTATTAAATGTTAGGAACTTATCAAAAATATTAAAAACTTAAACCTGTTTATGAAAAATAAACATTTTAAAAGATGTGAGATTGTGCTCCACAAAATTCATGGAATAATAGAAAAATTGTCCACTTTTGTGAGTTCTGTTAACTTTGTATAAACAAATCTTTCAACTTTCTGCCTGTGCTCATTTCAAAGAGTGAAGTCTCTACCGCCACATTATCGAACTTTTGTTGAAGTTTTCTCAAACATCTTTTTTGTTATAAAACAAACTTTCAAATTGCAATTGCTCTTTTTTTTTAATGTTCACATTCAAGAGTTTGTACAGAGTGTTAAAATGTTATTTTCGCATTCGCTTCAATGTGAACTCATAAAAGAAAGTCTCCTCTTTTTAACGATCTCTCAGAAATTTATTTGAAATGAAAAGTGTGGCACAGGAAACTACAGGAAAGCACCAAGAACAATCATGAAAGAGGTAGCTTCAGTTATTGGCCTATTCGTTATGCATCGTTGCAAGGAGGCTTGCGGTTTACAGGCGTCTCTGAGCGGTCTGTGTGAAATAGAAACATTTCCTGTAATAAATCATTGTTATCTCCCTTAAATCTTCTATAGTGGTCAGTCTAACAATTCTAGTTTAGTTTCAAATTCAAACGTAGGGTTTCTACATATATTCAACCCCCATTACCATGTTTAAAGTTTTGTGCCGACACCCCTTCTCCAAGCATCGTTTCACTGCAATCGTCACAACTTTGCCATTTCAATGAACTCAAGCATCTTGTGAGGAAGTATTTTTAAGGTTCTATACTTTTGACGAATACAATCTAAAAAAATAGATTTTTTTGACCCGTCTACGCGAGACTGCCCCCTTAAAAACGGTTTATTGGCAGAGGATTGCAAAGGACGGTCGGTTCTTTCGTTCCAGATTATTCCCCACCATTATTCGTCGAAGACGTCTAGCATAAAAAGGGGGCAAACAGATCCGGCGACAGCTGCTTGGCTATTAAAAGCGACTTAAACCTCAAACCCTCGTCGTGATTGCAAAAGTTACCTCTCGTTCCACGAGCTCCTCTCGCATCAACCCCCTTCGCAATTACGCACAAAGCTAACGCATCCTTATACGCTACTGTCTTTCCTAACAAATAAGCAAATTGCTAAATGAGCCGTGACGCCGCCTTGCAAACCGCCAAAGAACCAAACGGACGAAAAAAAGACATTAAACCTACTCGAACTGCAATTTTCCTCGCAGCTTATAATTTCATCGAATTTTATTGCAATTAATTGCTACTCTTTTAATAACAGACTAACGAGACTTTCATGTAAACACATGCACATTCATATAATTAAGTGTAATTTGCGTGCATCTTACATTAGCTAATATATCAACAATCATATATATGTATATTCTATTAAATTTTGTGTCTAAAATCCTCTGTTAATTTTAGCAATATCCAATATTTAACTGTATGTATTCACAATTTCAAGATTTTTAAAATTCAAATTCAAATTCTTGGTCTTTCATTACATTATTAAATACTATTAATTTACTATCAATGATCAATTCCATTCATCCTGTGTTTTATTAAATTTATTTTATGTATCAACTTCGTTATTATCTTTATATTTATAGTCCAAGAAAGAATTACTATACATATATAAGGATATCATGTAAAGACATGTGTTAAATTTATTAATATTATAATAGATTATTTAAACGTTTCTACACCTCAAGCAAAATAAGAATGAAAGTGATTGCTGAGAAGTGAGTACTACTTGGAATCACTTGTATATTTAAACAGAGTCTCTTGGAGACTATTTAATAACAGTACTTATTTAATAAGTAACAATAACAACACTTGCATTGTTTTGCCATTGGGATCGAAGAAGTTAGAAGCTGCATATCCACATGAACACAGATTAATCAATCTGATAGCATGCAATTAAATACACATCAACCTACTCTGCAACGTCAGTGTCTTATCTGCATAATTTGTAAATGATAACGTCACGAAAAAAAGGAGACGTGGCTCCCTTCCTCTGTAAACCCTTTTCGTGAACTTCTTACTAACACTGCTCGCTTATGAACAAAAGCGTAAAGCCCGACAGTGCATGGCAAAATTGAAATGCATTTATTAGACCGTGGATCTTTATGCAACATAAGAATTGTCTGCATCAATCGCAGAGACAAGAAACAAAAATAGAAAGTTCCTTTCTCTAGCTCTTCCTCTTTTAATCCTAACAATTTGCACTTCATTCAGTGATTATTATTATAATCGTATAAAATCCCAAATCTAATATTACATGTGTGTGTGTGTGTGTGTGTGTGTGTGTGTGTGTGTGTGTGTGTGTGAATGTTGCATAAAATTTAAAATTTTATTTTTTTAAAAATATATTGTCTGCTTCAACCCACAATATAATTGCCTCCATCAAAAATTACTTTTATATATTTTATTTTATTAATGAAAAGGACAATACCAACAATGTGACACAAAAATAGCAATTATTCCGCTTTTATACCGAGTATTATAATGATTTAAATATCAGTCATTAAAATGAAGAGTTACTACCAATTGGTATTTTGATTGCTGGATGTACACTGAACAGCTTTTTGTTTATGCAAACGAGCTGAAATAATATTTCGACGAGTGATAATCATCCGGTAACTTTATCCAAGGCATCCACGTCCCATTGAAATGTTCAGGGAAGGAACTTGGATCCACTGGCAAGCTCCTCGGTGGTACCGTAACTTTCGTATAAGTTTCGATATAGTCATTGAGGTCGTTAACAATCTGTAAATTTATGACAAAAATGAATAGGTTTAGTTTAAAACATTAAATACGTTAGACAAATTTAAAAATACTTTTATGTTATTGTCAACCTATTGACCACGTGTTAAGAAAGAAAATAAATTTCTATGTCACTCCGGTTTCTTGCAATTCAGGTGGAAAATTTTTATTTTGCATAAAAAATACCCGCAGTCTAGTAATAATATATTCGTACCTTCGGATAAGTAGAAGACAGATCTGTAGTTTCGCAGGGATCACTATGCACGTCGAACAAACACCTGTCTAGACACGTTGGATATGTCGTAACATGTTGACACAGTACTCTTGATTCTTCCCTAAGCTTTATTACATCTTCAGCTTTCAAGTTAGACTGCGACATGTCCTTAATAGTAGAGCCCGCAAGCGATTTTAAAACACTCGACACATTATACTTGGGATACGATTTGTCCGTACCAAGATCACCATAATAATCGTTAAATTCACGACTTGCCCCTACATCAAAGTTACATTAAGTGTGCTTTCAAGCTATAAATTGAAGCCCGCAATGTAATTACCATTTATCAGTTTATATTTTCCGATTATAGCTGCAGATGTTTTTTCCACTGGATCGATGTTCAACAGTGCGTCCGTTCGTTTGGTTTCTTTATCATAAGCAAGCGTGGACCATTGATCGATGCCATCAAGGTTCTCTTCTAGATCTTCCAAATTGCCACCTGCGGCGGAGTAGAAGGTTGGCAACCAGTCCGTTATGTGCATCAAATGATCAGCAACTCTGGAGGACTTCTTAATTAATGGCGAATAAACGCATGCTGCGCCGCGAATGCCACCCTCGAACAGCGTGAACTTCAACTGGAAATCGTGGTATCATATAAAATGTGTAGAAATAACATGTAACATTGTTTAATGATTGTATTTATAATTGAGACGTATATTAAAAAATTATGTGAAGAGTACAAAAAAAAAATAAACTAGCAATAATTTGTTTTGTCTACAGGCAAACCTATACGATATCAATACAGGGGTTCCCACATTTAGCAAATCTATACAGGGTGTCCCAAAATTTCTGTTACACAAAATTTTTTTTCTTTATCCATTCATTCTTTATCTCCATCGTATTGAGAAAAATACTTCCAATTTGTATGGTTTTCAAAGCTCTATATGAAGGTGCATTAAGGTGCATTAAGTGTATTAAATTGAAATCCAATGGGCTGTCTATCACAAAAGCAGGAAAACATTTGTATTACCCCTCGCAAAGGAAAATTTGACCCATAGTTCTCCAAGGGACCCACAGTCTGTGCTCCATTATCAGACATAAAGACGATGATAGAATTGTCCAACATTTTTGCGTCATTTAATGCCTTCACCACTTTACCGACAGATTCGTCCAGAGCTGTAAGTGCACCTGAAAATAGAATATTAAACATTACGATTAAGATAATGATTATATTAGATCATATTAATATTGAATAAAAATTAAATATTAAACACTATTATAATATTACTACTACTATATAATATATTATTATATAACTATTATTAATATTAAACAATATTGAAAATAATTATATTATTATGTTCAATATTCTATTTTATTAATTATAAATTATAGTTCTCCCACTTCTTCATTCCGCTAAGGTGCGCGATGACGTTCCCCCTCTATTTGACACAGTCGACGATCATATCGCCAGCAGTGAGGAAACGGACTGATTGATGGTGGGAAGTAGGGATGGGATCAAGTTCAATATGTACCCACAAATCCGAGTCAATTTCGATAACCAAGTTTCATTTCATGGTTTTCGATTATTACTTAAAAGCAATGTTTCAGTGATTATATTTGAAAAGTATTCATTTTATATAAACTCATATCGAACCTCGGAATGAGTATTACAAGTTTCGAAAAGATACTTATAAGTACTTCGATGTTGAAAGGAATCGAATCTTTGACAAGTAGTATTCGAATCTTGGAAATCAGAACTGCATAGTAGGTTTTAAACACTTTCTTTATTGAATTCGTAACTATTTAAGAATAATATTTCCGATAGATTATGAAATTATAGTTATACATGTTGAATTAAATTATGCATTAGAGGACAACATAATTGATTTTAAAAGTAAAAAAAATAATGATCAGAAAAATCAGAGAATTTCCGGTACGATATTCATAAAAGTTTCGAATCTGTTCAACCAAGATTCGAATATTCTTGCAAGTATTATTTCCGTTTACCAAAGTACTTGTAAAAGGTTCGAAACTATCTGGCATAGGTTCAAGTATACTTAGGAGTACTATTTCTGTTTTTCGAAGTACGTGTAGAGAGTTCGAATTCAATCAAAGTTCGAACCTGTTTGCGAGGTACTTGATCCCATCCCTAGTGGGAAGGCCTGGTACAAACAATGCTACATGAAATATTTATAAAATTGTGGTGTATACCTGCAAATTTTCTTCTCTTGAAGTCTTTGATATAGCCTAAGCTCGCGTTCACTTCTTTCATGTCACGAACTTCCATCACGTCCTCAGAGTCGGAAGAATGAACGGCCACATGCGCGAGTTGTAAATAAAGAGGTTTCCTCCTATTGTGTTTCGAAATTATGGTTTCAGCTCTTTCCGTTATAAGATCGGTCAGGTATTGATCAGAGTAATCCACTGATAGTCGTCCAGGATTATCGTAATGTAAATCGTATCCCGTGTGATTCTAAAAAAACAGACATCTCGTTTTACTTCGCTTTAAAGGAATTTCTTCAAACAAATCAGCTTAGTAATTACACCCGTACTTTAATAGTGAGTTATTCGTTTAATTGATTAAATTCTCTAATGGTCTATGAACCAAGGAAAAAACAAATGAGAAAATATTTTGTTTCTTCTTTCTTTGATAATGAATAAAATTTGACGAAGTCGATTTTAGATGTCAAAAATAAGTATATTATTTTTTAAAATATTAATAATCTATGTTTGATGAAAAGATTATGTCAATTTTTTAATTAAGGAGTCGTTCAAAACTGGCACATAGTGATTTCAATAATTTAACACGTTGATTCCAAAAGTGTTCCACAATGTAAAAATCAATTTATGTGAATATACCACAAGACAAATTAATTTATTGGACTCGGTTAAAGGATAGTATCACCTGTATAATCAACATGTCAAAAGAATTGGTTAAAACATTCAACTCGCAACAATAGAATTTTTTTAAAAATTAAAATGTCGGAAGACTCACATCTTGTTTAATGGTATGATTAAAGTATGTAACATATCCACTGTAGTATCCGAAAAAGGTTTTAAAACCGCGATTCGCTGGTGTGTGATAATCACTATAGTATCCCACGTGCCACTTTCCTACCAGATGAGTGCTGTACCCTAATTTTTGCAAATACTCCGGTAGAAGAGTATTATTTAATGGTATCCCACGAGGCTCGCCTGCCTTCAGAGGATATCCTTGCATACCTACAATAAACGATACGTGTCATACACTGAAAATGGATTTATAATGTCAGAACAAAATGCAGGAATTATCTGAAATTGTTGAAACAAGTACACAATTTTATTGAATTTCTGTTTCTCTGAATAGTAATGTTTGCATATCAGAAATGGAAGTAACAGTGGAAAAAGATCTTCTGTTAACAAATAGAATATTTTTAAATGTAAGCAATTGCCTCAATACCTGACTTTATACGACCTCGAAGTTGTCGCGTCCTTGAGTATTTGCATCGTTCGGGCGCAAAGCAACGCAAGATAAGCTAGACCCATTAAAAAAATTAATGCAAACTCTATCATTTGAGAGCTACCATTAATTCTAAAAACAGACGGACAGTGGTCTATTTGGTCTGAAAAAGTGGAAAAGACGATTTCTAAATTTTTGCTTATGTCATAAAATTTTTGTTGTTCATCGTATTTAAAGGTCTGAAGAATAAGGCTTCAATGTTCACCGAAAGTCGACGCGCTTTGCATTTTTAAACAGTCTCTAAAACAGCGTTCGTTCATTGGCGATTTTCAAGTGTTTTAAGGAAAATTGTGTAAATTCTTGTATCACGAAAGTTTTTCAGGTAGGTGTACAAAGCACTTTCGCACAGATTTCATTTCGTTATCATTGAATATTTAATAGTAATAATAGTTTTTTTACGATTACAAAACTTTATTGACGATTTTGTTATAGTTCTGTGTGAGTCTGGATGCTCTTTTTGGTCTCATTACATTCGGTAAAGACTTGTGATTATAAGCCAACAAAAATTGATTCCGACTATGTCCGAATTCAAATTTTATAGCTAATTGAAGCGTTTCGCATACGCCTGTATGTTCGGCTACGCTTGGCCTTAAACGAAGAAGAAACATTATCTGAGGAAGAAATTTCTGACGTATTTTCGGATGAAAATTAATGGTAATCATTTTAAAATGTTCTTATAATATACCTGGTGAGTCATTTAAAGTGAAACAGACGTATATCTCGGAAATGCAGTATTTGGAGAAAAATGTTTCAGGCAAATGTATGGTTTCAAGGGGGACATAAAATGGTGTCATTGATTTGACCTTGGATAGTCGTTTGAAAATCATGTCACGGTCATCTTCAATTTCTTAAATAGAACTTCCTATTTTTATTGCATATTCTTGTAGCTTGTTTTAAGAGCATTCCAAAACACTATAAAAAAAATATATTTTCTTAAATATTTTTCAAGTTATAAGACTTAAAAGATGACAGGAAAATTATTTCTTAAAAAATGTTTCGAGCAAGAGAGGAACAGTATTCAGACGTCTACAAATTTCAATATATGAAAGTTGGAAAAAAATTTTTTTTACAAAAAATCGAGGCCAATTTGATTTTTTAAATGCTAAAAAGTATTTTGGATTTCATAATGTTGTAGCTGATCTTAAGACGAATCCAACGGTATAATATTATAACCTCGAGCCTATAAATAACGCTAAAATAGTTTTTTCCACTTTTTCTGGCCACTGTGAGTGAGAATAGACCACTGTGAGACGTGACGAGTCAAATTTTGTGACGTTACGAATAAATATTATTTTTTGTATTAACAGTATTTTTATATATAACAAGTTTTATCATCCCGCTTCTCTTTATCGTTAATGAAGAAATGATCTGCATGAAATATACGAATAATCGCAACGATAAACGCTTGATTTGTTCGACCGAATACTTTTTGCCAAGGGCGTACTTTCGGCCGCACCCTGTATGCTCGATTACCCTTTATAGTGGTCTACATTGTCTACATACATATATTGAACACATTGAATCGCCTTTATCCGCGCACAAAGGTTGGTTTGTGGTCCGGTTGCTGTTAATGCGGCTGAGAAAAATGTTTAAACGGGAATGTCACGGCGAACGCTCGTAGTTCCTATGGTACAGTACCTATGGTAGTAGAACAAACTACCTGTTCGAATAGGATAACGTCCTGTGAGGAAAGCTGTCCTTGATGGCGTGCATATCGGCAAGACATAGTGACGTTGCAATATCACACCGTTGTAAGCGAGAGCGTCGATGTTTGGCGTTGGTATTTCGTCGGCACCGTGAAAACTAACGTCATTCCATCCCTTAACGAACAAAGTCGAAACATTCAGCACGATTATCAGAACAACACGAAATTTTTCTTTTAATAATTTGAGTTAGTCTCGAACGGTGCAACATTATTCTTAACACTAAACCTTCCGAGCACTAAAAGCGATCGAAATGTTTTAGCTTACAAAAATGGCGAGCCGCTATTTATTTAGATTTTGTGCAATTTTTATTACAATATGTGCTTGGATAAAGAAAGCACTATTCATAAATATTTATCATCATTTATTCTATAACTATAATTTATAACAGAAATGCGTAGGTGTAATTCAAGATATTATTAGAATCATTAAAGAAGGAAAGAGACATTTTAATTTGAACAAAGTATATAAAATAATAGAATTATTTTTATCCTGTTGAGATTATTAAGAGTAGGAACAAAGTATATTTAACTCACGCTGCTCGCAATGGATGTAGAAAAGTTTATACTAAATAAAAATCCATAGTTTCCTCGCTATTCCGATTGTTTAATTAAAATTTCTGGTCTTACCAGGTCGTCCGCCATAATAACAATTATATTTGGCCGCTGTCCGCCCTGTAGTCGATGTTCTTGTGACAGTGCAAGATATAAACATCCTGATAAGAGAATCAGAGACAATAACAAATATACTGCACGTTTCTTCACTTCTGACATGACTACTTTCTAACTCGATCACGTGCGGCGGTTGCTTCACTTGAATTGTGTTCGATGAGATTTTCGTAGTAGGAGAACAACGTTGATTACTTAAATGTTAGGCCACGATGTGTCCACGAAATAAACGAATTACGAAATATATATTTCCACGAGCACAGAAACACGTAGCAGTAGATCTTGAACCTTTTTCCTTGTTGATAAGAAGCCTGCACTCGATAATACCAGTTTTGCGTCAAGAACACTACTGTAACGAGTAAACCAATCTTTACTGGCTTTATACAACCAGCAGCGAAAGTATTAGGACATTGCAGTAAGTCTTGATCCAATTGTCTTGACATTACAAACACAATAATCGCTACACAAAGTAATTGATTCACTCGACACGATTTACACTACTCTTAATGATTCTTCATATTTCCAACAGCATTCGTGTTTTATGTATTTATACTTTAATATAAACAATGAGATATTTGTTTCGACTGTTTTTAAGACTAGATCTGCGAGACCCGTTCAACTGACTACGACTATTGAAATCGCACGTAACAGATGATTGCATAAGTTCGTGCCCGATTTGAAAATAAAATTCATTGGTTAAATTTTTAAAGAATACAGCTTTTTATTAATCAACGTATAGTCACCATTATTTTCTAATTGTAGAAATAATTTTATTGTAGATATAATTTCTTTTACAACATCTATGAAAATCGGACACGAACTTATGCAATCAGCTAATATTTATGTGGTTTCAATCATTTTATCTTTTGGACGTATATTATGATCGAAGTAATTATTGTAAAGATATAAACATAAAATAATTGCGTCTAGTGTTCCATAAATCCAGTGTTAATTAGATACAATTTAATTTGAACAATTTTTCTATTAAAAGAATATAATTTTCTCATTCTCACACCAAGAAAACGTTTCAATTACGAACAATTTGAAAACACAACGTGCAATTTACAAAATTCTTGTTCTTCCATTAATAGAATTCAAGCACATGTTCTCTGCAAAACCGAATAAATAAACAAGCTGTGTACTTTTGCTTTTGCAAATAACAAATATTCGAACAAGTGTGCATAGACGTTGCACATTTGCAACATAATTCATTATCGCAATAGCATACTGTGTACTTCGCGTATATTTTTCCGCAAAACGATGTTGACCTACTTTACAAACAAATGAAAAAAACCGTATAGAAACATAAGCACGTAAGTATTACACAAAACAAGTGAACAATTGCATTTACACAGCAGACTGATTTTTATAAACAAGCTCAACTTCGTCTCGAGACCACAAGGTCTATTCCCAAATTTGAGTTTTCGAGTTTATTATGTAAAACAAATGAACGATTAAATTACGACAGATCTTAAATTTTAGAAGTCAAGGTCATTTCAAGGAGTCAGTGTCATAAGTCCTTGTATTTGCCTCGATGTCAATAGTATCACAGAAAAATGGATGAAAATATGCAGAAAATGTTGACGATCTTGGAGTAACGTTCAAGCCAACCTTGAAGCGATTGTTATTTCACCATTCGTGTCCTTAAACCATATAAACTGCTCAGTATATACAGTGAGCCACGAAAGTATTCGAACGCCCTTTAAAACAGAATAACTTTTTTATAATTGTAACAAAGGACACCTGATTTTTTATAATCAATTAGAAGCATTGGTTTATGAAACGATATATGCAGTAAATGTAAAACTTTTTTATTTGGGCCCTTAAAATGAAAATTTAAAATATTTGTTTTGTAGATCAGTTAGTTAACGTGGTGAAAATTTCATCGAAATCGGTTGACGCAGGAAAAAACGACACGCATCGAAAAATGTACGATTCTGTGGATTTTAAGCAGAAACTAATCAAAAGTCGTGTAATATTACGATTTTCACCATTTTTAACCGCTTGTAGCTCGTGTGTATGTTAATCGATTTCGATGAAATTTTAAGCATGACTTTAACTAACATAAGTCTACAAAACATATATTTTAAATTTTCATCAAGGGCCCAAATAAAAAAGTTTTAAAGAATGCAATTTTTATTTTTGCATGTAACTTTGTAAATTATAATTTTTGGACAATCTTTTTCGCATATCATTTCGTAAAACCAATGCTTCTAATCGATGGTAAAAAATCAGTTCGTTTGGTACAATTATAAAATAAAAAAAACAAAATAAAAGACAATTATAAAAAAAAAGTTATTCTGTTTTAAAAGGCGTTCGAATACTTTCGTGCCTCACTGTATATTCCAATAGCAGTGGGAATCATTTACATACTCGATACAAGCATTACACCCTGTATAAAAATAGTTAATGGCAGCAACTGATGGAACAAATGCAGGATTATTGATAATATAACTGATAAGATAAACGTAAGTCTTCCACTTGTATTTTGTCATTTTTCATTTAGCTTGTTAAGTCTGTGTTAGACCACAACAATTAATATAGCGTTCACAAATCCTTTTGGATAACGTGTAACGAGTAAACAGCGGATCTTTATGCAAAAGAAACATTTAATACCTGAATTGAACAAACTGAAGCGAAGTAGAAATTTGTTTTCTTTTTTGACATGTTTAATAGGTTGAAAATAATATAACAGTATCTTTAAATTCTTCTAATGTTGTCTCACTGTTTTAAATATTTGTAATAAATGCCGAAAATCCGCTGCCTAGTAATGGAGCGAGCGACAGCCGCAGAGAATCGTATTGATATAAAATGACATCTTTCTAGTAAACCTGTGCTTAATTACATCAGCGATATCGACGTAATCTGGCTCGTTAATAACAGTGTCAATATTGATATATAAGATAACGGTTGCTATAATCTAGTCTTCATCAGTTGTAGAGATTTCTTGACAAGAAAAAATGTTCGCGAACCAAAAATTCTGATTTTAATTAAAATTCCCAGTACCGTAGAGTACAGAGAAAACCTATTCTGGATAAAGAACAGTTTCCACAGAAACTCTCACGAAGATATCGACTAATCGATATAAAGCTCAAGTGGTTGAAGAATATGTACTTAGAATTCTATTTAGCAGAGATCAATGTATCATTGATTTGTGAACAGTCTAATTTATTGATAATCCATATTCAATTATAGTTACACATATTTGCCCTTCTGTCATGAGTTCATCGTTGGATTCGTTGGGTTTATGTTTTTCTTGATTGGCATTTGATTTATCTATTCGGGACAGTAAAGTTCACTAAAAATTAGTACCTTTATTTTTTATTAGTCTAACTTAGTCAGTAAGCGGCGTGCGACCGTCACTACAAACCAATATGGCGGCGCCTTTATCTGGCAAGAAACTGGAAATGTGCTCAACTTTAAGCGACCATAGCTCCTCAACTATTGATCCTAGAGGTTCAAAACTTCGATCTGCATCCGTGCCGGGTACATATCTGCTGGATTACATACCAAATACATCATAATTCGTAGGAGAAAGGCACAAATTTTGAGTCCGATGAAGGAAAGAGCAGGCATCTATTCGTTACAGATCAACAATGAATAAAACAAAATAAATACATATAATAAAGCTAGTTGATTTTTCATAAATCGATAATGCTGTCAAGACTTACTCCATCGCTTTTTGATAGTTAAATTAAATTAATCATACCTATCGCTATAATTTTATCATCGCTTAAAAGTAAGAATGTATTGTACATAATCGATCATACTGTTAAAAAGCGACTTGAAAATTCTAATTTTCATACTTTAGTAAAGGACACACGTTTAATATAGGAGAGCAGCAATACAATTCAAAATAATGAACGTTGAAATAAAAATTAATGACATACTTACTTCGAATTTCTAATTGTTTAATTTTCTAGTTGCACTTACAATTCAGATATAAAATTCAATATTGCTTCGTTTTATACATACAACTTCGTACAGTTCGTCGTAAAATAAATTAATCCTCGATATTTCTTCCAACGTAACATTTACAACGCTTTCGCTATGAGAATGACTATAACGCGTTCAGACGCGGATGTTCAGCAAAATCGAAATAAGAATGAACAAAAGATGAACGCAATAGACTAAATTGCCAAGCACGGCTGCGGCATTCGGAACGTATACCGCGGCCCCCGAATTCATCCATGGTTCCCATGTATCGTTCCTTCTCCTAGGATCAGCTGACCCATCGATAGGTACTTTCGTTTGTTTCACTAAAATGCGACCGTATTTCTCCAAGTAAAGATCCAAGTCCCACGTAATCTGTAAACAGCACGTTCGCGCATGTTATGTCATAATTACCTTAATAAAAATTACAGTAAATTCTCTACAAACGTAAAAAAATATTCCCTCCACTGCAGTAACCTGATCTCGGCTCGGGTATATCGGTGTGAACCACTACTAATGTCACGCGGAGAGTCGCAGTCGTCGGCACAGTTCAAAGGCCCGTGCGTCCACACAAAGTAATACCAATATAAAATCTTTTTTATGAAACTTTCACTAATATATTTGTGGCATTTTTCTGATTAAAATAAGACCAAACACGATATAATTTCAACTGTATTTAGTGGTTTAATTGACGATGAACGTTTCGGGCGCAAGGAAGGACAGCGTATGGGAAAGAAAGAGACGCACGGTCTCTCTTTAAGCGCGGTCAATTTCGCTCGTATTCGACATTTCGTTACGTTTTGAGTTGTGCAACTTACGTTGTGCGTAAAACGCACCCTCGTATTATATCAATTTCATATTCATACAAAGAAAAAAATTAATATAGAATGGAATTATTCTAGGTCGGAATAAATGTTTAATTTTCGCGTTAAAATAGAAGATAATTAAAATAAAGATGTTTCCGTCGGAAATTATTGAATGTTGCCGATTGGAATGCATGATTTACAAACTTTGCAAAAACCAGGAGAAACACAGCCTTGCTATTTTTATATCAATCTAATCTTGTAATTAATATAATTATTAGACTACGGATCTTTATGAAAAATAAAAAACTGTCTGCATCGATTGCAAGAAATAGAAATTAAATTGAACGTTATTTAGAAGAGAAATCATATATATTGACATCTTTAATTTTTAAAATGTTTCAATAATGTTGAATTTCATCTTCTCAATTCTGCTATAAATGCATAAAAATTCGCAGTCTAATAATTATCAGTCAGCCAGGCCTGCCTCGAGCAGATATCAAGCCTGGCGAGCAGATGGCAGGCGTTATCCTGTCAAAACGACACTCGAAGCTGCTCGAAGCATAGGATGCTCGGAATCTGCTCGATTCTGCCGGGCACACCCTGCCAGCATAAAGTGCTACTTCTACTGACGCAGCTGCATGGTATTCTACTGGCAGCGTCTGCTCAGCAGAAGCTTCCGGCAGATGGAAGGCAGCTCGGTAGTGGGTTCTGCCTAGCCGGGCAGACGCTGCCAACGGAATACATACCATGCAGCTGCTGAAGCAGCTGCCCGACCAAAACGGAGCATTCGGCTTACTGGGTAAGTTAGCAAAATGCTCGGTCAAAACCGAGCCAAAGCCGGGCATCTGCGTCAGCCTTAGACCATATATACCTATAGACGCGGCATAGGTATAGTATGCGTATAGGGGAAAACCGTGACTGGAGCTCGGCAAAGATAAAGTACCCCGTGACGTCAAAAGGTGAGTCTTAAGATAATTTCAAAATGGCTGGAACGGCAGACCGACGCTAACCGACGCCGACACTACATACGCCATTATACAGTTGGACCATAACCTGAACAAGTTCGTAAAAATTTTTCAACAATTTTGAATTTCATCTGCTCAATTTTTTAGTAAATAAAGATCCGAAGTCTAGTACATAATAAATAATCAAAAGCGAGGTAAATGTAAATTGTGTACAACTAGAAGTACTACCTTAAAATGTTATAAATGTGATCAATTTATTATATGTAAAAAACCATTTTGTAACCTGCATAATATGCGAAAGTTGTTAATCGTCAGAATCAAATATCGCGCGATTCCTAAAATAGTTAATTATATACATAATACTATTATTATTTTATTATACTTCATTGTAATATATCTTAGAGTGGAACATACAGAATAAATGTCTGTATCTGAAATACAGTTTATAATTGATTATTTCATGATACAATGCCAAATTCTTTGAAATTACCCTGTCCATTCTTTCCGCGTACTGGGTACATGGCGCCATGGCGCACCCGCTGATCCCCCTCACCTCCCACATAAGCCAAGCGTGGGCACTGTCGATGAGCATAGCTTGTACAATGTACATCTTTCGAGAATGTGACGTCACGGCGTACTTTATCTTTGCCTAGGGGAAAATTATCTGCGCCGGGTCTATAGGTATATATGGTCTAAGGCGTCAGCAGAGCTTGCGGCTGGCAGAAAGACCCAGCAGGAGCTGCCGGGCAGATGGTAGGAGCTCGGTCCTGGATTCTGCCTGCGTCGCGCTAACACAGACGAGGTATTCTCGTCTGGGCGACCTGCCCAGTATAACCCGTGTTGCACTCTTACGGCGAGGCAGAATCCAGGGCCGAGCTGCCTTCCATCTGCCCGGCAGAATCGAGCAGATTCCGAGCATCCTATGCTTCGAGCAGCTTCAAACGTCGTTCGGACAGAATAATGCCTGCCATCCGCTCGCTAGGCTGTGCTCGATATCTGCTCGTGGCAGGCCTGGCTGACTGGGTATGTACATGGTAAAACTGAAAATGGTACTTACCCGTGGGTACGCTTTGACAATGTTCTTCGTTTCGCATGGGTCGTTTACTATATCAAACAAGCATTCCGTGACGTTGCAAGTGGTGTACGAGTACCGACGGTAGTAAGTGTTATTTGGACGACAATTAAATACCGTCGCATCCTGACGTAATTGCGCCATCGTACTTGGTTGTGTTACTGGGCCCCCTAAGTGATGGGTGATTACCTCGGATATAGAACTCCTCATTACAAGATCCGAGTACGGCAAAACGTCTATCATTCTGCCAGAATCGCCATAATACCCATCGTAATAACCGTTTTCGAGGGAACCTTAGAAACAAGGAAAATCAAAGAAATTAATAACTTCAACTTTTCTAATGACGGAATAATTATATGTCCGGATTGAAAAATTAATTCGTACGCCAATCTAGAAACAAACCTTAAACTTTTAATTGTTATCTCGCCAAACGAATTATTTCGATTTTGTTAAATAAACAAACTCAAAGTTTTAAGAACTGAATGGTCAAAGAGAATATCTCTTCTATATAACATTCATTTATGCAACGTACTGTACATCTAAAAAAAGATAAGCATGATAAGTAAAAGCATTTGACATTCTAAATGTCCACGTGGCTTCCCGTATTTCCTTGTACCGGTATGTTTCATGTATGCGACTATGATATCAGTTGGTTTAGATATTCTTTAGAATTTCGACGATATATGTATGCATGCAGAGTTGACCGATTTATTTTGAAACTGGAATAAGTCACTTTTTGAGAGAACGAGTTACAGCTGGATTTAGAGAAGTCAAGAAAAATTGTGAATTATGTGAAATAAATTGGTATGTACTCGTTATTAAATAAGCATTGCTGGATATGTGTATAGGTTGATGATGACTGGACAGCGGATCTTTATGCAAAATAAAAATGTTTTGCATTGGTTGTGAGAAGCACGAATAACATAAAAATTGATTCCATCCCTTAACGACTTTTTCCTTGATCTCGATCGACAATTTGTTAATAACGAATAATAACGTTTTGTACGGAATGCAACACAAATTACATATATTTTATATTAATTCAATAATTTTTACAGACGCAATTATATGAAAATTTTTCTTGAAAATGGTCTAAATTTTTTACCGAAACAGCATCAGCATCAGATCGAACCAGTCCGCTGAAAACATTATTATTCGTTCTTAACTACTTTGTTACATTAAAAACAACATTACAACGTCCTGGAATTTTTTAAATATTTTACTGTTTTATATTTCCAACCAATTTCTTCATAAATGCATAAAGATCCGCAGTCTAATGATAACACTTACCTCGTAGCAGCTTAAACCGACTGTATATAGCCCCCTGGGTTTGTAAGACTTCGTCGATGTTCAACAGGAGAGTGTCTCTGCCACGGCCGTATCCTTCGCTGATGACTTGCCATTGATCTATGCCGTCGATCTCGCCCAGATCTTGCAAGTTTCCACCGGCTGCCGAATATAGTGTCGGCAACCAATCGGTCATGTGCACCAATTGGTTCGAAACCCGTGCTGTTTTCTGTATCCTCGGTGACCATATTGCAGCAACACCTCTCACGCCTCCTTCGTATAAAGTGTATTTCGACTAAAACCAAATACAGTTTATACAATTTACCATACAATTTACAAAAACCTGTCGTTTGGTTAGTCGAGTTTGATGCTGAGAGCACAATAAATAGGGAAAGAGCAAACCTAGCTATTTGTAAACGCGTCGTGAAACTAAACTAATTGCGTTAGAATAATAGATGCTAAAAGCTTGGGGCGTCATTCTAAAGTCTATTGTTTCAGATAATTAGTTGTGTTAATTCTTTCTGAAAAACCAGATAAAATCGCAAAGCAATTTGTTTGATAAAAGCTAAGCTACAATTTATAAGCAGGTACACTCAATCTAGCAAGGACAGAACTAATCTTGAATTCTGATCAACTAATTCCGTCAGCCAGGTGGATGACGTAGCAGTCAACATGTTAATTGGTTACGTTTATTAATTTTTATCGTAGTCTTACTCCTCTCAAAGGATAGTTCGAACCCCAATTTCGATCTTTTCCAACGGATGCAGCTCCATTATCGGTGAGAAACAAGATCAACGAGTCCTTAAGCATTCCTTTCTCGGCTAATGCTAGAAAAATTCTTGCAACCGACTCGTCCAACTGCGATACCATTCCTAATTACAATGCAAAAATATTAGCAGTTGATATTGCACAAAAATTCACATAAAAATCGGTAGGTTAAACCTCGGACACAGCGAAGTCCGGAACCATTTTGGCCCAACAAAATTCGTCGCTTGTAAACAATTTGAACTGACAACTGTTTGTGTCGGTTTACTCACTGGCATATTTACGCCGATTCGGTTCCCGAATTTGATGGAAATCCCTACCGGTGTGCTCTTCCGCGGGTTGCTCCAGCGGAGCGTGAACCGCGAGATGAGACACGTGGAGATAAAGGGGCCTAGTAAGTTCGTGGTTCTCGATCACTTTAATCGCTTCATCGGTGAATAAGTTTGTAGCGTATGCACGATTAATCCCGTGAGCAGGATCGTCCCCTCGGTGCATATCGTATCCGCTCATGTTCTGGAAAAATGCGAATCCAAATCGAAGTCGTGTACTCCGAAAGAGCGCAACAATATTTTGAGAAAAATAATTCTTCTTTCGTTTCTCTTCCTCGTTATTACGTCTTAGGAAATGTTCGAACTACGCATCTCACCTGATTTGAATATCTGTAATCGTAATAGCTAATGTAGCTATTGTAGAAACCAAGGAAAAAGTCGAAACCCCTATGCAGCGGTGTATACTGAGGCGTATGAAACCCTAAGTGCCATTTTCCAATTAATTTCGTGGTGTATCCTAGTCCCCGTAGATATTCCGGTAAAATTTTAATATTCAGAGGCAGGCCACGTGGTTCACCACCATGAATTCCATCCCCCTGCATCCCTGAATCAGCAATTTTTACTCGTTTCTTTTTTCAATTTCTGATTATTAAAAGTAATTTTTCTACGATTACTCGTTTATTAGCGGACATACCAATACGTATTGGGTATTGTCCAGTAAAAAAGGCAGCCCTAGAAGGTGTGCTGGACGGTAGAACATAATGTCTGTTTAGTATAACTCCGTTATACCCGAGAGCGTCAATGTTGGGGGTTGGTATCTGATTTGATCCGTGGAAGCCAACATCGTTCCAACCCTGTAACACAGCATTTGTTATATCTGTTGTATTTTTCATTAGAAAGGAAAAACAAACATCATCTTGGCATGCAATGCGAAACAGTCGTTATGTAACGAAATGTAACGACATGACGTAGTACTTGATATGACGGTATAGAGAAGAGGGAGATTTTTGTTTTGCAGTTACGATGACTCACGGGCACACTAGCATCCTTGTTAATCGCGGAGGCGTAGATAATTTTCGAGCTACGATAATTGTCTTAACTGAGGGCAATTTTAATTCAAAACGCTTCCATACTACAGATTAATCGTAGCGAATTAAGCAAAGTAGGTAGGCAAAAGTAATACTCGAGCGGTCACACGTTACATTTACATACATCGTTCCTTACAAGATGAACCAATGCATTAATTGGCCAATATAATTGTTTCGTTTTCTACTCTCGTTAATATTCCTTTCTGGTAACATATAAATATAAATATTTATTTCGAGAATTATCTTTTGCACGATACTTGCAATTGAAAAATGTATCGGAATATGGTAAAAAGTGTCCAAGTTACACGTTTGACAATAGCGAATGGATTTACTATTCAATTTCTTTCGTACTAATGAGTATTCAATTATTAGTCAATTATTACGGAAACCAGCAGGAATATGAAAAAATGTTTTATATAAAATATTCTTCATATGAAGCAGTATCGTTAAAAAATGGCAAGTTCAGGAAAAAAATGTTTTATACGAAATATTATTATTTTTCGATGTGTAGAATAAGAATATAAAATAAAAAATATGGACTTCCATTTGAAAAAATGAAATTACCCTTCATCTGACCCTTAAAGGACCATTATGGAAAGATGTGCATACCGCCATTAAATATGCCCCTTCATATGAAGAATATTTTATATAAAACATTTTTTCATATTCCTGCTGGTTTCCGTAATAATTGACTGTCTCAAGATAAAAGGACCACCCTGTATATTAATTATAATACAAGAATTCTTTGAAAGAAGTGTTCGTTCGTTGTTTAATATGGAAATTAAAACAGTGATTCATTTTTATTGAACAACGAACCCCGTGGCTCAAACAATGACCCAACCCAATCCAATGATCTTCTCTACTGTCGAAATGAACGCTTGAATCATCACCTGCCACTTCTTCTATACACTTCCCCCTAAACCACGCATACGTTCCATAATACGAAAGGAATTGATGGATCATAGTTTCCGTAGAAACTGTTTCACATGTGGTATATAAAAGTCAATTACAGTTAGATATATCAATTACACGGTAAAGCGATTACTTCGTAATTTCTTAGAGTTTCTGAAACTACAAAAAATTACTTGTCACTTTAACAAACTGTACATGCTTCGTACAGACCTGAACATTTCATTTTGAAACTTTAATTCACTCAATAAACTGCCAACATTTTCTGTATTTCTTTGTGTAGTGTACGCCGTTGCAGCTCCCATAGTTGTTTGCAATAAATTCTGAGAATACCACAAATCCGTTCCGTTTGCCGTTCGGCGCGCCGAAACGTTCGTTTTTTGCCGAAACGCGCGTTCGCCGCGCGGTTCTGTACTAGGCATTACAAATGTAATAAAAATTAACACAATTCAAAGTCGATAGGTCAAAGCAAGATTAATATTCATTGTAGATAATACTCTACTCCACTGTCGACAACGCAATGTTAAAATAATGCAATTTTTGAAATACCACATGACCTACAGTAGCTCTCGCAATGTGAATGAAAATATGTATATTTAAACATTTTCTAATATTCAAGCTTATTGCAAGCGGTATTGCGCAAATCGTTCGTCGGAATAATATATTGTAATCATACCAAATCGTCGGCCATAAGCACGATAATGTGCGGTGCTTTATCGTACAGATTATCGCCTCTGCCAATTCGTATTAGCAGCAAGGAGAACGAACTTATCCAAATTATGGAAAGACTGCGCATTTTTCACAAAAAGGTCGGTCGGTCGCACCAAAGATTTGAATACGAAAAAAAAAGAGCCACGAGAAAACGGACAAACTCAAAACTGGCGAGCACTTCCTTTTTTGTCACCTTCGGAACACAATTCACAAAGGGGAGTCGTTAGAATATTATGCACGATGTTTATCAGAGAGCTCCTGCGGGATACAGAAGAATGAGTAACAGAAATAAACACGTTTATATAGTCCACCCACGAAGGAACATGCCATGAATGGACTACTTGAAAGGGAAGGGAAAATACACTAATAATTACGACAATAAAGGAGGTACGTGTTTCAACTGGGTTGCTTCTCGTATTACGTGTTATCTTCCGTACTTATGTAATTGCTCATCTGCGTATTCACCTTATACATATTACGTGATGTGATTTTTATCGAACAAATTTTGACAAATGGTGTCAATGGATACTAAATGTCACAGCAAAATCAGAATCTTGCTTATTGCTTCGTGCGTGAGCTCAATATTCGCTTTCTATTAGATGCAGTGGATTTTAATTATTTAAGGGAGCAATTTGAAAGCCTAAAGTCAAATATGAATCAGAAAAAATCAACCTTAAACATTTACAACAGTTCAACAAATGAAGAGATAAAAAATCATAGGCTATATATATACTGTAAGTCTCATTGTGGATCATCATCGTAGAGTTTCGGAAATCTTATTAGATACAGTAGCAAAAGTTCAAGACGCTCTAAAGAGGACGATAACTATTTTAATATTGTACTATACGATTTGAACTTTTTTGGGAAGCTAGAGCAATTAGTTTACTACAGGATGTGAAAAGAAATTTTTTTCAGAAATTGCAATTGATCGGAATTCTTGATAAAATGCTAAAAGTTGAATTTTTAACTTTTTTATATGGGCCTATATTGAAAATTTAAAAAATACGTTTAGTAGACCTGTGTCAATTAAACATATTCTGAAAATTTCGTCAAAATCGGTCGGCGTTGCAATGAGCTACAAACGTTTAAAAATGGTAAAAAATTGCAGATTTTCACGATTTATTGCAGTTACGGGCCGAAAATTGTGAAAATCTGCAATTTTTTACCATCTTTAAACGTTTGTAGTTCATTGCAACGTCGACCGATTTTTACGAAATTTTCAATATAGGCCCACATAAAAAAGTTAAAAATTCAACTTTTAGCATTTTATCAACAATTCCGATCAATTGCAATTTTTGAAAAAAATTTCTTTTCACATCCTGTAGTAAACTAATTGCTCTATCTTCCCAAAAAAGTTCAAATCGTATAGTACAATATTAAAATAGTTATCGTCTTTTTTGTAGAGCGGTCTTAAACTTTTTTGTCCGCCACGTAGGTGCAAGGTCGGGAAACGTCAAGAATAACAAGATTAAAGTTTCAAGTTAACATAATGTGCAGTCATAGTTGTAAATTCATTACTTTCTCGAATCGCAAAAAATCGTTTTACTACAACATCCCAAAAAACTTAAGCAAACATAAAAAGATATAGGAGACATCGAGCAATTATGCAATAATTTTGATGCTAAAAATCCCGATTCCGAATTATATAGAAATTGTGACGAGGAGTTAACATATTAATATTGTCTTGCACATTCAAATGCGTTTTAGATGCGCTAATATCCGCAACCACTAAATGATAAAGATTTGACGATTGTGCTTGTTAACTGTAAATAAATATATTTATACATATATATGATATACGTTGATAATTGTGTATTTTGCACTAGTTGAGTATATCACACACCCCTTTCCTACTCATCTACAGCTTATCTGGATCGCAAAGCTCACTTATTCTAGTCCCCTAAGCTATATCCATGATTGAATTTCTTCATCCGCATTCTCTAAGTGTCCGCCTTCTTCTTGTTTCTTCTTATGTACTCTGGTGTACGGAGAAAATGTGCCAATGGCATACCGTAATACATAAACGGCAAAAAATAACTCTGCAAGATATTTTTCTTTGCGACTCATACTTATACACAAAATTTATGGCTGATTACAATTAGCAGTAAGTATACCTGTTAATAATATGTATATATTATACATGCTATACTCGTTTCATTATACAATAGTGTACATTATAATGAATTCAACATTTTTTAACAGGATATCCAACAGAATGTTAAAACAAATTCTTTAACTTTTTCTATTATAATTAAATGTGCGAGTTGTTTTAAACAAGTTGGGTCTAACAGGAAGCGCACCATTAACATACCGTAAGCAAAGCCGCTGTCTATACGTACAAGCACACGTACATATACAGTGACTCCCACAAATATTCGGACACTCTTAAAAAGGCGATAACTTTTTAAATATTGTACTATAAGATTTTATAACTTTTTTGGGAAGCTAGAGCAATTAGTTTACTGGAGGATGTGAAAAAAAATTTTCTAAAAATTGCAATTGATCGGAATTGTAATAAAAATGCTAAAAGTTGCATTTTACAACTTTTTTTTCAAAATTTCAATTGCAATTTTTAAAAAAAATTCTTTTCACGTTCTGTACTAAACTAATTGCTCCAGCTTCCCAAAAAAGTTCGAATCGTATAGTCCCATTTTAAAAAAGTTATCGGTTTTTCAAGAGCGTCCGAATATATTTGTGGGAGTCATATACATATATAGACTCGAAGAATAACAATCTAAAGTTTCGATGATCTACACAGTGTTTATTGTAACTATATCAATATATACAAAATAATATTTATGCCCATAGAAATCTACCGAAATTTTAAATTTATAAAATTAGTTGAGCAGCCTTATATTAAAATTTTTTCATAATCGTAGGTACAACTTCTATAATTTTTATCTAATCCCATTCAATAAACACTTGATTGCATCTCCATCTCGGTAAACTAATAAATGTAATTATTTTTAGCGCGTATCGGCCCGAGGTGTATTATAACTATACTTTTATGTAAAGACTACATACCCAGAGAGAGAGAGAGAGAGAGAGAGAGAGAGAGAGAGAGAGAGAGAGAGAGACATCTCAAAGATATCTGTAAGACGCCTGCCGCAAGACATTTGGATGTCTTAGAGACGTCTTTTAGACGCAGTTTGGGCGTCTTTTTAGATGCGAAATTACGTTAAACGAAATTAGTTAGGCGAAAAATCATCTTTTAGGTGTCTTTTTAGATGACATCTTCGAAAAGACGTCTTATTTCAGCCGTAAGTCTCCAAATAGACGTCTTTTTGAGACGCAAGACGTTCAGACCTAGAAACGACGTAAAACAGACGTCTATAAGACGTCGGGTGCTATCCGGATATGTTACGATTTTTTACAATTTATTTATAATTATGATGCAACATAGAATTACACTGAAAGACATGTAGAAGTGGTTTTATTACGTATATTTACAGAATCATTTGTTGTATAAGAAAATGGTATTCACAAAATTTACATAAGTATATAAATAGTTTCAGAATAGATGTTCACAATACTTACGAAAATTATATATTGCATTTCCTTATACCTACAAAGCGTACATTAGTAATTTTTAATTTAATTTATTATTACAATGCCTTAAACGTGTAAAACATACTTCGTTTTATATAACTGGCCTGTTTCAGCTCTTCTACAGCTGACGATACGAACGAGACAATTTCCAAAAGTCTATAGCTGAATGCGCTCGAATGTTTAAGCATTAAAATGAATAAGTAAAAATAAAAAAATGTGTCGTTACATAAATATCAAAATCTTCTAATCTATAATTTTTAAATACTTTCGGTAATCATAAAACTGAATGATATAAACTCCTAGTAAAGACACTATTGAACATTCCGAATATCAAAAGATGTAGAACCATGTTAATGGCAGCCAGCTATAGACTTTAACATCATGTAGAACTATTTGAACAGCCTTCAAAATACACAACTATATAACGACGGCTGTAGAAGAGCTAATAAACTTTGTACTTTAACTTTATCATTATACATTTGAATGCATTCGCGTTTGTAGTACCAAGTTGATCGATTTCAAAGCATTACGTTAAGTTTTTCTGCACTGATAGTGATAGTGAATCTGTGTGCACTGGCACTGTGACAATTAGTTCACACTAATGAAACAGTGACCACGAATAAGACACAGGTACTACAGGGAAGCACATTGACAGTCATAAAAATGGTATTTCTGCTCTTGATCTAGAAAATATTATGTGCATTCATCTGTACTTGTTATCACATTCTCTGCCACATTGATCATCAACGTTCACAAACAAAGAAACAACAACGTTTTAACAATTTATCAGGTTGCCTATTTTCATTAATTTTGTAATGAAACGAGGAGAAAAGAACATCGAGCTGCATAGAATTCATTATCGCTATTATAAATTTTTCAGATTTGAGTAGAAAATAGTTCTTATACAAAACATACATAAAAATATCAATTTGTTAGTAAGTTTTTTTATTGGACTCAATAATGTGTTTCCGATATAGATGTTAGAATTGCATCGTTCACATAATGTATAAAATTAAATTTCCTTAAACCAGAGGAGCATTTGCATTAAAGGTTTTCAGTCAAATTTATGTATTGTTCCATGGTCCTTCATTTGTTCTAACGCGTGCAGATTATCCCACCAAAGTGACAATTTATGCTTAAGAACTAAGTTAAACCATGGAGACAATGGTCCATCTAAATTTTTAATAAACTCGTTTATATTAGATTTCGATACCCAATGAAGTTGAGCAATTTCATCAGGATTTGGGTCTAACGTTACATCTTTTTGCGCAAATAATATATAATCTATTTCATGTTCTCCCCAATTACCATGTGCCATGAAATAATGGACCCTTGTCAAATATATTAAATCGGATGGTAAAATTTCATATGAAGGAATTCCCAATTCATAACCCATTCTTCTGATGGCAGCTCTGCGAATTCCCATTGCCTCTTGCTCGTCTGTCTCTTGTGGAATTTCTGCCAACGGATGGCTGCAGCACGTGTTCGCATAATAGTTTGGAAATGTCACCTGTGACAAAGTTAAGTATGATGTACTTGACATGCACATGAAATCGATGAAAAATCATTTTTGTTGTATGCAAGATCACATTTACCTTATTCGCCGATCGTTTTTGCATCAATAGCTCTCCTTTGCTATTGAATAGAAAAACACTAAATGCTCTATGGAGTGGAATATGTCCATTGGAATCAACGGTGTGACAATCCCTTTTCGTAGATTCACCAATTACTCTATCGCATTCGTCCACGAGGAGACAACGTTCATTTAAAGCAGCCTCTTGCAAAGATGCTACTTGCGCAGTACCAAATTTTCTTGGTGCAAGTACTAGTTGTTTCGCAACAGCACACACTTCCTTCAGCGTTTTGACCATCATTGTAGCACGCGCTTCATACAACTAATTTTGAAAGCTGGAGACGCGCTCCTTTTTATCACATATGTATATTTTTCAACATATGCAAATGATAGGTTAACCAAATCACTGACCTTCAGCAAATCTGACAGATAAACTACTTGGATATGTAAAGTAACTTATATAAATGTAATACCAGGCATCTAATACATTTTCCGAATGAAATACTTTCTTTTCTAAAAATTCGAGTCACACACTATTAACACACACACACACACACACACAAAACTATACTGTATCGTTTCTTGAATATTTAAAGTTCTTCGACGTATGTATATATTTAGTATGTATGTAGCACACACACACGTACAACTGCAGACGTACCGTGAATACTATCAAACAAAACTAACAAGCGTATATTATAATTCGAACACTATGCTAATAAATAAAAAACACAATGCAAACATTTTCCGTGAAACAAAAGTGAAAAATAATTTTCGAGGTATTGCACGAGGATGCGATCACTTCAGAATATGATAATAGATTTTTAATTTCTTTCTATTTTCATACTGTTAGTTAAACCGGACACTATTAATACCGTTAGAAAAACAAAATAAAATTGCGCAATATTATAAATAAATAATTTCTCGAAAAATTAATCATAGCCAAAATTGTTTACAGTTATTCGTTGAACGAGAAATGCATCATTTGAATCGTAATGATCGATAGTTCTCGTTTACTTCTCGTCTTCGATCGATCGAATCGCTTTATAGGATAGTTGAGTAGGTTTCAAGACACTCACAGTGTCTGGAATAAAGCCGTTATATAAAAAAAGTTATTCTTTCTTTGATGTGTTATTTATTATCTACGTTCCGGTATAATTTAAGTCATTTTACATCAACTTGTTAATTTGTCGGTTAAAAAAAAAACGGAAAATGAGTGAAAACGCAGAAATTAGAGGAGTAACATCACCTGAAGATGCAGCCAAAGCGGAAAAATTTAAAGAAGAAGCGAATGAATACTTCGAAAGTGCGTTCACTGAATGTTATTTTCAATTTCGCCGACACAATTTACCTTATAATCTACAACAACCGTTAGGGAAACAAAGCAGTTACTATTAAATGAACACAATTTAGTCACGTGCATGTCTAAAACTAACCCAACTTCCGCAGCGTAAATGATCGTTCCCAATTACCAAACCAAGTCTCTTCTCGATGAAAGTCCGCGGTTGAAAAATTTAATACGACCGTACTGTTTTTGTCATACTTTACTGTGTAGAGTTGTATTCCTAGACAATGATTTTCAATTTGTAAGGACACACCGTAGAAATATAACACAAACTCTCTTACACATGACATGTCTTACTCTGTGTGTCACGATATCTAATAAATTTTTACAAATACAAAGATACTTAAACGTAACGGATGAACCGTTCGATTAACATTGTAAACAATTAGTCCCATCTTATTACTTTCTAGATCAAGATTATAACAAAGCCATAGAGTTATATACTAAAGCGATAGAATTAAATCCTACAGTGGCGGTATATTATGGGAATAGAAGTTTCGCCTATTTAAGGGCAGAATGTTTTGGATATGCGCTTACAGATGCGTCAAAAACTATCGATTTAGATAAAAATTACGTAAAAGGATATTATCGTAGAGCTGCAGCTCTTATGTCACTTGGCAAGTTCAAAAAAGCTATTAAGGACTTAGAGACTGTTACTAAAGCTAGACCACATGATAAAAATGCCCAGCTTAAATATACAGAATGTTGTAAGATATTAAAAAAATTAGCCTTCGAGAAAGCAATTTCTGTGGAAGAGAATAAAATGAATATAGCCGACACGATTAATTTAAAAGCTATGGGTATGTTCGGACTGTTATACGATATAATATGTTTATAGAAATCTATATAAACAGGTATTCCGAACTAATTGTCTTTTTGTATTTTCTAGTCATCGAAGACGAATACACAGGGCCTAAACTTGAAGACGGAAAAGTTACATTACAATTTATGCAAGACTTGCTAGAATGGTACAAGAACCAAAATAAATTACATCGTAAATATGCTTATAAGATTCTTTTAGACGTGAAAGCATGGTTTATGGCACAGCCAAGTTTAGTCGATATTACAATTCCCGATGATAGTAAATTTACTATATGTGGAGACATACACGGGCAGTACTATGATTTACTTAATATATTCCAGTTAAATGGGTTGCCTTCAGAAACTAATCCATATGTATCCTTTGCACTAATGAAAGTGTTATGGTGTTATAGTTTTGTCTCGAGAAACGGCTGTAGATCTTGTCTGGCAGACCATAAAGGTGTCGGCTAAACTGCGATATCTCCATTGGGAAAAGAAGAAGAGGGGATAGAAATTTCCTATTCTCGAAACAAACATTAGTGCCGTTTCTCGAGGCATACTACTGTGCAAAAGAAAGAAGCACCCACTATAATTATAAAATATTAATGACAAACAATATCTTTATGTAGAAATTGTGTGTGAAAGTATTAGATAATCCGCAATAACACATATTCTTAAACAGCAGAATCCTTTTCCAAAACTTACTGTGTTCTTATTTGATTTTTAAGCTTTTCTATTAAATATGGCTGGGTGCTTCTTTCTTTTGCACAGCAGTGTAACTGTATTACCTCCCAAATATCGTATTGTTCGCAAAACTTGTTTCTTAACAATCACACAGTTATTCAACGGAGATTTCGTAGATAGAGGCTCGTTTTCTGTAGAGTGTATATTTACTTTGTTTGGATTTAAATTGTTGTATCCAAATCACTTTTTTATGTCTAGAGGTATGTAAGTATTGTTTTATTTATATCATCAGACATTAGTGTACATTTACTATAAGAACTGACATTCAGGTAATCATGAATCTGCCACCATGAATCAAATGTACGGTTTTGACGGAGAAGTCAAGACAAAGTATTCTGCTCAAATGGCAGAGCTATTTACAGAAGTTTATAATTGGCTCCCACTTGCACATTGTCTCAACAACAGAGTGCTCGTAAGTTTTACTAGTGTATAATAAAAATATGCATCAGTACATATAAATATGTACCTTTATTTTGTAGGTGATGCACGGTGGTCTGTTTTCAAGGGATAATGTTAAATTAGAAGAAATTCGACAAATCAATAGAAATAGGCAACCACCAGAGGAAGGATTAATGTGTGAATTACTATGGTCTGATCCTCAACCACAACCTGGAAGAGCACCCAGTAAGAGAGGAGTCGGTGTTCAGTTTGGACCTGATGTTACACATAATTTCTTGACTTTGAACAATCTCGATTACATTGTTAGAAGTCATGAAGTTAAAAATGATGGATACGAAGTAGATCACGATGGAAAATGTATCACTGTGTTCTCTGCTCCAAATTATTGGTACATTACATATATGGATATTTCGTTAACGTTCTAATTCTTTAACATTTCACCAGCGGTATTTTAATTACACTTACCTTTTTTCAGTGACACTATGGGTAATCAGGGTGCCTTCATTACACTCAATGGCAAAGACATGGAACCTCATTTCACATCATACGAAGCAGTGGTATGTTTTATTTAATAGATTGTTGTATTGGTTTTTTTTTTCAATGAAACTATGCAATCATATATTTTTTTCAGCCTCATCCAAATGTAAGGCCAATGGTATATGCTAATTCCTTACTAAAATTCATGTTTTAGTGGATCATCTAGGTACTGTTAATAAATAAATACGAAATGATAAATGAATACGAGTAGACCAATCAAAGTGTGCGTAATATATTTGATACTGAAGTGGGGAAGGTGAGAAATTCTTAGTCTTCTCCAAAACAATAAATACTGTATTCTTTTTAGGACCGAGAAATTTTTCTGTATGATAATAAATGCAATGAAGGCATAATATTGATGGGTACAAAAATGATGACAGTTTGCTTGTTTTGATAAATGGTGAACAAATGTAACAAATTTTCTTGCCTATGAATTTAGAACAAACCCTTGTTACAGATTTGTGTACAATTAGAATGAAGCGATGCTAAAAAGAGAACATTTCTATTTTGTACCCTCAATTAAAACCTTATTGTTCATTAAAGATATTAATGTTCACGCACAAAAAAAACCGAATAAATGATCTCAAAGATCTCATCAGATTGAACATTAATTCTTAATTAATATGGTGTTGAACATATAATGAACACACCTATTATGACTTTAATTTATTCTTTAATGAATAATGATGCTTTCTAAAATCAATGATTATTACGAAGATATTTAACACGTATGCGATCTAGCATGACTATGTAGTACAATTTTCCAGCCAGTCACTATTTACCGCAATATTTGCGATATCTACCTTTTTTTACAAATCTAACGTGATTGGAAGGATTTTTACGATCTAACATTTTGTTTTTTTTTTTTGTTAATAATAAACGATGTTTATAATGTATTTGAAACTCATGGTTTTTTTTTTATTGGAGCAATGAAAATTGTACCTTATGATAAAAGATGAAGTATTTCTTCTACTACGCTATTCCGATTTCGATGATTCACGGTGATGAGTTTAGATCTTTTGTCTGCTTGCAGTTTTTGAAATAGTGAAAAGTATTTCTGTGGCACTTTATGCGTTTCAGGTATCGTTGCGATTATAAAAGGTTCATTTGTAGTTCTAGAAAATAATTCCAGTACCTCATCGTGAAATTTTTTACTGAATAATTCCATTTTACCGATTTCATCTATGATCAATATGTCCTAAAACAAAAATTGGAACTTTAGTAATTTCAATGTAAAATAAATACAGAGATGTAATGTCTGAAAATAATCTGCTTACAGCATTCGATTTGAAGACTGGTAAGGCCGCGGATTCAAAATCATTAATGAAAACATAGTATTTTCCCACTTTGTGTTTAGTTTGTTGCGACTGGTTCATGATTTCTCTGTTTGCAATAACATCGTTTTAAACAAAAGTAAGATTCAATTATTTTACAAGGATAAAGTAATACTAACTCAGCCTTCGCCAAGCTTGATTTTTTCTGAGGATTGTTTACAAGTACAACATCAAATCCAATTCTACTACCACTCTGATTCCGCACTTCCTGTGTATAGAATCCGTCAACTTTACGAGCTCGCTCCGTTATGTTTGAAGCTATCTTTTTGCATATCGTAGTCTTGCCTATACCTAATATATGTATATTTGGTTGAATTTAGTATTAGCGTATTCCTTAGTTACAGTGATTGAAATATCATTGAACAGTCGAGACAGAGTTGGGCAATGTTTACAGTTAACGGTTACAATTGAAACATTTGATTATTAATTGTAATTAATCGACTCCGGATTTTATGCATTTATAACAAAAATGAGCGAGTGCAATTTAAAACACACACACAGTGGAAATATTAAAAGACTTGTAAGAGTGTTAATATATATTGTTTTCGCCACATTCAAATTATTAATGAAGAACATAAATTCATATTTAGCTCCTGCTAAATATCCGGAGTCTAGTAATTGACAATATTCAAATCTTAATTTTTTTCATAATTCATAATCCATCTAGCTCGGCAGAAGTTTGGTCCATTTATAAAAAAGTTATTCTCATTTAAAGCGTGTGCAATCAATTATGAGACTAACGTAGCTATCAGATATTTCTAGAATATATTTTTGTTTGTTTCACCCATTCCAAAACATTTAAACTCCGATCGAAATCATTAATTAATCAATAGACTGCGGATTTTATGCATTTATGACAAAAATCGGTTTGGCTCCTGTGTCTTTGCAATCAATGCAAACATTTTTTATTTTGTATAAAGATCCGCAGTCTATTAATCAATCAAATGAAAAATTTCAATCGACCAATGCCCAACTGTGATCACAGATTTTGAACAATTTGTATACAATTAAATATTAATAAACAAATAAAAGTTTTGATATTCCATAATCGAACACCGTTAATAAATTAAAGAATATATACATCGATGCCTGATTGATCGTAGGTAAGAATTTTTTAAATATTCCTAGAATAAAACTCGAGGGATCTTTATGATATTCAGTGTTTATTGTATTGGAACGAAAGTTCGTAGCGTTTTTAAATCAAAATTCAAAGATAAAATTAAGACATTTATTCATAGGTTTATTGAATAACATGATAAGTAGACTCCGGATTATATGCATTTAAAACAAAAATGAGCGAGTGCAATTTAAAACAGTGAAATAATATATTGTTTTCGCCACATTCAAATTATTAATGAAGAACATAAATTTATATTTAGCTCCTACGTCTTCCACTTGATGCACAAACAACTTTTCATTTTGCATAAACATCCGGACTCTAATGATAAGTCACCTAAAAAATGGCAAAAAGTAATAGAAGAGAATGGGAAACATGTTATTGAACAAATCTATGTATAAACATCCGAATTTCATCTTTGAGTTTTAATTTAAAAACGCTACGAATTTTCGTTCCAACCCAATATTTGTTGGTTTTTGAAAGTCGCGGACTCACCAGGGGGACCGGTCAGAAGTACACGCGAGATACGCGACGTGGCGCCGGTATCCATGTTAGTTGTTTTTTTAACTTCGACCAAAGATTGTGAATGACAGTTGCTCGTAACGTAAAAATAATACTGGTGTAGAACGTAGAAAAAGGAGATTGTGATTCGATATAAATCGTGATTCGGTGATGAAAATGCACGCGAGAGGAACACTGACGTTAGACCGGCTGAGATATATTCACGAAACTATCGCGACGTGGAACCGCTGAATAGCGATCAGCTGATCGTGCTCGAGTAAGACAATCCGCTCGAGTGGGTACAAACGGTTGTGTATATGTAGGTATTTCATACTTTGCCTGCGTCGGCAGTGCGTTCGTGCGTGATACGCGCCTCGTGCGACCTCTTGTTTGTGTGAGTTCGTGAGATGTATAATCGCGACACGTCTGTCACAGAATAAATATAAGATCGACCACAACGAAACTTATAATAGCCGCAACATCTAATGGTTTCGCGAACTTGATTGCGCCACAAATTTCCGTACACGCTACGTTTTTTTCCGGTTCTTCGATCAAAAGACGCGAAATAGCTATTAAAAATCTCGATTTGCACAAAGGAGGATCTTAACCGAGCAAGAGAATACGGGCGTTTACAGGATACATGGAAGAAAGGGACGAAAGGTGAAGACGACGGTTTTATCCGTTTTTCACGTACGGGAGTAGTACCTACGAAGAAGAAATGGCTCGTCCTTCCGTTTGTAATCCGCTTTCGTACCTTATTACGCGACAGATCGACAATAAAGTCGATCACTGCAAACGTCTCGTTAATGCCCGATTCGAAACGTCTGAAAATCTGTTCAGAAAGGATCTATTATCTCATTATGGATGTGTTAATGCTATCGAATTCTCAAATCAGGGTGATCTCCTTGTCTCCGGTAAGATATTATAATTGCATTTAGTGTATTTTAGCTTACGCGATATTACGTTGCCGTCGATTTCGAAAATCCGACGAAAAACTGAAATAATGTTTTCAATGATTTTGCTAACGTTTAAAGAAATAGTTCTTTTTTGTTCGTCTATACGGTTCTGAATTTATTAGATTAATTAATTGTGTAACACGCGGATCCTTTATGCACTAACTTAACAGGTGGTGATGACAGAAGAGTTTTATTATGGAAAGTTGAGCAAGCGATACATGGTGTCGGCAAACCTGCTGTCATGAAAGCTCAACATATTAGCAACATCTTTTGTCTTGGTTATGACAGCAGTAAAACCAAAATATTTTCAGCAGGGAATGATGATCAAGTTATTGTTCACGATTTACGAACGTATGAATGCTTCAAACTTGGAATATATCTATTTAAAGTTGAACAATCGATTTAATCATTCCTATTTTATAGGGGTGACGTGGTAAACTTCTTTTTACATGAAAAGCCTGTATACGGCTTATCAGTTCATCCACACAATGATAATGTGTTTGCTAGTGCTTGCGACGATGGAAGAGTTCTAATTTACGATATCAGAGGTTCCAGCGCTATGGAAACCGTTTGCCTAGCAAACTACAAAACAGCTTTCCATTCTGTCATGTTCAATCCCATGGAGCCAAAAGTGCTTGCTACTGCCAATGCCAAAGAAGGTGTTAGCCTATGGGATGTGCGAAAACTTTTGGAGTAAGTAATAGATGAAAATGTGCTTATTATTAGGTGGATGCATGATGAAATATCCAATTCTTAGCAACAACATTAACAATTTTGTATCCGATGTATTCTATTTAGAAATTTCAAGTTTCTTGATTGTATTACGGTTATAATAAGATATTGTGGTCATTCACGTTTTTCATTTACAAGATTGTAATCTTGATTTTGTAGTTCTTTTTTACCATCAACGACTAGTAAGTTAATTAATCACCACATTTTAACCAAAAATCACATAAAAGTTATTTTTTCAGACATATAAAAGGAATACACGACAATCGCGTTGGTTGACGTTGAAATTATTTATTTAAACGTAAAATTATATATCTCAATTAAAATTGAACATAGGATATTAACACTAAACGTACCGAGCTATAAAAGCAACAGGCACGTGGTTGCCTTATAAAAATGACAAGAATTAATTTATGTAGACTTTGCGCGGTTCTTATTATAATATTTGCTCTAATAAAAATATTTATTAAATCATGTCGTGTGTGGTACGTTTAGTGTTAAGGATTAGCTTTGTACCTCAAAGTTTTATATAATAAATCTATAGACTGTAACAGCATTTTCTGATCGAAACGTTTTATAAGAGCCGCATTCTAAAATTGAACATTTCATATGCAACAACCTAACAATTTTATAGAACAAAAACAAACAACTGGTTTTATATTTACAGACCTGTATTACGTTATGGAAATGAAAGCTCGGCACAGAGTTGCATGAACGTTAGGTTCAACGCAGCAGGCAATAGACTATTAGCTTTGAGAAGGAGGTTACCACCTGTACTTTATGCTGTGGATTCTCCTACACACTTATGTCAATTCGATCATCCTGGATACTATAATAGCTGTACAATGAAATCATGTTGTTTCGCTGGCGACAATGATGAATACGTTCTTTCTGGTGAATAGCAATTTTTTAAAGATATATTAAGCAGTTTGGTACTAATGCCTCTATCCAGTACACATATATACTGTTATTCGTAACTTTATTTGTTTTAGGTTCCGATGATTTCAATCTATACATGTGGAAAATTCCTCCTGAAGGAGTGAAATGGGTAGAGTCTGCACATATGGTGTTACGTGGTCATAGATCCATTGTCAATCAAGTTCGATACAATCAAGCTAGCTGCATCTTTGCATCCTCTGGAGTCGAGAAAATTATAAAAATTTGGAGCCCGTTTTCTCTTGGGCACGGTTGTTTAGGTGGATTGAAGGTAACAAGTAACATATATATCTTTATTATGATTACGTGTGTGTGTATTATTTTGATTTATATCTTATTTTATACATTGACTTTATAGAAAGATGCGTGTCAAAGACAGCGTAGAGTCTATACTCACGACGAATACATTGGATTAGTGCTACGCAGTGGTCAGTTTATGTCACACGATTACAGTCATCAGTCAACTAGAGAAGATCCAAGAATGATGGCATTTTTCGACTCATTGGTACAACGTGAAATTGAGGGTTGGAGTTCTGAATACATGACGACGACACCAGAAACACATAGCGACTCGGAAAGTAATCCTACAAGTGGGCGTACTTATAACGCAACCGATTCCGACGGTATTTCATCTCTAAAATCGAATTACAGTAGGTACTCGCTCGTTGTACGGAAACTATAACTCGCCTATAACACCTATAACTCGTATACATAACACCTATAAAATGTATACATATAACAACGTAAAGGAACAGTCGAACGCGAACGAGTCTCGCGTAAAGGACGAGTGCAATTAGCGAGAATCTACTGTATAGCAAATTAATTGGAAAATGTCATTTACATTATATAAAATAATAATACGTCTTTGTAGATTCAACAGCCTCTGATCAACAATTGATGTTGAGCATTTTAGGAACAGTGGTTACCTCTCGAGGATGTTCAGGAGGTGGTGCAGCTTCTGAAAGACCTTTAGAGTCTCCAAATCGTATCACACGACTTATTGCAAATCGCAGAGAAAAATTGATGAGACTTGCTGCCATGGATTGTGGTACACCATTAAATAACACTTCTACCATAGCTCCTGGTCTGTCTGCTTCAGACTCTGCGAGCGACGGAGAAAATGCGCAAACGAAGTGTAGATCGAAATCAAAAACAAAAGTAAAAGGTATAAAGAGAAAACATGATAAAATTTCTGGAAGAAGAAGCAGAGCTAGAAGAAAGTGTGCCGTGCTACAAATTAACAGTGACTCTGATAGTGACGAACAACCAGTCGATACGATGCAGCCTAGTACCAGTTCTGGTGTAATTTCTAGAAGATCACGATATGTTGCGAACACAATCGAGAGTGATACGAGACATTCAAATTATAGCTATAGCAGTTCAGACGATAATGATAGTTGTAGTAAACGAAAACATTCGAAAATCGATTCCGATACTTCTACAACGGTACACAGAAGGAAACATGGTAAATGTAAAAGTAATTCAAGGAATGACATTAATAAAAATAAAAGCAAACGGCAACAACAACAACAGCAGCAACAACGACAACAACAACAACAACAACAACAAGCCGATTACGACACAGAGGAGGAGAAATCGGATTGGAAGATTTATTTGAACGGTGTTAACACGACAAAAATTCAAGAGGATGGCCCTTCAACGCCTGTGAGCAAGTCGTGCAAAGTTCCTTCAACTCCTGACAGTGGTATCACGTCCGGAGTATCTACGATTGAGAAGGATGGTGAGCAAGCACAAAAAGAGCAAAACGACGCGGAGAGTTCTGATCATGAACAGAAATTGAAAAGTTTAGAGTGTTTTAGGAAGAAAGTGGATGTAGCGAGGCGGAGCTATCATAATCGATCCACGCCTTTATCACAAACCATTTCAACTACAACTGATTCTTCCGATTAAGCTCCTATTACCTTCAGACTTTTAACCCCTTTCCTTTTGTACATAATGAATTTGTGATTCCTTAAAGTATATTTTTATAATACTAAGTTTGATCACACACGAATATGGTCGTTCTTTTTTTTTAATTTTCTTTTACTTTTTATTATCTTTCTGTTATCTTCGTAAAGGTTCTTATCATACAGAAAGATTCTTATAAATGTCAATGCTTTATTGGAATCTCTTACAACACAAAATACTTTCGTAAATTGCTTCGTTAGAATCTCTCTCATGGTTCAAGACTGTTTCAGAATGATAATACCGTAAAGCTCTGGTAATAATGTCTCTTCACCATACAAAATAATTTTAACCGTGATTCAATAACAAATTAAATATGTTGAAATTAGTAAGCAAGACTTATTCATTTTGTAATTACTTGTCTCTGAAATTGACTGACGACCGATATCACAATTCTTTAGACCAACTCGGTTTTTTATTACAAAATTAACATATTTCTATATGACCATTAAACATCATATGTAATCGAAATTACCACACCACCGAGAATTATATATAAAGTAACGTTACATTAGCTATAACAATGCGACTCGGCTAATGTGTATTGTTGACATGGTTTGTAAGTGTGATGAAAAATAATAAAACAATAAATTAATATACTTTTTTTTATATGTTCAGCTTTGAAAACAAATTAAGAATATTGCATTATTTAATCCTGCATTTATATTTCTCTATTAACTTATGACAAATAAAGGAGAGAATTACTTAAATTTATGTATCATTTTATTATTATGGATTTGCGGTATAGAGAACTGCGGCACTATTATAAAACGTTAATGTCGGATAGTATACCTACACAACGTATTTGCGGTTTTTAGATATGTCTTTAGAACTTCCTGAAGATATGAGATCACCTCACAAAGTCAAAGAATCTACGTAGCAGCAATATATGTTATACTCTCTGGCGAATAGTTTCTCGTTTATTTTACTGAAAATGGTAAATTTATCTTTGCTAATCATATTCAACATATGGCTATGTACGCTTACAATGGTACAACCATATAATTTGGATGTTGATAATGCCAAAATTTTCGACGTTCCAAAAAATGTCTATCACACACACAAACGAGGAAGTTATTTCGGATTCTCTGTCGCGTTTTATAAAAATGGAGATCATTCTATTTTACTTGTTGGTGCACCCAGGTCAAATAGAAGTGAAACATCGAATGTAATTGAACCAGGTTGTGTGTATCAGTGTCCAATTAGTAGCACATGTACAGAGTGGAATATTAATAATCAACATGAAATGACGGCAAATGAAACGTGGATTGGAGCAACGATTGCTGTTGAAAATAAAAGTGATCCTCGAATTATGGTACGTTAATATCTCATCTATTTTCTCATGAACGTTTTTTTCTCTACATTTTAAGGGAGTAGACTCGTTTCTCCAGGATTGCAAGGTTGCAGGATGCGCGTTCTCATTTCTCGATAATACAAAGATAGGGTTTTTCAGTAGTCAAAAACGTTGATAAAAGATCAATCGAGGCCGCTATCGCCCTCAAAAGTCCTATTTTCTTGTTTACGAGGCGTAACTTGCATTATCCGGAAGCATACAGCTGCGCATGTAGCTATTGTCATAAAGCTGTGACTGTGAATAATGCAAATTACGCCTCATAAACGTAAAAATAGGACCTTCGAGGGCGATCGCGGCCTAGATTGATCTTTTATATAGCGCTGTTGACTGCTGAAAAATCCCATCTTTGTATTATCGAGAAATGAGAAGGCGCTTCCCGAACTGTTGTAATTCTGGAAACGAGTCTACCGCTTTAAGTGGTATTTTTATATATTACATCAACAGGTTTGTGCTCCAAGATGGAAACTTATTATCAAGTACAAATTTTACACCTATATAACAGGTACTTGTTACTGGAATACAGTTAAGAGTATTGTACCGTTCGAAACAAAATTAGAACATCAAATATTGCAAACTCAGAACTTGGTGTACTATAGCAGTGGCTATAGCGTTTTTGATAATGGAATGGGTCAGACTGGATTTTCTTTACATATCCCATCTAATACATCAGAACGGATGGCCGTGTTAGGCAGTCCTGGTATTATGCATTGGACAGGTGCAATTCTAATGACAGGACCAACTAAACAAATACGAAAGATAGATCTACCTGATGGTAGTTACGATGACTATTTTGGTAAATATTATTTCAATAGTTCATTGATCACCAAGGTAGTTTTTTCCTTTTCAATGACTTCTTACCACCGTGTTTCGAAAAGTTTATAACTTACCTTGTGTGCATACTGTATTGTAAAAAGAAAGTAGAAATTAAAATCTTTTTAGGATACGCAGTAACGTCCGGCTACTATTTCGGGAAACCACAATTGTGGTTTGCCTCTAGTGCTCCAAAATCAGCTAATATGTATGGACAGATTATTGTATTGAAACTATATAACGGAGCAGCAACCGAGGAGCTATTTATAAAGGGAGAGCAGTATGGTGAATACTTTGGAGCAACTTTAACATCATGCGATATTAATAATGACGGTAAAGACGAGTTAATAATTGGTGCCCCGCTGTGGTCAAAACGTATGGATGAGGGTCGCATATACATCTATAAAGCTGTCCATGGAGTATGTATAAAAAGAAAAACATGTAATTATCGTAAATACCAAAACAATTACACTTTCAGTACTACAGTGGGTGTACAAAGTATTCGTACACCTTTTAAAAACTAATAACTTTTTTACAATTGTTACAAACGACCTGATTATTTATAATCAATTAGAAGCATTGTTTTACGAAATGATATGCAAAACAGATTTTCCAAAAATCATAATTTACAAGATTAATATTTAAACAGATTTAAATCTCATGTGAGGTATACTAGGAGGAATACTTCTCGTGTTATTGTTGTATTTATATTATATATTAATTGTAGGATTTGGTTGATAAACACACATTTGAAGGAGAGATATCTGGAGGTCGGTTTGGTACTGTTGCTACTTGTCTTGGTGATATCGATTATGATGGTTATGCCGACTTTGCTGTTGGTGCACCATATGCTGAAGACACGGGTGCAATATATATATTTAACGGCAATAGAAATGGATTAATTAACCGTTACAGTCAAAAAATAATTGGTAAACAGTTTGGAGGAAACATTCGAGGATTTGGAATTTCAATTTCTGAGCCTCGAGATATAAACAATGATATGTATCCCGATATTGCTGTAGGGGCTTATTTATCGGAGCAAGCGATTTTAATAAAATCTAAACCAGCCATAATTTTAACAACAATATTAAATCATATTGAAGAAGAGAAATTGTTACAGAACTCTACGTATTTTTTTTTTAATGTATGCACGACTTATATTGGAAAATATTCTCCGAAATTTCTAGGTAAGTGTACAATAAAGATGTCACAAAAGTAGTGATCTATTTGGAAACGTATAAACACTGTTAACAAACTCTGCTTTACGCAGATGTTGTTCACTCTTTAAAAATTGACCAATTGTATGGAAGAACATTTAGTGAAGAACAAATGTTGGAAAAACGTATCGATGGAACCTACAAATTTATCCAAACAGTATCCATAGAAGAAACTGTATGTAACCGGTTGAAAATTCAGTTAAAGGTAAATATATGATACTATGTTAGATAATTGCAAAAGTTCGTGTCCGATTTAAAAATAAAAAATAAGTAGTAAAACTAGAAAATAACAATTTTATTAATTTCAAAATTTTATACATATTGTCATCACCATTTTCTACAATTTTCTTCAGGTTCGAACAATTTGATTCAATTTTCGTAAAAACTGGAGATGTCAGGGTCTCCAAAAATCGGGCACGAATTTTCGCAATCATCCAATATGTTATTAATGGGCTGCGGATGAAGATCCGCAGTCTAGTTGTTAAGAACGAGATTCATGTGACATAAAACTTGTATTACCTGCTTAATTTATTTGTTTAGAAAAATATTCAAAACATAATAGACCCATTAGAGGTATCTACATCAGTTGCTTTAGAAAAAGATTTACAGCCTAAAACTAAAACAGCAACTCCAGATATTTTCTGTAAAACCTGTGCAAGTATAAATAAATTTCTCTCTAAAACAGAAGATTCAATAAAACTGCCATTTGCTGTAGACTGTGGAGAAGACAATGTCTGTACATCAGATGTTAGAATAGAATTAGCAACAAATTTAAAGGGTAACATATACACTGTTGGGTCCACATCTACTGTCATACTTATAATAGACGCCCATAACTATGATGAACCAGCATATCAACTTAAAGTGTACATATACATCCCACAAGTATTATCTCTAGCAAGTGTTCCACCTGCGTGTGCAGAGGGATCTCACATGCATAATACTTTAGAAGTAATTTGCGACGTTGGAAATCCATTGAGAAAGAATGTAAGTTTCGACCGTTACAAACAGACTGCAGAACTTTATGCAAAATTAAATTTGACGATTAGATAAATTTTAACAAATCTAAGATAGATTATCGACAATCTTCAATTATTTTAATTTTTCTACTGTTTCCAATTACAGTTACTCATTTTTACCATAAATGCATAAAATCCGCAGTCTAGTTATGAGTAAGAACTTTCAAAATAATATAAATAAAACCGTATATATTTTTTAGGAAACAGTAACATTACAGTTGGATATGAGCGAAATTCGATATGACGTTAAACAAACAGAGTTAACAGCAAATTTTACTATGCAAAGTGAACAGATGGATTCATTAAATCAATCGGCCTCTTTGATTATATACTTTGATGCTGATGTTGATATAACAATAGCTGGGTTAGTTAGTATAATTATTAATGTTGTTATATATTGGGTTGGGAAATAAGTTCGTAGCGTTTTATGTTTTCTTTTATTCTGCAACGATTTTTTTGTTCCTTGACAAAGTGTCGTACATCAATCGAAAGAGGTCTTTCTGCTCTACGAAACTGTGATAATCGTTGTTTCGAATAATTTAATTTTTTATTATTTTTCATGCTTAGAGAAATGGAATATCCAGGAGGCAAAAATCAACATTTTCGACACCTGCTTTTCTTCGCTTTTCATCGAGGTCAAAAAGAATTAGTGGAAAAAATGAACTGCGATCATAAGACCATCTTCATTCGATGGGATTTGTCGAAAAATTGGGAGCTTGGGTGCCTCGCGAGCTTACCGAGAATAACAAAGAAAATCGCCTTCAAATTGCTTCTCAACATGTGTCAAAAATGTTGATTTTTGCCTCCTGGATATTCCATTTCTAAGCCTGGAAAATAATAAAAAGTTACAGCGGGGCACATCGATTGCATCATTCATCATTCTGATCGCGTTGTTACTTTTTCAGAAAACGTTAACGAAAAATGTGATACTATACGCACGGACATACATACACACACGCACACATACAAACATTTTGCTGAAAATAGTCTAAAATGACTCCAATGACCATGAAACGTGAAGATCTGCTAAAAAATCGATTTTCGGGGTCATTACAGTAACTTCCCTATAAAATCGGGAAGTTAATTAAATTATCCAAAACAACGATTATCACAGTTTTGTAGAGCAGAAAGAGCTCTTTCGATTGATGTACAACACTTTGCTAAAGAACAAAAAAATCGTTGTAGAATAAAAGAAAACATAAAACGCTACGAACTTATTCCCCAACCCAATACAATGCACAACAGCATTAAATAATGATAATTTTCGTAAATGTTGTATTTATAAATCTATACTAGGAAAGCACACGATGATCTGTATTCGTATTATAATCACAATGAAAAACACCAATTGACCAGTGTGCAGTTTGAACACATTTATGAAGTTCAAAAATTTGGTGTAAGCCCACTCGAGACAGTGATATTAACAGTTAGTATTCCATCATATTGGAAACAATCTACCGGAGATGTACATATTGTTAATCTTAATAAGACGAACGGCTACATGGATGGGCAGCAGCAGTTTTACTGTAAACACTCTAATTTTACATCTTCGATTCCTTCAATTAGCACGTCAAACATTTATCCTACAAATTCTTCATTTAATGTGCAAGAATTACCTCCGATGAATAGATCACTATATCTGAATTGTTCGAACACGGATGTCCAATGTACACATCTTGAATGTGCATTGGGTCCCTTCGCAAGTTATTCATCTGTCGCTAGACTTTCTCTTACATTGGATATTTATATAACAAATTTGGAATGTAAGATTCCCTTGTAATTTGTTAATACTAATAGGTTCTCTTGTAATTTGTAACTCATATACTTTATTGTATTATTTTTGCAGCAACTGTCTTACAAAAAAAAGATGTCATACTTTTTTTATCTAATGGAAGCGTACATATTGCACAGCCACATAATATTACTCAGAGATATGACAACAAACCTGATAATGCTATTGTGGCTACGATGTTCTTAGGCTCACCAATAAGTGAGCAGGTTGCCAGTTGGATAATCATTGTATCAGTAACTTTAGGTATTATATTACTTATGTTCTTAATTTCGGGATTGGTTACACTTGGATTTTTCAATAGAGAAAAGCGAGAGAAGCTTAAAACATTAAAATCTGACATGAAAGTAAGTATATCGTACATGAAAAATGGAAGACATATTGAAAATTGAAATTATATGAAAAAGTTATTACTATTATAGGGTGAAAACACTATCGTTGTGAGTTCAAGCTCAAACAGAGAAGAAGACGTTTCTTAAAAATAAATCCACCACCTAAGAAAATGTTTATGTAGGTATATATATTTTTTATTTTCTGTATATTATGTCAACAATAAATAACAAGTTGTTCTGCATTCCATTAATGTATAAGGCATATATTTCTTTAAGGCTTCTAATACTTTCATAAAAATATAATAAATCTTAGAAAACAACAATCAGCTTATAAATCTTCACTCCAGCCGTTTATAAAGCTTGAGAAATGTATATTAAATATATTTTATTTCATTTATTCGTAATCTCTGCTATACGGTACTCTATAAAAGCATATTGGGTGAAGAACTATCTTAAATAAATAATTTATATACAAAATATCAGATCGTTTCGTATGAGATTCAGGCAACTTGTACTATTTTTTCTTATATATATTCGTTCAAATATATACTATGCACAAAATTAAAATAGCTGTCTCCGTGTATTCTTGTCATGGCTGGAATATATGCATTTTATACTTGTGGTACTTTCGCTATTTATATTGAAAATAACATAGCGCGTTTCACGAAGTCAATAAAAAGATAGTATTACTTTAATCGTCCAAACCTAGGCCTTTGGAGATTTCGTCTGCAGTTAATTTGTGTCCAGAAGCAGGACTATCAGAAGGTGGAGTGGGCTGAGAAGGAGGCGGTACGTAAGGTGGTGCAGGAGCTGCATGACTTTCATCGTTAGATTTCTGGTCGAGAACGAGAAACATGTAATTAAATTACGAAATTCATAGAAACTTCAAAATTCGAAAATATTTTATACTTACACCTTTACCATGCTTGCTGAGACCATCCAAAGCAGAGCTAAACAAAGAAGAACCAATTGCGGACCCTAGTCCCGACAAAAGATCTGAACCTCCACTCGGTTGTTGACTGGAATAACCGCCAGAAGGTTGATAGTTTCCATAGCCCCCTTGTGGTTGATATCCTGGTTGTTGAGTTCCACCACCACCGCCGAGAACTCCGCCAAGAATCGATCCTAGAGCTCCTGACAGCGGATCAGATGGCTGACTTGGTGGTGGAGCTGGAGCTGCATTATGACCACCACTACCTAATTTAAACATACAAAATATACCAATTTAAGTCATCAAAATAACTGGGAAGTGGAAAGAGCCACTCTAAGGCACGAAAACCAAGTCTAATTCTGAGAATTTTTTACAGGAATGTAATGAAAAAAATCTATTTATGGGTCTTTACTATACACATTAAACCGAGCCCCTTCTCTAAATATAATAAATGTTTTAATTCTAGTAAACTTGTGTGAAAATATCTACTATTTATGGGTTTCCATCATCACTGATAGGACAAGAATAGTTCTTAATAGATGATGTCATCCACGTAATCATTTCAACATTCCACGATAGCCTTACTCACTTTAAATCGCCATTTATCATGTCTAATGAGCCGAGTGTATTAGTGGAAGGTTGTAATGGATTATTAATTTTTGGAAATACAAAAGCACCAGACTTGCTCCGCAGTAAGCAGATGATTGTAATTGTTTAAATTGTAAATCGTACACACACCTAGTGCTCCAAGGATAGAGTCTAACACACCACCCCCTCCGGATGGTTGAGGATAGCCTTGTTGTGCGTTAGCGTTGCCTTGTAAAGCGTTGCTCACTAAATTGCTTGCTAAAGCTGCGCCAAGAGAGCCAAGATTCAAACCACCCTCGCTTTCTGTTTTCGATTTTGAAGCGTCTGATTTCTCATGATCTTGTTCAGTCCCATCATCTTTCTTTTTCTACAAATTTTAATGAATAGACAGTTGTATTTTTTAAAGTTTCGGTACTTATTCTGTCCTGTATTATGGCATACACTTGATCAGATAAATAAAATACGTATATCATATTTTAAAATGAATATCATTGGTTTTGGTTACATACGTGTAATGCATTAGCAGCAGCAGCTATGCCTCCAGCTGCAACTAATCCGCCTAATGCCATACCAACTTTGTTCAAACAACCACCAAATATATCTTCCTCTTCTGCTTTTTGATATCCTGGTTGATACCCATATGGCTGTTGAGGATTATAATCAGGTGGTGGTCCATATCCTCCAGGCATAGGACCGTAACCAACCGGTGGTGGTCCATATCCACCCTGTGGTGCCTGTGGACCTATTGTTGGATATAATCCTCCCGGGGCTGAAATAATAATAAAATTGAGCATATATGATACCTACAAAATTGATTGTTAACAAGTTGAATGCTATGCTTGACCCTAGAGACTGGTTGTAGATTTTATGTTCATGCTAACAAAATTATATTGGGTTGGAAAGAAAGTTTGTAGTGTTTTCAAATTAAGAATCGAAGATAAAATTAAGGTATTTATTCATATGTTTATTCGATAACACGAGAAGTTACCTCGAAAATGGCAAAAAGTAATAGAACAGAATGGAAAATATGTTAAAATATCTGAATTTTAACTTTCAATTTTAACTTACAAATGCTACGAACTTTTGTTCGAACCCAATATTTGATTATTTTGATTAGAGGAGAGTAAAAAGAAATACAAAATTCTTTATTACGTGGAGGTCCAAAGTTTGCTGTGGGCACTTCAGGTGTAGGTGCAGCTCTTGGAGAACGTGGCGGATCAACAGGAACAATTTCATATGCGATAGAGTTCAATTGTACATCGCCGTCAATGACCAAATGGGTAACTTTCTGATATGGTAATCGATGATTAAATTGTGCAAAGTGTCTACCGTTTATAGCAATTTTATAACATGCAGGTTCGCATAAAAGCAATATTTCGAATTCTTGACCAGGCTGAATCCACATAGGACCATCGTTCTCTTCTACACCCCAACCCATCGATTCTATGTGGTTCCTAGTGATGAAACCCTCTGAAAAACGTGGCGATACATGACAGGCTATATCATCCCTCGGGTTTAATCCAGGTCCCAGTTGATAGTTGACAGCAAAGCAAACTGCATCCGAAGGAACTTTTCCTTGAACTTTTACCATTTTTCCAGGTATCAGGCCTCCTTCGACGAGCCCCACATAAGGTACTGCCTGTTAATATAAATAGAAGAATTCTTTTAATAATATTTAGTAATATTTAAAATGAAAGCATTATTTCAAATTTGTGGTTCATTCCACAAAATATAGCAAACTCTATCATTAGAAAATTACACGTTAAATATCGCGTATGTCATTGCAGATACAACGGCATTGCAGGTATCGAATTTATCGCGGATCAATGGTTGTCACTTTTTCGCGTTGCTCATCAGTAGACTGCGGATGTTTATGCATTTATGGCTTACGAAAATTTTCAAAAATTCTATAATATAAATCGATAGAATTTAGTATGACTTTTATTTGTTTTAGATCGACAAAGGCTGTTCCCACGAAAAATAGAACTTTATTCCATTCCACTTTCTTAAAATTCGTCTATGAAAATTGGAAATTGCATGAACATCCGCAGTCTACTCATCAGCAAAGTATTTTGTCATTGAAAAAACGAATAGTATACTCACCGGATTTAAAATTGGTTCGGACATTTTTTCGCTATATTTTATATTACCAATACGAAACGAATGTATACTTTAGTGCGACTGAAGACGCGAAAATATGCACTAATGCGCACACGAAGAACCGTGTATTCCCTTCCAATTCTCTTGAAACATTTCTATTTAGAGTGCTGACGTTTCCAGCTTGAACTGTGCAATGCGGCATACACTATAGTGACGTATTCCTTGGTGCGCGGTGGTTTTCTTCGCGCATGCACATATTTCAATCCCATAGTTCCACAACGATGTTCCCTCATGGCCGAGAAAGACGCGCGAATTTATATCAAATTGACGCGATTTCAAAGTGGACCGACACGTGAAAATGAACCATTCATGAGGCAGAAACGTAATTAACATGGATAGAGTACTGATACCGACGAGATATCTCGTCGGTGGTACTGATAAGCTGCGGAAATGTTACACGACGAAGTTGCGCGGTTCAAAATAAATAAGTTATTACATACAGCGTATTGGACTATATACAATGACATTATTGAGAGTGCCAGTCTAGATTTTATGGATTAAAACATAGCGAAAATTGGGAATGAAGGAATTGCATTAGAAGATTCGTTTTTAAGTGATGAACATTTAAAAATCAGTCAAAAGCAGTGCATGAGTGACATATATAGGTTACATATCGCCTTTCGCATGATACGTCACAGCCACAACCAAACTAACTTGACCTGCACCAGCATTGGCGTATTATTATAATTCGGAGAAATTTTTAATTCATGAACAAACACATTGGGTAAGTACAATTAATTAGTTCCTTATGACAAGGGACATTACCCAAGTGTAACACGCCGATTTTAATAGAATTTATATAGAGGACATAGTTTTTTGAAAAATATATCAATATTGAATCACTGCGAGACGATTTATAAGTTACTAACGACTCATTTTTTTCAACAAAATAAGAAAAAAAATTTGTTTTGTGCATAACTCACCTCGCGGAGCATTTTACTTTGGAACAATTATGGTTCTGAAATATGTACATCAACTATTACATAGATATTAGATCCTCATCCGTTATTATCTTCATAGCTCCATATAACTGCGAACATTTCCAATATATTAATTAATTTTTCAATAATTAATTGAGCTCTAGCTACATGGGGTGGATAAACAATTAATAAGAAATATTGCAAAAAAGTTGCATTTTTCAAATATTGTTTAAACAAATAATTCTTTTTGAAATATTTCACCCCTCAACACGAATGTCAGCTGCTAAAAAAAAAAGTACGTGTCAAATGATGTTCAAATGTTGTTTTACTATTAAAATTGAAATCTTTAATTTTGTATTAATTTATTGTATTTAAAGATTGATAACGTAATTTTCAATATATTTAACGTGTTGCATGGTTAATTGAAAAAATTGAAACTTTTGCAATAATTTGTTTTTTTTTTACCTAGCCTGCAAACAATGTAATTATTTGTTATTTAGTTCTAATTTATTAATGGACTAGAAAAGTGTACATTTAATTATATATATAATATAGTTTCAATATAGGTCTTAAATTTGAACTATTTAAATAATATATGTACCTAATTATATCACAAAAAGTTTTACTATACGAAATTTTGTTAATTAACTGAAATTTATATAAATTTATTTGCAAATAAAGCTTTGCAAATAAAGCTTTTTAATTCGCTCCATTGCTAATAAAGAATAGTACATAGTAATACTAATAAAAAGTAGATAACTCAGATTCTTATGCCTGATGCAGATGGCAGTGAATGGCATTGAGTTTATATAGTTGACAAAGGTGGTAAAGTAGGGGAACTCCATTTTACTCGTGAGTGAACCTTGTGAGGCCCTTGTGGGACTGATGGGCCCCATATGCGTCTGCTCTATTTCCAAAACCTCCTTTCGAACGCTTTACAAGGAAGAAATGTTTTATCTACGAAATTTCTACAGTTCTAAATTTCTAAATTTCTAAATTTACAATTTATTCTTTTTGTTTAACGTTATCGAAACCTTTTAGCTTGTTGAGCCTAACTAGTTTTGAAGTCTCCTTTTTAATTTTAATTTTGATTGAATATTTACAAAATTTTATATATTCAATTTTGCTTTAATATTTATAAAGAGTGACATATCAATCTTTTATCTACATAATTCCATTAAATTACATTTAAGAAACTCGAATCAAATAAAATCTTATTTTCCGCGGTGTAGTGTAGCCATTATAGATTTTAAATAAATGAAAATCGTACTAAATTCTGTCGTATTTTATATGTATATCCTAGCATTTTTTGAAAATTTTCAAAAGCCATAATTGCATAAAGATCCGCAGTCTAATAATAATAATATTTAATTTTAATTTTAAGTACACTTTAGCTTAGCTCATCCCGTTAGTTGTACTGACTGCATATTATATAAGACAACGGCGGGTTAACAAATCACATTGGTGATTTTTAAACCTTTTTGTTAACCTTTAGCATGAAATCTGAGCGGTTTTTAAACATCAGTCTTCGAATGTTACAGGTTGAAAATTACGGAAGAGCAATACGTTCTAAAGTGGTTCCATTAAAATTATCGTTTGACTGTTGCGTAATTAATTGGTGAAACAGTTACAGCGAAGTGAGCGCAAATGACCGCCCACGCTCGTTTTTGCCTGTACATTGTTTAACACTACAGGAAACTAAACAAACCGTTCATTGAGATACACCAGTCTGGCGCGGAAGACAGTTTTCTTGGCGAGGGAAATATAAACAGTGAAACGGTAGCCAGTTAATAGTCAGCAGATGTCTTGTATCAATTCGGATCGATAAAACTGATGTAGGAACAGACACATTCTGCTCGCGGCATATGTTTGAAAATTAGAGGCTGTCTATCCGTTACCTGTGGGAACAAATAATCTTTACACATTCGAAAATAAATGCGGATTGCACTAAAGCGATGCAAACATCCGCGAAAGTTCAGGATATACAAAAATAACTTTTAAGAACAATATATACGAAGTACTAAAAGTACTTTACATTAAAAAAAACAAGGAGATTTCATTTATCCACGTTTTGTGCAAAATAAAAGTTTTTCTAATCAATCGTAGGAAACAGTTCTCTTTTTAACAATTTCAATAAGTTGAAAATTATTTAATTATCGCATATTCGTAAATTCTTCGTTTTGTACTTCACGTGTATTCATTCTATGATAGTTAACACTAAACCTTAAAGGTTTGCGATTTGTATAATAATACATACTGGAATAAAAAAATGTATTAAATCAATTCCCACGAAAACACACATAGAATTTCAATAATTGTAAAATAAAAGATCTAAAATCGGTCATTTGACGTGGCGGCACGTTTAGTGTTAACACTAGGTTTACGGAGCACTAGAAATACCTATTTCACATTATTTTATAAACGTAACAAGCATGTGTCTATTCAAATTTTTCGTAATTTTTCCAATAATATATACCCAAAGAAATAAATTTGGTAAATAATTCCTCAGGAAAGCATCTTAACGATCCTAATAATTGCAAATTAAGAATATTAGAACCCGTCATTTTGACTGGTCCCGTAAACCTTGTGTTCATAATAAGCATTAACCAAATTCCTATGAAAAACTGTTACTAGACACAATGCGCCTACAAGCTCTACATTTTGCTCGATCTTTACAGGGTCCACACACATAGGGTGTGCCACTATAAAGAGTATGTGAAGCGTGCAAAGGCTAGGCATTGACGCACCCACAACCATACACATAAATATGTCTGAAATTCTATTTACCACTTAATTGGTGTCATAGATTATGATACTATAATACATGTAAAAACCTATTTCACAAATCGATATTAGAGTTTTCATGTTTCAAGACAAAATTGGTTGATCGTAGCTCAATGAATAGTTCAATTCCTGCAAATTTCAAAATGCAAGTGGACTGTGGACCTGTATGCAAAATATAAAAATATTGGACAACGATTGCAAAGAACAGGAGCCAAGTAGAAAATTCTTTACTTCCTTAACAATTTCATTAAGTTGAAAATAATACATCGATGCTTCCAAATTCTTTTAATCTTTTCATTATTTATTTAATGCATAAAATCCGCAGTCTGATCGTAAGATTCGGGTGCAAAAAACTATTAAGTAAATCTTTGAAATTTCTTATTACGTCTACAACATAAAACCAAATTAATCGAACAATATAAATTCACCAAAATCTATATTCTATTAGATTGGCAAGAAAGTAATTTCGGTATTTTAAGGTGAAATAAAATCAAATTTCTTTATTCAAGCGATGAACTTTGATCAATGAAATATTTTCTTATTTATTCTTTTTGGCAAAAGATCATCGAACAAAAGGGAAAATATCTTATTCATTAAAGTTCGTTGCTTGAATAAAAAAATTAGGCTCTATTTCACTGTAAAATACCGAAATTACTTTCTTGCAACGTTGGGTCTTGATGGGTTAATCCAGGTCAAGCAATCTATCCATGTTATTTTGTTATATTTATTGCAAATTGAGACGAGTTGTTAGAACGATTTCGTTTGCGAAGACAGTGGTAGGTGCAGGACTGAAACGATGCAAGGACTCGTGGCGACGAGATCAATAAGCAACGTAAGCGGACCCTTCTTCGCAAGGTTTTCAATGCTTTCTTAAAAGCAGCTTTCCACGTCGGCTTTATACGGGTATACGTGTACACTCGTTCCATCCATCCCTACGAATCCAGGTGTCTGCTAAGGTAAGAGTGGTCCGCGTTCAATGTACTCAATCGTCAGAACACACAATCGCAGGCTATCTTCCTCAGAAGGCGACAATGACTGTATTATATGCACGTAGCTAAAATTACGCTCTTATATGAGTACCCTGAAATAAAATTTATACGTAGTATATGGTATACAGCATGCAAAATTACGTTCATATAACAACGTATGTATAACTACTGCTGTATACATATTCAATCAAGATTGTGGACATGATTGTCCAAAGAAAATTATACGTGCGTGTGTTAACCTTCGAAATGTACTTTAAAAATGCAATTTAAAACTAAAAATTTCCGTACCATTATTCACAATATTGTTTAGGTTATTAAACATTTAAGTATTATATGATCGAGGTAGTATATCAATTGCAATTCCATGAAATAAAAAAAAATCATCAATCAAATGTTTAATTTTTGAGTTGAAATAGCTCCGAGTGCAAAGGATTAATATTCATTCACAAGATTGTCACTTCTGTTTTGCAATATTCTTTACCATCGACAAACAGTGTGTTAATGAATCGATACATTTTGACCAAACATCACGTAATGCTATCGTCAATATTTTATTTTACCATTCATATAGGAAGGATACTCGACAATCACATCGATTGGCATTGAAATGTGATTTAAAAGTGTAAAACTGGATATCTAAATAAAAATTGAAGGTAAGGCCTTCGAGATCAGATTTATACCTTAACACTAAACCTACCACTGCTCCGGTCAAATGACCGGTTTCAGACATATTTTTCATCTTAGAATTATTGAAATTATGAAGTTACACGGAAATTGATTCGATAAACTTCTTTATCCAAGCACATATTGTAATAAAAATTGCACAAAATCTAAAGAAATGGAGCCTTGTCATTTTTGTAAGGTAGAACATTTTAATCGCTTTTAGTGCTCGGTAAGTTTAGTGTTAAAATAAATTTTTGATCAAAAAGCTTCATAACAATTGCATTCGTAAATCAGACATTTCAGATCGAGCTTCTTGGCCTCGCAGTGGAGGGGATATTCGTTTTTCCTAGATCCTGCAGTTTCCGTTCTCTTATTAGATCAAGGCTTTACTATACAAGCTTCCGAGATCAAAAGAGGATAATTTGTTCGGCGAATTTCGATTCCTGTGTTTGCGCGATTACTTCAGAAAATGTTGATCTGACACGCAAATCCACAGTTCAGTTATTACGTGTGTCATTCGGTGTTAACATGCTCTTTTTCCTGATGTCGAAACCGCAATAGCGAGTGTACCCACTGATTGTTTTCGAAATGTTGGACAGGAAGTTTGTATGAATGCTGGTATCTAATTTCGGATTTCAGCTTTGTGTGTAGGAATATGGTACGGGCACGCGTGTGCGTGCCACTTTATTCGAATGGTAGTGCGTTTCAGTATTCGTACTCGCATCAGAAGCACGTATCCCTGGTCGTTGAGTCCTCAGCTGTTGAATAGTAAAAATGTGCACGTGGGTACGGGAGGCAGGTTAAATGTAAATAGCTTCCAGACCGAACGAGTGTCTAACAATCTTTGGTGCTCACTTTCCACAATGACTGGAATCGCATTAATCACTTGGTCGAAAAAAATACATTTTTAAAATTAATTGGGTTACCAGCGACCTCGTGGTTTATAATTTGTTATACAACTTATTAGTGTGCTTTAGATAACATGTATAATGAATTTTGGATCGATCGATTGCCCTTCAGGTTATCGCTTGTATAAATTTGTCTTCATGAACAGTTCTCCCATGAATATTTATTTGTAAGGAGATAGCTTTATACATATTTTCCTACGCCGACACTGTTCTTCGTGCAGCTGAAATAATTATTTCGTAAAACTTAATTTTATAGTTTTACATTAAGATGAAGTTGAACTATCTCTTTTGATAACAATAAAATTTAATGTAAACATGTCTAATGTTAAAAATGGCTTTTGTATGTACCCCAAGTATATCAGATGATTGCATAAGTTCATGTCCTTTTTGAAAATAAAATACAATGGTTAAATTTTAAAGATTTATTTAAAGATTGGTTAAATTAAAATTAAAAAATGATTAAATTTTTTACAATTAGAAAAGAATGGTGACTTTATAATTGAGTAATAAAATGGTATTCTTTATAAAATTTAACCATTGATTCCAATCATCTAATATATTATTTCAGTGAACCATGCAGAGATTAAAAAGAAAATAAACGATTTTATGTAGATATCGGCAAGAAAATATTGTCAAAAATAATCCAGAGCCGAGCGAGTATTAAAAATTTCCATAGGTGTTTGCATAAGGGAAGTTCCATTGTGTAGTAATACAAGGCAGCCTGCTCTAGTAGCGGTGCCATAGTAAGCGCACTATAGGACGATGGCGGAGGTGCCTAACACTCTTTTCAGCCCTCGGCCCACAGTTGAACGTAGTCTGCAGTGTTCGACGGTTGCTCGTCCTCGGATCCGTTGTGTTTTCTTGCCGCCGTAATCTTCGCACAGTGTTTCCACCAATTAAGCAACAAATTTACAAATGGAAACTTTTGTATTGCCAATTTGTACAACTGCAGATATGCTACACCGACGCGTTTATGGGAATAACAATACGCTTACTCTGTGTTAGTGAAAGAAATTTGCACAACATTTGCGAGAAACTGTCTCGAACTATTCTTAGTGAACGAAATAAAATAATGGTAAGAATATTAATATTATTTTTTCAATTTATCCCCGGAAAAGCTGAACAACGAAAAAGTGGCCACGCGAGTTGGGAAATTTTGTGAAGAACAAATGGCACGTGTTGTTGAATGACGATAGTGTGTTTCGGAAAATGTTTTTTAATATTTCGATCAATTTTTTAATTATTCGGAACGATGTAGGAAAGAACTAAAATGATTATTTTGTCCTCATAGTCTTTCCCTTCTTGTAACAACAACGAAAGAACGAAGATAATTCGCCGGGATCGGAGTTCAAGCAGAGATAAACGTCCTCCTCGAAAAAAAATGTAAGGGAAAGCTTGCTCTGAAGATAACGACTGTGCCTCCACTTTCTCAGTAAAAACTGAAATCGTCGACATGTTTTTAAACATTGAAGCACATCTTCTTTCATTACAATGTTCGGGATAACAAGATACAGATTATTTCGCAACGCGAAAACGTTTGTTTGTTAATTACCTGGTGGTGAAACCCGAATTAGGCTGCTTCATTAAAACTGAAAACTACCTTTCCATTCAACAATGCTGCTGCGAATTGTTCCGCGAACGGCGAAACCGAATTTTTATTAAGTCGATATTTATACGCAAATAATGAATTCCAAAGGCTGTCATTCTTTACTGAAAATACGGTTCTAATGTTAGCCAAGATACTAATTATCACGAAGGCAACTTGAAGTAAAAGAAAATGCTAGCGATAGACTTCAAATGACTATTTAAAAAATATTGATTTAAATCAATTGCAAGAAACGGAAACAAAAAAGAAAATTCTGTTGTATAGATTGACAATTATTGACGATCTTCAATTGTTCTTACTATTGTAAATACTCAATTCTGTCATAATGATAATGATTGACTCTATTTGGAGTAAAAGCTTTGACACGTGCCACGGAAAAATGGAAAAAAAAACTCGCCCACGGTCAATTTGAACGTTCTAGACTGCCGCGCGTTGTCTAAAAGGTTGCTATAAAGTTACAAGATAAATACAGTTTGTTAGCTACGGCGTTATTCTTCGTGCTCTGCGCCTTCTTCAACGTCTTCAGAAACCGAGCAGCCTCGTGACATAATTTCTTAAGCGAATATTGCTTTAACCAACTTCCAGATTACTTCGGAGTAGTTTGTTGGTGTTTGTAGTATTTCTCCAAGTTTTTATAAAGAGGTGGAGAAGTAACTTCGTACAGAAAATGTGGATAAAATCAGCAGGAAGACATTCCACGATGCCACCTTGATCCGAACAGCCAAGATATCCGTGTTTCGCGTACAGAGCCCTTAATTGGACTTAATTAACGATCGTCCGTCTTTGTCGTCAGGCTGTGACTCACAAACGACTATAACTTCTAGTACTTACCTTACTTTGTCTTTACACGATTCTTACTTACCCTCTGCGCTTTCAACCGTGTTCATAAGTACTTTAACACTAGGTTTACGCAGCTCTGATTATAATTACTACTTTATATTACTTTATACGAATAACAAGGACGCGTCTATCCAAATTTATAGCGTGACAAATTAATTCGTAACCCTCACACACAACCAATCAATTGGAATTTTGTTTTAAATTCAATCTCTTTGCTGGGTTCTTCCGTTAGTTGTAAAATAGTGTAGTTCTTTAAAAAATGATAGAGATCAACAAAGACAAAGGAATACTAGGATGTTCGCTTAAAAATATGTAAAGAACATGAATATTTAAAAATGATTTACCGTTCGTTTGTTTTGCAATCGTAAATACAACAGAGTATATTGTCGTACTATACAAAAAAATAATTTCGAGCGAATACTGTAATGTTTACTCAAAATGTTGCGAAATAAATACTCTGGTGTTTATGTAACAAGTTGTAAGAAACATAAATATCTTTAAAAAAAGGAAGATATAGCCTCTATTTATTTTACAATAACACCATTTCTTGAAATTCACTTGTTGAATGCTTGTTGAACAATCCTGTAATGTTCAGGTACAGAAGAGTATTAAGGAAAAGATTTTGGTAACATTTGAGAACACAGAAGGCAGCATTTTGCCACATTCGTGAAGGACACGAAGGGATGAATCATTCCCGAAATGAAATGAATTGCGCGATCGATATCAGAACCTCTCGCATTCGAGTCAACCGTGTGTTTCGCGTGCAGACAGTACCATTTCAACAGGGGCATAACGTGGGCAATAGATCTGTAGATAAGATTATGTAATTATTTAATATTACCATGAACTTGTATTGTGATTACGTTTCACGTTGTCTTCCGTATACTTGCAAAAATTAGGTACGCTATTAGATTTATTTGATAGTATCATGTCGCGTCGAGTTGTAGTTCTGCTTGATGACTCTGTTCTCGTGCGATTCTGACTTATATAATAAACTTGTGCGCTCGAGTAATTGATAACTAATAAGCATATAATTCTACATCTCGAAATTTTGTTTGATTGCCTTCTATGAATGTTCTTCAGTTAGTAACTCAACGAACTGCTAGTATAATATAATTACAAGGTAATTGAAGTGAAAGTAACTTCTAAACATTTTCTATAATTATAAATAACATTCTCGTAATTATAAATTCTTTTTAATGTAATACGTATCATGTATAATCAACATCGTGTGGTCATATTGTATACGTGTAAACATTATGAAATAACCATGGAAGTCTGAAAAAATTGTTTAAATTTAAACTTCCAACTTTAAGTACGTAAAATTTTACGGTATCATATCTTCGTAGAACAATGAAAATATTTTGCTGTAGGCTGTGAGAACAGTTTGCAAACAACGAACAAAGTACCATAATTCTTTCGGAAACAGAGGATCTTTTTTAGGATTTACCTTGGATCAGGATGATGATACAGCAATCGTTATCGTTTGTATGGCACTGTCCCGTCGCATTCTTATCCTGTAATCTTGCATACACTTCCGGTTGCGACAATCATTATACATACTATGCGTATGAAATAAGTTCGGATGCCGAAGGAAAAGGGTACGAAATTTTTAAATCAAAATGTAAAGAAACATTGAAAAAAAATTGCTAACTACGATGCTGTTTATAAAAAAAGTCTGCAAAAATTAGCACGTTTCTTTCGAGGATATCTCACTACTGCGTTTACATAAAACTGGCATATTTAAGACTACGGAATTTGCCAAAAATCGAATTTGCAGTCAAAAATTCGAAAAAAATTCACAGTTGTGTGTGCCGTCACGTAGAACGCGCATGATTTTTTTCGTAATTTTACGTTGAGCAGAACGGAAGAAACCGAACATAATTTGTTGAACCGTGCTTACGGGTACGGACTTGAAACTTGCTACAGAAAATTTCGGGTGCCCTATCGATGGCACGAAGTTGTGAGGTCACACAAAAATAGTAGCCCTACACCAGGCATGCACAGTTTCTAGCTCTCAGAGCGGCTCATGAGCTCCCAAGCTGCTCCCGTGCGCTCTCGGAGCTGTCACCTAACTCGGACGTATGGAAGGGGAACCCACTAAGCATGAGTGTGTAGCACAAGTTCACACGCACACTGTTGCAGTTCTCCCCACCCTACATGTGCCAGCCAGCTCCGATCCAGCTCACGAGCCGAGTCGAGAGCTCCCGCTCCCAAATCATCCAGTTGTGCATGCCTGCCCTACACGATCCAAGTCGGAGCGCGGGTCCGAGGACCCGGTTTAGATCAAGCCGATTGTATAACTAAATAACTGAATGGTTCCAGAGCTGGTGAAAATAGTATTTTAAATAGTAAATAGTAAATAATCCTATTTATTATAATATTTTATTTGATGCAGTAATTTTTGAAAATAAAATAATTTATATTTGAGGCAGTAATTTTTTTGAAAATAGTATTTTATTTGAAGAATATTGAAAATATTTGTATTTTGTCTTTATTTTCAATTTCAAATATTATTGCTGAAAATAATAGTTCAAATTCAATACATTTATGGGTGTAAATCGTTTCTTAACGATAAGATAGACTGTATGTTGATGCGGTTTCTCAGAGTATTATAACAATGCAAAAAGTAAAATATTTTATTTCGTGTTTCTGATTGTTAAAATAGAAATATTTTATTTTGGGGATCAAATTGTTGAAATAGAAATATTTTATTTTGAGGTTCAGAGTTTGTTAAAATAGAAATATTTTATTTTCGAGAGAAATTGTATATCTTATTTAAAATACTATTTTCTTTAAGCAAAATAAAATCTAAAATATTAAATAGGATTTGAAATATTTGTTTCGCCAAATAATGCCCAGCTCTGAATGGTTCATATGAAACACTATTTATTGTGCAAACCGATAAATCTAGCACTGTGTTCTTCGTTTAGTTCTACTGTAATTAAGAAATGTTTCTCTGTGAGAAGGACCGAATCGAGGTGGACTTCGCATGATCGGATCGCGGTGACTTCAAAGATGTCGAGGAAGAGGCCCTAGCATGAACCACGCCGCCGCATTCAAAATTCTGATAGTGTTGCTAAACCTCGGGAATCTCGAGTCGGTCACAGTGGTGAACCATCATCCGGACGACGAGTATTTCCTGGAACATGAGGTCCTCTACAAGGATGCAATCGCCGAGGCAAAGAAGCTGAAAGTTTACCCCGGTACGAAACCTCGTACACTCTGTACACACGTACACACAGCAAAAGTGTTACGTTCCTTGTCCGACTTCATTCTACGTCTGGTCTATAAAGCATCTTTACGAAGCACAGAAATCTATTTATCTTTCCTCCGAGAATAGCTTCTCTTTGATCTGTTTAAACGGCTACTTCGGGCCTGTATCCTCGACCAGCGAATTAACTTCATCAGCCTCTCTCGTTTCTGTTAACTCCCAGACGCCGGGAGGTGGGTCCATTTCGACCCGAGGTTGTCAAAATTCCATCCGAATTTCAATTTTTCGATAGCCAAGTGAAATTGTTGGCTGGAGCAACGTTGTATGTGAGATTTTCTTAAGATCTATTAGCTTGGGTGCAAATTTGTTTATTTATACATGTTTAATTAAACATTCATTAAACATGTTTGAACAATCATAATGTATTACTATTAGATATCACTATATTCTGGAGAGTCTATAGAATCTTTTACTATATAGAACAATTCAATATCTTTTATAATAACATCACAATATTTGTTTAAAGTTGAAAAAAGTGTTTCTTTTCAAAGCCATGTTTCTCAAAAACTGTGTGTCTAGGAGAAAAATTAAGGACAGATTCGGAATCAGCGCAAAAACTCTATAAGAACCACCCGATAGTAATTGTGGAACAAATTTGGTGTCGGGCAGTGTAATTCTTCAGGGAAGCATCTTTACAATCTTAATAATCGCAAATTAAAAATATCAGAACACGTCATTTTGACGGGTACCGTAAATCTAGTGTTAATTATTGAATTATTGGCTGGAACAGCGTTGGAAGACATGAAATAAAATTGTACAAGAGCTAATAGACCTTAAGGAAATCTCACATTGCTGCAGCCACCAATTAATTTATGTTGCTTCCAAGATCGATCTCGAAGAAGTTTCAAAAATATTTGAAAGACAATTGCTATATAAAATAGTCAAAATCGTCCGCCTGCCAAGGGTTAATTGCTCATTTTCCTGTATTGCAGCTGGTATGGATGAAAAAGGTATCGCGATAGATTCGCACAGGCAGCTCACTGTTGTCTGTTTAGGCTTTGTGCATGAACCCGGAGGACAGACTGTTATTGGCGTATTCGATGTCTGAAAATTATCGAGCATCCGAACCGATCGTTTATTTCTCCAACGTAGCATTACAATCGACAGGAAATAGCAGCCAAGGTTACCTCCTTTGTTAGCGACTCGAAACTAGACAGCGATTAGTTTAGTTTCTGCTCTTTACAGTAATTTAGAGAATCGATCCTGAGCGTAGCTGATCTTAGTGTTTACGGCTACTTGTTATGCTCTAGAACTGTAAGCCTTCATTTCTTTAGTCATTATTTATGCAGCAAATGTAAACATACGTGTACTTGATCCATTTCATTCTGTACAAGCTATTCTATGCTAAATATAAAAGTAGATGGACTCATTTATACTAGCCCACACCGTAAAAGTAATATAAACACTTCACACAGAAATTGAAAATAAACTGTCCGAGTTCATAAATTGTGTCCATTGATATTCTAACGGGAGATCTAACGTTTAGTAAACAGAATAAAATTGTTTCAATGTTGGTACGAGTTTAGAGCATATTTTTGATTTCTGTTAATCACGCGTGAAAATTTTCGAAACGTTTAAAAGTTATGGTAGAACTGCGGGTCTTATGTAATCCAAAACGATAAAAAGATTAAAAGATTTTAACAATGTCGATATACTATTTAGACCACATCAAGATGATTAATGAGCAAAATAACTTTTTACTTGACTCCTATAGATTGCAATTGATGTATTTAAATTTTATTTTGCATAAAAATCCGATGATGAAAAATCAAATGATATTCTACCAGAAAAACTAACACTAAATAAATAAAATAACAGTCGGTACAAGTGAAGAGTCTGCTTCTACCTATACCGGTAAACATTGTTTAGGCCTGCAAATAACGGAATGGAAAGCAGCGTTTATCTGCGACCGGTGAACGTACCTGTATGCAAAAGCAATATCTTGAATAATGCCATCGCGTACATAGAGACAACACCGATTTCAAAACAATCGCGTGAAACCTCGAGACAGCAATTACCGTGAATCATGCTAATATTCCGTCAGTTTAATACGATTGTCTCGTATTTTAATAACACCGCCCGGAATCGAGGATAGCGATGCGTAATTTTCAATTGTCCAATTAAAATAGTAGATGCGTAGTGTGTAATTTTTAAGCTTCGACGGCACAGTGTTTTTGCAATATTTTTAACTGTGTAGTACGGCTGTGACCTAAATGCTTTATCGTTTGTACTGGCGTAAACGATTGTCCGCTTTTCCATAGTTAATTAATAATTTCCAGTTAATAGTTGAGAGTTTTGCAGTAGACGGTTGATTATGTGACGCATCAATGACGAAGTCGCATGTGCCATTCGTGTTTCATCCGCGCATTATTTTAGCGGGTAGAATTTTTCAATCAAATGACGTACAGAAAGAAATGTTCACAATCAGTTAATATTCTAAACATTGTTGTAGTATTTCATGCAGTGCTGTAGTGCTCCAATGCAAATAACGAAATTTTCTAAATGGTCCAGTGGAATATATTTGTGAAACTTTTCCAGGACCAATTCCAGGATGCAAGCCTTGTACGAGTTCAGAGATGAATTATTGCGAAGATGAGAGCGTCATAAACGATCATTGTTGCTGCGATGGCAGCTTTAACGGTGAGTGCTATGATAACCTTGCTTCTTCAGATCTATTTTGAAGTGCATTCTTTTTATACAATTTCTTACGCGTTTGTTCATCGGTCCCAATAATGAGCATCAGTATTATGATGACTAGACTGTGGATCTTTATACAAAATGGACATTTTCTGCACGAATTGCAAGAAACAGGACCCGAATAATTAATAAACTGATAATTATACTCCGGATTTTATGCATTTATAACAAAAATGGGCGAGTGCAATTTAAAACACAGTGAAAATATTAGAAGACTTTAAGAGTATTAATACATGTTTTCAAACCACATTAAAATTATTAATGAAGAATATAAATTTATATTTAGCTCCCGCGTCTTACAAATGACGGACAAACTTTTTATTTTGCATAAACATCCGAAGTCTACTGATAATAATGTGTCGGTATTCTCAATTTTTTCAATGCCCGAACCATTTCAAGTTCCACAAAAAAAACTTATTTTTATATAAGATCTTATCTAAGTAAATGATAAGAATATTTTGTCCTGACATAGACAACAATTTCTGTTCTTAATCATTGTAATCGATTGAAAATAATGTAACAGTGCTTCTAAATTCTTTAAATGTTTTTACTGTTCTGTCATTGATCTACATATTTTTGTTACAAAACCTTAAAGATATACAGTCTAATGATAACATTCATAACCTTGCTTCTTCAGATTTGTTTTGTTCGCCATAATTGCGAACCGTTTGAAATGAATTCTTTTTGTACATACGGTTTCTTCTGTTGATCGGCGTCGATAATATGGAACAGTTACACAACCAGACGATTTCGTTGATCTTTATTAGCTTTCCCATTACCTATCGGTCACGTATTGTTACCGTCCTTCGCTTATTTCTCTGTAGAAATCACCTGAGAATAAAAACAGCAAAATCGCGTGTAGACAATTCATGCGTAAAGAATAATTGACCGTGCAAACATCGGTGACACGATTATGCAACTCTTTACGGAAATTTCGAATAAACGTAATGGGAACTGGAGTCGCTGCATAATCCCCGTACAACAGAGTAACAGATCTCGTAATCTGAATCATAGACACACGATTAAAATCGCATGAATGCACGTCCTCCTGTTGTGCTTGGAAAAAATACTGCGACGAAACATGAACGATAATGCAACAATACTTGAGCCAAACAAAGCAGTTGTTCCACCACATGAAAATGTTAATAATTTTATGCAGTTACGACAAAAATTGATAGGCAAAAGACACGTTATAGTTCCAAACAGTTGAAATTATTAAAAGTAGGAATTAAATTTATAAAATTAAAAGATGCTGTGTCGTAAATTATTCAAATGCGTCGACCATTAACACAAGAACATATACAATCTAGCTGTTCCGCCATAAGAAAATGTTTCTATTTTTTAACAATCGAGTCTTGTCGAGCCTAAGGATTTAATAATGATACTACCCGGGCAAGAAGGAAGGTGTTATGATAGGGGGAGCATTCGGACCAATAAAAAATGCATAAACTCAGCAGCACCTTTAAATACAGCTGGACGGAAGGACAATCACCTGTTCAGGAAATTATCGTTAGCAGCAAGAATCCATCCTTGTTTTTCACACGGATGTTAATGTCAACAGGCATAGGATGGTTATACCGGGTGACTAACACGAAACAATGGCGTGTCTGCTACTTCATATTCCAGGCGTCCTTCGTCCGAACTCTTTACATGACTATCGGTCATCGGCCCCTAAATTTATTTGCTTAAGTTTCTGATTAGCATATCTCCGCGCGACCTTGCTTTCTAGAACGGACTACGAAATAATATTTCATTAATAATAATCATACGATTTTAAGCTGTGACTAGCGTGTAACTGCTGTATTGTTTTTAGCGATTACTACTGTATGCAATCATCCACTGATCATGTTAGTCACAGTATTGTAATTCAGTGTTAGTGACGCTGACATATTTTGTCAGCAGTTTATCAATCATCATCATGTTTTATTTCAAGCAATCCTTTTCCTATAGTTTCAATAAAGTGGCATTTTAATATTGGTAAATTTTATTATTTTATTATTATATAATAATTATAATTTTATTATTTTTATTGGGTTGGAGAGAAGTTCGTAGCGTTTTCAAATTAAGGATCGAAGATAAAATTAAGGTTATTTATTCATATGTTTATTCAATAAATGGCAAGAAGTAATGGACCGGAATGGAAAATATGTTATTGAATAAATCTATGAATAAATATCTGAATTTTAGCTTTCAATTTTAATTTACAAACGCTAATAACGTTTGTTCCAACCCAATATTTACATGATCTATGGTCTGGGATAAAATAATGTAACTTTGCATTATGAATAGTATTCAAAATATTTAAAATAAAATATAAATAAAATATTTCCAATAAAAGTCTCGGAATTTTCAGCACTATTGTGTATTACTATTGTATGTATATACAAACATTTTTAAATAACATGTTATGATATACAAAAATAGTATTACGCGATCATAAAAAGTGACTTTTAAATGAATTTTACTCAGGATTGAAATATATTCACATACTACATATTTTCAAGTTTGCGATAAGCATTTAACGAGTCTGATAGTGACACGAAAATGTATGCAAATGTCACATATATCGTTGCAATAAATTTTCCCATGACGATTATGTGCTATACACTATCGCAGATTCATAATTATCTTTGTAGAAAATTATTTTTTTATTCATCTTCGTTCTTTGAATCCTTGGGAACGTACTGATTTCTGAATCGATTGTTAACTGAACAATTCATAATGAATGACTCGTGCACCCAACCTTTTGGATGGTAATGTATGTGCTGATGCATAATGTTCAGGTAATTGCGTAAATATTTTTCACTTTTCTCAGAAGCCATTATAATACTTCAATATATGGGTTTTATTGATATTTCGAAAATACATTTCTAGATCATTATGCATTTATGACAACAATAGAGTGGAAATGATACAAAACTGTAAACACACATACCGGAAGAATCTTGTAATATCATTTTCAACTGATTGAAATTATTGAACGAAAAATGTACAATACATTTAGAATCTAGCTATATCATTTTCAACTGATTGAAATTATTGAACGGAAAAAATACATTTTCATTGATCTCTTGTTTTGTATAATTGACTTAGAAAATTCTAAATATACAACAACAATTATTTTTTCCTTTTATTTTAAATTTACCGATTTACACAAATGTACTCTCCTTTCTTTCAAATTGAATCACCGCTTTTATTGTTGCAAATATGTACTCCTGAAAGATTCATACGCACACGTAAATGAAAATTTAGCCGAAACGTTCAATTTTTTATTTATTTTGTACTATTCAAGCATAGGAATTTGTAAAATCAAGAATTTTCGGACGAATTCGTAAGATTGTGTAATATTTTGATATGCACAACACAATATTCACTGTTAACGCACGTCAAGTGGATACGCGAATAGCAGTAGCAATAAAATTGCGTTACTGCACGCACCACGCAGCACGTATCGAATACGTGAGTTCGTTTCGATCAGTCATACGAATCGCACATTCTGCCTTGCACTTTTCTATTCGACCGGAACGATTAAACCGTTGTTGGGCGGCGCCGTTCAAATCGATGCTGATGATCATCGTTTTGTTCACAGAAAACGACAACTAATATAGCATTTGACTGCTAACGTTTATCCAGACTTCTGTCTCCACAATAAATTTCACAACGGCGAAATTGCATAATATTATATGCATCATTCCAATTTAACCCCTTCCCTTACGATTTATTTTAAGGGGGTAGACTCCTCTCTTCAGGATTGTAAGAGTGTTGGATTCACCTTCTCATTTCTCGATAATACAAACACGAGGGTTTTTCAGTAGTCAAAAACGCTAGATAAAAGATCGATCTAGGGCGCTATCTCCCTCAAAAGTCCTATTCGGTTGCATACAACTGCGCATGCAGCTATTTTCATAGCTACGTGCTGCCGAATGCAAATTACGCCTCGTAAACGAAAAAATAGGACTTTTGAGAGAGATAGCGCCCTAGATCGATCTTTTATCTAGCGTTTTTGACTACTGGAAAACCCCATGTTTGTATTATTTAGAAATGAGAAGGCGCACTCCTGGCAATTCTGGAAACGAGTCTAACATAACATATATATTTATGAGATACGAGATTGTTGGGCAACGGGTTAATTGTTGTACCAATCTCTCTTATTTCTGACATTTTTCTTGTTCCTGTTTTCACGGTTTGCAACCATTTGTTCTTACAAACAGTGGTGGAATATTTAATCTCATTACAGGAAACCGTAATTAAGTCGTTTCATTTTACTACTTTGCAACCATCATCGTTATCTGTGAATGAAGCAGAGAGATACGGTTTGGCCCACTTACACAAACTGTCGTGGATGTCTTAAACTTTCAAGTAACTGTATTTTAAATAAGCTTTATAGATCAGCTTTAGGCAAACTTTACATATAAGCATTGAGTTTTACAAATACATATAAAACATTCTGATGAAAATTTAAGAAATAAAACTAAATATATTCTTTCTCTCTCTCACGCAGTGAGAAAATAAATCTTTTTATATAATCTGTTTATTGTAAGTACTGTATTAAAATTGTATTTTTATTATCTTTGTGTCTCACTTGCCTTTCTTTTTTATTATAAATGCGTAAAATACGTAGAGAGAGAGAGAGAGAGAGAGAGAGAGAGAGAGAGAGAGAGAGAGAGAGAGAGAGTGTCTAATTATAATTATGAATACTGTTAATTTAGATAAATGCCCTTATATAATTTGGAAAATAAAATTGCTACCTTTGGACGGAAAGCTCCGCAAATAAATCCGATTTATGGTCACCGGTTACGCTGCCGGAACTGAGAGAGAACCGGAAACCCTAGCAACACGTTACATGCATTGGTTAATCGACCCAAGTACGAAACCGGTTAGTTATCGCGATATTTCGTTTCGTGTTCGATTGTTTTATCGACCGTAGAGGCGATACATAAATCGAGGATTCGTCATGTTTCGTTTCAAAACAAATTCCAAATCACAATGGTTTATTTATATCGATTGTAGTGCGTAGCGTCTTGCAGCTATGCTAGTTTGAACTTTCTTGTCGCGAAAAGTAGAAAACCTTTGCAATTCAATCTCCGACTATTAAACAAAACAATTGTTGAATTTTTTAAAATCCTCAAACGATATTCATGATATCCTTTATTTAGGATTAATTCTGTTAACATTCTTTACGCATGCTATACGACAGTAATTATTATAATTACTGATTAATTACAAGGATAACAGAATAAGGATTATATTTTCAATGTGAAGGCATTCCCATTACTTTTCCGCATTAATTATTATACAGTCAGAATTCAGTTAATTAATTCCCACTGTGTTACATTTAATCATGTTAACATTTTATAGCTACTGGAGAATATTATTAACTATCCATAGACTTCTTAAAGTTATACATGTTTAAAATCACTCATCTCGGACGAAATAATGAAACCTTTTAGGCTATGAAAAACATTTTGCTATTGCTATTCGAAGAATTATTAAAAATTGCTCAGCTATTAATAATCGACCAGCTAGGAACTGTTAAATAATCACTAGTAGGTAAAGTGTTGATCGATTCTGTTAAACTGCTATGCACTTTCGAAACACCCCGTAGATCTCTAACGTTTCTGTGATTTTCATTGATCGCAACTTTTTTCTCATGCATAGTAGAAGCGATCGTGTTTAGTATATTTATCAGTCTATTGTTTTAGAGGTATTCCCTTTCGTCAAGCATACCTGTCGCGTGGGACCAGAAGAATGTAAAGTGCATGCTGGGGACTGCGCTGAATACGCGAGGTTACGGGAATGCTGCTGTCATTCCTATTTAGCTTCTTACTGTAAGTATTACTTTCCCAATTACACCTTTCAAGCCTGTACAATAATTAACGAAAATACTTGGTTGCCGATGTACACTCACGTCCATAAATCAGTTTCCATTGTGTATCGCCGGGAAAATAAAAACTGTTACCTTCTCCTAAGTTCGTAAAACAATCTTCGGACAAGTTTGGATTCTCGAAAAATTGCCTATATTCAAACTGTGATAATTTTTACAATTTCAATATCGACGATCGAATCTATTATAGATGTTTTCATCCTTTTTAAGTCTCAGAGTCGGTCGAGTTTTTATGTAATTTGTCTTATCAACAATTACGTCCCTTATTACAACAAAGTTCTCCGAAACCATTGCCTGCAGTGAAATTCTTGAAATTCAGAACAAGGATGGGACTGGAATAATTTTAAAAACATGATATTTTTTTAATGAAATTAGTCTAAGAAATTGTAATGGTCTGATTAGGTTTTTACTGGGTTTCCCTAATCCATGCAACAAATGTTGGACCACATGTATTTCCCAGGAAAAACAAGGAAGGACAGTCATTTATTGTTTATGTAATAATTGAGTTCAAATGTTAAAAGTTAAATGAAACCAATTCATTTTTGAGGGGGAGTGTTAATAAAACAAAAATGAATTTGTTTAATACAATTGAACATTACTTTATAAGTTACTTTTGTAATTTACGGGTTCACACCACGGTAGATAGAATGGCGTCATCTCGAATTTCCGGTCATCAAGTACAGCTGTTTCATGGGTCATTGATCGGCGACTCTCCTGAGAAGTGGGAAAGATTTCGAAAGAGTTTTTAATGAACCTATTTTCATAGTATGTACTATCGTGATTATACTACGAAGCGCATAGATTAGAATGTATCGCGCGATCAGTCCAAATGTTATCGTCATTGAAATGGTTCAAGGAAGATACGATTTATCGTTCAGTTGTACAATCGTGTTTAACATAAACTCTTTGGACTATAATGGAGACAATACATCGATACGATTGTGCAATTGTTAATTGATCACCTGAAAGGATTTGCTGTATGTTTTCGGGAGATAAACAAATGCTTTTGTTAAGATTCTGTGTTCCCTAGTTAGTATTGGAGATATTTGTACAAAATGTCTTCCCATAGTTTTTTCCCTTGCCAAACTTGTGACGAAGATTGCAAACAGAATGTACTAGACATAAATGTTATTAATTTATGTCGAAATATGAAAATCTATTCTTCTATTAAATTATGAATATTTGAGCTTTAAAGAGTCAATAAAACAGGGAGATTTTCGTTGAAATAGCATATGAGGGATAAAAATCGAGATCAGCTAGAGTTTGATGACTTATTTTGTATGATTTACGTTATGGTGAATGGTTAATGTAGTAAATCTGACTCTACACGAATGATTGTAGAGGGTTACACAACTGATTCTGTTCTCGAATGATAGAGTAGAGTTAGACTTCCTTTTGAACGTTAAGGAAAAAAAATTATCTTATCAAACTCCATACGGGTTCGTATGGGATTCTCACATGTTCGTTTGAAACTGTTCAATATTCTTAAATGTGCAAACCCCATTCAATTTAAATGTATACTTCATTTTTCTTCAAATAATTATGATTAAACAAAACTTATACTTTCGATAAAGCATTTAGTTACAGCCGAAATAATTGATTTACTTATTCACATAAAATAATATACTTATTATTCGAAAATATTTATAATATTTCATTCTTTATTGCTAATTTTTTTTTTTTGGTGTGTATCTTACACATTTAAGTTAAATTCGCAAGTCACCTTAATATCACAGGCATTACGACGACCAATAGAAAAGTACACGCAACCTAAAATAATATAAAAAAATGTCTTGACTTATTATTAACAAAATGTTTGATTTCAGGGAAACATTTGGCGAATAACGCGCAGTCGTACGTGGGCACATGCGTTACAAAGTTCCTGGCGATATTAGTGGTGCTCAGGTTACTCGCATAACCGACAGAAATACCAAATATTTTGTATAATACGGATTATTATAATAAATTATTTTTCCATGAAAATATACCGGAGGTGCAACGAAATCGAATTTGTACAGATTTGATAACATTTGTACTTTTACGAACGTCATTGAACAATCTGTTTCGAGTCGTTTTGACAAATTGAGTACAAACGTGTATTTACAAATTTTCTTTAACAATAATTCTAGTTACCTTCCCCTATCAATTTCTGCTGTTCTCAAAAACTTTCAAGTTTCTGATTATGCATTTATAATTGACGTATTGCGTATAGCACGTGAAACTTTGTGGGTCTCGTAAATTTATTAAACATGTACGTAAATAATATTCCAAATACTGTTTGTGATATGTGTAATGTAAGAAGAAAATAAAAAATCACAGAAAAGTGTTTTTTATTATTCAATTAGAATTTTTTGCATTCATTCCATTTGTTCATATTTGTTGTTATATATATAATGGCGATTCACGTTACTTTTTACTTTGTAGTTCTTTTTATCATCAACGACTAGTACGTTAATTAATCATCACATTTTGACAAAAAATCACATAATGTTATCGTCAATAAGTTATTTTTCCAGACATATAAAAGAAACACACGACAGTCGTGTTGATTGACGTTGAAATAAACATTATGTAAAAGTAAAAAATTATACAATAAATATAAAACTATAAAAGTAACAGGCACGTGGTTGCCTTGCGCGGTTCTTATTATAATACGATCTCTAATAAAAATATTTATTAAATCATTTCTTATGACAGCATAATTATAATTTCATTAATTGTGAAATAAAAAATCTAGTACCGGTCATTTGACTGGTCGTGGTACGTTTAGCGTTAAGGATTAGCTTTGTACCTCAAAGAGTTTTATATAATAAACTTATAAACTGTAACAGCATTTCTTGATCGAAACGTTGTCTAACAGTTGCATTCTAAAATCGGTCATTTCATATGCAACAACCTAATAATACATATAACAGCCCTATCGTAATTCTCTTCATTATTTTCTACATGCACAGGCAAGTGAATGTGTCGAGAACATAGGAATGACAATAGAACGAAAACAAATTAATTTGAATCTATCGCTAAGACGCACTATTGATGAAAATATTTACGAAAGCCAACGTCGGTCAAATCGGTTAGAAAAGAACGTAAACCCAAACAGGTGTTGGATGTACCAGTATCGGTGTCTTCAGTATAGCCGACCTTCGCGGTGGAACGACGATCCGTACCAACGCGGTTAGTCAATCCCAGCGTATCTCAAGGCACATTTGTATTATTTTGTGAGCGGAGTGTTTTATCGAAAAACGATTATGGCACTCTCATCGCCAAAACCAAAGACTTACGAACATACCATGACACCGTCCGGAGCCTCGCAAAATAATTCCAAGCCTCCAGCCCGGAAATTGTGGCAGAGTAGGGAACAGCTTGGCAAAGCGATACCGCCGCAGAAATATAGAAATTGGGGGAAGAATGAATGGGACAATATCCATTGTCCGCAGTTCATGGATTTGGCCAATTTACCCGAGAATGGTGACTCGTTTTTTGGTACGTTCAAGTCATTTAACATTTCGAACATTGAGAACGATATCGATTATAAAATATTGGACACGTTTAGGCAAACATAGGCTGATCGTGACCACTCCGAAAGTGAATGCAAAATCTGGATCTTCTACCCATCACTTGTTTAACGAGAACACACAGATTGAGTAAGCATTCGACATGTGATTGTATTTGGAACGTCCCATTTCGACTGTTTTATCATTTTCTTGCATGGTTTTAGATCTTTAAATGCTTCCTTCTTACCTGGAATTAGTATTGTTCCGCCGGAGAAAGAAGGGCAAAGCGCTGAGGGCATAAACGAGCGCACTATGGAACAATGTCTGAACAACGTTATCCCAATGGTATGCGATTGAACTTTAATTGATCGATCAATTCGTTCATATTAGAGATAAAACCGACCGTTTCAGAAAACGAACGTGCTTAAGAATCGTCTAGAAGTGAACACACCACAAAAAAATGCCACAAATGCGGCTAGGCTCCACGGTCGAGATGAAAGCAAACAAGACAACAAACCTGAACGCACTAAAAAGGTTTCTCGTTATTTTTCGTTAAATAATATTCTATATTTCTGACGATAATAATATTTATCTCTGTAATAGTAACATTGCATTTTTATACTTCATAAGCAGACCTATTAAACATATTAGGGAAGAAAATAAATATCTATTATTTCACTCCTGTTCGTTGCAATTCAGATGGAAAATGTTTATTTAGCATAACGATCCATTAATACGTTCTATTGAAACTAAAACCATCAACAACTGCATATTTATACAACAACACAGTTCCAATAACAAACTCCATATTTATTATTTTCTTATCAACAGAATTTAGAGGAATACAAAAAAACGTGGATGTTTCGAGAAAAAGAAAATAATTTGAAGCCTCCAGCCCGGAGATTATGGGAGAGTAATAAACAACTACAACTTGGCTTAGCGAGACCGCCGCAGGAGTATAGAAATTCGAGGGAGGACAAATGGGACGAAATTATTGTTCCGCAATTCGTCGATTTTGCTAATTTTCCCGAGACCGCTGACTCGTTTTTTGGTACGTTCAAGTCCTTTAACATTTCGAACATTGAAAACAATATCGATTTAAAAATATTTGACTTGTTTAGGCAAACATAAGGTGGTCGTGAGTACTCCGAAAGTGAATGCAGAATCTGGATCTTCTACTCATCACTCGTATCACGAGAACACACTGATTGAGTAAGCATTCCACAAGTGATTTTATTTGGAAGATTCCTTCCGCTTGTTTTATCATTTTCTTGCATGTTTCTAGATCTTTAAATGCTTTCGTTTTATCTGGAATTGATATTGTGCCGCCGGAGAAAGAAGGGCAAAACGCTGAGAACATAAACGAGCGAACTACGGAACAATCCCTGAACAACGTTACCGTTATCCAAGTGGTATGCGATTGAAATGTCATTGATCGATCAAATCGTTCACAATAAAGATAAAACTGAACATTTCAGGAAACGAACGAGCCTAAAAATCGTATGGAAGTGAACAAACCACTAAAAATTGCCACAAGTACGGCTAGGTTCCACGGTCGAGATGAAAACAAACAAGATAATAAACCTGAACGCATTAAGAAGGTATTTTGTTATTTTCCGTTAAATAATATTCTATATTTCTGACGATAATAATATTTATCTCTGTAATAGTAACGTTTCATTTTTGTACTTCATAAGCAGACTTTAGATTTTAGAAGAATTTAAAGATACTGTTATGTTATTTTGCACCGATTAAACATATTAGGCAAGAAAATAAATATCTATTATTTCACTCCAGCTTGTTGCAATTCACATGGGAAATGGTTATTTAGCATAACGATCCATTAATACGGTCTATTGAAACTAAAACTATCAACAACTTCATATTTATACAATAACAAAGTTTCAACAACAAACTCTATTTATTGTTTCTTGTCAACAGAATTTAGAGGAAGACAAAAATCCGTGGGTGTTTCGAGCAAAGCCGGTTCCTAAATATCTGATAGCACGAAAGATGGAAATTAATAAAAATAACAACAGTGCTGAGAAAATGGATTGTGAGGTCATTGAGGGAAAACGAAAGTTACAATGTCCTGATAAAAACAAGAAGAATACGGAAGTAAGTACAATTTGCGGTTGAGAGTAATTCTCTTTTTCGTGCTTCTTGATAGGCACAAACTTCACATTGCTAATCGTTCAAACATATAATATTCTTTCTACATAAAATGATTCAGATTTGGAAGAAACCACCGTTAGTGCCGTGTCCAGCGCAGAAGAGTACATGCAAACCAAAAAGTCCACCACTTCGAACAAAGGGGCGAGCGGAAGAAAGAAAAAGATTCGATCAGGCTGTGAAAATGAATGACACGAAAGCACAACTACAGAGGAAAATGGTAATGTAAATATTATGCTTGTAGTAATAATATAGGGTTGGCAAGAAAGTAATTTCGGTATTTTAAGGTGAAATAGAGCCC
>CM052316.1:9638997-9656517 GCA_028455605.1 Lasioglossum malachurum | reverse complement strand
ACTTCTCATGGCCATTTCTCTTGGTGAGGGCACGTCGGGTATCGGCTCTGCCCGGAGTTGGTTGCAAGCATTGTACGCGCCGCGTCACCTTCGAACCAGAGCCTTTTGCTCTGGTTCGCGCTTGTTTCTCACTTTGAAAGAATCAGAGCCTTCTGCCTGATTCACTTCCTGTTCCCCGTGGATCGGAGACTTCTTCTCCGATTCACACCTTTTGCTCCGCGATAATTACTCGACATACTTGCGTAATTTAGTATAAGTCCGTCGTTGTAAGAAAGGGAGCCAGAAGGAATATTGCATTCGTTCTGACTCCCTTTCGGGTCTCTTGTGCAGCAACCTCCTCGTGGTGAGACCTGGGCAATCGGTATTATCCTCTATTTGGAAGAACTACTAGTGTCTTATGAATAGAGGATAATATCGAGCTAATAGCTGCATATTTAATAAATATGTTGATTTTCAATAAATTCTATTCCTGTACCTATTGTCTTCCATAACATTTTGCAATTTCATCTTCCTTCAGAACAAAATGTATGTATTATTCAAGCTGGTTCACCCCGGGCGTGAACACTGTCATATATTCTCTGGTTATATTTAGGTAAAGAGTGCGGAACCACCGACTTCGACGAAGTAGTATCTCGTTGGCGATAGTGTTATAAGGCAATTACAGAATGGGTAATGTCAGCATTCTACTATATCATTCTTCTTCTACATCATTCTTCTTTTACTTGACGACAAGTATCTGGTCGGTGGTGGAACTATTAGCGGTGTGGTATATCAGATCACTGTAAGTTCCACGTTATCCCCGCGCACAGTCGCGCTCGGTTACTGGTCTCGCTGAATAGCACAGGGGCTGGCAGTCTTTAATAGTATCTCGTCGGTGACTCCAGTCATAATGTATCCTAGAGGGCGTAAGAGAACACCGAAATATTCGCGTCTCACCAACTCCCGTAAGGCTGGCAGTAGTATCTCGTCAGGGGTATTAGTAAGAACTGAATATTCCGTATACTTCAATTTTACTATCGAGAAGTATCTCGTCGGGTAAGTCCACAATATTAGAACAGACGAGATATCTCGTCTGTGATATTGTCCTCGTACGTGTTATTTAATTCAGATGTTTCACCGCTAGATGGCTATAGCGTTTCCATTAGGGTGGAGAAAGGATTTTTCAAAAAACCGTAACTGGCTGCAATTATGGGAAAATGCTATACTGTTTCGATGCGTAGGAACACGAGGAACAGTTTCAGAATAAAATTAATAAATTTCATCTTCTAATTGCCAAGATATGCAACTTTTTCTATTTTAATGTTACTCATTGTCACCGATAGATAGCGCCGCCTTTCACGAAATTGTTTTGTCTGTAGATAACGTTCCTCTACTACTTTGAGCAGTTTGTCACAATTATGAATGGCGTTAAGTGCAGTTTTTATATTTATAATTTATATTGCGTTCTACGAGCAAAGCGACACATTCTTAAAAAGAATTTAAACAATACTTTTTTATGGTTTCAATTTTCACCATAATAAACGTAATTTAATAATAACGTTACGTTATAGATGTCTTGGGTCCTACAAAAGAGAGAGCGGGGAATGAAAATACATTAAATATTAGATTAAGAACGTGAAACAAAAAGATATATGGGTCACAGAGCCTGGGAAAATAGTATTTTAAATAGTAAATAAATATAATCCTATTTATTTTGAAGTATTAGTACAACTTTGAAAATAAAGTATTTTATTTGATGCAGTAAAACTTTTGAAAATAAAATAATTTATTTGAGGCAGTAATTTTTGGAAATAGTATTTTATTTGAGGAATATTGGAGATATACGTATTTTGTTTTTATTCTCAATTTCATTTGTAAATATTATTGCTGAAAATAATGGTTAAATCATTTCTTAACGATAAGATAGACCGTATGTTTATGCGGTTTCTCAGAGTATTATAACAATGCAAAAAGTAAAAAATTTTATTTCGTGTTTCCGATTGTTAAAATAGACATATTTTATTTTGAGGTTCAGATTGTTAAAAAATATATAATAATTAATATACTATTTTCTTGAAGCAAAATAAAATCTAAAGTATTAAATAGTATTTGAAATATTTGTTTCACCATATAATGCCCACCTCTGGGTGGTTTCTATACGATTTCTATTTTCTATACTTCGTCTGTAATTCTATTGCATGGGTACTAAAGAATGTGCGATTTCGCGTTTTGCAAATTTTATAGTACCAATATTTGTAAAAAGCGAGTAAATGGAACACGAATGATTCGTATACCATCTACATTGTAACATCGATAAATGGCAATTATTATATGTTTAAATTAACTTAGGCTTAGCCGAACAAATATTTATATTTTTGCAAAGCGTGTATTATAAAAATGATGTACAGAATTATGTGATGAGATTTTATCAAATTTGAATTTACAGGAAAATAATGAGTTTTCTATCAACAATAATGAATAATTTTCTTTTAAGAATTTTGCGCACTGCTTTTTTACTAGTTTCAAAATGACTTCCCAGCCAATGATAGAGTACGCGCTGTTTACTATCTTTTTATACAAAAAGTTATGAAGATTTATATAGGCTTTGTAATTGAAAAAATGCTTATGGTTTCAAGAATCTTCATAACGACCTACCAATAATTTTCAAATTTAGAATGTATAGAAATAGAGTATCCTACATTCTTTCTTTGCGTATAGTATATCCATGACCCATCTGATCATTTTGCTTTTTAAATTCCCTCTTGCGGGCAATCGATATCTCGTCGCCTTAAAAAGTTAGACGAAATTCAAAAGCTTGGTCCTCCATGAATTGATGCATGCTTGCTTTCTCAGTTTAAAAGCAAGAGTTTCTTGCAGAAAATCATAACGCGCGACGAAAATGGGTCCTCTATGACAAAAAAAAGACAATTGTGGCACAGCCCCGGGGAACCGACCTAGAAGTTTTGCTGTCATTTTGGTGGGACTTTACAATCTGACTAAATAATTACTGCAGATTGTTACCAGCAACGATTAATGAATGTTTACAACGAATTGGAGAGAAAACGATCTTTCATCCGCCGACACACGACATGCTCGGTCGCATTTTGCGTAAAGGAGGAGAGATAACAAAAAATTAATTACAATAAACAACATTTAGCTATTTATAGAAGTGATAGAAACTAGTTCGAAAAAGACCTCAGGGCGTCTTACAAAATTTTTAAAAATAACATTATTTTTAGATTACTTTTTGAAGTTGTTTATTTAAGAAATACATTATTATTAATCAAATATTAAAGAGCAGCATTATTTCTAGAATTGATTTACAAATATATTATTCGAAATAAATTTCGCCCAGATCTGTTTCGAATACTGTCGACAGATACTTTAACAGCATTATTCTTTCACAAATTATAAGTTCTACAGTTTATTTTCCCAATTTGAATAGCTTGTGAGATACATATCAATTGAAATACATTATTTGTCAAGTACTAAAGAGCATATAATTTCTGGAATGAATTTACAAAAATTATATTATATATATTCGAAATAAATTTCGCCCAGGTGTAGTTCGAATACTTATCAGTTCTACAATTGATTATTTTCCCAATTATTTGAATAGCTTGTGAGACATATCAATTGAAATACATTATTTGTCAAGTATTATATAATACTAAAGAGCATATTATTTCTAGAATTGATTTACAAATTATATTATTCGAGATAAATTTCGCCCGGGTTTGATTCGAATACTGTCGACAGACACTTGAACTGATTCACAGTAGCACAAAACTCGTTGTAAGGAGAATAAGAATGGTATCGTGGATTCTGTAGATCGCGGGGTGAAATCTCGAGATGCTGCTGGCTACGTTGTTGACGGCCGATTAAACGTCGGTGCGCCACAGTGGCGACTGCGCGTCGTTGGTGTGCGCATGCCGCGCGTGCGCGGTGTCCTAGTGCCGCTACAGTGGCGCCAGTAATGGCGGCGGAAAACACGCGCGCACGCCACACCGCCGCCGGTTTGTTTCTCCACGCCTCTACCTCGCCTCCACCACCGCCACCGTTCTCACGACTCGTGGGTAAGTATCCTCACACTCCAATCAGTCTGCACTCGCATGTCCACGAGGTTGCTCGCACAGGCTTGGCGCATTCCTTTCGCACTGACCCCTCTCTCGTACCTGGCTCACCACGTTTAGTGCATTACCAGACATCCGTACCGAGTGAACCGAGCCACCAGTTGAGGTACTTGTCGGGTATTATCAGTCGCCCGAGAGGTTAGGTCACAGTGATCACCCGTGGCGGGCTCACGGTCTCGTTTGAATTTGAATTCGTCGCGCCACATTCGCCCAGCTCAATACCCGTACGACACTGGTTTCTGAATCACTGTAGATCAACATTGAACTGTTTACGAACAATATTACTCAACCACTGTCAAAACAGTTACACGGTTTGTTTGTGGTTTACGCGGCTGCCGGACCGCGTGACAGCCACGCGGTGAGGTTAGGTTTATTCGTCGCCTAACGCGCTCTTTTCGAACGGATCGCTCGCGACGTCGCTCCGAAATCGATTTATGCGGTTATTAGTGCAAACAGCTGGTGATAAGGACACGTTCCCTAAGAGACGGATAAGGACCATGAGATCCATGGAAATAGAGTGAATGTTTTCAGACGGTCGTATTTCGTGCAGTGACTTCTTCGGTGATCAGCAAAATGTACGCGTGATGGTGATATTTGTATACATGAATTTCTAAGCTATTGGTTATATTCTTATACCTATATACACACGCACACGTACACTCACAATTGTGAGCATCTACTATATACGTAATGACGATAGTATACAACGTGTTATGACGCGTTCAACAGTGATCGAAATTGCGTTAGCCTGTTGCGTCGTTGCGTTGCGGGTGTTCAGTGCTGTCATTCGGTGCTTATTGAAAGTGTTTGAGATATATAATCAAATTGTTTATCTTCCGTTAGCTATCCGTTTCACAAAAAATTCCGAATGAATCGCGTTGAATTGAAATTCTTTTTTGTGGAACTTGTTATTATTTTACGAAGTTTATTCAGTGGAAGACATTTTGGGGAAAATAGAAATCTACTCGCGCAATTATTCAATTAGCTCTAAACGTATAATTGCAGGGAAACAAATATTTGTTTACTTTAACTATTAACCCTTAGCACACACACAATCGAGTGGTTCCATTGTTAAAATATTTTTTACATTATTAAATATGTTGGTATCTAATCAATTATTATAACTAGGCTTATTGTAGGCAAATTTTAAGAAAGTGGGACCAAATAAAATGATATAAAGTGATAGCAATTGTAGATTCAAAATAAATAAAAAACGTACTAAATTCTGTCGAATTTAATACTCCAGCATAAATAAGTATGCATAAAGCTCCTCAGTCTAATTATAACAGTTATCATCATTTATATCCATAAAATAATAATTATATAAAATGGAGTTATTATAGGTCGGAAGAAATTTTTAATTTTCCAGTTAAAATAGCTCCGAGTGTAAAGGATTAAGGGTTTTATAGGTTACCACTTGTGTCAATGAGCAATATTTTTAGAAAATAACAAAATGACAATTAATAGAACTCTAAAAACTTTCTAGTCCACAAAAGAAATGTTTTTTCTTAATAGGCTTTATGTTAGTTCACAAACAAACAACATACATTCAAATTTCGATAGTCATCATATTTACTCCATTTAACAAAAGACTGATGAAGTCGGTAACAAATTTCAAGTGAAAACAAATTTGAAATGATTAATTGTGAGGGCTCAGAATTCCTCTATGCGGTTAACAGATTTTTGCATTAGAGTCTTCACCGCCAAAATGACAAATTTTAAGAAACACTCTTTTACATGCATTTAGTAATTGATCATTTGACTTTTCCAACAGGGTCATAAACGAATTTTTCACTTAAGTATCTTTTATCTTCATCTTTGAGCCTTCATGATATAATCGTACATGAATTATTAAAGCAACTAAATTCAGCTATTTTGTAAAAAAATTTGTTTGTTATTATTAGACTGCGGATTTCTATGCAAAATACAAATTTTGTACCTGAATTACAACAAACTGGAGTGAAATAAACATTTATTTTTTTTCAATGTGTTTTATAGGTTGAAAATAATACTGTTTTAAATTATTAGGTTGGCAACTAAGTTCGCGACCTCCACATTTTCTCAAACAAAGTCATTTATATATATATATGTTTTAGGCACGAGTATTTTATATCAAATTAATCGCAAAATTCAGAGCTTTCCAATGATATACAGATCAAAAGGAATGGTCACTGAATGAGGTTATAATAATACAATAAAATTACAAAACGAAAGGTCGCGAATTTAGTTGCCAACCTAATACATCTACTCATTTTTGTCAGAAATACATAAAATTCGCTGTCTAGTTATTTCTTGTTGAAAAATAGCTGGAAACGCGGCATGCGGGAAGAAAATTCGATATTCGGTAAAATACTAATTTCATATTTGGAAGCTAATTTGAACCAGGCCGATTCGAGTACTTTCTCGAATTTCGGTTTGTATATTTACACGGTAAAATTTATCGTCGCGTAACATTACCGTGCAATACAACGCGCGCGCGCGCGGGAATTAAATTCCATCGGCGATACAGAGTCGGCAACGAGTTACTAATTTTTGGATATTCGATAAAAGGATCTGAACACCCACGACGATTTTTTTTTCGATTCCTCGAGTTTTTCGTCGCGGAAATTAGCGCGTTTCTTTTTCGATGGGAGAGAAAGAGAAGCTAGATACAACCACGATCGATGCAGTTGCTCGTGGATCAAATTCGATAGCTCTCGTTGAAACACAAGAAGGAACAGAAATCGAAGTCATTTGTCGATCGAGTCGTTGACTATATCATGCTTGAATTGTCCTTAAATGTTCCAAATTATTCTGCGTTCATAGCGTCGGCTATGTTGTCTTTTTGTTTGTTAAATTGTCGATGCTCCAAACAACCGTACATTTCAAATAAAAAGTATCGGAAATAGTAATTGAAATACATCGGTTCGAGTAAGATAGTATTTAAACATTTATTTTATGCCTCGGTTCTACAAACAAGAATATTCGAAAATATGTATTTGGTTCACTTTGGACTATTAATTGTGAAATAATAATATCATGCTTGAATTGCCCTTGAATATATTCCGAATTATTCTAGCGTTTTGATCATGTTCGTTGTCCTGTCTTTTTGTTAATCAAATTCCTTATTCAGAATCTTTAATCAAGCAGAGTTAGATGAATTTCAAATAAAAAGTATTGGAGATAGTATTATAATTGAAACAGGTTTATTCTAATCAGATGGTATTTCAAACTTTTAAATATTCTACGTACAAAAGAATGTTTGAAAATGTCTATTTATTATATATGATTTGGTAATAGTTTTGAATGGTCTTCAATTCACTTTCCAATGTATTGATCTTCAAAAATGTATATCAATTAGTATTTCCATTATTACGACAGTAACTAATTGTTTGCAACTAACCGTTGCAGCACAGTTTAGAAAATAATTTTTAAATATTATTGTTCCCAGTGCTGCAATAATTAGACTGCGGATCTTTACGCAAAATAAAAATTGTCCGGTTTGATTACGGAACGTATTTCTGAGTAATTTGAATAATTTGAGGATAACAAAGTTAATTGTTCTGATATTTCCACTGTTCCCATCTACCTACTTTGATCATAAACGCATTAAATGCGCAGTCTATGCATAATTCAGAGATGATGAAATTTTCAGTTTACAATTTGGAATTTGAAACTCGTAAGATTTGAAATGACGTTATTCGAACGATTTACAACTTGTCGATCAAATGTGCTGTATAATTTGTAATGATTGCGCAACGGGTTGTATATATTCAGTTTCTTCTGATTGAGAGTTTGAGGAGATGAATCAGCATATGACTATAGTAAACTACAATAAGTATGCCGTCAATTTTCAAAAGGACAGAAATAATGAAAACCCAAATTCATGAGAGAAAATTTGGATCGTAATAAATATCTGCTTCTCACTGAAGCAACGTTATTGAAAAACAGCTTTTTCCAAAATTGTTAACATCCTCTTTATATTTTACGGATAAGAAATTTAATAAAGTATATGTATAACAATGGTCTTTGTCGTGACTGAGTCGACACGATCGAACATATTTTACTAAAGAATGTTTATTGCATTCGCGATTATTGAACGTGGAAAATGTTTAAAATGTTTCTTATAAAAATATTCGAGGAATCGCGACGAAGCACAGGCAATTATTAACATCACACTACACAACACACTTGCAACAATACCGAATACAACATAAGGATTACATATAAAGAATAAGACAAATACTGTTTCTTATCGAATCCAATGTCTCATAATATTACAAGATTCTTTTAATGTAGCTATTCATGTAGAATTGTTTATTACATTTGTGCAATCTTCTGAATGTAGAATTAGACAATTTATAGAACCAAGGTAGACTTGATTTCCATTTTATCGCGACAAAAATTAATTTGATGTATTTAATTTTTCAAGAACAATGAGATCTCCACTGTATACTAAAATAGACCTTTGCGAGCATAAATTGATAGATTTAATCTCCACGCGATCGCGATAACAACGTTAATAAAAAATCGTGCAACATTTAAACATTCCGAAAGAATACATATATTTCACACGATAATTGAGCGTAGCTCGGTACTATAACGAGCGATTCGTTCTGCCCTATAGTTTTAACAGTTTTAACACTACAACCACCAGCTAACTGATCCGCAATTTCTTATTCCACAATTACCGAGGCCGCGCGAGAGGTCTCTCCGCAACAGATTAAACAAATTTATTTATTCGCTGCGTACAAAATTTCGCAAAATCTCGGCAGGCGCGCTCTCGCGATTCTCTCGCGAGACATTAGAAACCAGTCGCTTTTAGTGCTCGGTGCCACTAATGTTAAAGAGACCGATAAAATGGTGTGAGAGTCTCATATTTCTGACCAATGCAGAAATTATACCTAGACATTCGATTCGATACAAACAGTATTTTCACGTTCGATCTCCGTTCGAGTTGGAGCAGTTCCTCAACTTACACGGACGGATATCTTTACAGCGGACAAATGGCTTTTCTTCGATTTCTTTTTTTTTTCCTCTCGAGCCGAGAGAAATCGAGTAAATCGCGACGAAGATCAACATTCGCAAAGTGTGACAATTTTTTCCCGCGATCAGGACGATTCGCGTTAGGTTGTGTAATAAGTCCAAGTTTACGAAGTTTTATATGTACCAGGTTTTTTCGTATTTCGGAAGTATCATACTAGACTCATACTTCAAACCCTTGCACTACGATGTATTTTATGGTTAAAAAGTATGGATAAAAGTTTATGGAATGTCGTTGCAGTTAAAATTTGCAATAGTTAGGGATAACACTTTGCAACCGAGCCTACGAAGTTGATGCGACTATAAACAAACTAGGAAAAATACATTTACAACAGGATAACACTTCTCTTCCATCCCCATCGTGGATTTATTACACAACCAGATAATTTCGTAACTTACACGGACCTTTGCGACGAACCTTCAGGTTTTCTTCAATTTTTTAGAGCCGAGATAAATCGAAGAATCGCGACGAAAATCGAAATTGGACGGTTCGCGTGACCGTAATTTTTTCGCGATTATAGTTCGCGACGTTGGATCGGTAGTTAGGCGAAGGATTGAGAAATGGAACACGACGGTATCTGTTCTAGATGGATAATTCTGCGTACGTGCCAAATCATCTACCGCCGCCGTCTCTGGTTGTGTTTTCACAGTCCGGGGGGCTGCCGGAGGCTCTGAGAATGCAAAGACCCTTCAATCCACAAGTTAGTGTCCTATTATCCTTACCTACAACGCTTCAGCCTGTGTGTTTGCTTGTACATCCTCGCCGCCCGCTTTCGCACGCCAATCTGCTGAAAATAATATTTGCAACAGGACCATGCCACGCCGACGATCGGCTTGATCTCCTTTCTTCGCGATAGCCTGATCCACTGGTCCCGTTTCTTGGTTACGTACACCTAACAACCTCAAACAAAGCCATTTTTTTCAGAATTTCATTCACCAAGACGAACTGCATTGCTGATCTTGTGCGGTTATGACCGAATTAAGATGGCGAAAATAATGGTGACTCATTAATTGCACCCACTTTCGTTCACAACTTTTTTTATAAATGGACGAGTTTCTAAAAATAATAAGAATTCGATTGTATAACTAGACTTCCATTGAAAAGTTTATCGTTTTAACGTGAAGTTATAAATAACAAAAAATTCTGTTTCTATTCTGGCCTGAATTGGGTAGTATCGAGCGAACATGCGACGCGTGAAAAGACTTGTCGTAACGCAAATGGATTTCCTTGGGATCGACACCATCCGGCGGAGAAAGGAATTTGTTTGTAGACCCGTTTATTTGTTAAACATTATCGTCAGACGGTGTGAGCGATTCAGACAGCATTTGACGGTGTCTGGCCTGTAATTCACGAAACATTGGTCGCTCGTTTTCCAGAGAACATCGGAGAGCAGTCGATCATTGTCCAAAATATCACGATGAGAAAATTCTGTGCTAGAATATCAAAAGCGGTTTTAATCAGTGTTACGTTTAATGAAAGCCGCCTCGCATAGCGTTGGTCTTTATGTTTCTCGCAGTTTATTGCGAATTCGTTTTAGCGCACTATCGTAGTGAATAATAAAAGGGAGCTGCCCAATCTTTATGCTTCGAAAAATGTCCATTCCAATGGGCCAACAACAGATGCAATCGCTTCGGCCGCTTGTTGCTTTATGCACGGCCACTGATAATTAATGCATGCTCTGAATAGGGATTTTGTTGCATGTGGGCGAACGTACGTACGTGTATGGATGGACAAGTAGTGTAGTAGACAAATGCACGTGTAGATACATATGTTACAATAGCAACTCTTCGGGGGAAAAAATGAGGGGACAAAAATCATTTCACCGACATCGTAAGTATTGGACGCAACTGCAGAAGTTTTATTCAGACCGTTCTAATTGTTATTACTGGACTGCGGGTTTTTTGCAAAATAACAATTGTCTGCGTTCATTTCGAGAACCAGCAGGCACGTTAAACTTTTTTCCTTTTTATAATAATCTTAATAAATTGACAATAACATATAGCCGTCGTTAAAATCTGTTAGTCTGCGAAACTTTTAGCAAAATAAAAATTGTCTGTGTTCATTTCGAGTACCAGCAGGCACGTTAAACTTTCTTCCTTTTTATAATAATCTTAATAACTTGACGATAACATGTAGACATTGTTAAAATCTGTTAGACTGTGGACCTTTTCGCAAAATAAACATTTTTCGCGTTAATTGCAAGAAACAGTTGGTTTCTTTCTTTTTATAATAATCTTAATAAATTGGCAATAATAGGTTTCTAAATTCTGTAGCAAAGAGACATTTATTCGCGATTTTATATCTCTGAAATTATGATCGGTCTCTGCGAAACATGCCAACCCGTGTGCATGTTTTAAAATAATTTGTCTAAATAATGACATATTTCTCCTGTATTTATGTAATAACAAGTACCTGGCTGGTCAAAATGTCTTTTTCGTTTTTACCTTCAGAGGAACGATATTATAGGATACGAGAATAAATTTTATGAAGAAATAAATTCAGTGAAAGTTGGTAGAAGTCGATTAAAGGTCGATTAAAGTTTACAAGTCATAGTTTCATACAGTTTGATTTAATGACGCGAAACTCTTACCAGTCTTACTTAACCCCTTCTGCCATGATTTCTTTTTGCAACTGTGCTTATCGGAGCTATTTTACTGTTAATAGTTTGCCAGGGTAAAAACGGGTTTCATGTTTATCGCAATCTACATTCACTTTGTAGATTAAATATTGATAGTTCTACTGGTAATGTTTTTGCGAATTTACATTTTGTAAGGCAAAGGGATTCATGAAATTAGATAGTTTGACAAATTTAAAAGTTTGAATGTATAATCACAGCAAGAGAGAGAGAGAGAAAAAGTCAGAAAATTTTTAAAGAAACAATAAAAATATGTTGCAATAATAAAACTCATTTTTAATAAAAAAAAGAATTGTCAGTATTGGATAGTTCGATTTGAAAGAGAAGATAGCACGTTTAAAATGTTTCCGCTCGAATTTTTCCCCCAACTAATTTTTCATAATTTCTACAACTGTTTCTGAAACTGTTTGCAATTTGTCTTAATTTTTCCAATTCTTTCTACAAATTTTAAGCTATACTATTTTAATCTCCCGTTGACCAATTTTAAACGGTTCCGACCCGTTTCGACGGATACAAAAACCCAACTCGGGTCACAAACAACCATATCAAATACACTGGATGAGGAGAAAGAACAAAGCGAGAGACACAGTCGTCTAAAACTGAATCTGCACATGTACGTTTTCGTTTAACTTTTGCAGCAACAATTTTGTCATGTCTCTTCAATTGTTTGACAGAAATATCTGTAACATAAATCCTGAAAGAATATCCCGTTTATAAGTGAACGCAAACAGGGAGGAGTGTCTAAACGCTACTAAATATTTTAAAAAATTCAGTGAAACAATTGCATCGAAATTTGTGGTCAACTGAAACAAACAATAGAGAAAGAAATTTGAGATATAAAACTGCATTCTACGGTAACATTTTATTCGAGAAACACATCAACGAAAAGGTAATCTGTAGACTGCAAAATAAAAATGTACCACCTCAATTGTAACAGGCACTCTTATTAGATTTAGTAGGTTGGAAAAAAATGTAACAATATTTCTAAAATTTCCTTATTCACTATTCGCTGTTTCACACCATAAAAATCACCTAGCTTTTGCCATAAATTCTACATAAAATGTACAATCTGTTGTATTATGTGTAGACTACGGGGATTTTATGCATTTAGGGTAAACTGTATTTACAATATTAAGGTCATATTAAGGACATATTAAGGTCAACACTTTTATAGTCAGAATTTGATACTCTATCGATCTATGGTATAAAAAATAGGACATTCCATTAAAAAAAAATGAAGCTGACCTTCATATCTCTAAAAAAGATTACATAAAAGCAAAAAATGTTTTGGTATCGTATGAGCCCCATTTTACCATTCAACTTTGTCCTTCAGACATTTGACGTATCTTTAAAAACAACAAAGAGATATTTAAGATGGTCAAATTAGGTGAAATACCCGGTATATGCGCGACACATTTCGATGTTGTTAGCATAAGTGTCCAGAAACAGTTCCGTCGCCAGATTGAGACTTGTGTCCCCACTCTACCTTCCCCTTCTACGACGCTATTCCCCACACTTCCTAGCCCGGTCACGTGACGCGTTCCGTCCCTTTTTTCCCCTGAACGCGCGCTACCCGCATCTGGCGACTCTGGCTGTGTATTTAAAAGCGGGGCAAAAGCGTTCGATTTGACTACGTGCCGGGCGTATGGATTTTTAAAGTGTTCATTAACGAGTTCGTTTGAACACATGTCACAGACCGATATGATGGTATTATGGAAACCAATTACAATGAGTGCGCGGAATAAAAAGTATAAAAGCCTCGCTGTCTTTCAAGACACGTACGCATCAATTGATTGGAACGGGACAATAAAACGCGCGGCGCGGCAGTGCATCAAACTTTGGTAACGCTAAAAAATGAGATAATTCCGTTTGGAAATTAATCGCGGCGGAACAACCAGATTTGCGCGGCGTTTTATTCGATGCACGACAATGATCGGAGCACAAAGAGGGTGGCGAGCGAGGGGAGGTATCGGTGAATTAAAAAAAATATTGTGAATATGCAAAAAGCGTAGTCGGCGAGATCGACAAAACCAGCCGTCAGCCGGCGAAAAAAATAGCCGGCCACCACCGCGGTGCTCGGTTGGTTGTAATTAAAATAATAATGAATACCTAATAAATCACTGATTGAACGGGGCCAGAAATACGGGGGGTGGCGGGGGCGGGGGGAGGGAGGCTTGGCAAACGAGAAGCTCATTTCCTGGCATAAAAGAATAATAAACTAATCGTGCCGTACTAATTCCCGTACAACTCGTCCGCGGCTACATCATTATCGATTCGATGAAATGTTTATTCGGAAATTCGGAAACCTATCGCCAGCCGCATTTCCGCCGACGATCTTTTTTCCCCGCCGCGGTACTTGTTTCACGGTTAAAACTGTATTATCGAACGTTGTAATTTTTCACCGGGAAAGGTCGGTTTCACAACAATTTTTCAATTATTCGCCGAGGTAAAACCGGGAACAAGTCTTCGTTCTGTTCAATGTCTGTAAAAGCAAATAATTAATTTGATATTTGTACGTTAAACGCCCCAGGAAAGGTTGTGGTTCTACGCCCTAATGAGACAGGATCAAAATCCCAAAGTTGTGCGATGATGTTGCGTTTATCTGTTTAGAATGAAGGTACTCCTGCCGTCCATAAATATCGGAAACCCAGAAATTGATGAAACGAATACGAAATAATATCAATTACGTGGTCTTCTAGTTCTAAATTCCAGCTTTAAAATGATCATATCTCGGCAAATAACGCGTGGAAATTTTTTCCGGGGATTGTTTAACAAGCGTGGTAATGATAGTGTTCGTTTGATGAAAATTCGATATTTCATATTCCCTGAAATATTCGACAAAATTCGGTGGCTAAAACTTATCATATTATATAACCAGATATCTCATTTGCAGCATACGGGTATTCCTATGCATTGGGGCACATTGAAATAGCGTATAATACCAAAGCAATATGGCATTATACTGTTAATAACGTGAAACCACTGTGTTATAATAATCCGTCAAAACGTGAAGCTTTCCCCCGTCAGTTGTATCATTCTATTCGGAGTGATTGACGAGTCTATTAAGCTGGCATAGTGAACGCTTCGATGGAAATCAACGAGTTCTGTTTTGTAACGTTTATAATAACGAAACATCAGGCTATGGTAAATGTCATCCTCGTCTCCTGTAACAGACAGCGGCAGCATTGACATTCCTCGAACGTTCAACGTGTCCCGCAGCTTTTTATGATCTGTTTGAGAGAAAATGCACAATTTTGCTACCGCGAAATTAGCATTTATCGTAATTAATACGCACCCGTTAATCGCCTCTCTGTACATGTACATAGACGCGAGCTCGTGAATTCAATTATTTCTCCTTCTATCAATGACAATGGCTCGAATGCTTGGACAATGCACCATCCTGCTGTAGGTAAGTGCGAAAGAATTTATGCTAATTTCTTCGGGGATATAAATGTTGCGTTGGGCGAATATACGCCACCATTTGATTACTAAATAAGTTTCCCCAGTCTAATTAGGCACGTTACGGTGCTCTAACTGCGAGCTATGGAGTATCAAATTAAAAGGTAACGTCTTAACAAGTTGAGTCTTCTTTGTTAATTAATGTGCTTCCCCTTATTAATATGGACTTTTTTCAGTGCAAGAATTAAAAATACAGTGTCAGTGGAAAAGATTATCATTCATGCATACAGAGTGCACTTACAAAGTAAAAATTAGAAATGCAGTGACGATTATCAAGCGTATGTAAATGATAAATTAGCAGTTATTATAACATTTATATTTGTAGAGAAAATTGACAGATATTTTCAATAATTTGTACGGGTATAATATGAACAAACAAATCATGCTCTTCTCCAATATAGATCCGTCCGCACCGTTCAGAATTGTTTAACTATAATACGAGGTAGAGATCGTTTCCAGTCGAGCTATAAATCTTGAAAGTTTCGTTCCCCCTCTTAAAGATTGACAAGCGTGTATTAATTTAAATTTAATATGAAATGCAAAAAGTTAACCATTAGTTTTGTAACTGTCGCGAACAATTGCATTACGAAAATGAAATCACTCTCGAGTGTACAAACTGAAAGTACAGTCGCAGAACAGGAGACCATACCCGAACGATTAAAATGTATACGCGGCCGCTTAAAAATTTGGAGCATGTTATCATTTCAAAACAAAGCGTGTCCCCCTAAGTAAACAAATGTTTCATTGAAAATATTCCGTTATGGACCTATAAAAAAGAAAATCAATAGCCGCGTGCCGCAGGGTGCCGGGCATTAAAACGTGAGCGAAAAAAAGATATTGCTTTATAAAATCATGTTTGCGACCACTTGTTGTTTAAAATTGAAACTAATTTCCGGCGTTACAGATGCGAAATAAAAAAATTAAAAATTGATCAACACATGGAAATATTAAAACGGAGCAGCCTCGTGAAATTCATCGAACACAAACGCTTTTTACAACAACAAAAAAAGAACAGTAATACAATTTCGCATAAAAATCAAATTTATCTTCGGCAAACATAAAACCGAGCGATAAAATCCTAGTAAATGCACACCAGTCTTGCCCGCGCGCGTATCTATGTATAAAATGACGTAGAATTGCGTCAACGGTAACCAGTTATGGCCATTAAAGTGACGTAAAGACATTAGCGGTAATCTCCGATTACAAGCAGTCGAAACCTGACCCAGTTAATAAAGTGTTTATCCAATAATGGCAGAGTGTCACGCCGGTGTACCGTAAGCTGCAGTGATCATGCCTGCTAAATATCATACTTGTATGAACAAAAAATTTGTGAATAATCAGTATCGTGCCGTTTATAGTCCTGGTTATCTTCTCTGGAGTCTAATCTTGTCTTTGTAAACTGTAATCTGTTGGCTCCAAATAAAAAGAAATGTTTTTCGTAATTAAAATAAAATTATATAACAAACGAATATCCAAATATCCATATGAAATATCCATACCGATCCAAAATATCCATATAAATATGATCTAAATTGCATGGTGTATGGTGTCATTTTAATCAGAAAAACGTCACGAATATGATGGTAGAAATATGTAATCACTGCACACGGGTTAATTGCTAAAGGGTTAACGCTTGCTCTAACACCAAAGTACAGTGACGCTAACCAACTCTTGAGGATCGCAATCCTTATGATGAAATACACCTATGTATTAGGTTGGTACATATGAAATGTCGGATTTTGAAATGTGAATATTGTATTATTACCAATTTCTGTAAGGTGCCGCAATATTGTTGTACGACTAGTCTCCATTCTGACAGCAAGTTGTCTTGCTGTTACACTTGAATTTTTTCAAGGAGAACTCATATTTAAAGAAAATTCAGAATAAATTTCGAAAATTCACAATTTCGAAGAAAACTCTCATCGAAATATAACTCTGATAACAGACAATGAGACTATAGAAAAGGTTATGTCGAAAACAATAGCATAACGATAGCAGGAAGCAGAGTGCTGGGAAAATTTTATTTTAAATAATAAATAAACGTGTGATTTTAATTGCAAATAATAACTAAACTTCTTATTTAAATAAATTATTATTTCTTATTTGCAAATAAAAGATTAATATATTATTTGGATTGACGTGGAAATCAGATAAATAGTTTTTTGGTGTCTTCTCTTATTTCTTGTATTTTGTACATCAATGAATACGTGCGCGTTTTTTATCTGCTATAGCAACCTTCCAGGTATATCGCCAGCGGTCGGGCCCGTCCGGAGGGTCTAGCTGCGTATAAA
>CM052316.1:9539186-9638897 GCA_028455605.1 Lasioglossum malachurum | reverse complement strand
TTTCATACTTTTCGAGATATTCGACTGGAAAGTTTTCAAATGAACACTCTGTAGACAGCAAAACATGAGTTCAAACGGTTGGAGCTCTTTTGAGATATTCGAAGGGTTAGTTTATTAGTTAGTGTATTAGAAAAAAATTTCGAAAATTTGCAATTGGTCGGAAAACGCTGAATGTTGTTTTTACAAGATTTTTATGTGGGCCTGTATTTAAAAATACATTTTGTAGATCAGTAGATCAGAAAATATGCAATATGCATATTTTAAACTTGCATCACGGGCTCAAATAAAAACTTTTAAAAATGTACCTTTTTTCACGTACTTCCTACCAATTGCAATTTCTTCAAAATCTTTTTTGTACGTCATTTAGTAAATCGATGGTTGTAATTGCTGAAAAACAGTCAAGTTGTTTAGCCCGATTTTAAAAAAGTTATTCCGATTTATAGGGCGCTGGAATATTTTCGTGGGTCCTGTATAAACTGTGTTTATGTCCGTATTGATTGATCTCAAGTGAGTGAGAAAAGTGATCTAATTGAAAGGTTGATGATAGTCGCAGAGTTTTCTATTTTTCACGGTGACGTAAGATTTTCAGAATTCCCGTCGCCATAAACGCGATTCGTTTCGTTCGACGGGCGATTTTTCTTATACCGTTTGCGGCAATAAATTTTTTCATGTCTCTTGCGCGACGGAATAATCGTTCGTGTAAAAAAGGTGATTAAGTAATCGTCGCGATGGAATTCTGTCCTGGCGATAAAAAGAGGGGGACATATGCACGTGACCGAACTGCGCATCTTTATGCAATTTTTCATTGTCAGATTATTTCATAAAAACCAGGATATTCAGAAAATTTATCTCGTCGAGCAGAAGATGCCTTCTAACAAAATTAAAGCGGATACGTGTCCTCCGAGCTCGTCGCGATTAGAGATATAATAAAAAAGTAATTGGATTCGTCACGAGACTAAACTGATTGAACGGAGTTCTAAATTGACGAGAACTTGTCGAATATCTTTTAGTATTGCTCAATATTTAAAATTCACTGTTTGTGCGCATGTTCTTCATTATATTCTATCAAACACGATATACAATTAGGGGGAAAAACTTATCTGTAATTTGATTGCATTATAGACTGTTTTTAATTCATATATATTTATACAACAAAAGTGTGTAATTAGATATTAAAGCATCCTTTTATGGGAGAGCACCGGGGTTAACGAACCATATTTCACTTAAAAGTTGTCATGATAAGTGATTACTACCAAATTCAATTTCTTGTTGTGCTTCTTGGTTTATTAAAGTTTTTTGTAGTGATATTTTTCGATCGACTGTAATTCGATAAAGTGACAGAAAATTAATTATCAGTTATAAGGAAGTGAATAAATATTCGTTCTTCCTTTAAGAATTTTAATAAGTCGACATTATTACTTTTAAATTCTTCTAACCTTTCTACTGTGTGTTTTATATTTCACCTATTCATTTTTGTTATAAAAGCATATTGTTATTAATCTACAGTCTACTAATAACAAGATTGCAGATCTTTATGTAAATTCTACATTTTATGGTTTATTTAAAAATCATCACACACATATATATATAAAAACGAAAACATACAGTAAAAATGTCATTCTTGTCACTATTTCTGACAAAAATGAGTGTAATTTAAAAATACTGTTGCATGATTTTCAACCCATCAGCCATATTAAATAAGAATACAAACTGTATCAGTTTGTTGCAATTCAGATAGAAAATTTGCAGAGAGATCCCCTACTACTTGCGCCACAAAGGCGCAACCCAAATGAATTAAATAAAAAAAGCGGGAGTGGGTGATGTATTTGTAGAATGCCGTGTGTATTTTTCTAAAAATACAGTTATTTCCGTTATCGTAAGAACGAAGCGTCTCGCTGCATTTAATATACCAGTTGGAGGGTTTCATACTTTTTACGTTGACAAACGATGTATACACAAAGACCAGCTGAAACATATATAGGAATTTGCAGAGGAAGAACCGCGGAGATTTGTATGCTTAATCCACCTAAGTCGTTTATTTGAATTCTCAGGGGCGTAACAGCTGTGCCGCGTCTGATGGCTCGCGCGAGTTTCGTTTCCACGGGTTTGCTTATTTTTCGGTGCGTAGTCTTAATTACCGAAAGATAGAGCCATTCATTTTTCTTTGGCTAGAAATTCGTGTTCCGGTGCTCTCTTTCTCTTAATGCCGCTCTCGGGACATTTTTCATTCCCGTCCCGCTCTTTTCCACCCTCAAAGAATCGCGTCTCGCGCGCACGCTTTGTAAATTCTCTCTTGTTAAAAATCGCCCGAAAAAGAGAGAGAGAGAGAGAGGGAAAAAAAGCCGAGGACCCGGTGGTCGAGAGATTCCTGTATCCTTCTCTCTGGCCTTGCTAATTTTCGTTTGATTGCAAGACGAGCAAATAAAAACGTAGTAAAAACGGGGGCTGGAAAAGGTCGAAGGCGTGCAACCTTGGCGTCGAGCCGCCTTTCAGTTTTATTTTTTTGCGAAACGCGGCCGATGCCAGGATAACGATGTCCTTTGACCGCGGCCAAGCACTATGTAACCTTGTTGTTAATTAGTCGATATTCACTTTGTCACCGTGCGTGTGTGCTCTCCGCACAGAAGATCTCGCGTTGCGTAAAATATTGTTTGTTCTGCGGCGTCGAATCGAGAATTCGTTTCAATTGCGTAAAGACCGCGACCCGTCGACAATTTACATTTTTACCGATGAATTTTCCGACTGTCGCGTATTATTATCGTTACCTTTTTTTTTTTCAACGTTAATGGTTTTTTTGGGAAATATTAATGTGTTGAGCGATGGTTCGGAAACATTTGACCGCTTGTTTGATGAAAAATGAGACTTTGCTCTTTCAGTAAACAAAACACGAATGCTGCCGAATTCGAGACCTTTCAATTATGAGTCAACCGGTCGGTGCATTCGCCTACCCTATTCTGTTACAAAATACGGACGCATGCTTGAGCTTTTTATGCACTTGACGGTAATCAATGTGATTGCAAATGATGAAACGGCTCTAAATGAGTAATCCCCATTGTTTTTTATTACACCGTTTCCCCTGTGAGCGTTGCAAATGAGCAGATGTTTTCCGTGAAAAACGGAAATCGGATTGTGTGTATATTGTATAAGGTGTACAAATTAATTCGTACAAGTCTGCGTGTGTTCAAGTCTTGAAAATAGTTTGGATGTAAAAGGAAGTCACAAATGACTCACTGTGAAAGCCACGAATTCAGAACCATAATTTTTTGTATTACCTATATTTTTACCTAAATGATTATTTTAAATCGGAGACGCGTTTATCTCTTTAGAATTCAAATACCCCTTATATAGTACAATGAGTCTAAAAACGGTGTTTAAAATTGATGGTAAAAATGGCATTTATTTAGAATTATTTCTGTTGAATGTTGTGTCCACCACAAAGCAACCTAATCAATACACTGCAGATTTTATGCATTTATAATAAAAATCGGCAAGAGAGGTTCAAAGCTGTAACAAGTTTAAAAAGATCGAGAAATATATTTTTCTCATCTTTTTAAAGTTATCGGAGAAAGAATTTTTTCTATTTTGCATTAAGAGATCCACAGTCTATCAATGAAAAAATATTTAAATTATTCTAAACATTATTTCCTCAAATTCTCTCGAAGGTGTTTTAAATAGTTTTGTTCGAAATTTCACCTGACCAAAAATATAATTGAGTGCTTACTTCAAAATTTGAAGAAAGATGTGTGACAACATGACGCGATTAGATTTCGAATATTTATCCATTTTGTGAAGTTTAGTAATTTGGAAACCAGGTCAATTTATTGCTAAGTTTTCTTTGCCAAGTAATGTAATTCTCTTCGTGAAAACGAGAATTCGCACCGGAGCCTAACGACACAGTAATTATTTATTTGCAAGGGTAGGAATAGAGATCGCCACTCGTCGCATAAGATTTTTAAACGGCGCATATTAATTGCATAATCGGCGTATGAAGTCGAAGAATTTACGGGGAAAATTGTGACATGATCAGCAAATAATTCCATCGGGGCGTACGCCTGTCGGTCGTTTCTGTGTATTTTAAACTGAACGACGCATCGTTTTGCTCGCATAGCCGTCCACCCTTTTTGGTAGCTACACCGAATAGAGGTTGGAATATATCAATACCTACGCATGAAATATGCTCATTATCTCGATTGACAGAGATTCATGGTAAATATTCATTTGCTGCGCCATTCGCGAATTTACACTATCGTTATTTGATTTTAGCGACACGGAAAAATTGATCACTATTATCTGATCACCGCGGAACGATTTCAAATTGCGGATCTAATTGTCACGATTATTTTTCGACCGTGCGAATTAATTATCGAAACAATGCCCTCGTATCTTTCACACAATCTACATAATTTTACAATCTACACCATTTCCAAGTTATACCACTGTCGAATGATTATTAAAATGGACCTGCAACTATAATTTCTAATATGATTGAAATGTGTATGAACTTTTTTTTTATTTTGCTCTCATACAACATTACATATAAATTTTTCGTCACTTTTTCACACGATTTGTTGAATGAAATACAGGGGTCCCAAAAATGTACATTCTTGAATGAGGTGATTCCTGAGCCAATTTGAAGTAACTTCTTCCATTGCGACAATGCTCTCTGCAGCTTTGTTAACGAGTTATTAACGAAAAACGCTGACTAATCAGAGTACGGCTACAGCAGATGGTGGCGCTGTGTGTGGCGATGGCATTAGGCGAGCCGGAAGCTGTCTGTTGCAGCCCTGATTGGTCCGCGTTTTTCGATAGTAACTTCTGAACGGAGTCGCAGGGGAACATTCTCGTAACGGAAAAAATTACTTCAAACGACCTCGGGAATCACCCTTATCAAGGAAATACATTTTTGTGAAACCCTCTATAGTTTTTTATTTCATCCAACTATCGAACGTATCTTCTACAATATTTTACCATAGGAAACCTATTTTTTTTTTGTACGGTATTTACAATATTTATTGAGGAACCTATTTTCCGTGTAAAAAAGAAGGTGAACGAAGTCGCGGGGAACATTCTCGTAAAGTCGTAAAGGAAAAAATTCCTTCAAACGACCTCGGGAATCACATTTACATATAGTACTTATTTTATCTAATTATCGAACGTATCATTTTACCATAAGAAACGCATTTTTTTTTGTACGCTATTTACAATATTTATTGAGGACATTATTTTCCGGGTGAAAAGGGAGTTGGCTGTAAGTTCTCGTGAAATACGCGATTTGAAACGTGATGAACGCGATAAGTGCGTGGCAGGTACAGTTCTACCGTTACGCAGTTCTCAGTGGAACGAATACCTTTGTTAGATCGGTAAAGGATTACCGGTATAACAAGTAACGCGCATTTTTGCATCGAAATCAAATCGATTGTATTGTAATCACAAAACAGAGAAAATAGGGGGAAGCGAAAGAGTCGGGGCAGAGAGATATTGAAACGGAAATGCAGATATTTGTCAGGAAATTGATAACTCGAATAAACTCGTCGCAAAACGTTCAAACAGTCTGCCAAACGGGACGATTTTACCTCTTCTCCCGGCGGCGCATCCCAAACTACATTTGTTGGGACGCGTGCGAGTGCATGTGCACGGTGCAGGGTGCATACCCGTGTGCATATCGGCTGAGCCTCGCTTACCCACATTATTCCGATTCGGTATAAAATTTACGGGGAACCGGGGATGTACTGCGCGAGGAACTGATTATGGCCAAATTCCCCAATTATTTGCGTTTTTCGCTAATTTCATTGTGCCATTTTTGCTCGCTATTACACTGATTGCGCGTAGATTACATCGTAACTATAATGTCGCTGGATTTTCACCCTCGTGCACGCTTCGAATTCGTCGGTTTTCTGTCGAAAGTACTGTCCATCTCTTTCCGTTATTGCTGTCATTACATTTTTACTTTTTTATTATTTTCGTTGGTCGAGAATTCGACTAATTATCTATCTACAATTTTTATTTTCATTTTTTTATCATACTAATATTAAGAATGTGTCGGTACAGGTTTCTACTTGTAATTTTAATGCTGGCGTTTGTTTAGTTTAATGTAAGATGCAGAAATTACATATAAACACGAATTTTTAAAATTCTCAAAATTTCTCATATTCTTCTAACCTGTTTACCGTTTTGTATTTTATCTATTCAATTTTGCCATAAATGCATAAATTTTCAGTCGTTTTGTAATAAAAATTTCATAAAATACCGACATAATTAGTCCCAGATCTGACCGAGTTAAAGAACGCCGATCAGTGGTCTCTCCATGAAGACATCAAACAATTTAGTTGGCACTATTGTTACAAATACAGTCGCCGGATTATTTGTGCAGTGTAAAGGTGGACTCGCGTAACGACTAATTTTCGAGTTTGTCATTGAGTCAATACGGAGTTATTCGGTAAATATTAGCCTGACATTGAAGCAACGTTTGTTCAATTCGTTCACCTAGTACTCGTCCAGCATTTAGTGTCCTCCACACAAAGTGCTCAACGTCAAACTCGTGGAACGTCTGTCGATATTTATACAATTTCTCATTGGCAAGGTGGTACATCAGGTTTAACATCGATACACGCCGCGTTTCGTTAATGATCAACGTTATTGGCCGATACTGATTTACCGGGGGTTGCTTAAAATTCACTCAAATTGAACAATGATTGATGGACTTCGGCGTTTGTATCATTTTTCTACAAAACTCACCCATGACCGTGAACAATGTTTTATTCACCCCCGCAAAGTTAGTTCGACAGACGGTTTGTTAAAAATCTCGTACATGATTTCTGTAATCCGACATTTAGAATTCAAGATTAAGCAATGTTAAAATTATAAATATGTTTCTCTGAGAAATTTTTTTAGCGAACTTCTGTACTGAAGTACATATGTAAACAAAACTGGTACGAAATCTAAATAAATGCAATTTTGTCTTTATTATAAGGCCATGTATGCCAATTGCGTTTAGTGCTCGGTAGTTTTAGTGTTAAAATTATAAAGATGCTTCCCTGAGGAATTATTTGCCAAATTTATTTCTTTGGGTATACACCGATGGTCGCACAAGTTCGTGCCCGATTTGAAAATAAAATTCAATGGTTAAATTTTAAAGAATACAGCTTTATTAATCAATTATGTCGTCACCATTCTTTTCTAAAAAGGATCTAACCCAGACCATTCTTTTTTAACAAGAATGGTGACTGTATAATTGATTAATAAAGCTGTATTCTTTAAAATTTAACAATTGAATTTTATTTTCAAATCGGGCACAAACTTATGCAATCATCTGATATTATTTGAAAAATGGCCAAATATTTGGATAGACATATACTTGTTACGTTTATAAAATAATGTGAATGCAAATTTCCCAGGCCTGGTTTAAAAAATTTAAAAATAGTGTAGTGTCGATCATTCTCAAAGCACTAAAATTACTCAAATCGAGAAAATAATATAAGTTCTATACGATTATAATTATTGACAATTTTTATCATGAAAAATCCGCAGTCTACACCTCAGTAAGCAATTATTTTATTTCCACGTTTCACAAAAAATTGAACGTTTTGTCGATAAAAATATTATTTAAGCTATAAAATAAATTATTTATGCTTCGATTATAAAGGGAAGGAATTTCGGTGTTCGCTCGTTAGTCGCCATAATAATTCTTTATTCTAAAGCGCGCGCGCCGGGTCGTATTGTTTAACGTTTGAAAAAGATACCGAGTGCGTATTTGCTAAAATTGAATGGTTAAAGAATATCGGTTACATTCGACACGCGAAATCCGAAATCCTTGAACAAGGTATCTCTCCCATTCCGCATTACCTCGTTGTTTTTATGTATGCATAAAAACCCACGTGTGGATGGACAGTTCACTGATATACGAGCGCGAGTGCCATGATTCCACACGTCGCTTATGTGATGCACGCGGTGCACTTTGCACTTTTTTTTTGCGCGAAAACGCAGTTTGTAGTCGATCGTTTATATATATGATCCCGTGGATATTTACGCGGGGAAAAACGAATGAGTAACGAGAGTCTGTATTTTATTTCATTGTTTTGTTATTACATATTAATTTTCATTTTATTGTTCCGCGCTGCCATTGAAAGACGTGATACGAATTAATGGGACCGGATTCGGACCGAACTTTTAAATTGGAACGATTAAATTTCACAACATTTCCGTGCGCTGCAAACAAAATTTGTTAATGCGAAAATAATTCGTTGCGCGATCTCTTTTTTTTTTTTTTTTGAAAAATTGCCCGCTTATTGAACACTTCGAATCGACGAATTCTGCGTAAGCGTATTTTTCATTCACTGTTGCTCTAAACTTGTTAATTCAATTCTCAATTTAACATTCATGGCGAAAATATATTAAAAATATAAAAAAATTCTAGATGTGAATATACTTAAACTGTTAATATCACTGAAAGAAGAAATAAATTTCCTTCTACAAATTGCGTCAGAAAATTTGCCATAAAAATTGAATGTTATATCAAATAATGTCAGTTGCATTCTGCCCGGAATACGTAGAATTCCTCTCTTTTACATAATTATAGAAGCTAATTTATTACGGCATAAATATTTTAATTGAACTAGCGAAACCGCGGAACAACAAAATAATGCCATAATTTCTAGTACGCGTATAGTGTGACATAAAATGAGGTTAAAAATATGTTTCCGTAAGAAGAGAAAGTGGAGCACTGAAATTTTTTATATCCAGACATTTTCTGCTCGGATATACGTTTTTTTTATAACTCCCATTGCGTTCGGTGTGTGTGTATTTAATATGTATAAATATGAATTATAAAAATTACTCTCGCGTGGTATGACACACCATGCATAAGGGGAAAAAAGCTTCCTATTTTCTGTGTTCAGCGATTCTTAGATTTTCTGCGTGGTTCTATAAAATTGTCAACGGTAAATTACTTTGATCTTGCTGAAACAATTAAACTAAGAATAACAATTTTATTTTTCCAGTTTCTTGCAATTGGCGCAGACAATTTTTATTTTGCATAAAATGATCCGCAGTCTAAAATCATAAATGTATAGTGTGGTTGCCGAAAATATTATACACGACGCTCGGACACCGACGATTAAGAGGATAGACTCGTTTCCAGGATTGCAAGGGTGCGGGATGCGCCTTCTCATTTCTCGATAATGCAAAGATGGGGATTTTCAGTAGTGAAAAGCTCTAGATAAAAGATCAATGTAGGCCGCGATCGCCCTCAAAAGTCCTTTTTTTTACCGTCGTCTATTGACGACAGCCGTAGCTAAAGGGATAAGGGCCCAAATTAAAAAGTTTTAAAAAATACCTTTTTTATTTCTGCACGTAACCTTGCAAGTTATAATTTCTGGAAAATCTTTTTTGCACCCCTCATTTCATAAACCAATGCTTCTAATTGGTTATAAAAAATCAGGTCGTTTGGTACAATTATAAAAAACTTATTCTGTTTTAAAGAGCGTTCGAATACTTTCGTGGCTCACTGAACATACGCAGCTGTATGCTTCCGAATAATGCAAATTACGCCTCGTAAACGAAAAAATAGGACTTTCGAGGGCGATCGCGACCTACATCAATCCTTTAACTAGCGTTTTTGACTACTGAAAAGACCCAACTTTGTTTTATCGAGAAATGAGAACGCGCCATCCTGGAGAAACGAGTCTACCTCCTTAATTTTCGAAAATGCGCCACAGCAAAATCGAGAACCAGCCGGCATCTTTCTCGCCGAGTGACACTTGACTTTCAATTTTTGTTTTCGCACGAGGATTACACACGCCGCGGCACGCACTCGGGACCGCACGTTAGGCGCATATGAAACGCGATACTTTTGACGGGAATTTTTTTCACGGTTTTCGCTTTATTGTTCGACAAGAGTGATTGGTAACTGGTTGCGACCGTCTGCAATGTCGCCGTTGGTCATCATGCTCCCACCGATCGGACACAAACAAACGAAGAGGGCAATGGCTGGGTATGGGATTGCTACGGCCCACAAGGCACCCCTTGTTTCTCTTTGTCCTGCCGAAAAATTCAATTAAAAATTCGGATGGTAATCAGGTCAGATACACGTCATCAATCACGAGTGCGCGATTTCGGAAGTTGACACTGAGACGTACGGCGATTGTTCAAACATTCCACAAGTGCCTTTTGTAAAATTCTTCACGTTAAGTAAGTTTTTAAAAATGTCTCTTTTCTGAAAGACTTCCGGTGTTCGGTGAACTTTTGTAGAATCAACGTTTCTCATCAAATCAAAGTCATTTTAGAAAAATGTCTTCTCTGGAAGACTTCCGGTTTTCAGTAATGATAGATTGGGTAGATATGGATGATTCACAATTTTCTTAACACATTACCGACCGATGATTATTGCATAATTTTGTAAAATCTATGGTACATGGTTAAACACTTTTTAATGGAACCTTCAGTAGCAACTGCAATTTTCATTCTGAACTAACAAGTCACTCTTAATGACGTCATCTAATAGTTTCATTTAAGATTGCAATGTAAAAGATCAATGTAAAATTTAGCAAATCATTGCTAAAACAGAAATGTAAAATTTTCAGCGTTTCGTTTTCAACGTTTTGTGGCAATTTGCATAATTGCTTGAGTAGTAGCATCAGATCGAACCAGTGCGCTGAAAAATCATTGTTAGTAGTTATTAACAAATTGTCGATCGAGGTCAAGGAAAATCATAAAATATGTTTTCAATTCATTTGCTATTGTTTCAATACCTTACTATTAGTAAGAACAATTGTTTTTGATCTACATGTAGTGCATTTAACACAATTAAACGAGTTACTCGTTGAATTAAGGAATTCTTGTTGATTTATGCAAAATATAAAATATTTGCACTGACTGCAGGACACAGGAGATAAATAAAAATTGTATTCTTCTTTGAATTATCCTATCAAGCTGAAACTAATACATTGAAGTTCTCAAATATTTTTAGCATGTCCACTGCTTTAAATTGTACGTACCAATTTTTGTTATAAATGCATAAAATCCGCAGTCTAGTGATAACGAACTCAACCGACGAATTAACTTTACATCCCCAGTTAGAGAGTTGGAAAAAGAAATTTCTACTTCCGTCTTTTGCTGTTCAAGCAGAGGATTGATACGAAAATAGCACAGAAAAAGGAAGCCATAGTATGCAAAATTGAATTTCGAGCCGTGTAAATTGTGAGAATTGCCATCGTGTATGGAAACGTATTCTTATTAAAGGCAGAAGGTGGAACCGGTTTCCACCGAGCGCAGATTTTCCAAAAAGCTCGCCGTCGACAGCATCCATATTCAAGCGTTTTATCCGGCAAGAAAGGTTGTCGAGATTTTTGTCTGCTTGTTCGTCGGTTTCATTATCGCTCGGCCGCGTAGGAGCACTTACCCTCATTTGTATTCTAAGAACGAACACGGCGAGCCACGCCGCGATTTACTAGCACGTTCTACGAATTATTTGGTAATCAAATTTTTCCGCCGTCCACCCTTCTCTCTGGAGGAACGGCCGGTGAGGCGCACGTCGTTCGGACCTTTTACAATGATTTCTCTATTTTACGGTGGCTGCGTGAGAGGGCCATTAGGAGGCCCGTGTAAAACGTGCCACGAAAACGATTTCGCGTACGCACGACCACTTTTAACGCGGGACAACCTGTCAAGACTAATTGTATGCGCATCGATCGGCCCAACATATATTTCCCATATTTCTGCTCTTCCTTATATTTACCAATAAATTAGCCTTCCGTAAATGTTCGTCGATTATCTCAAGCCTTTGCCGTCCGCCGTGTTCCCTTTAATAGAGAACTTGTAATTCAATTCTATTACCATAGGCAGCCCTGCTAATCTATTTAGAATAAAAATAATTGCAGGTAGATTCATTGAATTATATACTTAAAGAAGTGGGAAAATTTGTACAGCATTTTAGAGAGGTATTTTGCTCACCTTATATTTTCCATTTCTATCGAAGAATAACGATGAACTTGAAAATTAAATTAAAAACAAGTGTGACATTTTAAATAATGATCCGGTTATTGCATTATGAAACGCGTTAAAGACAGCTTTTCGTTGTAAAGTTACATTTTAAATTCGATGAACGTTAAAAAATATTTCTACAAATTAAATCAATAACGAGGTATTGTAAAAAATGCTTAATTAGTGTATAATAAAACGTGTTAAAGATTGCACTCCATCGTAAAATGACAGCGTTATAAGTTTGTCGAATATTCGTGAATTTTTATAATGATACCGTACTGAAATGTTTAATTTCCGACTTTTAGACGGAAGACGCAAAAAGTGTTGAGTGTTTCGCGATCAGTTATCTGCAGGCCGACACGTTGTGGTTGGACAGTAGTCGATGGAATGCCGGTCATTTGTAACTCAATAATTCTAGTTCGTTTGTAATCCGGTAATCTATACTGCGGCTCGTTATTCACGCATCGTAATGAGTTTCGCGTTACGCGCCTTTTCTCGCTGCGGACAGCTGGAAAGTTCCTCGTAATGAGTTGTCGATACCCCGGCACGGGTATTTGCGATAATGGTAATAGGGAAAACGTAACGCGGTGAATTTCTCCTCACGCCGCGCCGCGGAATATCGGGTGTTGATTCTTTTATTTGTATATCGATTCGCCGGTATCACCGTGTCGTTCCAATCGCATTTTATAATTCACGGAAATTTGCAACTCCGGTTTTTTCGCTTCGACACCGTCGTTGACACGCGTCGCCATTCGCCACCTGATTTTTTCGAGTGGTCTGCGACCAATTATGCTATCTGATCCGTTAAAGAATATTTCAGACGAAACTCACTTGCTAGAATCTTCTAGCCATGAATTCATTGCTAGAAAATTTTAGACATTATTATATAAAATGTTACTCTTTGGAAATTTTAGACATCATTATGTGAAATGTTACTCGTCCAAGATTGAAGACATTATTATACCTATAAAATATTACACATTGGAGATTGTAGACATTATTCTGTAAAATGTTATTCATTGAAAATTTAAGACAACATTATGTGAAATGTTACACATTGAAGATTGCAGACATTATTATGTAAAATGTTATTCATTGAAAATTCAAGACATTATTATATAAAATGTTACACATTGGAGAATGAAGACATTATTACATAAAATGTTACTCATTGAAGTTTGAAGACATTATCACATAAAATGTTACACATTGGTGATTGCAGACATTATTACATAAAATGTTACACATTGGAGATTGCAGACAATATTATATAAAATACTACAGTGAGTCAAACCGACACAGATTCCTTTGTGTTCAACCTAACCATAATATACAGTTAAACTAAAACGTACGAATTTGTATACACTTTGCTCGAACCGTTTCAAAGTATTTCACACGAAACTAGCATTGACTAGTTGGTCTGACGTCACATTCACGAGTTAAAAAGTACTGAATGGACAGGCAATAAAGATTTCACAATCGTACAGTAGAAAAAAAGTGCACTTTGACGAGTGTCAGCGAACCTCCCGTGCTCACGGAACAAGCGGAATGAAATTTACATTTTTGAGGTGCACTAAAATGCAGTTCGAAGTCAAATATTTGTGCGCGCGTAATAAACGCAGGTATTTATACGAGGAAAGAGCACCGACATAATGAGAGTATCACCATTTTCATATTACGTATACATTTCCGTGACATCGTTTCCTATTAAAAAGCTGACCGGCGAATGTATTGGTTTTAGTTTAATGGAAATGCAAATTAATTTGGGAAGAACACATTACGCGTAGGAAGAAGTGGCTGGCCAGGAAAAAATTGATCGAATCATGAATGCATGAAGAGAGGGAGACAGCATCTGCTGTGTTTCATGAAAAAAAAAAGCAAAATCTGTGCAATAAAAGTGTACAAATAAAAAATATTATTAGATCGATTTCGCACAAACACAATTGTTTACGACATACGCAATAACGAGCGCGTATACATAATGTATAAAATCCTCGAAAGCAAACGTCTCGCGACGAAGAACGATTAATGTGTAATTAAACGCGTCAAGGTGATCTCAAGGTCACATCAAGGTCATAGAAACTTTTTAAACTGGAACAGTTTATGTTCGATTTCATGATCATCACGGCCAAGACTGCTCCGCGGGAACGTCTCGCGATAAATGCCCGTTTTTGCAACGAATGTTCAGTGTAACGACCGTGAACTCTACGACGTCACATTTTGCTCGTAAAATTGTTTTTCATGCAGTAGATTTCTGCAGTTATTATCGCAACCGTTGCGTGTCGTTACAAGATGAAATCCCGCTTCGGTGTAGTAAAGTGACGACAAACCATGAAACGTGTGACCTCCTGAGGTATAAATATGTTTGATTATATACAGGGTGTGGCCGTACGGGTGGTACAACCGAGCAGGGAGTGATACTACATGTAAAAATAAGTAGGATAAAAGGAATAATATTTTTTTGTTTGACGCTTCGTTTTCGAGAAAATCGTGTTTAAAGTTCCGCCAGGTTCGCGTGCTTTAGTATATGCACAAAGTAGAATTGGTTGATCATGGTCAGACACGTCAGTCGATTCGCATGCAATAGCACGTGTATTCGCTGCATTTCCAAACTCGATTTTCTCGAAAACGAAGCGTCAAACAAAAAAATGTTATTCCTTTTTCTCGACTTATTTTTACATACAGAGTGGAAATTATAAAGCGTTACAGACGAATATCCCCAAAAATATTGATTATACACAAAAATGTTTCAGATGAAAGTTGTTCAGTACCGAGGGGGGCATCATGTGGTGGGATTTTTATTTTTCCCGATGGACACTCCAAGGTGAGGTGAAGGTCAACTTCCTTTTCTTAAAGGAATATCGTATTTTTATATCATAGATCGATAGAGTATCAAATTCTGAGTATAAAAGTGTTGACCTTCATATATCCTAAACCTAATAGTTAACGAGATATTATCCAAAGAAGAAAGCAAATTGTTTCGATAATATCTCGTTAACTACTAGATTTGGGATATAAATGGAGATAAATACATTTTTACTCAGAATTCGGTGGTCCATCGATTCATGGTAAAGAAAGTAGGTCTTTCCATTAAAAAAAATCAAGGTGACCTTCTCCTCACCTTGGAGTGTCCATCGGGTAAAATAAAAATCCCACCATATGATGTCCCCCTCGGTACTGAACAACTTTCATCTGAAACATTTTTGCGTGTAATCAATATTTTTGGAGATATTCGTCTCTTTATAATTTCCATAACAAATAATAACGCTTTATAATTTCCATCCTGTATAGTATCGCTAACGTGACCATTTATTTTTTCTTCAAAACGGAACATCTATTAATTTGTAGGTAATAGTATGTGTATTCAAGAGAACGTACATTTCTTCATAGTTTCTATTTATTAATGAAAATTTAGGAATGAACACGTGAAAATAAATAGTTTATGTGGTCTTATACTTTTCTGAAGAACAAACTCTTCAGTGTATGTACTCGCAACTGAGAAGTGAACGAACTAGCAGGCTTCTGTCGACTTACAACGTGTGAGACTTATTGTCCTTTTCTGGAATTGTTACCGTCGGGTTGTTCTCTTTCTAAAAACGGGACATTTCGGCGTCTCGAAGCATTGTTTCAGGACAACGGGACAGGCTACCTAAAAACGGGACGGTCCCGTTCAAAACGGGACGTATGGTCACATAAGTATCACCCTCTGCTCGGTTGTACCATCCGTCCGACTACACCCTGTATACATTTCAGAGCTTCGAATTAAATCTTAATAGGGATACAAGAACTAGTATTCCCTAATAATATCAATTTTCTGATAGGCATTTTGAAAACAACTAGAGAGCTAACAAATTAGAGAAAAAGTTCGGTTTACGAAGTCTGGTACTGGTATTTCCAATGACGATTTAAAGTAAACAACAGCACTCTTAAAAAGCCGACTATTTTCTAAAATATTTCAGAAAAACATTTGATTCGTATCTCGTTCCGGTGGAACCTCGGTGCTTAAAATACCTGCAGGGGGCAAGAGGTTGAACTGGTACCCCCTGTAATAATTACATATTCTAACCCTATCCAACCAATAATAAAATAAACAACCAGATTCTTTAAAAATGTTCATTCGATCTCCCGGTGCTTAAAGTACCCGCAGGAGGTAAAGGGTTAAAGTGGAACCTTCTGTATACTGTTCGCGGCGTGTTCATTGAATTCCAGCCGATCAAGATCCTCGGACATACTTGCGCTCGAATCGGAAAACTGCCGATGATTTCAAGCGGAACAACCATTTCTACGAGGACGGTATTTCCCGTTTCATCTCCGGAGTTGCGCTGAGAAGTGGAGAGTCGGTTTTCTCTATTTTCGGTTGGTCCGGGCGCCGGAGAGAAAGAAAGAGAGGAGAGAGAGGGAGAGAGAAAGTGTGCAAAGAGGAGGAGGAGGAGGAGGAGGTAGAGGAGGAGGCAGCGACAGAGGAAAAGGAGGAGGAGCGGATAGCTGTGAAGGAAGACGTTCGATTTATTATACAAGAGCAGGTGCAGCTGCAACTGCGACGACGTCGAGTACGCTCCTCCCGTTTGCCGGTATATACATGTAGTCGGTGCCAGAATGGAAGAAGAAGTAGGAGAGTTGAAGGTAGCTCAGCATTGGTGGCGCCGCTGCATGCCGTAAAATAACTGAGACGTAGAGTCCTCCTCCTCTCAACTGCAGCCAACTAGGCGGAGCTCTGTATACGAGCTGCATGTGCATTGGATAAAGACTCCTCCGCCTGGATCCTTGCGCAATGGAAAGGACTCCGTTTCTACCTAGACGCCTGTATTTCTTCCCGTAGTCGTCACCTACACGTATACACTCCCGTGTGGCCGGCTTACAACTTACCGTCGAACCTGCGCGGAAGCCAACCGATAGCTATACTCGTCCGACTATACTTGTTTTCGTTTCCTGACCGCCTCTGGCCGCGATCGATCCCACGTCTTATTTCGAAACCGGAAGCTCGAACAATTATTCCGCGAACCCGCGGTCGTTGCACGTTCTGCGCAGCGCGAGCCGACTGTTTCGGGGTAGGGCGAATGCACCAGTGCCCGGAGTAAGATCATCCTACAATTATTTATAACGCACTCTGGCGCAGTTAAACATATTCTTAGATCTAACTTTTGCAACTGTATACGAATTCTATTTTACTTCTCTAATTTGAAACGAATCAAATGCTGGAATTGGAATGGAAGCACGTGTACTGGAAGTGGCCACAGAATAGCCAGTCGATAAAATAACAATATAATACAAAAATGCATAAAAAATATTATGAAACTTTGAGGATATGTAGCATATTCATGTAGGTATGTATTACTAAGGGGTTGAAATCGACCCTTGAAAATTCGTCCATTTTGGGATCCTTAAGGATTGAAGCGCTATACAATTTCGCAGCAATTCCTATTTTTGAGAGATCTCGTTCTTCAAGAAACTCGTCCAGAAAGTGACTTTTTCGTGAAACGATCACGAAGAAATCGTACTGTTATGCCGTGAAGAAGGAAAGGATGGGATTCCCTCGAGAAATAATCGTTTTTCTTCTTTATAACTTGAAGTTTATTGTCGTAGGCCACACCAACAGATTATTCACAAGAAATCGCGCTTTACAGAAATTATAAGTCCTTACAACATAACTGACGGCTCGGAAGTGAACCCGACTCAATAAGAGGGTTCCTTATACAGATTCTTTACAAGGACCTTTGGTCTACTCCAAAATGTGTCACCGGACACGTAACTCTGCTGTTCCTAGTCCAGCCAAACATTTGAGTCAGCTTTTGGGTAAAAGGCGAACATAAAGTTTGTTTAGAATCTTATCGGGAAGGGTGATACGGCATAACAGTACCTTTTCAAGGTGTCGATGTGAAGAGACCTGCCTCTTCTCCAGACCTTCAGTAGATTCAGTCACGAAAAAAAGTTGTCTGATGCTCCCAGAGAGTTTAGATCTGTCGCGTTTCAGAGAAGAACGTGTCGTAAAATTCAAACAGTGTGAAGATTGCCATTTTTTCTCAACTCGGAAGCTTCCTGTGCCAATACTTGTGCACGCTCTTTTCCGCATCTCTTCGGGAGCATTATATTTTCCGTGGGGCTATAATGCTCGTTCTTCGGGGAGTAGTGTCTGCTTCTAGTTACAGCGAGCGGCGTCGGTCAGCGATAACGGAAAAGGAAATGGTGTATATTCTTCTTGTTTGCCGGGTGCAGACTCGAAACTATATTTCTGGCTCGTTGCAATGGAGTTTGTCAGGAGAGAAGAGAGAGAGAGAGAGGGAGAGAGAGGACTGCGAGCGCCATGACGATCTCCTCCGTGGCTTCTCCCACCTATATGCGAATACTCCTACGCGTGCTCCTACTCTTTCTGCTCGTCTTGCAGCGTCGCGACGCCGTTCACTTAACGATCTCTCCAGCGTTTCGCCGGGGATAGAAATAGATGCTCCGCCTCCTAGACGAGCTCTCTCCACTGTGAACCTGGCGCAGACCAAACAGAGAAAGAGAGCGAGAGAACGAGAGAGAGAGAGAGGAATTCTGTGGTACGTGGGTGGATCTCGAGGTACGAATCTCTTTGCAAGGATCTGGGCGTGGTGAGGGAGGAGTTCTCTTTTATCGTACACGCGAACTCCTTTATATTCACCATCAAACAGGATGTCTGCGCACCACCCAGACATCATCGTACCGGTAGCCTGCAATTATCTCGCCTCCATGCACCGGTGCACGCGTTTACGCGAGAAATTTCGCTGCGACGAATATCACCGCTCGCTATCATACCCTCGCATTGCTAACTGCTTCAACGGTGTTTACTCGCGGGGAACCGCCGCGCCTGGAAATCGAATGGCTTAGAAAATTCTTCCGGGGAGAATCCAGGCTTTCCACGGTTTTACGGTGTTTCATTTTATTCTGTGCATTAGTAGACCATTTTTCGAGAAATACTGAACAGCGATGGCAATTTTATACAACTTTTTAGACATTCTTTTCTACTTTTTGCATAATCTTATTTTCTTAGGTCCACGGTCGTCTTTTCGTGGATCTATGTGCACTTATAAAAATCTAGATTCCTTTAGAATTTCTTCATCTCGTATATTGTTCCTAAAATGTTGAAAATAGGAGTGCAGGAGAGTGAGTAGTTAAAAAGAATAGTAGAAATGACATACGATTTCAATGAATTTTTAGTAGAAGTTTGTTTTTATAAGAATATTGGATGCGTGGATTTTTATTGCGGTCGTCACACCGAACAGGCCCAATTCATCATAGCAGTTTACTACCTACTTCAAGTTTTATATGTCCGAGGATTTTGTCTTAGAAAATATGGGAGCAGTTACACTGCAATAAGATTTTTTTTTGTTGTTAAATAAATATTTTAGTGCATCCGTATTTCGTACGTATTACTATTTCTATTAACTAAATTAGATTGGTCTTGTGTGGCTTTAAGTAATGGTGACAATCAACGTAACAGTACAACAATTTAAGTAATGGTGACAATCAACGTAACAGTACAACAATTTTGTGAAAGAGTAGTCTGGTTTGCCAGCAAAAGTTCGTAGTACAAATTGTTTACGTAGCAGAGGGATACAGAGACATCTCACTCAAAACGCACGAACTTTCCGTTCAATCCATCGAATTATCTGTACAACTCCACGAAATTATTTGGCTCTTTTCTCGCATTTAAAACAGAAATTTCTATTTTGTATAAAAATTGGCACTGTAATTATTAGAGTTTCATCGTTACTTCATGTATGTATTAAATGATTGCGAAGAATCAGCGAAAGGACACCATGGTGTACTTTACATTACTGTAACACATCTTTCGGAGCAGGTAAAACAATTAAAAGAAAAATCGAACACCAAGTTTCGGGGGATCATGCAGCTGAATATTACAAAACCATTACTCGGAAACGTAAAAGAACGACTTTTGAGGCAAACAGCGTCCTAGATTGATCTTTCAATAAAAAAAAAGGCCCCCTTAAGGATTGTTAGGGAAAAAACTTTACATTTACGCACTACCATCCCCCCTAAAGATGACGGTCAGGGTGAAAGTGGCTCGACACGGTACTCTCTCGAATGTACCAGGCCCGTACCCACTAGAAAAAAGCTAACAGTCCAGGACTCAAAATTGAGACCCGGTCCACCTCGTACTTTGCCAAAGAATGGTGAGCACTGCGACCCGCTACTCGCATTACTCCAGTGCTCACATAGCTTTGTCTCTCCCGCACCTGTTCTTGTCTTATGCACGATCGCACCCCTAGCATGGTCAGTCTCGCCGAAAAACGTCGCCGGCGCGGCGTCGGCGGGCTAATAGAATTTGCGAGCGGCGGATTTCGCGTTAGCAGCATCCGCGAACTTTCTCAGAGATGCGTGCCACGGATTCGCGCGGCACCTCGGCGCATACGTAAGCAGTGGAAAGGGAAGGGAAAGAGAGGGTAGATTGGGCGATGGGTGTACGGAGGGGGTGTGCGGGGAGAGGGTGTGTTGCGAGGGTGGACGGAAGGAGTGAGAGGCGTTTTGCAGTAACGGGCCGCGTTGACGTTCCGTGCGGAACACTCGACTCGTGACAGAAATTACTAAACGGTGCCCGGGCACTCGTAGCTCGCACAATCGCGGGGCATACGTAGGTTCCTACGTGTTCATGCACGTATTGTATGTTTCGCAAATGGGAGCAGAGAATGAAAGGACGCGACGCGACGCGCGGCCAGGCCAGGCCAGGATACGGCGGCCAGAGCAGGCCTGGTCCGTGTATACATGTATGTAGGTACGTGGGCGAAACTGAAGGATGGAAGATCAGGAGGGCCCTGCGGGGGTGTTCGAGCGTGCGAGCCTCACGCATATTAATCTGTTCGACCGCACATCAGCCTCCGCGTCACCTCTCTCCGAATCTCGTTCGTTCACGCACTTCATCTCCCAACCTGTTAACCGGTCGCGCACCTACGCACAACGCCTGCGGGAAATTGGCAAACTGCGGTGCCAGTCCGCTTTCCATTTCCTCTTCATCGTTCTGGAGAACGATTTCCGTGAACGCGCGTCGATCATCGCGCGAACCACCGACGAATTAATATCCTTTCCCGAGCACTGTGCTCAGGAATCCGCGCCGCGGCTCGCCTAGACAACGCGCCAATAATCCGAATCATCTGTCCGAAAAGAAACGGGCGAATCACGCGGCCCAGAGATCATGCTTGCGTTCTAGGTCAGCTATTTTCAAACCCTTTTTTCTTTGTTAAGGGGAGGCTAAAACCGAGGGCGAACCCCCGTAGACACCCACCTCGGGACGTTCTATGGACCGCCCCTCTTCTAAGCAGTTGGTGTCCGAGTATATGAAGAACTAGGGCCTCCAGTTTTCGCATTGCCCTTAGTTCTTCGTCCCTCGAGGCCCACCACGCGTTCTTGTCTTTCAGCTATTTTCAAACTCTGGCATGCGGGAGGGGTCCGTCAGCCCCTGGCCAGAAAATTGGGACCAGTGATAAAGGCAAAGTCTTATCCCTCTAAATTGTGATACCTGGTGAGCAAATGTACAAAATTTGGAAGCAATCGGAGATATGTTATCTTAAAAAATTCTTGTAAGAGGTAGTTTCGGGAAAAATTTTTTACTGGTATTTCTCTTCGGCCATCGTCCACGTTGAAAGGATGAATACAGCTCTTAACGTTGGGCTAAATTTGTTTCGTCTTGTAAAGCTGTTTAGTGATTGAATATATTTAATTATTCGAACACATGTTATAACAAAAATCGCGCAAAATCGAAATAAATGAAATCCTATAATTTATTAAAATTAATCAATGGAGTCATTTACTCAGTCTACAAAGTATCATACTGGGATCATTCTAAAATTCCGTAATTTAAGAATAATCTTCGAACTTCATGTTTGCATTAGTAGTTGTGCATAGAAATTCTGTTGGGGTCATGAGAGACCCCTGTACACGATACCAGGGTCAACATTTTTATAAGGCAACATGTACTTTAGAGTTCGGTAGGTTTAGTTAGCAACAAATGGTAACCACAGGGCAATGCAACCCTGATGAAAAGCTGGTGACGATGCTCGAATTACGAGTTTAAAAAAGGCAGAAGGGTATCAAAAGTGCCGCTGGAGAAACGGCGATGATTTGGCTGGGGCAAAGAGAGGCAGAAATCACGCGTGCGGTTTTGTGGCTAGCATTTCTGACCACCAAACGCCGAAGTTCGGATTGAACTGTCACCATCAGCCCGTATGGCGGTGTACACCACGACAACGTGTCATATATTCGTTCGTAATAACTGTGGTCGACTAGTCTGGACACTCGGCCAACCGACGTTTTATGGCTAACTAGTAAACTAAAGCATCGATATTCTTTCCTCCTTTCCTGTCCCATCAACGTAATTACCTATGCGGTTCCCTAATGCTTTTTACTAATAAGAGATTCTGATGGTCTCCTCGTTCCGCCTTCACTTGTTGCTTTTTACCACGTTTTTTTCGAAACTGTTGGAACGCAACAGAGGTGCAAATGAAGAATGGCAAAAAATGGCAAACTGAAAAACACTATGACACTCATACAAATATTCGTGGACTCTTAGAACAACTTTTTTAAAATTGGGTCAATCGATTTGAATTTTTTTGAGAAGTTAGAGCAATTAGTTAACTAGTTGACGTGCAAAATAGATTTAAAAAAAGGCACTTTTTAAAACTTTTATATGAGCTCGAATTGAAAATTTAAAAGATGCATCTTCTTACTATTATGAAATGTATATTATGATAGAAATTTTTTAAAGTTGGACAAACTACTAAATATAGCTTTTTATTGTACAACTTTTTTAATCTGGACTATTTAAGGTCAGGTTTTGAAAGACTTGTTTGTAAAATAGGGTGATATTTTATGATATCATATTCTTTGTAAAGTTTTTATTGACGAAAAATTGAATAGGAAACCTGATGTGAAATAATGCATCGATCGATTCTTACTCGGTCTATGTCCCCGTAAATCCACCGTTTTCAAACTTATCAATTAAATCTACACAATCTGTATAACCCGTGACAGGTTAATCTTTTTTCCATTCGTTACCGATAGTTCCCGGAATGGTCAACCAAATACATATGGTTTCCATCTCCACAATTGAGAGTTGTTTTCATCTCCCATTCACGACTGATTCTCGATAAAACAAAATGCGTGTCAGCTATTTTTTAGCGTTCTAACTTTTGTAAAATTTTGCCAATATTGGTGATTGTTACTTCAGTTCTCGTTAGTTTTTCTATTGAACGGCTGCTGGTAGTACAATGTTATTTTTTAGTGCGCTTGCAGGTGATACATATGTTATCAATTTTTCAAAATTGTCTGTTCGAAAATGAAATCTCTACGAAATTCTGCTAAACATCAGTGTTTACTTCAACCAGAGTAAAAATATAAGAAAAATTCAATTCTTTAACGAAGCCTGGTGTACTGTACTAAAAGTAAATCTTGAAAACCAATATACTTGTACTTGGTTAAAGATTTATGCGTAAATATCGTGGTGAGGGACAACATCTGAATAAGTAACCGCTGCTGTACGAGAAGCAGCAACATGACATACTTCTCCAAAATTATTTAAACATTCCCAATCGTATAAATCGGCATATCTCAAACGTAGACTGATGTTGCAAAATTATTGCTCGACTCAGAACCAAAGTTGCGCAAGCATGCAGCTGGATTCTGGTTGAGAAACTTGTAAGACTCCGGAATATGTTTTAAACGACACAGTTTATTGCAGGGGTTGGACATATAACACAGAAGTGTATCAAAAATTATGGCAATAACTGCGGATTAACAAAACGTGGTTGGGTTGGTTTCGGTGCAACCATTTTAAAATCATAAAACCCATATACGGGTGACACAATTATTTTCGTGTCATGTTACGATATGAAATTCAATGTTTTTTTTTATATCTTTTACAAGAAAGTATAAATATCGATAAAAACCGATGTTGAAAGCGAGAAACGTATCATAGCGGTCGTCTGGCTACGCCAGTCACCAGATGCCAATCCCGGAAAGAATGTTTATTCTATTATGAAGTACAAACGTGAAGGAAAATGTTTGGTAGAATCAACAACTTGACTTGACCACATTAAATAAGACTATTTCTCCGTAATTCTTAATAAACTGTGTTTTTTTATGCAAAATGAGACTTTTCTGCATTGAAAATAACACGTTGGTACCTTTTTTGTTTAACTTTCCAACTACTTTAAATTCTGCTTACCCACTTGTGCCATAAATGCATAAAAAATCCGTAGTTTAATTATTAATAACTAGATTGTGGATTTTATGGAATTATGGGAAAAATGGGTAGGTAGAATTTAAAATAGAACAAACATTAAGAGAAATTAGAAACATGAATTTACTATTCTCATTAAAATTATTAAAGGATGGAAGGATTTGTTACGAGCCCCTCCTCCTTGAAATTAATGCACAAAATGATTATGTTGCATAAAGATCCTATTAATAACCCATTAGTGAAAACAGTAAACATCGTATGATTACAAAATGCAAAGCAAAGAAAAAAACTTGGGTGTCCTATCTTTTAATTCACGACTGAAAACCGATTTCCTCTAGATAATGCGATAATTCTTAGTGTTTACAAAGTGTCCCGTTTGCCGTGCAATTAATCTTACATCTTGCTCAGTGTAGGGCGATCAAGACCAATAAAAACCGACGTCCCGTGTGAACGATAAGAGCGTGACAGTAATAGGTGGCGTAACATTAACAGCTGCTGGTAGCACTAACGATAATACCGATGACAGCGACGAAGGTGTTAGTGGTGGGGGAAGGGGGACGGTAGTCGAAGGTTAGACAGTGACAAACCGCCTTGGCCCGGTGTGATTTCAGTTAATTGTCGGCGGGGCCATTTCTCACTCGAACGGCTCTCGGCTTCTGCCCGGGCGACGACGTTGTAAATATCCCTAAAGATGGTACGGGTAAAGGGCTAAAGGTGGAACGTCTTACTCCGCGTAGGCTTAGTTTATCCCAGCTTAACCTCGCAACCGTAAGCCGTCGCTTCTCCTTTTCTGCTGTTCTTTTGTGGAAACGACCTCGCGTCTACGGGGAATGCACTGAACCTTATCCTCGTCGAAAACTCGCCGGCCATCGGTCCTGTAACTCCTGAAACCGAGCTGTGACGAACCCTAAATAGCTACGACTACTGTATGCGGTCATAATAGTGCGAAAAATATTTTTGGGGTCAACAGCTACAGTGGGTGTACAAAGTATTCGTACACTTTTTAAAAACTATAATAACTTTTTTATACTTATACCAAACGACCTGACTTCTTCTAATCAATTAGAAGCATTGGTTTACGAAATGATATGCAAAAAAGATTTTCCACACACAAAATTATGATTTACAAGGTTACATGTAAAAGTAAAGAAGGGATTTTTTAAAACTTTTTTATTTGGGCCCTCAATGAAAATTTAAAATATATGTTTTGTAGATCTATGTTATTTATACACATGCTGAAAATTTGATCGAAATCGACACATTTTTATGTTAATACTTACGGAACAGTCGAAGCGACTATTCCATAAGAGTAACGAGAATGTTGCTATCCCGATTTTTACCCATTTTATTATTTTTAACTATTTCCGTTATAATACAGTGAATCGGAATAATATTGGCACACTTATTAACAGCTTGACATTATTAACACCTATTAACATTTACGGAGCAGTAAAAGCGACTACTCCATCAGAATAACAAGAATGTATTTACCTATCCCGAATTTTAGCCATTTTATTATACAGTGAGTTAAAATAATATTCGCACACTTTTCGATAGACCATACGACTTGGATTCTTTTTTAAATCCAAAATGATGTATTTTTTAGTAAAGGGTAATTCCAGAGGCGATTTTTGAAGTAACTTTTTCCTTTGTTAAAAGTTCCTCCGCGGCTCGGTTACGGAGTTATTAACAAAAAACACGAACCAATCAGAGCGCGAATACTGCCGGTGTTCATTCCCTCCAGCCGCGCTCTGATTGGTCCGTGTTTTTCGTGAATAACTCCTGAACGAAGCCGCGGAGAACATTTTCGCAAAGGAAAAAGTTACTTGAAATGACCTCAGGAATCACCCTTTTCAAGGAAATACATTTTTTCGACATTCGCAAAGGGAAGACGTGTCTCCCTCTCGAGATATGAAATGTAACTGATGTAGAAAACTTGATTTGCGAGTTTATTATTCCACTGGCTACATCTATTAGGCCCTTCGGTCCCGTGATAATTTATCGATTCCGAGCAAACGAGAGGAGAGCAGCGCGAAAACTAGGAGAACGAGGCGACGCAGGAGGAAAAAGAGGTAGCAGAAAAAGGAACACGGGTGCTGCGGCTCTTCATCAGCGATTTAATTCGTGAACGGCGCGCGGCTTCGAGTTTATTTATTTTTTCGCCGACTCGTGACCGGTGCCAAAACGAGGGCGAAAGAGGGACAAGATTAAAAATCCTCTAATTACTTAATCATGTTACCCCGACACGACCGTGTCAAAGAGATCCGGCCTCGGTCTCTGCCCGAAGGATGCCGGAAACCTCTGTATGTCGGCAGATGTTTTTTTCCATCCGGCTGTATCGGCAGATTTCAAGTGCACTATTTGTCGAATACCGGCTCGCTCTCTCGCAGGTATTGCACTTTCTTCTTCGTTAATCCTTCTCCGTTTAACCAGATCCCCGATATCATTAACCGGATTTTATTAGAACGAACAGCTTTTTTGCTACTATCACCCTCTATTAGAAATTGCTGCAATTTTCGCGCAAACGTTTCGCGCCGCGTTTATATCCCTTTTTCCATCGTTACATCGCAATTAGACGCTTCTTTTGTGAACAACGCGGCCCGGCTATACGCTGCGCGGTTATTGTTCCGAAACGGTAACGCAAAACTACAACGAACTACAACAGCGAGTTAAATGGCGAATCTCATTCGGGTTCGTTAAAGCGTCATTTCAATATACAGACGCATTAACGTTTAATCTTTCTTGTTGGCTCCCTTCTGTAAAAATTTCTGTTTAAATCGTGTTTTGTTGAAAGCTCGCGGCGAATTCGCCCAGATTCGGTTTGAATAAATCAGTTTGCTTTTGGTGTACTGAAAATTTGATCAATTTTAAAAGGATTTTTTACGGCGGAGTGAAGAGAGTATTCCATCTATCAAATGTAAGATGTTTTAACACTAACCCTACAACAAATATGTCGATAACGCTGTTTATAACTTATTCATACTAGTTATGTCTGAATAATTTCATTCCGAAATTCAACTCTGTGTGTGTGTGTTTGTGATCTGCCTAAAAAAACATTTTCAAGAAATAGAAGCAGCGAACCATTACATCAGTGATATACCAAGAATTACAGTACGAAAAAATGTATTCCATTGTTTCATTTTTTAACGAAGATCCTGGCGTTTTCTATTTATATCACAGCTTTGCAGACAATATTCAGAAAATATTTGTATAAAAGCATAAATCTTCCACGAAGTAAACACACTTCTTTTCTCAGCATTTTCAAACTTTGATGTTTTGAAAAAACATGTTTTTATTGCGAGCACTTTAACACCTGTAACAATGTCCGAGAATCATCAAAAATTACAATGGATCGCTATAAATTCTTCTGAAACATGATTCTAAATCCATTCAGAATAAACAAGCTTATATAGTTTCGAAGTTATATTAAAGATTCAGGATTTTTTATGGCAACTAAAAATGTATTTTCGAGTACTCTAATATTGGTAAAAATTTGTTTCATAATTTTGTCGAATAAAAAAAATGATGAATCTTTTGTTTAATATAGCATCTGCAATTGTCCACATAAACTTGTAAACAGTGCCAAGTTCGTTGGCAATGCATACAGATTTTATTGATGCATTATCTTCGTCACAGAAGTGAAAGCAATATCGAAAGAAAATACAGGATTGCATGATTGCATTGGTGCATCGTTGCAGCGCGGAGGCGTAAATGGCTTTGTATGCGTTTGCGTGTGCACGGTTGACTGAACAGTAAGCAAAGCAGTGCTAAAAGGCCAAGCATAAACACATACCACCTCTTTTATGTTGCTCCCTTTCTTGGTCTTTTGTATCTTGATCTTTATCTGGAGCTTCTCCTGCGGCCGGTTCGATCCTTTCGCTTCTCGTTTCGCTCTGGACGTTTTCAAAAAAACCTAATTAGTTGAAAGTGCACTGCACATTGATATTCTCACAGTTAAAATAGAATCATGAAAAATATAAGGAATAAAAATCATATAATATTATTGTAGAAATTGAATAAAGGTTTCCAACTTTACAAATTTTTTAAGTGTCTCGCTATTATGAAAATAAAATATACAAAAATATTCATACTTTGTATAGTATCGTATTTAATAAATTACAGCTTACATTTTTTGTTACAAGTTCGAACCAGAGTTGGGCAAAAATTTTATTAAAATAAAAATTTCGAATAAAGTGGGTTTAAAACCCACTTGGAAAAACTCACTTTATTCAAAATTTTTATTTAAATAATATTTTTGCCCAACTCTGTGGTTCGAACAGGTATTGGGTACATGTTTCAAGGAAAATCTGGAGAAACATTTATTGGGCAAAAGTTTGAAGATAAATAAAAAAAAAAATGAGACAAAGGTTTGAAGAAAAATTTTAAAAATTAGACATCTGTAGGTTTGAAGAAAAATCTAGAAATTTAGATATATTGCATAGGTTTAAAGAAAAATCTAAAGAGTCAGACAAAGGTTTGAACGATCCAAAGAAAAATTCACTGGATAAAGATTTGAAGAATAGTCGACAAGAATATTGTTAATAAAATGAATTTTTAGAAGCTGAATTCTATAAGAATTCTTTCTTATGATCAACTGTATAACAGGAGTGAATTTGGACATCTTCGCACATGTTTAACAGGAGCGGTCAACGCCTCTGGTTGTCTTCTACTCCGGACCGGCTTTTTCTTCGTGTCGCCTCGGGCTCGTCGTTTTTTAACATTTGACAATTATTCGGCAATTTATCAAAACGTCCGCACACAATGGTCCACAGCGAGTTTCGCGCAAAGGAGATGCCTAACGGTCTTTCCTTTGTGAGTCCTCCATGTAAGCGGTGTTCGAAAAATACTCGATTTTGATTTTCGTCCTTAACCTTACACTTTAAACATTTATACACTAATATCACAGTTTTATAAAGGAAAAAATGTGTTTAAACAAGTAAAGATCATATTGAAAATATTGAAAAACGAAAATTTCTTTATGTGGCAAAGTAATTTTCCATAAAAATGTCTAACAAACATATCTTTCGAAAGATTTTACTGCACAGTTTTTCTAAAAAAATCTGTCTATTGAAAAGTAAATACTAAACTAGGAGTTACGACTTTAGGACAAACTATAATGACAACTAATGAAATTCTAAAGGTGTTTTCATTATCATGATAAAAATTGCACACAATATAAATAAATGTAATCTTGTTATTTATATAATAAAATACTCATCAGTGTCACTTTTGATGATCGGTAGGTTTAGTGTTAAAATAAAAACAACAGCTGACCATTGTCGAGCCTAACACTGCGAGAAGCTGCAATCTCTGTCGATGAATGATAAAATCATGGTGTATATACGGGAATGATTTTGCTACAGCTGTGGTTGGTGGAAAAATTCGAGGATGAGGCAGCAACAAAAGGTGGACAAGTCGAATAAATCGCGGCGTTGGCTTTTAATCAGCTCGTTCGCCTAAGGTACTCGGAAGATTCGCCCGAACTCCTCTCGGTCGCAAGAAATTTTTCTCTGGGGGCAGCTCTTAGCCAGATAGATGATCCGAACCCATCAGCTGGGCTTGCCACAATGTATTCCTTACAATTACAAGCAAACCCTGGGGAAGGTTGGCTTTAATTCCTCTCGTTTCGCGTGCACGTTTGCCACTGCGGAGAATATAATCGTGAACCGTCGCCAATTAGCGGAATACGTCCGGAAATACAGGCACTAATTTCACGAGTCGTCGCCATTTGTATACCTTCGCTGATTGCCGAACCAGTAATTTGCTCGTTCACGTGCGTTCTCTTCTTATCTATCTTGTTAGTACAACGCAGACTATTTGATTATTGTCTGTCAGTGTTAATTAGCGGGTATTCTTGAACATCATTGTGCGAGCCATTGAAGCCTTTCGATCTTGGTCGATCTAGATCGCTTGCTGTCTTCAATCGCTTTCGAAGCTCTCCTTTTCTTTTCTACTTTCAATCTCTGAGCGTGGAAATTAACAAAAATTGTATGGTAACTATGCACAGTGACGTGTTTATTTTATTAAGCACGTTTTTGCATTTATTCTGCATTTGTGACGCAATGAACAGGTCAGAACAGTGCAAATGTTTACGAATAAATGTTACATAGAAATGTTTAAGAATAAATGTTACATAAAAATGTTTGAGAATAAATCAATTTTCTCTGTAGCTTCTGCAATCCCACTAATACTGTCAAGTTTTATTTCGCACATAAATGTGCAGTCTATTGATCATTTAGCTGGTTGTGTAATCGAGTGCAATAAGATTAATGGATCCAGATAAAGTGCCACTAAAAGTGTACTTGTAAAAATTGATAAACTGCCTAAATGGAACTAAATATTGCCATTAGTGCAATCATTAAAAGCGTTCGCTCTCCGAGTGTTATATCTAGCAATATGAACTCATTGCCGTATGATTTTGCAACCACGTTTATAACAGCCATTTTATGGTTATTAATTTTCTAGCATGCGCACGTTTGCTTTTACGTTTATGCCAAAGGTCAAGCATTATTAACAGGAAGATTAGTATCCAATTTCAACTTCATGCCCACCAGGCACTAAAAGTGACTGGCACGCGTTGCTTTATAAAAATAACAAGATTTTTATTGTAATACGTGCTCGGATAATAAAATTTCGAAAACTTTCTCGTGGAAAGTTTCTTGTAATGCCAATGATAGTCGAATAAAATATATAAACGTCATTTGACCGTTGGCGGTAGGTTTATTGTTAATAAAGATGGATGATGGATTGTTTTATTAAATTCGATGTGAAATAATGAAAAGTCAATATTACATAAAACAATAATATATAAAATAAAACCTTGTGCACATCAATTGGAAGGCACAGGGGCTAAATAAAAATATTTTTCTTTCATTAATAATTTTACTATGTTGAAAATAATATGTCGATATTCTTAAATTCTCTTAATATTTCCACTGTTCTGTATTTCATGCAGTCATTTTCGCGATGGATGCATAAAATGCGCAGTCTAGCTGTCTCTGTTACAGATAAGTGGCGTTCACACAACCCCGCAATTTACTTAACTATAGTAAAATTAATGTTACAGTCCGCGGTATATTCAGTAATATAAATAATAGTAAATCGTTTTAATATTTCGTGAAGGACGTTGCATTTAATGAAACATTTGAACAATAAAATCGAGCAGGGAAACAAATGGTGATAAAATATTAACGCATTTACACAAAAATATGAAGTGAACCGAAAAATCAAGTGATGAAAATGAAAGGAAGAGAGATTGATTAAAAAACGAGGGATGTAGGCGTAAGACGGTGCAAGGAGCGTTGCATATAACAAATTTTCGGACACCAGGTAGACAGATATCCATGGCACGGAACGTGCTTCCGTCGGAAAGAGAAGCAAAGCGAGTGCACGGCTCCCAAGGAGCGGTGGAACAAAACTATCTCATTGTGTGTTAATACGTTTTGCCGCTGCCGCCTCGGTTTCAGCGGCGTGCAACTGCAAGTATGCACCGCACTGTTGCAACGCAGCGAGATCGCAATACCGCGGCATTAAGGTTTCAATTAAAAAAGAAAAAGAACCGGGAATGTGACGTATAGATCGAGGTGGAACAGGTGAGCAGCATTTGTTGTCGGAAATTAAACACCGGAATAACCGGGCATGCCGAAGAAACAATACAGCCGAACGTTAAACCACCAATGCATAACTGATATCGCACCTGGGATTGTTTATTATCGAGCTTATGGACTTACTGCCAGTAAACTGCCGATATTTATACGGATTTTTTCAAGACTAATTCACGGAAATAATTCAGTGGAGGTTAATAAGAAAAAAGAACGTCGATCGATGCACACGTTTGTTAAAATTTGTATCAGCATTTGTTGTGAGTTTATAGAAATATTCAGGATAATACTTAAAAATCTGGCAAACACAATATATATTTTGCTATACGTTTATGAAAATCCACAGTCTGGTTATTAGAATTGTACATTGTGCCAAAAACACAACAAATGAAGTTTTCTTTTACTCTAACCGCAAGTTTTGTACGAATAAAAGGAGTTTTCCCATCGGTATTCGGCAGCTCGAATTTGTCATGTTTGACTGATTATAACTCGATAACTGTCCATTATTGAGCTTTGTGCCCATTACATCTTTCGTTCAGTAGATCATAAGCTACAACATATGAAAAATCCAACTGATTTTACCGGGATAGATTTAACATATGATTAGTGCGGGGTTCTTTGCTCGAATTTGTTTTTAACAGGATTTTGAAGAAATTGCCAGAGTATGAGAGCGAAGAAATTCGACGGTTCCGGGGAGATCAGTTTAATGACGATGTGCACGATATGTAAAAGCGTTGCACATATTCGAAACGGATCTCCGGCTTGTCAAAACTTTCGGAGTAGCCCTCGTATGTTTGTTTGCGCGTGAAAACTGTCAGAACATCGAACCACCTGGATCTCCCCGCTCGTCCTCTCGCACCGTTTATTTTTCATTTCAAAGTTCCTCTTGGTAGCGAGCCTCTTCTTGCCGCTTGGTTCACGCCGGAGGAACCTCTCGAGAATTCTTCGCGCAAACTCGAGTATCGGCAATAACGTTTTTCAATGATGCCGTGTAACCCCAACGGCGTGCGAATGTTGCGAAAAATTCGCTCGTCTCTCCGTGTATCGACTAACTTTTTCAGTCTTTAAACAATGGAGATATTAAAAAGATTTAAGGCCACCAGTGTATTAGTGTTTCTCCTTAATAAGATAATTAAAAGAAGAATGAAATTGTTATTTGGCTCCTGTGTCTTGCAATCAATGCAAACATTTTTTATTTTGCATAAAGATCCGCAGTCTAATGATAACAATGGTGAAATGAATAACATTCTATCAGAGGTAGTAACAGAAACGTGACGGAAGTATGAGCACAGTTAATGACTAACAAACTGAAACAAATACATAAAAAACAGATGGAACAAAAGTTCCTAAATTCCCTTTACACCTGTGAAACTGAATATAGTCAATAAAAGTTCAGTAGAGAGTGGGATGTAGTTAAAAATGGAAGTTTAAAAAAATAGATAAAATGGGGAATATTTGCAGGATAGAATGCAAAAATGTAGGAATCAGGACGAAAGGATGTTGGCGGCGTTAAAAGGGGCTGATGGTAGTGTCGAGGATAGGAGGCTGTCGTTGCGCAGCAAATTACTCGAAAATTCGCGGACCAATTTTCAGCAGATTAGGGAGGGGATGTTGTTCACAGCATCCTCGCAGGTTGAACGCGTTTAGCGGGTATGGGCGGACCACATATTGGATCATATCGTATCTTCTCACACTCCATGAATAATGCATCTTGGAGGTCGCCCCTCTGGGCCCATCGTCTCCCTTTCCTGACCATCCTTTACCGCTTACCATTCTTCCCTTCTCTTCTCTTCTCTTCTCTTCGGTTGCTCTTCTCTTCTCTCGCGCGCGCATAATACTTCGTCCAGTCGCGTTCCGAAATCTCTTCGTAATTAAAGCTGCCATATATTTTACTTTAATCGTAGAGATCGGCTTGCTACCATTGGCTACGACGATTTATCACGCTTCTGACTCGGCCCGTTTCCACCTCCTTCGCCAAAGCGCTCGCTCGATCCTCGCACCTCAAGAAGATTATAAACCCGAAGACGTATACGCGAACACGTGTAATTGCGCGATCCTAGCGGGATTTCGGTTTAACAAGCTCACAGAACCCGCGTTTCATCTTGCCGCGAGATATTTTCATCGACTTCGCAACTGTTGGACACCTTTGATCGATGGTCTCCTATCCTCTGCTACCGTCAAGGACGAATCGCCGGCGATGCGTCACGATTTTAATGGAGTTGCAGGCTGCTGCGGTCTTTGCTACTTTTGTATTTTACGGGAAAAGTTGTTTCCGAGTCACTTGTACCATACACCAGTGGCTCTCAATCTTGCTATTGCTTTCACTTGTTTTAAAACTGCTAAATGTGCCGGTGCTTATGAAAGTGAATTGAGTCATGTCTTCTTTCTTCGACGTATTTCTGCGTTTAATTTGGTTCACTTAATTTGCCAACAAAATCAAAGTACGCATTAAAATTTGTTAAATAGCAATCTGATGGAAAGAATGAAATATAAAAATACAATAAATCATATACGTTAAAATTTGTTAAATAGGAATCTGGTAGGAAGAATGAAATATAAAAGTATACAATTTAATAATGTTAATCTTGCATATTAGAATTCGTTGAATACAATATGAACTAAAATATAAATTGAGGAAGCAAGAAACTGTTTTATTTAATTCGAAGTTTCCTTTAATTATTTCGTAAAACCATGTAGACATTGGAGCTGATAGAGACGCATGAAATTAGGCAACATTCGGACAGATATTATCTGTGGAAGCAGTGATTCTTTCTCTGGTTCCCGGCGCCTATTTCCTCTTCTCTCCCCGTCGGATCGGTTGGCAAAAGCAGTCTGCAAAAGTGGAGGGATCCGATAGCCCTTAAATCGCAGTAGGAGCAGCAGTCCTGCTGTCACAGCCCGCGAGGATAAATCTTGGATTACCACGCGCTCCCTTTCTGCTTCGCCTTTTCTCGATAGTCCAGCTTCCTGAGTACCTGGTATATCGATCTTCCTTCTCCGTTTCATCCTTTTCGTGTTACCCTTTTCGGGTAACACGGGCTTAACACCGTCTTATAAGCCGCGACAACTCGAAACTACCGTGCAACCCCTGCGAAAGCCGCTCCTACAGTTTATGCGTTCACCGTGCTACGTAGACTGTTCGTTTAAACATTCGCTTCTCGAGCATATACGTACGTTAACAAAAATATGCTTGGATTTTTCAGCATATCGCTCGTGCTTAAGAAAATCTGGTAGTAAATGTGCTCTCGGTCAATCATAGAAAAATAAAATGTAACAACTAGACTGCAGATTTTATGCCATCACATATAATAAAGATAATTTTATATGAAATGGTTGTATAAATATCTTTACTGGAGCGCATATTATTGTATACAAGGAGCTGCACAAAGTCTAAATGAAATCAGTCTTATCATTTTTATGAGGGAACATTTACCAGTTACTTTTAAGGCTCGGTAGGTTTAGTGTTAAGAATATCGAGATATTAAAATTATCAATGTAAGAAAGATATTTTTATACAGCTCCCGTGTCTTGCAATTGTCGCACAAGAGTTATATGTTATATAACGCGCGATCCGCATTAATAAATAAGGAAGGTAAACGGGACCAGAAAATCAAAATTTTAGTATAATCGAAAAACTCGCCGTTTTTTACAGAATATGACGATTACAATGATGCTTAATAATGGCAACGATCTAGTATTTTTTAATGATTTTTCACCCCCAAAAATCGGGAAATCTTGCTTCTAATAAAAATTGAAAATAGGGGCGACAATCGAGAATCGTGGCGGGGATAGTCACGACGATAAGGAAGAGGACGCGACCGTCTTCGTTTTCTCGGGAATCCGCGAGATGCCACGAAGCTCCTGGTAGATCTAGTCAGACAGTGCCTGCCAAGAGTTCCCGGAGAGCCCGAGCCCTCTTAAATTAATTACAGGGAAAAGATCCTCGCATCCAATTCCCCTACTACCACTACAGCCTGCTATGTGTGCGTGTAGTTAGTCTCGCCTCTTCAGAGTTCAAGAGAGCGAAAGAGGGTTGTATGTATTCACCGCGTTTAGCCGAGTTGAACGGACGGAAATCTTCGTTAAGGGAGAAAAAGAGCGTCGCTGCCGAAACATTCCTTTTCGTGCCGCCTCGGACGATAAGGCATTTAAGTGATTTAACCGCGGTCTCCTCGATACCACAAAGCGCGTATCAACTGCTATTCATTTCACGCAGTCTCGATTTCAATTTCTGCCCAGATCATTAAATCTTTGATGTTTTGTCGAGTCCGGTTATAAGTGGATCTTTTAAAGGAATTAGTGTATCGATACTTTCCAATGTTTTCGATCTTCTTGCTGTTCCAAATTACACATTTTTCCGTGTAATTTTTGTATGGTGTAAAGCGAGTGGTAAAAGTTATAATGTTGCGGGCCAGACATTGTCAGTGCAAAGTGAGTAGCAGTATGGCAAAGTTCGGGGTGCGTGCGGCACGGGACAGTAGGCGGGCGGATATATCGAGCAAAGCGAAGAGGGTGGAACGGCCTATCGGTATTATTCCGACCAGTCATCGGGACTTATGCCGCTTATGGGATTACACAAGCATTAGCAGACAGCTTGTTCTCTACCATTTTGTACGAAATGCGCGATAAAGCTCAGTATTTCCGCCAATTTGTTCGCGCAAACTAGCTCAAACTTTCTTCGATTCTTCTACCAGGCTTATTGCTCTTCTGGAATTCCATCTTCGCGTCAGTCGCATTATCGTCTAAATCTTAGACATTAGGTGAATATATCGCGGTTATTAATTATCGAAAACGTCAAAAATTGTTGTATAATATCTTTATAATTACACTGCAAATTTGCTAATTCTCCAGCAAAAATGTAAAATTGTAAAGACGTTAAGCAATTATTAAAAAATATTTATACCACTTCTGTTTCTTATAATTAATCTAGAAAATATTTATTTAACTTCTGTTTCTTTCAATTTAGAAAATATTTATTTAACTTCTGTCTCGTACAATTGATCTAGAAAATGTTTATTTTGCATGGAGGTGAATAACAAATCTTCAACAGCTTGAAATATTTCCAGTCGATTGTTTAAGCGATACTATAGTGACCCAGGGTATGCAATATGGTTTCTCTTCTCGAATTACCTGTTCCACAGTTTTTCAGTCTCACGATACGTCAGGTTTACGGATAGTTTGTTATACGTAAATGCTGAAAGTAACATGAGTTGGACAAAAAGTAACACGATCCCGTGGCATATTTTTAAACCGGCGAAGTGTCAATGATTTTATACCATCCCTTGCGATATGATTTCTTTCGATTCGCTCTTGTAATAACTTGTCGAAAAATTTTCATAAAAAGTTGCATCAAGTTTAAATTTATTTTACGATTTCAATTTTAATGAATACTTTCTTTTGGACTCTGTATCATGGACTCGATCACTCTCGTGTAATTACCATTACATTGATTAAGAAGGTCAAAATGAATTTATATTTTGTTATATAAAGGTTACTTAAATTCTTTCTTACAATATTCGAATAGTTTCAATGTCTTTTTTAAAATACTGAAGATATTTGAGAACTTTCGTATCGTATGAAAATTGCGAAGATAGACTTGTCACTTGAATATAAATAATGTTAATATGCCACAACAAATTGTTCTGCTACGTGTAAGGGACGTATTAAAAATACATATAAAATGATTCTAACATAAAAAAGTAAATTTTCGTCGATTGAGTTTTTTTTATAACTGCGAAAATTCAAATAATTGATAAAACAATTTTATAAAAAAAAAATTAAACCGACTTCGAAAAAACGCACTAAAAAGTATGAAATAATTTCCATTTAATTTATGTGAATACTTAATAGATGTGAATCTTTTTGCAGACGGCGCGAAATTAAAAATGTTTCAAATGACAGATGTTGCTGATTATGATTTCATTGGAATATGGTGGACTTGGACATCAGTAGGAAAGAGAAGATACATTAATATGTGAAAGCATGTAGAAGAATTTAAGGATTTTCGTAATTTCCAGTGTTGGAAATTTTTTCAATTTTGCGCCGCCTCCGAGAAGATTGTATTATATTTAAGTTCGTGTGTATTCACATAAATTGAATGGAAATTATTTCATACTTTCTAGTGCGTTTTTTCGAAGTCGATTTATTTTTTTTATAAATTTGTTTTATTTCCACACTTTTTAGTGGGACGAGCAGATTATTGGTTATTGGTTATTTGCAATAAAAACCGCAAAGAATGAAAAAAAGCAAAATATGTTTTCAAGGGACTAATCGGGAGACATGCCCCACAAAAAGCAGAAGGTTTCGTCCTGATTGGTCCATCCATCTCGGAGTAATCGGTGAACATATGGTACACGAAATAATTCATTTTTCGCAAATAAAATCATAAGGAATAAAAAAAAATGCCACATTCTTTTCACGGGACCACCCCGGGGAGATACTCTACGAGATATAAGAGGTTTCGTTCCGATTGGTCCATCCATCTCGGCGTAATCGGTGAACATACATAGAATAAAAGGCACACACAGATCGAATTGAGTAACCTCCTTTTTCGAAGTCGGTTAAAAACGATTCGAGTCCGAATTTCCAAGTCATACTGATTTTTGTCCCACTTGAAAAATCGACGTAGTCCCCGAAGGGTCAAGTAAAAAAGTAAGAGGAGAGGCTATTGCGTAAGTAAGTGACGAGTACAGGCTCCGCGCAATGACCAGAAGCTGGATAAACGGTGGTATTCCCATCGAGTAACATCGGCGTGTGTTCATCGGGGTAGAAGAAAGAGAAGATCGCGTGGAAGCGATTCGAGGGGCTTGGTATAATTTATTTAATTATATCGAATTCACGGTGAGAAGCGCGTGCCTGGAGTTCTCACGGTAGGACAATAAGGACATTCATTCGTCCCTTGGTTCGGGGCCACGGTGGCTCGGACAAGCGGTTTCTCTTAGGTCTTAATCGCTCGCCACGGAATGCGCGTTTAATGCAAAAGAGGACACTGGCGGCTTGTGTTTGACTTCGCCTGTATTTTCTCCGGTTGTCCCCGACGACATCGCGGAACTTACTTCACGGGTCGTTTCCATAGCCTCTTTCGAGTTCCACGGGTCCCGAACGAGCTTACGAAATTCTTCGTGTGTCGCCTGACGCTAATGATACCCGCGCCTCCAGCTAATCCAGCCGATTGTTCGCGCACTCGCGCCTAGATACCATGCGGAACACTATCAACGCAAGATTAAATCACTGGAGTTACGCTATCGCTCAAAAGCATGTGGACACTTGTTCGATTCTCCTCCTGGAAGAAAAGAATCTTCGAGGGATTTCATCAAATTTCATGCGACCTGCTTTATACTGTATTGGAGAATTTTATCTGAGCAATAATTTATTAGTAGGCCGCGAGTTTGATGCATTTGTAACAAAAATTATCATTTACTGCATAATTACACATTTCTCTAGGGATTATGTATTTTATTTTTTATTTCTGGACAATTATAAATTGATTTCTTTATGCCTGGACAATTATAAATTTTTTTGAACACTAAAACCAGAACACTTGTACTACAAGACTATCTGTTTACATCTAGAAAAGGCTTAGTACCGTATAACCAATTGTAGTTGTTCTAAAAGAAATTCTTAAAAATCACTTTTTCATAGAAAAGTTGCACAAGCCTCCCTTAAAATAAGTTTGTAAACATTTTCAGTGGTACGCATATTTTAACTATTTACTATTTCAAATTCTATTTTACCCAGCTCTGTGAACAATAAATATCGTCTAATAACAATCAAATAGTACACTTTCAACGGTAAGTGTCCACATAGTTTTGAACGTTAGTGTACCGATGACTATTGCACCTGGAGAATATTCATTATTGTAACGGTTTACTTGACCTCTTCACTTATGGCATGCGATGTGTCCGATTTTTAGTAACGTCGAACAGACATAACCTTTTTCTAAATAAAATGGGTGGGAATCAGTCAAATCAACACATTTTGTAATATAAGTTTTTTTTATTGTATTAGAGAAATTTAAAAATTTTTGGTCGTACGTATATTACGTCATAATAATGACGTACTGGAAAAATGGTTTGATGGGTTCGTTATAATAACACAAAATCTGCAGATCTACGAATAACGTTAGAAAGTGAAATGGCAAGAGGAGCGGAGGGAAGCTTTATGGTCGAACGCTTACAGCCGGACGCAAAACCACACTTTACTCAATGGGGTATACATCGGTGGAGGACACGTAGTAATAATACGCGAACAATGTAGGTGACGTTAGGTTCCGAACAGGTCGACACGACGAAGGGGTACCCCATCGCAGACTCTGTATGAAATATCAACCACCGTGAAACTTGAACGCCCTGAGAAACTTCGAGCCATCCTCCGTCGACTCTCGTTTTCGCTCGATCGGCAATCTGCTGGGTTCGCCAGAAATTAGGAGGCTGAAAAATCTTGGGAATTTCGATCAAAAACCGGGGAAACTCGCTGACCAGAATCCATACGGAGCCGAGAGCCAAGGTCCCCTTAAGACTCGTCGGCCAATATTCACCGAACTATGCGCGAGTATATCAGATCGCCGAGCCTCGTTGCTTTATGAAAAAGTTGTAAAATTAATAAAGAATCCCGGCCGCGGAAATCCGCAATATGGACGGTTGATTCATCAGAGGGAGACCCTATACATGGAAATTTTCGGTGACCGCGATTCTTTCGAAATTTCCGTGACACAATTGGATTTCGTGTGTAAAGAATTGTTTAAAAATACTGTAGCCTTACTCCCACAGAAGATACTACAACAATTTTATCAGGTCGCAGCGGAGGCAAAAATTTATTGTACATTTCCAAAGATCCCAGAGTGTTGAAGAGTAAATGAACTTGACTTTGTTCTAAGGTTGTAACATCTACTGAAAAATTCATTATCATCATCAGACTCCGGATTTTTATGTATTTCTGAAGAAATAAACTGGATGAAATACAAAATAGCGAAAATGTAAAGAATCTAAGGATATTGTTATGTTACTTTCATCGTAGGAAGACTATTAAGGGATGAAATTAATTTTGATTTAACCACAGCTTCCCACAATCGATGCAGCATATTTTTATTTTGCATAAAATTCGCAGTGTATAAATATCAGATTTATTCAACTTCGTTCTGAAGTTCTAAGATCTAGAGAAAAATAGATTGTTATCAAAGTGTTTACCAAAATGTTTATTCTTCATCAAAACCCGTAATGCGAACGGAACCACAAAGATCTAAACGAAGTAGAATTGTAAAGCGTAGAATTCTTAACGAAGGTTCGGGTGTGCGATTTTGTTTCAACAATTTCTTCCGCGTATATTTTGATATCGTGTATTGGCGGTAGTGTGCGTGACGTTCGTATCGGCGGATCCTGTAGCCGTGATTGTTAAACTAATATTGAAACAGACGATTCGGGAACCGCCGCTATTTATGTCCCCGTTTGAACTGGCGGACTTCCGCCGTGGGATAATACGGTTAACCACGCTGGCCATTAGTCTTTCCACAATCGATACACGCCGGCTGTTACGGTGAAAATCGACGTCGATTATCATCCAACAGCTTCGACTGCTCTCGTCCACCTTTCTCTTCTTCATTCCGCTATTCTAACTTTGAACTAATCGAAATACTAATACTGTTCGGCATTTTGTTACTCGCTCGACGATGCCCTGCATACAATTACCGACCAAATCTATTTAATACCACGGATATCGAACACTTAACATCGACTAATTTCCTGGAAAGAAGGAACAGTGTAAATATCAGGTCGTAAAGTATGAAATTTGACAAACGTGTTTGAAATTTGTGTTTTATTTGTTCATTATTGGACTATAAGATTCTCCATATAATCTTGAACTCGAAAGACGTACAGTAATACGTAATAAGATTCGGACACGTTTAAAAAAACGATAACTTTTCTAATATGGGACCAGGCGACTCGTTTTTTTTTTGAGAAGTTAGAAAACTTAGTTGAGAAATTTTGGAAAAATTGCAATTGGTCGGGAGTGTAGAGGAAATACCAAAATTTGTTATCTGTAACTTCTTTATGCGGATCTTATAAATCTGTGTCAATTATATACATTTTTAAAAATACATCAAAGTTGGCCACTAGGCTGTAACTATAAATTATAATTATACAGAAGTTTAAAAATATTTTCGTCATTACACTACATCATTATTTCCTTTCATGTATCTGTTATAATACAGTTATAATACATTTACAGATACGTAATGATTCGTCTGCTGAACGCGCTGAAAAACATGTTTGATCGAAATGCAATTTACGGGTGAATAAACAGCAAAAATTACACTTTCAAGCATATACATATTCACGTTTAATGACCTATCAAATGTAAATATTAATTGCATTAATTTGAGTAATGAAACAAGAACGAAATAACAATTTTGTTTTTTATTCGATGGTGAAATATATAAACCTGTAAACGTTCCATAGATTTTTCACGTTGTCTTCGCCTTAATTTGCAATTAGTAATATAATATAGTATCATCGCTTCTTTAGTTGTCAGTTTTAAGGCTTGCAAAGAAGGCTTAATAATTGACAGATCCTCGGTTACACAGTTCGTTACTTCTTCAATTCTGTGGAGTATTAAAATCAGCAGCAAATAGATTATGCTTGTCTGCAAACCACATGAAAGTTTCTCTAATTAGAAGCATTAGCCGGTGAACGATATCGATCTTATGGTTCCCGGGATTCCTGCTGCGGGTTGTATCGCTCCCCGTTTTTCCAGCTCGATCTCGTGCTCGCAGCGTTGGATCTCACGCCGGGAACTGAACCAGCTAAGTTGCCGCAACACAATCCACTCTCCAGTACCATGTCTGAACGTCTCGTCTTCTACTACTTCTTCTGTTTTACAGTAACTGAGCTCTCCCCCTTTCCTCGGCGCATTGCTCATTCTTGCGAGAGAGTGATCCCGTCCCTTCACACACGCACTCGCCTGTCTTCGTATCGTGCACCTGCAACACGCTCAAATCGCGACGCATTGTTACGTTTTTCTAATCATTAGACTGCGGTTTTATGCATTTACATATGACAAAAATGGGTATGCACAATTTAAAGCAGTGGACATAATAAAAAGATTTAAAGACATCAGCGTATTGGTTTCAGCTTAATCAGATAATTAAAAGAAGAAAGAAATTTCTATTTCACTTCTGCGTCTTGCAATCAATGCAAACATTTTTTATTTTGCATAAAGATCCGCAGTCTACTAATCACTATGGAATATTTCAATCTCGTCTTTTATCCCCCCATTCCCAATTTATTTCAAACAGTTTTTCCAAAACGCAGTCATTAGTAAACTGCGGATCAAAATAAAAATTGTCTGCATCGATTGCAAGAAATAGAAACTAATTTCAATGTTATTTCTTCCCTTAATGATTTTAATACAGGAGAAATCATATATTGACATCTTCAATTTTTTTAATTTTACAACAATTTCGAATTTCATCTACTCAATTTTGTGTTATAAATGCATAAAGGTCCGCAGTCTAATCATTAGACTATTCTATGCTGAAGTAGAAATCTGTGAAACTATACAGGGTGTCCCAAAAATGTTGTTCTTCCTTGTAGGGGGTGATTCCTGAGGCCGTTTGAAATAACTTTTTCCTTTACAAAAGTGTTCTCGTAAAGGAAAAGTTACTTCCAATGACCTCACGAATCGCTCCTTTCTAGGAAATTAATCATTTTTGGAACACTCTGTAGAATATAGTAGATTCCCGCATACCGTAACAAAGAAAGAACTGCTTAAAAGGACTGCGCACATGTATCTCCTGTGGTATAGCAAGCGTACAGACTTTTTGAAAAGAATTTTTGGGAAGAAATATTTGGTCTGGCTGAAGAAAGCGTTTAGACCCAGAGACAGACAAAGTCCAATACTTTCAAGATTTTAAAATAAACCAATTTAAAATACTGATAGACAGACTGCAAATCTTTATGCAACCAAAAATTGTTCGCATTGATTGCAGGACACAGGAGCCAAATAAAAATTGGATTCTTCCTTTAATTATCCTATTAAGCTGAAACTACTTCATTGATGTCCATAAATATTTTTAACATGTCCACTGTTTTAAATCGTACCTGCCTATTTTTGTCATAAATCCTAATCGAAACCTAATCGTTTGAATCTAGAGAGTGCCATAGTCATAAAGTGAAAAGTAGCATCGTATCAGCAGTCTCAATATTAACACTAATCTCACCAAGCCCATAACATAAAAGTGATTTACTTCAACTTTGCACGCTTTTCATCATAATGCGTGCTTAAATAAAGAAGACATTCATGTCATTTCCTATGAAAGCGTTTTTATAAATTCAATAACTATACTGTTTCCTTGATCTCGATCGACAACTTGTTCATAACGAATGATAATGTTTCCAGCGGACTGATTCGATCTGATGCTACTACTTAAGCAATTTTGCAAAATTCAGACCAATTTCAAGAAAAATTTTCATAGAATTATATGAAAATTATATGAAAATTTTTCTTGAAACTGGTCTAGATTGAAAACATTTTTGACCGAAACGTAGCATCAGATCGAACCAGTGCACTGAAAACATTATTATTCGTTATCAATAACTATGGCATAGAAAACCGGTCAATTTCAGACCGTGGAAGGTTTAGTGTTGAACATCGCGTTGAAATGTTTCCTTATGTCGATCGTAAATTGTTGCTAACAAGATTTTCAATGATTTTCAATTTGCAAATAGTGGTTATATTTAACAATTGATCGAACCGTGCGCTGAAATCATTGAAAGTCTCGTTATCGCGTTGAAACCTACGGAACAATCGTGCTCGGTGCATCGATCTCTCCGACCCGCGCAGAAGAGGATCGGGTGCGGCAGTCGTCGCGGCAAACAAAATGCGTTTTATGTAACAATTACCCGCAACAAAGTCTCCGCATTCCCCCGGGGGGAGTGTCCAATTTCTTGCGAGGAAGACGACGGATCATCTCGCGGTGGATAGACGACGTCTGGGACATCTACATGAATGGAGGGCGGAGAGGAGAGGCGAAGCGAGGCGAAGCTGAAGAAGAAGCGGTGGAAGAAGAGAAGAAGAAGAAGAAGAAGAAGAAGAACCGGGGAAACAACGGGAAACAGGAGACCGCCCTAACATGGTGCACGAGACGATTCCGAGGCATGCGATTGTTGCGCATCATGATCACGGCAGCTGACAGTCGATCCTGCGATCTTAATCTGGTCAACATACTCGCAAGTAGGGAAAGAACTGCTCTCGGGATGGGGGATTGGGAACGGGGGAGAAGGAAAAAATCGGTAGCTGGTCGATTGAGAGGACGGGAATCCGTCTGTCGGTTTATACGGCTGAGAGACCGGATCAAGAAGCCTTGAATAATTCATCGAGAAAGCGAGACTCGCTGCTGCTTCAGCTTCGACGCAACGACTGACGTTCCGTAGCCTGTTTGCACTGTTAGTTGATTCGCTCACCTCCTCGCCTCGGCTATTTCTGACACCCTGCATCACCCTCTCGTTGCTGCTGTTCACCACCATACGACTTTTCTTGCCCGGTGAAAACAATGGCGATTTTTGACCTAGCTCTTCTGCCGTGGAAAGCTTGTCCGGCAAAAGGCGAATTCCTCTTGGCTAATGCGATGGCTAAACACCGTATTGCAGCTGGCTACGGTAGGAGCTGAGGGCTCTTCTGATGCTGGAAGGTTTATGGGAGTATTTAATTCTTGTATTTTTATACGATTATCTTATTGATTCGGAAGGATTCAGTCGAGTTCTTGAGAATTTTGTTCATGGTGTAGTGTGTAAAAAGAATCCCCCCACTACGGGAACTCGCCTGGCTAGCAGGACAACTTAGTTTGACTAGTGCAACAACCAATATCTGGTTGCAGGGGAGCTGAGGGTCCTTCTGATGCTGGCTTCAACTGTGGTGGCTCAGTAGAAGGACTCAGTAGAGTTTTGGGAATTTTGTTCAAAGTAATATAGTTTGTGTTAAACCTGAGTGAACCTAACTATTTCAAACACACTATGGAGGACTCACCTGGCTAACAGGTGAACTCGTGTTGGCTAATGGGAGCTTCTTCTGATGCTGGAAGGTTTATGGGAGAGCCAAACTGTGATGGCTTCTTTTTTTGAGAAGATCTATTGGACAATTATCTAGCTAGGCGAATGATTTGATTTGGTGATTCAGAAGGATTGGATAGATTTTTTGTGACTTTACTTTAATTATTGGAACGTGATTATGTCAGCCGTACTGAATTGTAATGTCTTTTTAATTGTACTTTTTGCAGTTTGTGGCGGAAAGTTTGATGAAACTTTTGTTATATAAAATGAAATGTTAAATACATTTCGAGAGATTTAATTTGCGAAATATTCTGCTGCCTACGAATTATTATAATATATTATAAAAGGGTTGTTTTCCATTATGAGCAACAGTTATTCATTTACCAACATTTCTGGAATTATCGTGAAATTGCTGTGACTTTAGAACAACTCACTATACTTTCTTAAAAAAATATTACAATACATATTCTTGAAATGTATAGCATCAAAACTAGCTTTGTCTATTTTTGAAAAGTGTTGGGATATTTATTGCTATTAGTATTACGCTTTTTTTTTTTTGCAAAAAGTATGTTCAAATTATTGGAAAACTAAAAGCCATAAATATCTTAAAAGTGCTCCGGGTGGGCGTATCCAGCTTTTATACGATACTACACAAATTGAATAATACACCTAACAAATTTACAGTAAAAATGCTTCATACCTTAAAAAAATTCCCGAATGCCACCCGATTCTTTTACCGTCACATTAAGCATCTCCCGTCGACAACAAATCCGATTGCGTTCCTGGAACGGTCGACGTATTTTTAATTAACTAAATTGTCGATTACCGTTCTTTAATAAAGAAATACATTTTTCCGACGGGAAAGGTATTTGTCGTGCGAAATGAGTTTTCAAAGAGCTCATAGAATTTCTTCGGCAACGAAGAGAAAACCACCCCAGTGTTTCGTGGCACCGGTTAAGCGTCTACATCCGGCACGGGACGGTACGAGGAGTGGGGTGGGGGGCAGACAGGTAAAGAGAGGCGTCTTTTGAGGTTCTTTTCGCCGCCTAATTGTATCGGGTGTCTTAATCAGCGTGTAAGCTCCTAAAGTCAAAGGTCTTGAAAAGGAGAACGAGGAGGAAGCGTCATACTCTGCATCTCAAAGGCCGAATTTAAAAGCCGCGTTAAGCCTCCGACATTACACTCGATGCATTTACCCTCCCCGAGCATGAATTTAGATTGTGACTTAGGCGTTGCGTGTGCTCCTTGCCACGGGATTGAACCCCGCGGTAGCTACCTATATTCTAGCTAGCTATTCTTTTCTTTATAATCCTGCAAACTTCTCACAACGGAAAATTGCTCGCGAAGGATTCCGACTTTGTTTATTCGTAGAATTTTCTCATATATTTTTTTAAATTGTTAGAAGGATTAAATTTTCAGGAGCTATGTTTTATTTAGACCATTGTTCGATTGCAAGACAATACTAAACTGTAGTCATTTGGTTACACGATTCTTTGAACTGTTAGGACATTGAATTGTTGGAAGGATTTAATCAGACAGTGCTTAATTGTAGCCTTTTTGTGATTATTCTTCGAACTGTTAGGAAGATTGAATTGTTAGGAGGATTCAATTTGGAACACGTTTGTTATTCTATTAGCGTATAATGGAGGTTGTACTGCACTTTGATGAACCAGTTGTCCACGTGGAACAAGCCTAAAATTACTGGCGGCTACTATAATGGAACTGATATTTTTACGTATTAATAACAATCGAGAGCGCGGGCATTCATTTGTAGGTTTCATCTAATGAATATGAATTTAAGCTGACGGGTTGGATCTGATACAGGAAGGGTCTTTGATAGAGACAACCGACCGCCACGTGCTGCCTATACACTAAAAACCAATATAATCCGCGTCGAACGTAATGACAATGCCATCTATATTTGATCGCAATAATGCGCGCTTCCAAAGACGACGGGCAGGATAAAAATATCATACGTTTAATACTCTGCCGAACGATATCGTAATCTGTTCGTTTCATCTTGTTCATTCACGTTGAAGAGGCAGGTCCGCTTTTAAGCCTCACCCATTGGCTTCCCAATTTCAACGTCAAGGGTAGTCTTTATTACAACCCTGTAATTAATACACAGTGTCAAAACGCGAGAATACACACGAACGCGTACGTTTGATTTCGAAAATCCATCGATAAGTAACTACGCGTGATATCCTATTCAAGTAAACGTTTATCAACAAACGAGATTAAATTAGCGATTATTCGACAAAATAGAAAAATCTGCAACTTCGGGTTGGTGTAGATTAAATACTGTTTACTGTCTATAAAATTGTAAGAAAATGTTAATGAAATAAGAAAAGTTTATCATCTTAATTGTGCGAGATTGCATTACGATCATGATTGAAACAATACTAATTTTAACAAATTTAATGTAGAAACATCTTTGAACTTGTACCATGATAGATTGTATGTAGAACTGTAAGAAAATGTTAATCAATCTCTCTTGTTTCGTTGAGAATACAATTTTTAATCTTCTGGAATGATTTCCGTTTTTGAGTACGAGTATCGTGAATATCTTAGATCAAATTTTTCACTAACCAGAAATATTACTAATCTTGATTTGATTGAATGATTAAATTAATCTTAAATTTGATTATATTAAGTGGAGTGTTAGAAAATAATTCTGCGTAGAGCTGGTAATATTAAATAATGTGATTTACTGTTAATTATACTTGAATAAAGAAATAGGACATTCAGAAACTTAGAACATGCAGATTCCTTTACAGCAGTTAATCTGAATCGAGATTGGTGATCTAGAAGAATGATCTTAACCCTCGCAAGGCGGATGCTTCTGGCGACTTGATGTTAAACATTACTATCTAATTCCAAATATCCGTAATATTTTATATATTTCTTAACCCACTTCTTCAGGTTCTCTCAACATTGATCCAATAAACAAATGATTAGAATTGCCCACAGAAAAATTCGAATTTAGATGGAACGTTTATAACACCGGGTCCAGATGGAAGGTTTAAGATGATCTTTTCTACACGACCAATGCGGTTTAGCTGTGCTGAAAGAGAGAATTTGCATGAACCTTGTACTAATCTATATATAACATGTATTGTATTGATGATGACGATGACTGATGACCGTTGTTATGTGGGTGATTCTAGTGGGGCCTGTGTTCGGGGGCCGATGCGGCGCGGAGGCGCTCGGGCTGGGGTTAGGGTTGTCGCTGGGCCCAGCCTACAGATTCGCTCTGCCCCCGGGACTCGCTGCCAAGACCACCCGCTGCCTTGTATTCGACCAAGGTAGGCCTACCAGCCATCTTCATTAACGCCACATACCATCCCCAATTGACAAGACTCATTAACCCTCTCGTTAGGCTTGTTCAACTAAACTTTCACTCCTTTTTCCCGTTAGGCGTCAACTGAACCTCTCTGGTCCCTTGTTTCCTTCGTTTTCAGAATTTCCAGGGATCACGCAGCTAATACAGGGCTATCAAAATAGAACTATACAGGGTGTCCATTATCACCTTGATTATTATTATTATTCGCTGCGAGAAATGTTTTGATGGAGATTAAATAGCTCCAAGAGATGCACATACATGGTGTCGTACATACTATTTATCTAGCCTCATGGCTCAGAATCAGACTTGGTTTTGCAATATGCGGATCTAAATTAACCTGAGCATTCATTTTATTGTCTACAAACAAAATAAAGAATGTTCGCATCGATTGCAGAACACAGGAGCCGAATAAAAATTGTATTCCTCTGTCAATTATCCTATCAAGCTGAAACTAATACATTGATGTCCTTAAATAGTTTTAACATGTCCACTGCTTTTAATTGTGAATGCCAACTTTTGTGATAAATGCATAAAATCCGCAGTCTAATGATTAGTTTAGCAGATTAGTTGAGGAACACAGATGCATCATCTTCGATCCATTAAGATCGAAAAAATGAACTTTATATTGGGATTCTATTTGTTAGAATTGATACAGATATTTTTAATTTGTATAAACATCCGCGGTCCACTTGTTGCAATTATTAAAGAAAGATAGAACTCTTTACTTGGCTCCTTTTTCTTGCAATTGGCACAGAAAATTTTATAAACAAAAATTATTAGCTAGATATCAGAGATAGATGGAAGCTATAGATAGATAGAGCTAGATGTAGCAGTCACACCGACTTCACTATAACAAGATAGCCACTGTGATCGTTATTATAAAAATCTGTGGAAATATAAGGCTAAAGGAGCATCATCGCGGTTCGACCCGACATTAGCGACCAAGCGAACGAACAACAGCGGCTAACCGTCTAATAAACGATCGATCCGCAGATCACATCATCGAACCGATATATTGAGACAAGAATATCGATTGCTCTGTTAATTTCCGCAATTCCCAGGGCTTAGAGTGGTCCATCGATCCCCGAAATCCAGCTATAAGATCGACTTGCGCGTTTGCACAGACTAAGCCAACGAGCTATGCTCATCTTCGTGTCTACAAATGTAACAAGACCGATCGCAAACAAGCTTGCACTTCCGACAGATATCTCTAGGCTGGTTTGCGACGGTAATGCGTGACAACGATCGCTCTAGCGTTTGCAAACTTGCGCGATATTAACACGTCCGCTAGCAAACCGGCGGCTAACAATAAAAGTTCTACTAACTTGAAGTCGCTCTTTTTACGAAAAAATTGCGAATTTTATCCCTCTTTGAATCCTCTCGCATTCTACTAAATTCGATGCGATATGACAGCTGAAAAATGTTTGTTATTCATTACAGTTTGATAATTCGCGGAATTTTTATTAAATTTTTTGTATGAGACAGATTTAGCGTATTGTAATTTTTTTACACAGAGGACAATTTTATTAATTGATTGAGAATTGATAGAGCAAACATTATACATTTTTCATATAAATAATGTTTCCTATAGAAAATTATATCCTTTACACTTGACTGAACGCACCGTCATTTTTCTTATGTGAAACATTTAGTTGATCGAAATTTAATAGAGGAAATATTATTTTTCGTATAAATAATGTTTCCTGTAAATACAGCGAAATTTTGTCTGTAGTAAACGAGGTACAAAGTGGTATTTGCTGAAGCTTTCACCGAGACACGGTGCAAATATACGTTGATATACATTATACATTATTAAATTTTACACGTTGATGAAAAAATTAATTGTATATGTCAAAAGATTAAAAGGATTTAAGAATGTATTATTTTCATCTTATTGAAACTTATTGCTTTTTTGCAATTAATCCATTAAATGTTCATAGTGAAAATAAAATCATCCTAGTATCGTCTTCCAAATTTTATTCTTAGTGAATGGTTTTAGAATTGTTATCGATTCTGCAAACTTGCAACACACAATGTATTGCAATTTGAATCCTCGTTTAACTTGATTGCGTAAAAATATGGTAAAAGGAGAGATCCACCTCTTGATTTAAGAACATTTTATAGTACGCGTGGAATTTTTTTCCGTAGAAGCCCCTAAATTATGCATTCGCTTGTTTCGCCGGCAAGGTGCACCCGACGTCAGCCATGAGAACGGAATTTCAAAGGCAAGAACAATGACTCGTTCCGAGCTTTCTCGTTCTCCTAGATCATCGTTGCCGCTGGAACGACAAGGATCTCCTCAGAACGGAGGTATTATTTTTCATAAGCGAGGCGTAAATGGCCGTTCCGTGTGATTGCATGGATCCTACCGGATGAACGCGTTCCTGGTTTTACTTTAGTTGAAACGGAGAGGGTAATTCCAACGATCCTCGAAACACCTTTTCTTCATCGCGCTTTACGCGAGCCAAGTGCACGCGTCTAAAACGGCCCACAGATTATGTAATTTATCGTACAACAAATCGTACGAATTAATTTGTTCCAACCGTCTGAAAGACAAGAGCAACGTTTGGTGTGCGGTTTTCCAATTGGAAGAAAACCACTCTTTTTATTCGAAATTTTCATTTAAATAAAATTTTTGCCCAACTCTGGCAGTACGGCATGCTGAAAATCTGTCGTACGACGCGGTTGGACAGGTTTAACCGTTTGTGGCCAGTTTTTAACAAGTATTAATAGTATATGGTCTTGTTACTTACCTTCAAATATTCTACTTTTAGTGTTTCGTAAATTTCCCGGCGAGTTTTGGGGACGATTTTGCCTAAATATTGAGGTGATATCGATTACTGAATTTAAGATCTTCTTCGGAACTTTCAGTGTCCAAATATCTCAGAGTAACAATCAATCTTTACAGCATATTATCAAGTATTTCGTTTTACCAAAAAGACGTTTTTATTCGTTCGACAGAAATTTTTGATACTTTTAATATTTTATAAAAAAAGATTAAACCGACTTCGAAAAAACTCACTAAAAAATGCACTAAAAAGTATGAAATAATTTCCATTTAATTTATGTGAATACAGACGAACTTAATTAAAATACAATCTTTAAAAGAAAATCCTTAAATTCTTCTACATGCTTTCCAAGTTCCCTACAAGATTTCCAAGTTCACCATATTCCAATGAAATCATAATCAGCAACATCTGTCATTTAGAAAATTTGCAATTTTGCGCCTCCTCCGAAAAGGTTGTATTGCATTTAAGTTCGTGTGTGTGTATTCACATAAATTAAATGGAAATTATTTCATACTTTCTAGTGCATTTTTTCGAAGTCGGTTTAATTTTTTTATAAAATTTTTTGTGGCGCAGGACTATTCTTTTCAAGTGAGTACGCCCGGGTGGAGTATTAAAGCGATACGTTACCGATACGCCGCGACCATAAAGAACACTGCAAGAGCCGGGAGCTTCCGGCTGGCTTGAATTCGTTTACTTTCTATTACTACGTTTTCATCGAGGGATAAGATCATTATGCCAGTCTCCGTCCCTACTCCTGGTACCCCATGTAACGTCTTGCATCGCCACCTTCTCGTCCAACATCCTGCTCCCCTTTCCTGCAGCCGTTCTCTCTCTCTCTCTCTCTCTCTGTCTTCTACTCCCCCGCTCGTCCCGTTTGCTTCTCGCCTCTTCGCGCGACAGTAATTTTACTTAATTAAATTCCGTTCTTTCTGCCTTTGCTGGTACGACCCCTCTGGCCATCCCCGTCCTTCTATCGCCCAGTGAGGATCGTCACTGATTTTTCTCGGCTGTCTTCTCCTCTCGTCGCAGCTTCAAACGATTTTTCCACAATTTCGTGCTCGCCGGGATAGCCTAAAAGCGTTGACAACACCCGACGTCGCCGAAACTTCGGGTTTTCTCAGTCGCTCGGCGAATCAACCGTTTGCCAGACTCTAATTAATCGCTTTACACTCGTTGATTCCACGTGTCAAGCTTTTTCCGAAATATTTCTCCTCTGCTTTCCCGCGTGCTTCTTTCCCCTGTTCTACTGCGTGGGTTTTCTGCGGTGATGGTTCTTGATTACAGACTGTTTAGTATTTTTATGTACCTGGAAAAAGGATTTATGTATTTGTGAGTCTTCGTTGAGAAGATTCGTTATAGCAGAAACGCTATATAGAAATAATAATATAATGTTAGAAACAATAATGAAATCATTTTTAAAGAACTATAAAAATCTTTAATTAAATTCAGATTTATCGTTTAAATGTATTTTTTATTTTTGGAAGTTATAAACTGAATGTATATAAAGTTTAATTCAATATACTTAGAAACTAGATTTTTTGTTAAGGACATACATTTAAAATAATATATATATAATATTGTTATAATATTCCTATATATATATTGAATTTGTTTTTAAAATTTAATCAAAAGGGGTATTTTTAAAATGATTAATTTATAAAATGCGCCCTTTGACCGTGTTTGATCAAAATGAATCATATAAATGCTCAGCACTTTAAATGTATCAATATTTTTACTTGAACGCTCAAATGGACGATACATCATATCAAACTGTTCATATTAAAACGATTTTTAACAGTTCACACATTTCCAGCATACCTAGAGGTTAAACAAATTCTGTATTTTTATGAAAAAAATTCTATTGCCGATTATTGTCGATTGGAAAAGTGATGGACAGATGGAGGTTAAAATAAAAACTAATACATGATCGATTAGCAGTCTCAAGATTTTTTACATTCCAAGATAAGAAAATAAGGGGACTGAGCATAAACTCTATTGAATATTCTGAAGTATGAAAAATATGTTCCTCAGAAAATTGGATTGTACACCAAAATGTTGGGTTGGCAAGAAAGTAATTTCGGTATTTTAAGGTGCAATAAAAAAGCGAATTTCTTTATTCAAACGATGAACACTTTAATCAATACAATATTTCCTTAACTATTCTTTTTTGCAAAAGATCATCGAACAAAAGGGAAAATATCTTATTAATTAAAGTTCATTGCTTGGATAAAAAAATTGGGCTCTAGTTCACCTTAAAATACCGAAATTACTTTCAAGCCAACCCAATATTTACAAAATCAAAACTTAAAAATATATTTCACATTGAAGTAGTTATTTTGTTGAATAAAAATTGATTTATGTTGGAGTCCTTGTCAGCACTTATGCAGAAAATAAAAACTACGTTCGTAGAATCATTATATGCATTTTAGTGAAATCAAAAAATTTTATTAATTAAGTTTGTTTGCGACCTTAAAAATTTATACACGGCTGCAAAGTCGACAGTGATAATAAAAAGGTCGATCCACGAAACCCGAAGTCCAGATCCAAGAGACCGTCCCAAGAAAAAGAGATGATCGTCAGGAGGGAAATTACAGAAAGATAAGGGGTAGTCGCCATTCGGATGAGGAATGATTTACATTGAAGATCTAGCAATTGCGTACAGCAAGATGTCAGCGAGGCCGTAAACGAGGGAAAAATGTCTCTATAGTGGTTTTCGTTGGATAATGTTTGCGGGTACTCGTTAAGCGTCGTAAGTATCAAGGGCCAGGGAGAGGAAGGGTAGCTCTCCGGCAAGGACTCGGGGGGGCTTTTTATTACTACTTCATCTGCAATTAACATTTATGGACGGCGACTGTCGGCTGGAAAAACTAATTAAATATTCCACGGCACGCCGAATAGGGTTGCTCCTTTACTTACGACCTTGACTGCCAAGAATAAGGAGCGTAAAGACGAAATAAAGAGATAAGAAGTGAAAATGATAGTTAAACGCGGCTTCTTTGATTAAATAACGCGTAAATTCATTGTCCCTCGCCCCCCTCCGGCGAGGATTTTTCTTGAAAATCTCCGGCGACGAGAGAAAAGGTGTAGGGTACTCTACGATTTAATTAAAATTTTATACTTCTTTCGAAACGCGCGTCGACGTCGCATCATCGATGTGTGTGACGCTTGCTTTAACCGTCGATATTTATCCCGCTATAAAAGCTAGCCGCCGTTCGCACGCGGATATCACGCGTTAAATTAATCAAACGTTTTAAGGGGGACTCGTTTTTCCAGGATTGCCAGGGTGCGGAATGCGCCTTCTCATTTCTCGATGATACAAAAGTCAGTTTCAGTAGTCAAAAACGCTAGATAGAAAGTCGACTTAGGCTTCTATCGCCCTCAAAAGTTCTATTTTCTCGTTTACGAAGCGTAATTCGCATTATTCGGCAGCGTAATTTGTGCAAAATAAAAAATGCCTGCATCGATTCGAAGACACAGAAGCTGAATAAAAATGTCTTTCTTCTTACAATTATTTTATTAAACTGGAATTAATACGTTGATGTTCTTACATTTTCAAAATATGTTTCCTGTTTTTACTTTTTGTTTGTTTGTAATTGACATACATTGCCTTATATAATAATTACAAAATTGCATTTATTTAGACTTCGTACCAGTTTTGTTAAAATATGTAATTCAATATGAACTTCAAGAAGTTTCCTAAAAAAAAGTTTCTCAGAAAACCATATTTATAATTCTAACATTTCTGAAAGAACAAATCAGGAGAGAGCAAGTCATTTTGACTCATCCGGTAGTTCTAGCGTTAAATTGTACATATCAATTTTGGTTATAAAAGCATTAAATCCGCAGTCTATCCATTATAATACTATTCGGAAGCATACAACTGCGCATGTAGCATATGCTGCCGAATAATTCAAATTACACCTCATAAACGTAAAAATAGGACTTTCGAGGGCGATCGCGGTCTAGATTGATCTTTTATCTAGCGCTTTGGCTACTGGAAAATCCCATCTTTGTATTATATTATCGAGAAACGAGAACGCGCGCATCCCGCACCCTTGCAATTCTGGAAACGATTCTACCTTCAACGTACGCTGATTGCGCATATTATTTTCTATTTCTATATTATCTGTTTCAATTTCATTGTGTAATATTCAGATACTGTTCGGTAATAATAAATATCGCCCGGTAATAGATGAAACGCGCCATTTATCAGCGCGCGGGACCGTCGTGATATATTTACGTTAATAAATTTTTTCGACTCGTCCGACCAATGTGAATAGTTTGATTTATTTTTTATCCGGAGCCGATTCGTTTTAATCGTTAGGGCTTTAAATAAGTATTAAACACGAGACGTATATCATCGGGGAACGGTCATTTTTGTTTCCCCGTCGTGTTTTATACACGCGTGGCCGATTTTTTATTCGTTCATAAATTTACATAATGGCGCAGATGATCGTTACGATCAATCCGAAGTTATCTGTTAAAGACATTTCCGCCTGTCGAATTTTCCACCGTGTTGCATATCTTTTTTTATCGGGCCGATGTATTATCGAAATGAATAGCTGTCTTTTTTTCGTGCCCGGCTGCACAGCTCGGCTGCAGATTAATTTTTTTAAATTCCACGGTAAATCAGAATTATTTCTTCGAGTGCTTTTATTCGGGGATATAATAATACGCGGCTCGCGCGATTGTATTGTATAATACTCACGGTAATTACGTCCCATCGAACGTTGCCAAAATTGTTTTCTGCTGAAGAAATTCGGTCGCCGATTAACATTAAGCTGTTGCAAAATAAGATTTTATTTTCGTAACTCTTGTGTACAGCAAAAACATTATTTTATAAAATTGAATAAAAGACAGAATAAAAAAAAAATTGAGATTAAAATTAACATTGAAATTGAAATTAATTCTGAGACTTGAAGCACTTACAGTGGCTCACGAAAGTATTCGAACACCCTTTGAAACAAAATAACTTTTTTATAATTGTACCAAACGACCTGATTTTTGATAATCAATTAGAATCATTGGTTTATGAAATGATATGCGAAAGAGATTTTCCAAAAAATTGTAATTTACAAGGTTACATGCAAAAATAAAAAAGACATGTTTAAAACTTTTTTTATTAGGGCCCTTAAAGAAAATTTAAAATATATGTTTTGTAGATCTGTGTTAGTTATACTCATGCTGAAAATTTCTTGTGGATTTTAAGCAGAAAATGATCAAAAGTCGTGTAAAACTACGATTTTCAACATTTTTAATCGCTTGTAGCTCGTGTGTATGTTACTCGATTTCGATGAAATTTTCAGCATGTGCATAACTATCCTTGATCTACAAAACATATGTTTTAAATTTTCATTAAGGGCCTAAATAAAAAAGTTTTAAGAAATGCCTTTTTTACTTTTGCATGTAACCTTGTAAATTACAATTTTTTTGAAAATCTTTTTTGCATATCATTTTATAAACCAATGCTTCTAATTGATTCTAAAAAATCAGGACGTTTGGTACAATTATAAAAAAACTTGTTCCGTTTCAAAGGGCGTTCGAATACATTCGTAAGCCACTGTATATGTACAACCAAGTTTTCATCGCTTTTTGCGCGGTCTTTTGGATCACATATCTATCGTGTGAAAAAAGAATTGCATGTACTCGGAAACAAATAATCTATCCTATTATACTCGCCTGTCTGCAGCAGCGGCAAGATAGGTTACCCCGAAATTCGAGGCATAGAAGGCGCGCCGTTAAAAGTCGCGTGAGAACGCGGCGCGATTTGACGAGAAGCTGCAAAAACCCGGTACTTTGGTTTAACGCGATTACGAGCAGTACCACAGAAAGGCCGCTGTACTAGGAAAAGCAGTAACGCAGGACCAAAACTGGCCACGGGGATATTAAGGCCCAGCATAGTAGCCGTTAAAATTTATATATTCCTCGGCCCTGCCGGCCGCGCAGACCTTTAAAAAATCATTTCCGCCGGCCTATCGTCGCGAAAAGGGCCCGCAGCCCACGTTTAATCGACGATGTTCTCGTGTCGAAAAACCGCCACGCCAACGACGGCTTTTACGCGGCAATACTATATAACAAATTACTCCGACGATCCTAATGTTCGCGTTACGAGTACTCTGTTATACTCTTTTCCTTCGGGTTATGCTTCCTTGTGATCTGGTTTCTCCGCTTACCGCTGCAAATTCCGTTTCTTTGTGCAGATCGAATTAACGTTGTAATTTACCACGTTTGCTTGTCCGTATTTCGCATTTCGTTTAAAGTTGGTTGAACTGTTTTTTGAAATTACATGACGTTCGGGAAATCGGCGACCTTTTTGCAGGCTTTGAATTTTTCGCGAGAATTGCCAGTTTTATGAAACCCTGTAATGTCGACCTTACAATCGCTTTTAACAGGCTTTCTGTTAAAATTGTAAATAGTAAAATACAGAGTCGCCAGATGAAGACTTGTGTTCTCACTCTACCTTCCACTTCCACGACGCTAGTCTTTGTCGTGCGTGTGTCACGGATGTCACGTGACTGTTCGGTACTGGTAGAGAGGGGGTAACCTTTCCCCTAACTCCTTCCCTGGAAATGCATTTCTTCAGAATAGAACCCGAATGAAGCCTAATGAATAAATGAGAACACGTAGAAAGACATCAAACATTTTATATGTATTATCCAGAAACAAATAGGGGATGAATTTTCATTCCTGAGGAACGTATGAGGGTTAAGAAAATCCTGTCATTTTCAAACCACTTTGTTTGGAAGATTTATAATACAGGGTGTCCTAGTATTGCTGGTACTAATACTATATGTATATATGTATATCCGAGCGGTGGATAAGAGCAGCGCGTTCGCGCTTTCATGTCGCTGGCAGCTGTCCATCTCGCGGCGAGCAGAGAACTAATCTCCATGTTTGGGTCGCGCAGCAGTTTATTTCTTAAGAAAAAAAAAAAAATAAAAAACGTGCGACAACACGTGCGACGCACCCATCGAATCGACGAGCGGACTACCCTTATGAATGGCGTCATTGGTGACCGTAGACAATGTCACAAGGAATTTCTTTGACAATTTCCCCACTTTTCCACCCTTAACCATTCACGAAAAACCGAGGTGACAACCGCAGTACTATTTTGACCGTGGTTGGAGTAACTTCTTCCCGTTCGTTGTCACAATTTTGGATGATGTGTTGTGGCGTGCTTCAAACTTATTCGCGCAAATGGCAGTGTCCTGTTGATCCGACGAAGGTACAAAAGATTCTGAAAAATTTGTAAGTACCTATACTTAACACTAGTATTTTATAACCCAGGATTAATATTCTTATGTATAAAAAACTATACGCGTGGAAAATCACGCGCGGCAGAAGTGAAACTCCTTGCAGTGTAGTAATGTTTAGAAGTAAATTAAGATTGGAAATGGTAAGTAATCCTAATGAAGCGACAAGATCAGGAACTACTAATACAAAAAAAAAATATTGAAGCTACAACAAGATCAGGAACAACTAATACAAAAAAAATCATAGAAAAATTTTCATTTCAAAAATAATGAACGATCAAAATTTGCGACGCACGGAAGGGGAGAGCGTATCGGAAATGCTACGATCTTTGTAGCTTCAATATTTTTTTTTGTATTAGTAGTTCCTGATCTTGTCGCTTCATTAGGATTACTTACCATTTCCAGTCTTAATTTACTTTTAAACATTACTACACTGCAAGAAGTTTCACTTCTGCCGCGCGTGGTTGTCACCTTCAATATCGTGTGTACTTCACATACACTTAGTTTGTTTCCACGACCCATTCTTAATTATTGACATAATAAAATATTCATTTTCTTCAGTTTTTAATGTACCAAACGAGGAAAAATAGACGATGTGCTATCTTTTTGTCCCGGAGTGAAATCGAATATTTTGGAGTATCCGGAAACGAAAAAATTGATGAATTTTCATCGTGAGGAGAATGTCGGGAGATCAAAGAAATTCGTCTCCTGTCATTTTTCAAACAGAGCTCGTACACGTGGAATATTCTCGACGGGAGCGATCGAGGGTAGGGGTTGGGAGGTGGAGGAGGAGATATTTATAGAAAGATTTCAGAAATGTGTTCCTGCATATTTTTGCAAATGTGAAGCGAATAATAAACAAAAGTGCGCTTTGTATTTTTCGATGGATTATACCCGTGATATTTGCACGGGCGTTTCCGAGCGTTTCAAAATTTAATCTGAAATATTCCGTGAAAATTACACGCGTTACAGAGGTCGGAGGAGCTTTGTAATCGTCGATCGAATCGAAACAGTGCAACTCAGCACGTGCATAAATTCATATTTTATCGCAAAATGCATTATGCATCGTTCCGGCATATTTTAGCTGCAGTTTTTGCTCTGTTGCGTTTCACCCCCCATTGAAATGAACCGCAGAGATTTTGCTATCCAACGTGTTTTTAATCGTGCGCGTTACAGACAGTTTTTGCGAGCGGGCCGAGGCATTCGAGCACTCTTCGAGCGCATTGTTCCTTGCATTTTTAATCATTCAGTGTATTAATCCACCTAGTTCCCGGCATTTCATTCGCTATACCCTAGTTTCCACCGTTCGCGAATAATTCAAGATCTCCTCTCTTCGGCAGTATTCTTTTTCAATAGATATTCTTTCATACACCATTCATTTTTATAATCGCATTTCTGAGGTCTTGACTACAATTCATATATTTTTGCATCGAAAAATATTTCAAACGTGAAATGCCCGGCATCAAAGAAATTATATGAAATTGCGATTCGTTTTTATTCCCTTAATTTTTTATCGCGGTATGCAGCTAATTTCAAATTTTTTAAATACCTACGATCCTTAATGTTCCCCCCACCCCTGCTCGCATTTCAACAAAATACCAAATATTGCGCAAAATGTTTTTAATAAACACGTTTGACACATGCATAATACTGTGCAGCTTATAAAATATTTTTACGCGTCGGCAGTAATTGTTTGAAGCTGTTACATTTTTCCATTTAGTTTATCGACGGTGTTATTATCAAGAAAAAATATTAATACAAAGGTGGTGGAACGTTTTCGAATGGACCAAACAACCTTTAATTTATGAATATTAAACGTGTAAAGACTTTCTAAACCAACGCGATAATTTTCGAAAATAAAATTCTGATTTTTAATTGGCCGATATAAATATACTTTCAGACGTATGTATATTTAAAAATAAATCCTGTGTGCCTACGATTGAAAAAAGTTATTCTCAAAAGTGGAAGAGTTGTGTTGTTATAAATATTGAGAACAACGATTTCAACGTATTGCAAGAAGTCGACGCGAACCAGCGACGAACCGACTGTCCTCGGGCGAAACTAATTAAATCGGTAATTAAAATCGGGAAAGTACATTGGGATGAGCGGGGCGGTAGGTATTTCTCAGACAGCGGGGAATAAAACGAGACCTGTTAATTTATCGTAATCGTTTCTAGTGACTAAGTAAGTGTGTGACGTCCTGCAATCTTCTTTATTAAAATATCGAGCAACCGGCTCTTCTCCCGCCTTTCCTTCGGCCACTTCCCTTCAGTATTTCATCCCCGACGCGACGCGACGAAACACCCTAATCTCGACGGGTATATTTAGGTAGGCGGAACGTAAAGCGCATTTACCAGCTGAAAGTGAAACAAGATTCTATTTAATTTGACTTTCTTGCACGATATATTCCCCCAGGACATACAGCAACAAACGGTTTTATTTATTTACAGAATTACGCTTCTTTGCGATACTTAAGCGGCATTTAAACTGAACAAGTACATCCTTGTCAAATTTTTATCACATTTACAGCTATTTGAATATCTACATTTTCAAGAAATAGTTTGTCGTAAATACAGATAGAACATTTTTATGTTACAAAAAGATTCGTCTTGAAATAATTAACAACATTGTTAAAATTGAATGTACAAATATTGATCTATCGAAATCAGGATCCTACAGAGAATCAAATCGTCGGTACGCGATTCAATAATTTTGAAACGTTTGACTGAAATGTTCGTCGGTTTCACACGTTTAGAGTGGCACTGTTTTTGTTCAAATAGTACGAGAGTCTATTCATTTATTGCTGAAAGTATACCAAAACTAAATGGTTCGTCCACAGCAAGTATAGTGAAACGTTCCCATAAAATGTCACCGAACAATCAATGAAATCAACTTTAATACATGAAATAAAAAACGCATTCAGACGCATTCAGGAGCGAAAATAAGCTTATGTATAAAAGTTTCAAGTAAAAAGTGCTCATCAAAAACTAATTATACAACGTAAAAGAATTTTAATTGATCAGAAGTGACCGAAAGTGACAGTAGCAGACAGTTTCCAAAATTTGGAAAATGTGCGCGACAAATGTAATTAACGCCTCTTATTTCGTCACCGGTTGCAGCAACATTTCGCACGTTCTTCTCAGGCACCAAAAAATATTTGATTTCCTCGCTGATTTTTTTGTTTCGTTCGCTCAAGACTCAACCGCATCGATCGAAAACAGTCTCGTGAAAACATATTTCAATATCCGGTCTACTTTCCTTTTTCAGCAAATACACGTTTCAATATCTATTTCCTGTATAACCTGCATTTTCCGGGGCTGTGTGCGCTTTTTTTAACTCGTTATCAGGCATATCGACAACGCGCGTCCTGAATAAAACGCGACTACCACAAGCTCGCTGCATCTCCGCTAGTTAAAGCCCTGTAACAATGTGTTTTTGTTGCTGGGGCCGTATTCTGCAGCGTACGACCTACTTAACTTTACGGAAAAGCATTGCTGCAAAAATGTGTTCAGAAAAAAATTGGTAAATCTAGTTGCGAATGGCCTTGCACATTGTCAATCACATTGTCCTATAAAAATATTGCAAAGTAGACTTATATGTATGGCAAAATAAAAGTCAATTATCAAAGGCAGAAGTTAAACGAATATTTCTTCCATTATCATTTTTGAGAAGACAAAATCAGTGTAATAATAGTAAAGAGAAGAGTATAAAGAGTAACAGCATAAAACAAAGAGTATAAATATTTATTTTCTCACTCGATTTTCTTACATAACTCTTATCAATCCAACTTCTTCGAAGAGATTAGGAACGACAAAGAAGTTCTATTCACTGCAATTGTAAATGAAATCCTAATAAAAGGGGTTGGAAATCGATACAGTATTAAATGTGATTTAATTGTGCAACATTTTTAAAGAACATCTTGCAGATCAACAACAGGTTACGTCTTAAATGGCTATCGGAACAACTATCCTAGGCCTCAACATTACCGTAGTTTCCAACCCCACGTCCTGAAAAATTCCCCACGCCCCGATCATCTGGCAGGGTTGAATTACGTTTCTAACGACGCGTATCATTAAACCCATCGATCACGCGCGCACCGCGGCACGCCGCGGCCGTATAATACACAAACTTGGTAGAATCGCGGCGCGAATAAAGCGCAAACATCCGAGACAATTCTCCGAATTCAGAGCGGCCGAGATTTGATATTGACGTTGCGCAGTATCGTTTAACTACGTTGTTCGAGGGCGATCGCGGGTGTAAAACGCGCGCGCGTCATCTTTCACCAAGGCTCGCGGGAGATCGTGTGCCGGTTCGCGGGCGAGAGAGGGTCGGTGTCTCTCGCAAACATAGCATAATCACGATACGTTGACTATTTGTCGGCGGCCTCGTAAGCAGGGGGTGTGAGAGTAGTCACACGGGGTATCAGAGAGGCGGGTAGGAGGGGAGGGTCATAGTTGCCGGCGATTGGGTGAGAGTATATTTGGTAGTATCCTGACGGTGTGCGAAGCATCGTAACAGTCGTGGTTGCCGAGCACAATCCACGTAAGCCCCTCACACACGATAAGCATTCCGATAACAGTCGCAGCCATCCCTCTCCGCGATTCCCTGACCACCGTCGAGCCCCCACGAGGGTAAACGCTTTAAATTTTCACCGATTTTCTTTAAACTCGCCACAGGGATGAGAGAATCTCCCTCGCCCCCGCCGCCACCCTCTGCGCCCACCACCCTTGACACGTGGAAAGGAAAAGGACGGAAAAGTGGATGGATGCAAAACAATCCTGGTTTTCGAGCAGCCGCAAGGCGGCAGGAGATAGCGCTGACGGATAGGGCCTGGCTTTCGGGGAGGATGGGAGCTGTTTAGAGATTTTCGAAATGATAACGCAGAAGCATGCAACCACCCAGCACCCCCCCTCTCTCTCTCTCTCTCTTTCTCTCTCGCTGTGCCTGGTTAAATCTACGCACATATGCGACCCGTAAGCGGCTACCGGGGATTCCCACTGATTTAGTTTCCTCGCCGCGCTTTTCACACCCTGACAGATCCTCTCGAACGATTCCACGCCCGGATTCGTTCTTCCCAGGAACCCATTTTCTGCGACCGATTTTTTCCTCTCTCTCTCTCTCTCTCTCTATTTTTCGAATGACGGCTCTTCTTTCACCTACTTTCCCGTCCGGTCCCCTCCTCGGCGATGGATCACTTTACTGCGTATCTGAGGGAGACGATTTTAACCGTGGTTTATCCGCAGACTGTGGATCTTTATGCGAAATAAAAATTTTCTGCATCAATTCTAAGGAACGGGATCCGAGGAAAAAATGTTCTCCTTCTTTAATATAATTATGGTGGGCTGAAAATATAATAGGAGAATATAATAGGAGAAGGAAAGATTGTAGATGAAGCAGTTTTCTATAAGAGGATAACTGTTCGGAAACAGGAAGGAAGTGTCCACTTGTATCGGTGATTTTCCAGGCTTTTTCTCATGGGACAGACTTAAAGAATTGAAACGTCGGAATGTGGGCAGGGAATGTAATTTAAATACTTTCGAGGGGTAACAAATTCTTGTAGACGCCGCGTTTGCGCTCACACAAATCCCGGTACGCGTGTCGCACGATAACGTGCAGGGGATTCCGGCCAATTCAGTTTCCTCGATTCTATTCCTTTCCCCGCTTCGAGCGCGATTTACAAACGTCGCGTTTATGGCGACCCGTGAATCTGTTTAATGCTATCGTGTTGTCAACACTTTCGCCAGAGATTTTGCCGTTCGTTATCGATAATCTCCCGCAACAGGGGAAAAAACACACATGTTAGATAGGAAATAGATGTTCGGATCGTTCTCTGGTATTTATGAGTTTCAAACATTGTGCACACCTTGTTTACCTACCACCGGAATTTCTTTGCATCATATTTATCATGAAAATATTAGGTCGGAAAGAAAGTTCTTACGGTTTTTGTTATTTTGATTTTATAATAAAAACTGCAAGAACTTTCTTTCCAACATAATAGTCATAATATCCTTTTCACAAGAAGCCCGTTCAAATATTGGGTCGGAGCGAAAATTCGTAGCCTTCGTAAATTAAAATTCAAACTTAAAATTCAGATATTTATTCGTAGATTTATGCAGTAACATATTTTCCATTCTGTTCTATTACTTTTCGCCATTTTCGAGGTAACTTCTCGTGTTATTGAATAAACATATGAATAAGTACCTTAATTTTATCTTCGAATCTTAACTTGGAAACGCTACGCACTTCCTTTCCAACCCAATACAATATTGCACAAGGGTAAGTTACCAAGCATCAGCAGCAACCAAGTTTTCCATGCATCATCGTTTACTTCCAAGTGTTCCGTCCTGGAACAAATCTTCTGTTTCTTGCCGCCGCCTGTTTTTAATCAGGTCCGCGGGGTTAAAGGTCACGAAAAAGATAAATCAAATTACATAAAATAAAAAACATTATATAAAAATATCACCTCCTAGTAAAGAATGTTGAACCCGTTTTTTTCCGTTGCTCTACGAGTAGAATTACCTACCCATGTAAATATCTTCGAGCTTGCTAACCGGCTCCCTAGCATAAAAATTTTACGTTCTGGCCCTTTCCAAAAGAAGTTTGCCGACCCCTGTTCTAGAGCATGAAGATATTCAACTGGGACCCACAGACTAGCGGTTCCCGGCTCGACAAAGAAGCCGGCCCCGAAAGAGTAGCCGCGATCTTCGGCGTTAATGGGCAGAATCGTTAGCCGGCTGGTTGGTGCGGGTCACAGAGAGATCGGCGGACTGGCGCGCGCGCGCGAGAGAGAGTGTCGTCGTACTCGTATGAAGTACTATCGTAGCTGTCGCGTGGGCAGCCGCTTTATCGCTTTAGCGTCAGATTAATAAGCCGCACGCTCGGCAATAACGCACCCACACGCGCGAACCTATACAACGTGTATATCACTCCGCGGGCTCGCACATAAAGTCACGGGCTCGCGTGCAAATAAACGCCGTTGGTGCCGGGGCAGCATCGGCAACGGCAGCGTAGAGGACGGGCGCGCGCGCGCGTGTGCGCGTACATACGGAATCGTGACCGCCGGTACACGCTGAAAGCCCTTAGTATTTATTTTATTTGGCTTATTCGTTTCCGACGGCGTTATATCGCCGTTTGCTGGAATTCAATCTCCGTTCGTGTGGGTGTGCTGCTCGCCCCCGCGCTCGTGTGCACACAGATTACGCCGTTGCTCGTGTGTACCTAGGGCGGGAGAGAGAGAGAGAGAGAGAGAGAAAGAGCCCCCCTTTCTCCACAACCCCTTTCTCTCCCGCCCCCTTTTCTCCCACCAGTCGGCCGCGTTTCGGTTGCATGCGTGTGTCTCTCTTTCGCAGTGGCACGCCTGCCCTACCCCCTCCCCCCGCGGACGCGCGCACACCGTCGCCTTTGTGTGCAAACAAACGACAACCAGAGTGTACGTGGACCCACCCTCATCCCGGTTCTCTCCTCCACGGGCTTCTGCATGACGTATGATCTTCCATATTGCCAGGGCACACAGGCTGCGCACGTACGCGCGACCGCTATCCCGTGTGCCGACGTACATGTACGTCGACCGGTGCCGCGTCGCGACGCCCCGCGTCTCGCAAAAACACGCACCGCTACCAACAACCACGAGGAAAGGAACGTTTGTCAACCGGGGCACACCGAGCGCAAACTTCTCTCTTCTCTTCTCGCACACGCCGCACCGGTTTCCTACGGCGCGCCGCCCCGGCCGCTACATTATATCTCAGAGTTACACCGTGCTTCTCGTAGTCGACTGCAAATAGCACACGGCGGTTTAATCAAAAAATCGCCAACCCCACCTTTATCTTCTTCCCCTTCCTTCCTCCGGCGAGGCTGAAAGGAAGTTATGAAGCGGAGGGAAGACGGAAAACATCGCGATACCACGCCGACCGAGATCGCCGACGGATAAATCTCGCGGGACGACTTTACTTTCGGACGCACCGCGGTCGATCTGTGCCCAGACGTGGACGAAATTCTTATCTTTCGTTGTTGCTGCACCGTTCGTCGTTTATACTTGTTCCTACACCCCATCGCGATGTCGTGGGACCGCGCTGGCTCCGCGAATTATTAACCCCTCGCACTCGGAGCAATTTTTAGTCGAAAATTAGACATTTCTTCCGAACTAGAATATTTCTTTCTCTCTCTCTCTATTCCGTATGATTTTTAAAATTTTATAGATGTGATATTGTGGTGTAGTATCTCATACAATACCTGAATGTTTAGTAATTGATAACTGTGGATCTTTAGGCAAAATAAAATGTTCTGTATTGATTGTGGGAAACAGGAATAATATGAAAATTTATTTCATCCCTGAATAACTTTATTAGATTGAAAACAACGTTTCAATCTTCTTAAATTTTTGTAATCTTTTACTGTTTCATAATTCGTTCAACCAATTTCTTCATAAATGCATAAAGATCCGCAGTCTGTTGATTAGATACTGACGCATTTAATTTTTTATGTAAACAATATTTTAAATAATGGTACAGCAATTTTTAGTGGCGCCTCAGAGTCACCATTCGAGTGCCAAGGGTTAACTCCTTGGCGTACCAATTTTCTTTACAGTTACAGTGATTAAAACGCGTGTAGAAGAGAAAAGAAAATTTATATTTTCTATATGGCTACATTTATTCTGATGCTTAAATATAGATTACAAACAAATCAAATTTTATTTCAGTTATAAAGAAAGGCGTAGCATTCATATTTGTTAAACTTTGTTCAAAATCTTCATGACGAGTGTAGCTCGTTAAAATACGGGAAGGGGTTAACGGCTTGATGTCCTTCAATATTTTTTACATGTCCGCTGCTTTAAATATGTGTCCAATTAAAAATGTGTAAAGGTGTGTTAAATAAGTGTCCATTCTTGTCATAAATGCATAAAATCCGCAGTCTATATTGGTCATAAATTATCAAAAGAAACAGTTCTACAGGCAGGGTGTTTCTAAAATCATGATATAAGCGGCCGGATTTCGCGTTCAAAAAATAAGTCGAAAGGAAGGAATACACTTTTTCATTTGACACCTCGTTTTTGAGTAAAAATGAATTTAAGGATTGTGCTTAAGGTTTTTGGTGAAATGAAAGTTACACCGTTTGATTTTAATATCTTCTGCAACTGCAACGTGACATTTGATGGCTGAAACTAGGCAACGATTTTCCTCAATTACTCTTTATCGTTGGATCGCCTCTAATCACCTCTTATCTATCATTTCACGAAGCTATTACGCGAGTGAGGAAGATAGAAAATTAGTGATTGACCAATTAAATTGTTTTTTATTCTTCAAAGCAAAATGCCGAACGTCGCCGAGTGTCAATTAGTACAGCGACCTAAAAATTGTCTTCTTTATTATCGTTTTATGAAACTTTCACTGCGGCATTAGAAAAGTTTTCTCGTAAAATGAGAACCGAACACGACGTTATTTATCCTACTTTCTCTTTTACTCTTAACAAATAGCTTCGATGTTTCAGCAATGTACAGAATTATTTAATATTGGAGATGCTGTAAATATAATTCACAACTTTCTCATACAATTTAGAGTAACGTCTTTATTTAAACTATATTTTTTATTAATAATTTCGTCTCGAGAACTTCTTCATGTTTTTGATAATTGTTATGTAAAAAATTCATTTTAACCCATTTCGTTGTTCTCGAATGAATAAATACTGGACATTCATAGTGGAAGGTTTTTTAAAGATTGGTAGTATAAAATAGTGTGACAAAATAATTAAAAAAATTTGTCACGAGGCGCTGTAATTGCTGCAAGGTGTTGCGATTATCTCAAGTACAGCATTCGGTTAATTTGGTTGTGTTCCCTGGTTAATAAATACAGAGTCGAAGATCTGTTACGTGTGGAAAGTATGAAATATTGTGGAAAAACTAATTTAAAAAATTTGTCACGAGCGGTAATAAACGCAATGGAATATGAGAACTGTACGTTTCACCGGAAATTACCATTTTTAAGCTGTACTCGGAGATAGCCATACTTTTTGCGGTGACTCGGAAGAGAAGTGGAATAGTGGATAAGGGGTGGTTACCATAAAGCACATAGCACGAGTCATCCATGGCGCGACTCTTTGTTCGGGTAACAATATAAGGGTGAATCGCGGTCGGGGATTGTTTGTACCACGCAGTTGTGGAAGGGTGGGGGGATGATTCCACCATTTATTATAGCGACATTCCAACCTGATAATACTAGGAATACGACTGCTAACCGGAATGCTGGTTCGTTCCTTGTTGTTGGATCAAGGAGGACATTTATAAGTGGAGGGACAAAGGAAAAAGTTATTGGCTTTTTTGCTTCGACAAAACTAGCCATTTTCCAAACATCTTCATTTATTCGTATTCATATATTTTTAAACCTGGGCGAAGATTATTTAACGTGTAGAGCGATAAGAATTTTAAGAGTGCTTTAATTGGTTCATTAATTGGTTCGGTATAATTGGTAACATTTTTATTATAGTAGAATAAAGCGCATTGTTTTTTAGCTTTGTTTAGAAAGATATGCTATTACCAAGCTGCGAATTTTTTTGCAAATAATTTTTCAGCATCGATTGTTAAAATAGAAGCTAGGTAGAACTTTCTTTTTTTCTTTATTAATTTCAATAGATTGAAGTAATACGTCGATAACTTCAAATTGGTTTTTAATTATTCTAAACTCTCCTTATGAATTTCGCCTATTCATTTTTGCCATGAATGCATAAAATCTACAGAGTCCAGCCATTACTTTACCAGCAAAATGTAACACGTAGTAATTAATCGGTTTAAGAAATATAATTGGTAAAGGCTGAACGAGATTTGTATTTTAAATGTGATTCCCGGTTCCCATATCAACGTTTCAGCAATCAAATTTCTATTAGGGTTAATCGGAAATGACGTTCGTTCTTCTTTTCCGAAGTTTTGGACTATTATTTAACATTTTATAAATTTTAATTATCACCGTGAGCGCAGTTCTTTTTTTTTTTTATTGAACATTGCGAATGTCGAAGGAAATAGCAAAATGAAGATTGTCTACACTGATTGCTAGACAGAAGAGCTGCATAGACATTTCTAAAAAAAATAATTTTATAGTTGAAAATAACGCAACAGTACTTTCAGATTTTTTAAATCACTGTTTTGAACTTGATCTACTCATGTTTATCCGAAATAAATACAATCCATAGTCTATTCATAAACTGCTAAAGTTATAATCTTTAATAAAACGATTTGATTACGTTCTCATCGATTAGGTGAAATTCATATAATGGTGACTAATTAACGTTTACAATGAAAACTATACGCACATCGAACAGTGTTATCAAATATTTTTTCTATTCAATTTCGAGCACACTGACGGTTTCTATAACGAAACGTTGGTGGGGATAATCGAGGGTTTGTCAGAGTTTTTCTGGTAACTGAACCGTTAGTCCGGTGCGTGCAATATTTTCGTTTCATTGACAAACACTGTTTTGATAACAGTCGATCGGCGGTATTATTTTTTGGTCCCGATCGAATCGCTTAGTCCATTCGATGATTTGTCACCCGTTCTTGTTTCTGTCGTCGGCGGCGTTTACATCGATTTATTACGCCGAGATTTCGAGCCCTTTCTGCGCGCGGATACCGAACGCCGAACGGTTAAGTGTGGGTGGCGAGACACCGCAGAAACCGAGTTTTGCGGTGCTAAAATCAATTCCGTGTTTGCCTGTCAATTTATCGCTAATGGCCGGCCAGGTAACAGCTGATGATAACGCGATGCTCCCTGGCAGTTTGCCTCGAATGTCGCTTTTAGTGTTCAAGCATTCGGATGGCCACTGCCTCTCGCAACAGGCATGCACGCATACTTTGTAACTTTCTATCGAGCGTTCATTGAATGTGTTAATCGATGATTCGGAAATGGCGCGTATAAATGGAGATTAATTCGTTCCCAGGCGCGTATTGTACCTCTCTGTAAATGATTCTATCCAAGATTTTATTACTTCGCCCTTCGGCGAGCAATTTTTTTCAACCCTTGCACTGTCTTATCTGATACTAGGTTGTCCACAAAGTTTCTTTCGAAAGGTACCCGTTTAATCGTGTTAGTTACATAAGTATATACGATCATCGCGGTCTCCGATGACACTAACAAAATTAAAAATCTATGAAATAAAGCTTGTATATATGTAGATGTCTTTAATTGTTTTAGGAAAAAACGCTCTGGAAGATGGGGAATGTTTACCAAAAACATCACCCTTATTAGTGGGAATAGAGTTCTACAAATTTTGCAGATTGTTGTTGTAGGTATAAAGACTTATTTAGAAAATAGTAAAATTTATTGAAAAAACTGCTGACTCACACTTAACCTGCTGGACTCTCTCTAATTAAAAATTGAAAGATTAAATTATTGTATAACTTGACCGCTGACGTTCCGGACGTCATTTCGTGCTTTATAGTTTATAATGCTTTATCACCTTCCAAGCATTTGCTTTGTCATCACATCAATGGAATTGTTTCAAGCAACATTCTTTTTAGGCGCTGTAAATTTCATTTTTCAAACATTTTACGAGATCCCCAAGTTGCCAGAAGAGTGGCAAAAGGTTATAGAACAAAATGGCCACTGCATCACCGCGAATAAAAATGAATAATTACACCGAAAAGAGAGTTAATGAAAATCGGTATCGCTCACGTGTCGAGTAGAGAAACCTGCCAGGGCATCATGCGGAATAGAAAAAAAGTATACATAGTTAGAAGATTTACTGCCGCGTCCTCCCCTTCCGAACGCCGAAAGATGCCGGGTGTCCTACAATGGCCGGATGATTTACGCACATATAAATACCGATCGTCCTCTCCTCCTTTTTTTTTCTCTCGGCCAACGAAAACTTTTGGCTACTCTTCGATGGATCACAAAGAACCGGGGAATTCGTAGGCCGTTCGAAGATGCAATATCACCCCGTTATGACGGCCTCGTATTTTAGTAAGGTGTGTAGGGTGAGATTCCCATTGGCTGGCCCCAATGCTATGGTGTGTATCGTAACGCGGTACCGCTCAGCACGGTACACACATCAATCACCGGCATTTTAATATCGGGTACCGTACAATATCACCGACACCGATATTCCATGGTACTCTACCAACCAACCAACCACCCCCCTTTTCCTCCTCGAAAACCGGTTTTTATGGCGAAATTCTTCTAATTCGTTCTCTGACCCCGTGCTCGCACATTTCATCCGCCATCGACGTCAACCACGGCTACCACCTTTGTTTTCTTCTCCGATATTTTGAGTTAACCTTCACCCCTTGCCCCATAATATCCTGGCGAACTCATTGTGAAGACTTCGAGCGAAATTCTGTTTCTTTCTGATTGAATTTTGGAGTTTGTTGTCGGTATCCGACCATTAGTAGACTGTGGGTTTTAAATAATTTTGTATTTCAATTATTAATTTTTCTTTAATAATACTGTCCAACAGGTAAAAAACGTTTCGATTCACACTATGCGATTCTTATAGAATTCTTCGCGCTGATTCCGAATCTGCCCTTAATTTTTCTCCTAGACGCACAGTTTTTGAGAAATTCGAGTTTGAAAAAGTTTTTACGCTTATATTAAAACTGCCCCCATGGTGTATGGGGCAGAGTTGGGCAAAAATTGTATTTAGGTAAAATTTTATTTAGGTAAAATTTTTACCCAACTCTGATATGGGGGAATTATAGTATGCATCGTGCATACTGAAGTGCGAAGGGGTGACACTACAATGTTCTGCTGAGCAGTGACACAGTCAATGCACAATTCGCTGACGATTTCCGTAATTTCATCGACGCATTCGAACGTCCTACATTGCTCGGAGATAGGTAAACAAGTGAATGGTTCGATGAGTAGAGAATATGACACTGCGAGCGAAATTTGTCTTTGAACTACTTTCCCACCGATTAATCATTAAAACATCTTAAACTTACTGTAGAATGGTTTTTTCAAGAATGATAACAATACAAATAATACCTTGTCGAGATACATTGCTAATGAATTTAAAAAATATTCTTTTACGATGCATTTTCTCCTCAATCATTATACAAACTGGGTATCAGGAAACACTAATTTATTAAATGAAATACACGCTGTTTCGAATCCAATTCTCCCGATTAAAAAAATTCGCGCAAGAAACTGATAATTGGAAAAAACTTTTGTTCCCATCATTAGCGAATTCGCCGAATGAAAAACCGAACAAAGCAGCACCGTTTCAATTTTATATCTAACAAGTCTCTTCACAGATTTTCACGTGGTACCGATGCGCCACCGTCCACAGATTATAATGATCAGAAGCTGGCATGAAACGGCAGATGTATTCGATAAAAAAAAAAAAAAAGGATTATTCGATAATAGCGAAAGAGGAATAACGACATTAACGAGTCGGTTCGAGTGCGGAACGGGAACCGTATTTTTTCCCGCGCGCAACAAAATGATTTTCTTCAGTGGGCGATGGGAAAACAATACCGTGAAATTAATTAAAAGAAACTGGAGCAATCAGAATGAAAAGGGGATGCCGGGGTTAGAAGGTGTGCCATGCCGATGAATATATGGGACGAAGGAACAATTTACGCATGGTTGGATTTCGTTTTCAGTTTTCCAGGACAAAGTACCACAAATATTGACGATGGGAAACGTCGGGTATCGGTCCTTTTGTAATCCATACATTACATGGGCTATATTTTCATTTTTATTTGGAAACAGTTCGGGTTGCAGCAACGCGCGCGGAGGGGTGAGTGTGGGTGCTTTTATAGTGACTGGTCCCTGTCCGTATGTACACACGCATATGTACACCTATGCGGATACATGCCCCCCCCCCACCTCACCCCCCACCCCCGTCTATGGATTGGTGTACGGGCTCGTGAACGGGAGATGAAATTCACCTGGAACACGTGCTGCCCTTTTCCGCCTCGTGACGCGATGACGTAGATACTGAGAGGATTATTTCTCCATGAAAAACTGATAGGCACCGTTAATCGTACAACCGTGCACCGGCATTATGTAATAACACTACCTACAGCGTCGCGTTAAAAGATACGAGACGCTCAACGAATGCCCGTGACGTGTTCACTATCGTTTACTGTCGCCCCTTGGACCGGTGGAAAAACTACTGCCCCTAAACGCTCTTCGATCTCTACGTTTTCATTAGCCGCAGCTTTTCCGGGAAATTCAATTTTTTTGGTCGCCAGTCCTCAACACTGCAGCTATCAACCCCTTGCCCTACGATTTATTTTACGGTTTCAGTGATTAGAACTTTCTTTGTAGTTCGTAATTTCCTAAAAAAGGAAAAAATTTATATGTGTAGCAAACCTATGTTTTAACTTCTCCAAAAATTTCAAGAAGTATATTTCAATATAATAAAAGTTATGGTGTCTTTAAGAGTGTCTGTATATTAGTGGGAGTCACTGGATAAATTAACGAAACCAAAATATATAATTTTATCTCGGTTTAAAGGAAATTCAGATCAGTTCTATTCAGAATCTTCTTCACAAGTCTGACACGAGGAAATTAACATTTCCTATCTGAACTGCAACAAACTGTGTTTAACAGGTTGAAAATAATACAACAGTATTTCTAAATTCTTCTAATGCCTTAACTGCTTCAAATTACACCAGCACAATTTTTGTCGTAAATGCATAAAATCCGTAGTCTACTGATAAGAAACATAGTAAATTATCTTGAAGAAAGACCATGCTCAGAACAGTTGGAGACAGTCATAATTACTATTTACAATGTGTCCCAAAAATGTCGTCGCCTATCTTGAAAGGGGCAGTTCCTGAGGTGATTTGAGGTCATTTTTTCCTTTACGAAAATGTTCTCCCCGTTTCATTCGGAAGTTATTAACGAAAAGCTATGGTGGGGAGATTAGCGTTGGTGTCGCGCCGTGGTGAAGTAGTGAACAAGTATAATCGACAGGTCAAACAAAACCTCGTATGAAAGAATTGTATTCTATATTTTCGACGCCATTTTAAATGTAGGATCACTAGATTTAGTACAAATTAGTACAGTCCGTGTCACTGAATAGAAAATGGGCTCACAGGATTATGTCCTGCTTTCTTGCTCTTGCTAATACAGACGTACCCAATAAATAAATGTTTCAATATATTTTAAAATTAGGGCAGTGCTTCCCAAACCATGAGCCGCGAAGTGTATTTACGCGCGCCGCAAAATAATTAAAGTTATATAGAAAAATGAGTAAAGTATGTGTGAATAATATTCTCAATATAAATCATTAAAATAATTAGCTACTAAAATAACTGCATATATATAATAGGTGCGCCGCGAGTAAAAAATGTTTGGGAACCACTGAATTGAGGGTTTGTAAGAAGAATGGTTTTCTTGTTTGTCGACACACTTTATGGACCCTGTATACGAGTTATGTCACAATGATTGCGCACACTATTCTTATCACTCAAGGCTGATAACATTTCGATGATTGGAATAGTATGGACTATTTTGACTGTGGATGTGCGAGTTTAATTGACCCATGTGCGAGTGACAGGTTGAAGGGTTGCAGTCAAGTGGATCAAGCGACTGTTGGAATTGGTGTATAGTTAATTGGTCCTCCTAAAAAATGGCTTGCCTGTTCGGAGTTTTTTTGTTGACTTTTCAAAGAACACTTTTCAAGTTGAGTGTGTACATGCATACCGACGTGAATTGAATCATTTCAAATGCTACGCTCTGTCATAACGATTTTAGCATATGAACACAATCTTCTATGCAGGTATTATTTTTTATAGATGTACATTGACTGGACTAAATTTCGGTAGGATTGTTACAGCGTTAGATAATTAGAAGTGCAATCGTTCTTATAAATCTTAAAGTTCATTTAGAAGTTCTCCTCTTTTATTTTCAGTCTTATATTTAACATATTAAGTAATTACTACATACATAAGTACAATTGAATTGAAACTTTATATATTGTATTAGCTAAAAGAATTCATATATAAATATATAAAGAAACTCTCAGATTCCATGCCCCCTCGTCTCAATAAATCACTAGACTGGATAATTATGCAAAATAGAAGTTTTCAGCATTGCTTGTAATAAACTGTAATATATTTCTGATTCCTTTAATTTAATTATAAATAGTTGAAACCAAATCTACACAAATCTCATTTACAATAAACGACAGAAACAGGATTATCCTTTACGAAAAATCTTATACACAGTTTATCGTCTAATTAGTTCCGATATAGCGGAGACTGTATTATCTTAAGTGTATCGTTGATAAAAATCGTAGGACAACGAGCAAGGAATCGTGGAATTAAATAACGTAACTCGCTAACAATTTTTCATCCTAGAATGTAGATTAGATAAAAATATTTCATCGCACGGTTTTCCGGCGGTGCTCGCAGATTTACAACTGTAACCTTTCGTCGGGTGTAACTGCGCCAATGCGTCAATAGGCCGTATTAAATCGCGAGCGTGGAATATCCGGTTTTTATCATAAAAATAACCGAAAAATTCTGGACACGCCACCGGCCGAAAAATATATGGAGCTAAACACAAATTATTGCCGCAATATTTTTCGACGCGCTCGATTGTTCACCGCCATAATCTCTGCCAATGAATTGGTTAAATTAATTACTCGCCTTTCGACATTGTCAACGAGTTTTTTTTTCCCTTGCGCGTCGGACGGACCGGAATTTATTCGGTTGTATCGTAAGTAATACCGTTTTTATATGTTGTATAATGCGCGGACACGGCTGGATGGCGCCGTTGCGCGAAAAAGAAATTGAGATACAGTTAATACTCCGAAAACAAATGGGTAATAACGTGCATTTATCATAATGTTCTTTCCAGCGTACATTTTATCCCGACAATAATAATTCGCATAATCGGACGGGATATTTGAAAAACAATAGAGCCCCGATTGTCCAAATTAAGTGGGGACGCGTGGCTGCGATTTTCCGGACAATACAATTGTTGCTTCTGAGGGGACACGAATATATTAATGTTGTTAAACTGTATATTGAAAATAATTAAACTTTCTTCAATAAGAAAAGCATTCTTTTTCAATATTTCTAATGAGATGCTTGTGTAATAGAAATCTAATTTTTCTTGCAAATGCATAAAATCTGCAGTCCAATAATTGTCGTGGAAATGTTCTAGTCCTTTAATTTAAGTACGTCTTTAACGGCCTCATCTTAAAAACTTTCATTTCTAATAATTTTATCTATAATGAAAATCTCATATTACAAGTTTTCTTTATTATCATTTGAAACAGTGTCCACTGATAAGGATTATTGTGCAATTCTAGAGTGCCCTCGATGCTTCCTAAAGATTCAGATGATGCTATTAAGTATGCGAACTATAGCATTGCACATGACAGAACATTGATAAGAAATGCTTGCACAAGCTACTGAAAAAATCCAAGGTACATTTTTATCACAGGATTTATGTATTTAAAATATTTAATTTGTTGCTCGATAACGTAGCCGTTCCAAACATTCCTCGCTTACGCTCTAACCACATTGATACTCTAATTTGCTGTACCTAAGATGGATTGCTTTGTAACGACACACGACGTGATGCTACCGAGAATTACACAAGCAGTGCAACGCACGCTGTGCAACACGATTCTGGGGAACAGGATTATCTTCTTGTTAGATGATTTTCATTATAACGTGAATCGATTTGTGAATCCCTTTGAATTTATTTTTTATATTATTATCGTTGCAAAATAGCTTACAATGAATGTTTTCAACATATTTGTTATATGTCATTTACTAAACTAATTCTTCTAGCCTTACAGAGAAATTGACGTTTGGTCCATTCATAAAAAAAGTTATTTCTGGTTTAAAGTGCGTGTGATCAGTTTTGCTCCTAACTGTAAGTGTATTAATTACGGGATGCGTAAATGAAGAAGACACGCGTTCGATGCAGCAACGAGGGCGATAAGCAATATCGTGGAATCAATGATGTCAACGTATTACGGCTCGCGGGGAGAAAATTCGGTTCGTTAACTGTTTTGGATATAGCGTTGGAAATGATCGGCCGCGTTTATGATCACCGTCGATTCTAACGTGCTAACGATTCGTCGGCTCGGATATTCCGCTTTGATTCGGTTTCGTAGCGAAAAGTACTCTTCAATGTCATCGTCTGTCAACGGTCTCGCTATTATTCGCGATAACGTTCGTTATATCAGGTTTTCGACATTTGAAATTCGCACCGGCCGAGCTGGAGGGCAGATGATGCACGCTCGTGCCAAGCCACGGCCGTTGATACTTTCGCAAAAGCTTTCGTTCGAAATATAATCCACCGGCAGGTTAAATTACAGCTATGCTGAAATTCGCGCCGCGCAGAACAGATATTTCAATTGACAACGTTATTCCAAAACAATTATGGACTGCCGCTCTCTGCTATACGTCTTTCTCCGCGCAATAGGCTTTTTCGCGAAACCACTTTTCGCCATAGACAAGATTTTCGCGTCTAGAGCTCGTCAATAGAGGGTGGTTCACGCAATTGTAGCAAGCTGTATCTCTCTTTTGGTTGTAGTTAGGCAAAAATGTTGGAGGGGGAAGATGAAGGGCTTCTGAAGGGCCACAAGATGGCGTCTATCGTTTTTTTCTAACTGGAGACTAGTATAGAATACGGCCGAAAAATTGACAGGTATAAGGAATTCTTAAAAATATTTTATAGAGGTAAAAATTGTGACTCGTACTAAGACGGATTGTCATGACTATGTTTACATAACGCTGGAATTAAGAATGTGAACATCTACTGTAATAAACATAACAGTGAAGACGTTTAAAGAATTTAAAAACACTTTTACGTTATTTTTTCGAGTCCTCAAAATTATTAAAAAGGGAACTAAATGTCCATGTGGCAACTACACTTCATAGTTCTTCATAGCAGAGTTGGGCAAAAATTTAATCAATGATTGACGAATTTTCTACTTTAATCGTTAATCGCAATTAACAAATTAATCTCCTAGTTTAGTCGTTAATTGCGATAAACGATTAAACTTCAATTGTAATCGTTAATCGGATAATTGATTAATGATTAACTGTTGAAACTATGAATACTGAAAAAAATCTAAACTGCGTTTTTGTTGAGATATATTTCTGTCAATTCTCCGTCTCCGCTCTCTGTCTCTATATTCCTCCTTATCACAATTTATGGATAGGCTGTATAGCGATTTCTAATCAACGATCGACGATTAACTTCATCAATCGATTGAATCAATCGCCGATTTTTCAATGATTACTTTTTTAACCGTACACATTAATCAATCAATCTTGATGAAAATTTTAACCGATTCATGCCCAACTCTGCTTCATAATAACTCTTCGTTAAACATAACAAATATTCGCAAGCATAAAACTATGAAACACTGTTACAAATAAAAGTTCTGATATTTCCATCTTACCTCGCACTCGTACCTGTACTTTTTCGCGTGATCGTTTTGTCGGATCACTCGAGAAGAATACATTTCCACGTTCTACGTCGATCTGGTCCCGGCATGCATTTGTTATTAATTTATAATCGGTGGTGGCCTCCACGCAGTGCTATCGAATTTAAAGCAAACTCTCGTTCTTCCCCTCTTGCCACCTATTCTCTCTTCAGCTTTTATACATGTGTGAACGCTGATTGACCCACGAGTGATCGTTCGGCCGTGAACGCAAACTGGTGGCTTGGCTGCTCATTTTAAACCCACAATGGAAAATTCGAATTTTCCCTTTTCCAGTATTTACGATAATTCTGGGCAGCACCGAGCTCTCCCGCTTTTTCCATACCATCGTATGTATACCCCTCGCGCATTTCCAAGTCTTTTGTTGCTCATCGTGAACGAGCGGACTGCTGTGGGGTGAACATAATTTTTGCCGGAACGCTCTTGAACTGATTTTTCACTAAAACACTGAGAAATACGGTTCCGGACGATTTAAATACATTCTACTCGTTAGCAAATTGCGATTATACGTTCACAGATTATTTTAATGCGCGGGACTTAACGGCACGAATGTTATTAAAAATTGTACAAATTAATTGTACGAAGCAGGACTTTAATGAAAATGCAGTTCCTCTTTTACTAATTTTAGTAAGATGAGAGTACAATGGGACGACGTCATTCGGTTCTTCTGTCTCAGAGTTTTGCATTTGATCAGTTCATTCGTATAATTAGACTTCTTTATGCAAAATATAAGAATTCCATTCTTTTTGCCGTAGTTTGACGAGCCAGACTCGCGATGAAGGTTTTCAACACAATGTCTAACAAATATGAATGTTGCGCGTTTCATTTTAGATGAAATAAAATTCGATTCCCTTCAATAAATATTTAAGCATTAAAATAAATGTAGCCATACAAAAAATCTACTTCTTTTTTTACCCATATTTTTTATAATCTTTTTTATAATCATATATATATATGATAAATTACGATAAATTATAAAATCATTTGTTGTTGGTACCATTCAGCAATAATTGATGTTTCAAAACACCAAAGCGGCGGGAGAAAATTTCAATTTGAAATGCAATCACAAATGAATACATGTAAAGGTACCAAACTTATTTGTACACCTAATTGATTTGAAGGGGTTAACTTTTTGGGGCAAGATATTACTAAATTCTTCGATCGAGATGTGTGGCTTAAAGCACGACTGAACCACAAATATGGCGACGTGGAAGACGTAAAGTATCCGAAAAAAAGACGTGAATTTCCTTGTCGGCGATTTGCACCCTCCGCGGAAAAATCGTACGGCGAACACCCTCGGCGCGACTCGTATGCTCGTTCTTCCAGCACGTTTCATCCCCTCGCTGTCAGACGACTGACAGCACGCGGCCCTCTCTCTTTCCCGCGGTCTTTCTTTTTCTTTCCGATGCCGCGTCTACTCTCGAAAATTTTCCCTTCTTTCATAATTTTATTCATTTTTCTTGCCAGCGATCCTACGCGGCCGTCTGTTTGCCTATGGAAATGCAGAGCCGGCCGAACTACCACACTTCCTCCACCTCGACCCAACACTTTTCAACCCTCGTGTACATTTCACACCCGCCCCCTTTTCCCGCCGAGCTGTCTGAATATTATTAGTAATTAACGAAAGGAACGGACACGCCAAGGGATTCCGGCGGGTAGCCGCGCAAAATGATTTTATTATCGAAAAGTTTCCACCGCGGGGGCGCACCGCCGCCGCTCTCGTTCCACGAAAATTTCGAATTTACACGGAACTTCGTGGGCTTGATAAGCCCTGTTACGCAAATCTCTTTCATTCTTTCTGTAGAATACCACCCATGGAGCTAGGTTTTTGATCGGAGTGATCGTAGCTTGCGATTTCTGGGTTTCCGCAGTTCAGCAACCGAATTGTTTCAGCCACCTGTGTAAATGTAGGAGTTTATAGGAATTGCAAGAATTCGTGTTGGCTTGACTTTCATGTAAAAATTTATTTTATCAATGCAAGTTTTTCACGAAGCAATGCATCGAAAGTGTACGTTTAACAAATAATCGCTTTCTAAATAATCAAGATTTTTAATTTATTATCGGTTCTACTTCCCTTAAAATGTACAGTGTAAAAAATATACAAGTTATGTAATTTTGATTGGTTTTTACTTGGAAAATCCTGATGGAAATAGTTTAGTAATTCTTCTGATAAAAATTCCTAAGAATTTTAAAATTTTGCGTCGTTCGCAAGAGAACGCCCCCTTAAAACACTCAATAAAAAACATATGTGTAACTAACGTGAAACAAATAATTTGTGTACTTAAAATACCCATAAGAGGTGTGTACCAAATCCTAATGCAAAAAGTTTAATAAATTCCACCGAGAAGAAATTCCTAAAAATTGATAGAAAAACTGACACGCGAGAATCAGAATATAATCAGAATCAGCAATTTAAGAAAATCCTCAAACACCTCTTCGAAGAGAAATAGAAGAATGAAAAAAAGTGAAAATTGATTTTTTTACATATGTAGACCTCTGTCTTTGCAAGCACGGAACGTATAATTCGCATTCTCTCTCTCTCTCTCTCTGTCGATTCCTTTGGTTATACGGGCAAGTATCGATGGGAATAATCCGGCGCAAATAAAATGAGAAGCTTTCATATCTTTTAGAGGAGGCTGTCTGGTAACTGCGTGTGTTCGTATTTATACGGAGCACAAGTGGCGCGCGATGATCGACAGAGCAGGGCACGTGATAGCTTTATAAATTCGTGGCTCTGTATATGGGCGCACATGTATCCCTAGTAAATAAATACGCGGGAGCACGTATTATTCACCGGGGATCGAAGTGGAGAGCATTATGGAATTTATTTAATCCACCGGGCGCACTGGCTTTGTCACATACGAATGTACGAAATTGCAATCGATGACTATATTCCCGGTGACTCTTGTAAACGAAAACGTTCGTTAGCAGGATCTTCAAACGAGAATTCGCCGAAATTTCATTTTGGATGCATGCGCGTTTGTTTTTTGTCCTTTTTTCTCAGTAGCAAGTGTGTCTCTCTCCGTGTGTGTGTGTTTTTTTTCCCCGGTTGCCATTCTTCTTTATTTTTCGGGTGTACAGGCAGAAGCGAATTCGCGAGGACATGCGACAGACTGTTTTGCGAGTGATTAATCTTAATTAAGTAGCCGTTACCGGTCCCGGTAATATTCTAACGACGAGAAGTTGCCCGGGAGAATTTATTTGAGGGCCATGAAAATTTCCAAAATTCCAATATGCGCTGCGTTATGAAATTACAATAGCTAGGTTTCATCGAGCGTTTCGCGGATTTATTAATACGCGAATTTAATCCTTTGAAGCACGGCCGAAACTATTTGGCGAATATTAAAATATCGTAGTATGCGGTGCGTAGTTTCGAGTGACGCGTTACAGATGATTTGGGGCTTCTGCTGCATTTTCCACAAAGAAATTTTTCGATCCACGGATTTCTCCTTTACTCTCGCCGCGGTTAACACGTCGCGCAATTTAGTTCTCTTTTTCAAGATTTATTTATTCATTTGTAATAACAAATAAATAATACAAACAAATAAAGCAATAGCTTTAATCCAAGTGGTTTGTTCTCGTTTTCAATTCAAATTATTTCCAGATCGCGTTGTAGTAATCTCAATCATTTTCAAGTCCTGCCGTCATTTAATACGGATCTCGTGCATTTATGATAAAAATGGCTGTTAAAAGTAATTTCTGTTTTGCAGAATTGATTTAGAAAACTTTTATAGACTTTCTATACTGTTTGCGTCAAGAATTTATAGCTAGTTCCTATTAATTGCTGAAATCGTTTATTTGGAAAATTTGATACTTAATTTATGAAAATGTTTGGTAATATTGAATCTATTTGACTACGCAATTTATATAGGTTTTCTGTGACCCTATAGAGGGAATTTTCGCTTGCAACGGTGCGAAGTAAACGAGAAAACGGTAATCCGTCAGAGAAAAATTGAGCCAGTGGGGAGGATGCTGGGAAATCTCCCATCCAGCTGTCGAAGAACCATTTGTGTTAAGTTTACCGCGTAAACTGAAACCTTCTCAGCAAATGTACGGGTATTTTACACCTTCATAGTGCTTAACCGAAAAATTGCTGCTCACTAAATATTTATTATATTTGTATTCGTTATTGTTTTTACGAAAACTGCCACGAAAGCCACGAAAGTATCCGAACGCCCTTTAAAACAGAATAATTTTTTTATAATTTTACCACAGACGACCTGATTTTTTATAATCAATTAGAAGCATTGGTTTATGGAATGATATGCAGAAAAGATTTTCCAAAATTTATAATTTACAAGGTTACATGCAAAAATAAAAAAAGCATTTTTTAAAACTTTTTTATTTGGGACATTAATGAAAATTTAAAATATATATTTTGTAGATCTATGTTAGTTATAAACCTGCTGAAAATTTCATCGAAATTGATTGACATACACACGAGCTACAACCGTTTAAAATAGGTGAAAATTGTAGTTTACTGCGTCAACCGATTTAGATGAAATTTTCATTTTCATAAAAAAGTTTTAAAAAATGTCTTTTTTATTTTTACATGTATCCTTGTAAATTATAATTTTTGGAAAATCTTTTTTGCATATCATTTCATAAACCAATGCTTATAATTGATTATAAAAAAATCAGGTCGTTTGGTACAATTATAAAAAAGTTATTGTGTTTAAAGGGCGTTCGAATACTTTCGTGGCTCACTGTAATGCTGCCGAATACGTAAATTACGCCTCGTAAACGTAAAAATAGGACTTTTGACGACGATCGCGGCCTAGATTGATCTTTTATCTAGCGTTTTTGACTATTGAAAAACCCCATCTTTGCATTATCGAGAAATGAGAACGCGTATCCCGCACTGTTGCAATCCTGGCAACGAGAGTCTACCCCCTTAAAACTTGCTATTCTCTGGCAAAAGTTAATTCTTCGACGTCCGGCACCAGCAATATCATAGTTGATACGAGTAGTTGGCGCACTACCTGACGCAGGAGTGTAAGCGGCAGCAGCATCTTGACAAGAAAATCGAGGAGCAAGGACACACCGGTATCGCGGGCCACAGAAGTTCTGTCGATTTGTCGCATCTGTGCACGTTAGGAAGTTACTACGTTAGCCTGCCACTTAAATCACTGCCGGCAGAGGGGCGCAAGAGGAGGATGATGCCTAGTTTCGTCTTCCACGTAGAACCTCGTCGCCGAAAGTTCATCCCCTTGTCGGATCCCCGGACAACCGACTCTTTATTACACCGTAAAGTTTTCCGCGATGGACACGTGTCCCTGATCGCTATCAATCCCCTTCTGATCCTCGCACACCGGGACCGCAGCCTCATCGAGACGATATTTAAAAGTATCGTTATCTAAACAACTCCCAGCCCCACCAGTTCTACGAGCGACAGATTCGACGTGTCGTTTCAGATTCGCGAGATTAACGATCACCTGTCCGCGACAGAATAATGAATTTCTCCCTTTAACGAGATGGATTTTTCGCCAACATTTTTGTTGACCTGATTTCCATCGCATACCTTCGCGAAACATCAATTTTACCCGCGGTTTTCACCGGGTTTCCAGGATGGATATTGTGGAGTATGATGGGTCAGATGGTTTAACGATAGTACTTTGGTGATAGGATGTTTCTGTTTACGTATTATTCCTTTTTTGACTTTAGGCTTCGGTGCTTCGCGGTGGAAACGTGCGTTAAATGATTTCGACTTCGTACATTTTAGACAGTACTTTTAAGAAATCATTGCAATAAACGTTTCGTAGAATTTTGTTCTGCTCAAGATTTTTGGCGCTTTAGAGTGTGGAAGCATCCCTTAAATGGGGTTTTGACTTTGCACATTTTTACACTGTATTTTTCAAAAGTACAATCAGTAACAAATGGTTTCTTTACAATCCCTTAGATGTTCTATTAGGTTGGCAAGAAAGTTCTTGCGGTTTTTATTATAAAATCAAAATAATAAAAGAACCTTCTTTCCGACCTAATAAATCGCCGAATCTATTTCTACGTAATTTTATTTTATTAGAGTGTGAGTTAGGTCCACGGAGGGGTGAGTTAGGCGCTCAAAGCATCGGATCCGCAAAGTCGAAAAGCAGGATCGTAAATTCCATCGAATGAGACATTTCGAGTAACCGTTTGCGGGTCTAGCGAAAAGTGAAAGCGAACGGTGAGCACAGTTGAGGTGTGATTCGGCGGGTTAAAATTAGATGTTTGAAGTCGAAAGATAGGTCCTACGAGGTTGTTACGACCGGGGACGCTTACGGTAGGAGGATGGGGTTAGAGAGACGGATAAAGGGATGGAGAAGCACCATACGGACGAGCCATTTAAACTTCTCACCCCCGAAACCACACGCTTGTCCGCATTCTGACTTATACCAGGCATCGTTCACCCCGTCGTCGGAGCCCTCTCTCTTCACCCTCTCTGTCCGCCCTCAGTCACCCCTTACTCCCGCGTTATTATACGCGTTTGACATTCGGCACTTTAACCCTCTTCGACTGCACGACGAATCGCTTCGGGAAAGGGAGCAGCCCCCTCTACGATCCTCTTTTTTATATTCTTGAAAAATTTCAAACTGTGCCAGAAATCTATATCCTAATCGTTACTAATTTCTTCTGCGATCAAATGAGCCGTTCGCAGGCCAAATTGATTAATTATCTTTCAAGTTTTCTTACATTTCTCTGCCTTAACACGCACACATTTACATTTTTCCATTTGAAGTAAATTTTCTCAATGTTAGATGCTATGCAAAATTAATCCTGCCAGGGTTCTGTGTTTCGCAAATATGAAGTTTCTTTAAATTTTTGGGATATTTAGATTATCTAGTCTTGAATTATGTACATCAAAGTATCTCGGAAATTTTTTACAGAATTTTAGAATCGACTGTTACAATTTCATGAAGGACATGATTAAATTCTCAAACGAGAGACTTGTTTCATGAAGTATCAGTGTTTGTACTCTTTTTGAATAATTAAGCATACAAGCGATGCAAGACAGATCGAATAGATTTTCGATAGATTGCAACCTTGTGTTGTAAGGAAAATAGCAGTGGATTAATAATTGTAGTATGCATACAACACGAACTCGTTGCAACAAATGCATATCGATACCGACCAGACTAGAACTGGCGTAAGCTACAAGAAACTGGGATATACTGACACGAAACGATCAATACTGCAAAATTGAACGACCAATATTTGATGAACACTAATCAAATCGTGCACTACAAATGATTGCGGTGTGTCGTCGGTCTTGCATAAGTGTACAATATTGAGCTACTCGACCAGTCGACACCGAAATTGTTTCTTTCGAAACTGTTTCTCTGCTAGACGAAAATTGCCAATCGATTTCAAGCATTGTTTACTAGAATGATATTAACCATTCAACTTGAAATGATGGCTCGGCTTGTTATTCGTATTTGCAGCTGTAAAAAATTTTCCATTTTCTGAATTCAACAATTCTTTTACTTTACTATTGTTTAATAATCATATTAGTATGAATGATATTATATTTAATGATTTTTATTGTGTTCCATACACATGTTTATGATTGAAAAGTTTCACTCAGTTAAATAGTTAATAATTATCATAGTTCTTTTCTTTGTAAAGTTTCCTTCCTTGCGAAAGAAGGTCAGCTTACGGTAAAATGTTTCTTTTCGGTGCGAGTCCTATTAATCGCGAGAGGAACATGTGGGTCCGATAAGAGACATTCGTTTACACTTCACTGTCATGCGGGAAGGATTAACTCTCAGACCCCGATGCTTCTTATGGTTACTTACAGGTATATAGTACATGTGTAGGTAAATACTACTCAGGCACGTATACAGGGTGCGGCACAAATTAGTCCCCACGATTTTTCAGCCCCTTACCAAAGTTAATCAGTTTTTAACCGACAAGAAATTGCGATTTTTTAAATTAAAAAAAAATCGATCATCAACAAAAAATCAAGGTCGCTGTCATTTCTTTAAATGGAACCAATTCTTTTTGTCATGTCATGATGTAAGAGATATGGAAATATCCTTCTGACTTTCGTTCTGATTTTCTTTTCAACATTCACTTTCCAGAGTTTTTAGAGTGCCCCAACTGATACCGCAAATATTTTTTGCCGAGAACATCGTCTTCAGAAAATTGGCTATAACTTTTTATCCGTTAACCCCTTGCCGTACCTTTTCTTTCACAGTTACAGCGATTAGAACGTCATTATGCACAAAAATGTCGTAGACGCGGGAAAAGAAAATGTATATTTTTTGCGGATCTTTATGTATTTATAGCACAAAACTGAATAGATGAAGTTCAAAATCGTTGGAAAATTTAGAAAATTCAGTTTTTTCCTCTATTAAAATCATTAAGGGAAGAAATAACATTCGATTTAGTTCCTATTTATTGCAATCGATGCAGACAATTTTTATTTTCCATAAAGATCCGCTGTCTATTGATTACAAACAAATCAAATTTTATTTCATCTAAAATGAAACACGTGACATTGGTATTTGTTAAAAATCTTCGTCACGAGTCTGGCTCGTCAAAGTACGGCAATCATTGTACTTTCTCGAGCGGAAATGTAGCTGTTAACTATACCTGTTCCTAACTATACCTTTCTCGTCCTATGAAATTTAATAGCTGAAGAACAAAACGTGATCCTAACCTTTACGATAGTCCCTTACTGTGTACGCGACATAGTGACAGTGAATGCGTTAGTATAGGGCACTATGGGGCATCGTATCACGCTAGATCGAAGGGGCGCGAGGTGAGCCTGACAGGGAATTCCGGAATTGCTTAATGGACATTCGGGATCGGAGTTATCGTTGGTAGCCGCGGCTCTTATGAATGACATAGCAAAAAGCAGGAAAGCAGAAAATCGGCGATGGGGTGGGGGGGGGGGGGGGTTGGGGGCCCGCCCGGGGGGTTAGGCCGAGGGGGGGGGGGGGGGGGGGGGGGGGGGGGGGGGTTTCGGGTCCCGTCTCGTGGCTTAAGCCGAAGTGTCAGGGTGATTAGCGGGCATCGGTACGCGTTACATTTCGACAAGCCTCGCTTACAAATACCCTCGCAGACGGCTCGTCGGTGCACTGACCCGGCAGCTGGCTGCTGTCTAATCTTTCCTCGATTACGGGGCTAGATGTAAATCAAACCCGAAACCCTACACCGCTATACCCCCGCCCACTATATACACGTATCCGCGACGTATCGCTCCCCACGTTCAATTCTCGTTAAAATTCCGTGGCTTTGCAAATTTTGCTTTCCACGCGATACGTTTCCTTTTTCCACCATCCCCTTCGCCCGTGATTTATGGGACGTTCATTAAGGATTCCGCTCCGGGATCGACTAGATTTCATTTCTTACGTTTCGCCAATATTTTTCGGAGCCGAATCGACGTTTTCGGGAACACGTGTTCTCTTGTTTGTAACAACCTCTGTGTATGACTAACATGTACAGGGTGTATAAAAAGTAATGGTCATCCGTTCTAGGGGTGAATCTACACCCCTTGATCGGTGGACTTTTCTAAGAGAAATTTGCCGCAAAATTGTTTGTAACGAAGAAAATTTTTGGTGCTTTTTACATCAACACGAAAACGTTTGGAAAAAGCCACATGGTGCAAACAAATTGTTATTGAGATATAATCTGTTAAGCGGCCCCTAGACTATCATTATTATCGTCAATATATGGCACAATAATATTGCTGGCTCACCCACACGAGACAGTATTACTGCCCAATAAGTTAGTGCACGACTGATGACACTGCAGTTAACATGTGGAATAAAAAGAAAGCAAGTTGTGTATGGCCATTCCATTAGTTATAGCTAGACAGCGGATCTTTATGCAAAATAAAAATGTTTTACCTGAATTATAACAAACTGTAGTGAAATAGAAATTTATTTTCTTTGTCAACATGGATGAAAATGTTGAAGATAATATGACAGAATTTTTAAATTCTTATATAGCTTTAAAAAGAAGGAGAAAAAGAAGCGCAGCTGGATGAAGGAGTGGTTTAAAAAGAAATGAGTTCACTCATGAAAATTTGTTAAGTGATCTAAGAATAAATGAGTCAATGAGTAGAAGGTATTGATGTAAGAAGAAACTTTACCAACAATTTTCTTTGTTATAAACAATTTTGCGGCAAGTTTCTCTTACAAATGTCCACCGATTCAGAAGTGTAGATTCACCCCTACGACGGATGACCATTACTTTTTATACACCCTGTACACGGGCAAACATTTATTGCAATTACTTATCAATTATCAATGTGAATATAATATTGTTTATACCAATGTGGACGTGGTATTCGTTGAATTATGAAGAAAGTGAGATGGTTTTGAACATTGACAGCGAACTCGAATAACGAATTAACTCGCCACCCCAGTTAACAGTCTTGCATTTTTATGTTTCTTCTAACATTATTAAACTGCTTTGAATGTCCATTCTTTGGATACTAATATTAGATGATTGCATAAGTTCGTGCTCGATTTGAAAATAAAATTCAATGGTTAAAATTTAACCATTTTTTAATTTTAATTTAACCAACCTTTAACCAATTTCTAAAATTTAACCATTGAATTTTATTTTCAGATCGGGCACGAACTTATGCAATCATCTAATATTCATTTCTAGTGCCAGGATAAAAATATTCGCAAAGAATCTTGAGTAGGTACTGACGTTTGAAAATTATTGGTTTATTACGATTCCTGTTGCAATCTTTTATTTTTCTGTTTCTTCTAAAGATATCACAAAACTGATATCACGAAACTGAAAAAGAACGGAATAGTTTTATCACATTGTGGTTAAAAATTAAATTAAACTAAGAATTATTGACATATCGGTGACTTTTTAAAATCATACGAAGCTACAGAGAGTCAAATGAAAGATAGCATAATGTATCAGAAAACATACGAAAGAACAAGCAGATGAACAGAGAGAAAATCCGATTGGAATAAGTGTGAAGGAAAACGGAGTAGCAAGCATTTAATCCGGGAAAATAGTGAAACATGGCGTAGAGGGAAAGGAGCCACCGCAAAACAAGTTACCCTAATCCGGTTATCCAATTGATCGTCCTTCGAGAAGCTATTCTACTAATTGTCTTTCTCCCGTCCTTATCCGATAGAGGGTGGCCCAACCCTGTGTTACGATATCAGTCCGTGTCCCTGTATACTCGTCCGAACGATCATAGATCACACGAATTTACTTGCGCGTCCGGCTGCACGATTTACCTGCGGTGAACCGCCCTTTACACGACGGAATGATATTAATTATAAGCGGAGGTGGATGTTTTGATTTCATCGCGCTGCAATTAATTTGTAATCCGGATGCGGTTCAGCCGCAGTGACATTATAGGATTCGATCGGCCGAAAATATTCATGTACATGGAAATACCGTCACGAGTAACTAAATTCGTTTCGGACGATCACTCTGTCCGCCGTTCCGGCGCTATTTTTCGTCGCTGATCCTGCATATTTCGTTACGACCGACACGTCGCCACGCGAGATTGATTAACCCTTAAAACTACCCTAAAAATCACAGATCTTTTTCTTTCACCATCAGTGAAATTACAGAAAAATGTAATGATTAGACTGCGGAACTTTATGCATTTATGGCTTCTAAAAATCTTCAAAAAATGCTAGGATATAAAATTCCACAGAATTTAATACGATTTTTACTTATTTCGGATCTGTAAAGGCTGCTATGTATGTACCACTGAAAATAAGATCTTATTTGTTTCCACTTTCTTGAAATTTGCCTACAGAAATTAAAAATTGCATAAACATCCGCAGTCTAGTAATGATAATAAAAAAATTATTCGAACAAATGCTGCATGGATTCCAGGGAGGCATGCAGTAAAATGTTTTTCGCTAGTTTGCTTTTACATCAAGATGTGAGGGTCACCTTCAGTCTTCTAAATGAAATGCCTAATATTTTTACAGTAAAAAATTTAATTCTGCTCTTCAATCTTCTGCTATCTTATCCAAAATATTTCTTAACACTTTACCTACCGGAAGCCTATTAATAGGATTTTTAATAATCGTGCTGTACCAAAAGAAAGCATAGAAATTTTCTTTTACATTGCAATCTTAAGTGAAACTATTAGATTAACTATTGAAGGTTCCATTAAAAACTGTTTAGCCATGTACCATAGATTTTTCAAAATTATGCAATAATCACCGGTCGGTAATGTGTTAAGTGAAAGCTTCTTCAGGTGCACCCCGTACACAATTGCTGGGCAGTGAATGAATCTAATGCGTCACGCTGCGACGAGAAACGCCAAGCTCGATTGAGCCGGGTTTAGCTGAGCGTGCGAGAAACAGATACGTGTGTAATCACCACAGAAGTTTCCTTTAAAGATTATTTATTCATTTGTTATTGCTTTAAACCAAGTGGTTTATATAGCAAGTACAATATTGTTACATTTAGCTTACATTAAATAGCTGTTACATTGTTTCTAAATTCTTACGGAACATTGTTTGAGAAAATTATAAATTGTTTTCAGACCTTCTATATCAGGTTTACATAAGAAGGAACTAATACAAAGAGAGGGAAACAATACTTGCCTTTGAGAAGTTTTAAAATTTATATTTACTTTCTAAGATGTGGAATTTTGTGGAGAAAGGAGGCTCTAATTTCGCGTGCAGGAGACGAGGGTGGTAGTCGTCGGTCGTAAACGGTTTCATTAGTTGTCAGACTTTCTTTCCTCGGTTTATCGTAGAAGTGGATGACACGGCTGGTGATCGGGAAAGCGTAAGAAAAGATCAACGAAAAATCTGTCTCCTCGGTAGTCGCGACGAAATGGTTAAGCTCGGTGGCAAACGTTTCTTACGTTTTCTGCACGGCGGCGTCGGGTCGCGTCGTTCCGGTGAATCGTCGCGGCGTGAAACGAAACGGAAGGCGAAATCCGCTCGAGGGCGTCGTGGCAAGAGGGGGTCCGGCGGATCATTCCTCTTTCTGCTAAAAATACGCAATCTTGCGGCCCTGTCAGGCTGAAGAATTGAAATACACGTACCCTCCTTTCTACTATCCTCGTCTCCCCTTTGATATCGTTTACCCATAATCATTTAATTTTCTCGAAGCGCGTCGTGTGGACTGTGCGGGCTCTGGAACGTCTTCTTCTTCTTCCTCTTCTTCTTCGTGCGAAACTCGAAGCTTCTGCGAAATCACCAGCTCTCCAGATTTCACACAACTTTCCATCGCGTACCTTAAACGTCTAGGCCCGTTACCGGTCGTTTCGATCTCCAGAACCGGAAGAATTTCCCAGCTATTCGGGTACAGTCCGTCGAGAGAGTCTCCGCGCAGCATCTTCCGGGCAGCAATTTTTGTTTCACAATAAAATCACCGAACATTCCAATTAACCATTGCATTGCTTATAAGATTGTATGTATTTAGTGCTTGTACAATTTTTATTGTAATTCGAGGTTGAGCAAGGAAATGTATGCAATCATCTGTGAAATGAATAATCCCAAACGAAATTATTAGACTACGTTATTGAGGGTGGATTGTTAGTCTATTGTTCAAGATTCTGTTGCTGTTGAAGGAACTATTGAAAAATCCTAAGCCATTCGCAATGGACTTTAAAAAATTATGAAATAATCGTGTTTGCCATAGTTCTTGGTCATTATGCTTTGAATTTTGTATTTCAACAACATCATTAAGGAACGAAATCAATTTTTATTTTACTCTTGCTGCTCACAATCGATGATACATTTTTATGCACACATCAAGAAATTGTCTGGGTGAAATATAAAACAATAACAGATTAGAAAAATGTAAGAATGTCGTAACGTTGTTTTTAAAAATCATTAAGGGATGAAATCAATTTTTATTTTTATTTTAATTGTATTAACTGAGAATTTTATACATTTATGAGAAAAATGAGTAGCTGAAGACTTATTAAATCTATTAAATGAGGAAGGGTTGTTTTCGACAGGGTGTTAAAATATTAATATACGAGCTTCTGTACATTCACTTCTAAAAGTCTCAAATAACGAAAGAAACGAGTACAATAAAGGAAAAGAACGGCAACAGAAGGATCGTCGTACAAAAGATCGACGCAGTGACGTCGGACAGTTAGATCCCGCGGAAGACGGGTAACAATAGCGGGCGCAGGAACACCGGGGGGAAACACTTTCGATGCAAACTACGAAAGGTTGACGTATTTCTGCATCAGGGCGCCCGATATCCTGATCTGTTATTGAATTGTTAAGCCGCGCCGGAATAAAGAGATATATCCACGTAGGCGAGAACGACCCCTAGCAGCCCCCTATTTCTTCTAACACGACGCTGGCCCCGAGATCCTCTTCTCTTCTTCTTCTTCTTCTACGTCTCCTTCGTTTCTCCCTTTTCCCCCATTGGTTCGAGCTCGTTTCCACCCCCTAACCCCCGTTCAGGGGTTTTTGTTCTCGGCGATGGACGTCGCAAGGAACGGCGACGCAAATACGACCACGAATAATATTTCCAGCCGCTAAAATGTGTCAGCTCGCTGATCCCTGTTGACATTTGAATATCTGTGGCTCCCTAGGCCGACGGGTATCACGGGTTTCCGACGATATTTCGAAAGCTCTGGCGAATGTGCTTGCCGATATTCCTCCGGCGTTTAGCTGCTTCACGCCCGCAAATACCGCGAAAATTTCGACGAGTTATGCATGTAAAACTAGCATAGTGAGATCTATTCTTTGAAAAAATTATAACTCGATTAAGGACACTATTATTAAAAATTAATGTATGATTTGAAGGTGCAAATGACTCGGTTTCTCTTTCAACGTCTTCATTATTTAATGACGAAGAACTATGACATCTTCAAACATCATTGCATGCATGTTTTACATGATTTTATTTATTTTTAATTTTTTTCAATATCTTTGTACATTGTGTATTGTACATGTAGATTTTACGTACAGGTATTGGTAACATTGCTGCCTTTTTTAATTATATATATATATATATATATATATGTTTCAATGTTTACAAAAATATCTTCATTGTTTACTGAAATTGCTAAACAATTTTCCTTATACAATATAAAATTTTGATTTATATAACCTGCTGAAAATATCCGCAGGTACAGCATATACTATATGTATATATAATTCTTCGAGTAACGAAATTGAAACAATTGCACCTAATCTAGATCTTCATAGCTAATTAAAAATACTGACAATAAAAATCGTGTAAATCCGATGCTGGACTAAAGAGACTAATACATTATCTAACAGATTCTACTAAGAGTGACTTACATTGCGTTATAAAAATAACAAGAATATATTTTAGCCATTTTTTGAATATTCTGTACCCAAAGAAATAAATTTATTGAACAATTGGATACATCTTTACGATCTCATTAATCGTGAATTCAGAATATTAGAGCTACCTAGAGTGAACGAAAAAGTCAAAATCAGTGTCAGCGAAAATTTATTGGAAAATTCCGCCCTCTTTCGTCGAAATATTTTCGTTAGTCTCGGTGCACATTCATTACCGGCGTCGAGCGCATCGGTTGCTGAAATTCATAGCGAATAACTTAGTTGCGTTTAAAAGTGACCGTGGTTAGATCGACCAACAAGAAATAAACGCACCGTTGACGCTATTAACTTCAGCCTAACCAGTCCGCCTTTATAGTGTAGAATAATTAAAGATGTAATAAAGTCACCTGTTTCCGATTTCCATAATACGTCCACGGAGCCGTGCAACGGCATACTATGTTGCTAAGCAGGCAACATGCTTTTTCAACTATCTGGCAAATGATACGGTGAATACTCCTGTCCGACCGTTTAAGGCGATACTCGATATTTTTCTGAATCGCAGAAATATTAGTTGCAATTTACGGACTGTAAAGGATACCGGAATCTGGAACGCCCAATGAGGAAGACTCTCTCGTGAAAGAGGAATGATTGCTTGAAAACTTGAAACGCGCACCCGGATGGCGTCCAGCCTATTTTTTCCCCAGAAAATTACATATAATGTCTCGACCGGTAATAGAAGTCGCCGATGTCGGATCGACGGTTATAGCTCGGCTTTAAACCATCCGAGAATCGCGAGAGATGTCGAGCAGCTCGGGAACAGTTTGCACCTGGTGAAAAAGAATTCCATCGGCATGACAGCCAGACGCGCGGAGACTTCAACGTCGGACTGCGAAGTATTCCACCTCATTTCCGTAGCCAGTTTCCGCACGTTTCTACCATTTTCTAGCGCTATTGCGCTGCCGATAGAATATTCTACTATGTATACCTCTGATAGCAGACGATTTTTGATTTTTCGAATTTCTCTGGTATTTCTTCATTAAGGTCTCCCTGAGATGGTTTCGAAAAACGGAATACGATTATACTCCCTCTGTCCCATTATAATAATTGTTGATGAATTTAATTTGTCCCATAATAACAGTAGCAAAAGAAAATAAATATAGAATGCAACATTTATTATAAAAAACTGGATTACATTAAACAATAAATTAAAAATATTACTCCTAATTTTTATTTTGAGTGTTCAGATATAGAGTTTCTGGATTTTTCGATAATTTCGTTACTGCATTTTAAGGTAGGATCCCTTGACTGCGAAGCTTTGCTTTCCCCATATGCGTGAGCTTAAAATTATTATAGCTCTTCATTGCTTCCAGCATAACTTGTTCTTTTTTTTTGCATCTTACTTGTACAATGGGTTGATATTCAACTGAAATAACACAATTGATTTCGATCAGCGGATGAAATTAAAGGAAGAGTTATAATTCGTAATAATTAGGTTAACCTAAAAATTGAAAGATGTGTCAAAATAAATGACAGATAGCATGAAATGTGATTTTGATTGAAGGCTTCGCAATTTTGCGCTACAACATAACTTACAGCTGCATTCGCCAATAATTCCCGTTTAAATATTCACTTTCTACTATCATTATGGGAGAGAGGGAGCACAATTTTTCAGTACTACCAGGTGTCCCAATAAATATTCTATTCTTAATAACAGAGAAGCTGACAATTTCTAGAATTTAGTTTCACACTGTCGGAAAGAGAATATCGATTCCAAGGTTTTCGTAATGCTAGCAGATGTTCAATCAATATTTTACTATGTCCTTAACAGCAACGGATAGCGCCAGAAGTGAATATCAAATGATTTCTGGAATTTCTTCGTGCACTAATTAAATATAAAAGAGCTTTTTTAGAATTTTTTAAATAGAAAATCGATGAAACCTCTTAATCAATAATTTCCCACTTTGACAATTCTCTCTTAAAAGTGGGATAGGATTCAAAGATTTTTTGAATTTTTTCAATGGAAAAATGGAGGAACATCTTCATTTCTAATTTCTCACATTGACGCAGGATATCATATGTATGTATGTCCAATAAATATTCTACTGAAAGTAGGATACTTTAATGAAGCGTGCAATAATTAAATTGGTTTTTGGAATCATTGCATAGAAAAGTGACTTTCTACTGTGACAGTTTCGAAAAGTGGAATCCGTTTCGCGTCCATATTAAAAATACAATAAATGTACTAATAAATGCTTTTATTGGTCTCTACAACGGTACGTGAAACTGTAAACGCATTTTTCTGCGAGCGACATTCTTCGCGATGGCGGATATAAAATCCTGCAGTTTACTTCAACCTTGACGGACAACTTCACCGTTGTTCTTTTATTGCATAGACTTATTATTTTGCTTAGTTGCTAGAATGTTGTTGTTTTCAATTCTCAATATATCGGGATTTATGATTTTTATGTTAAAAAATTGTAGGAACATATGATAAGAAAACATATCGCTCATGCGTAAGAGAAAAACGTATATATATTATAATAAATACATTTTTATGTTAACGCTTTACCTACCGGAAGCCTATTAATAGGATTTTCAATAATTGCGCTGTATCAAAAGAAAGCAAAGAAATTTCCTTTTACATTGCAATCTCAAATGAAACTGTTAGATGACAATATTGAGGATATGACTTGTTAGTTCACAATGAAAATTGCTGTTGCTATTGAAGGTTCCATTAAAAAGTGTTTAGCCATGTACCATCAAAAAATCAGGGGTCGTTTGGTACAATTATAACAAAAGTTATTCTATATTTTAAAGGGCATACGAATACTTTTTACACTCACTGTGTTATGCTTTATTTGTTATTGCTTGCAGCCACAGCTAGTTAAACTCTCAAAGGACTTTGAAGCGCTCTCCCGTAAAATTTGTATTTTTATATTGGTAACGTTTCTCTTGTGCATGAGCGATTCTTTCAAACTCCGTTTATTAAAAAACTGATTTTTAGGGTCGTTCGAGATCGCGTGCATTTGATGCGTCCGAGGGTGCCTGCAACAATATTAGAAAGCCCGTGACGGTCTTCGCGAAAATAAAGGCAGAACTTTATCGCGTGAAAGAATGCTGATCAATTTAAGATTTTGCAAATCCTCGTCGGGCGTTGGTCGTCTCGTCCCGTCTCGTCTCGTCTCGTCTCGAATCATCCGGCCTGACTCGTGGTCGCCGCCGCGCCAGCAGCTTGAGAAAGTAGTAGAAGTCGGCAGTATAAGTTTACAACACTGGTTTGACATGGCGATTAAGCGGGAAGTTTAACGATCGATCGGGGCCGGCCGAGGTCCCTCGAACTGAAAGGCGACCAGATCGAAAGATCTTTCACCGTGGCCCGTACCTGTTGTGACGCGCGATTGTCAGAAAAATGTTGCTTCGAAAAAACGGCAGTAAATATAAATCACAAGCGGTAATCGCGGCTCGCGTTTCTCCGTATTCCTCCACGGAAAATGGAAATCGTAATTGCCTCCTCCCTCCGCCTTTAACAAGGGTCCCTCCTCTATTGTCAATACGAATGTTCGCGCGTTTATTAGCTGTATGCGCAAGTCTTATAGTCGTTTTCAATCGTTTGTAATTAATTGAAATGGTTACAATTAGACTGCGGATCTCTTTATGCATTTATAGCTTATGAAAATCTTCAGAAAACGATAGTATATCAAATTTTGATTTGTTTTGGATCTACGAAGGGGCTGTTTCCATTAAAAATAGAATTTTATTTCATTCCACTGAAAATTTTCCTACAACGATTGGAAAATGCATCAACATTCGCTGTCTAGTTATAATATTTTTTATATAATGCAATGAAAATGTATAATTTTCATCCAGCATTTATATACATACAATACATCCAATATTTATCGCTCGATTTTCTTTTCCGACAATTGTGAATTGCTAAATAATTATCTACGCTAGGTAAAATCATTGATAAAATGCTAAACAATTTCCTGGCGAAGGGTTGCCAACATACCGAAGTATGTTTTAATGACGCCGCACATTCATTTACGGTAACAAGTTCTTTTATGACGTACACATAAAGACATTGTATACATTTGAATATTCGATCGTAAATATCGAATACGCTCGGCATCATCGCATCGCTGTCAATAATTTGCATACTTTAAGAACGATGTCAAGCGAAAGAAAACGGGAACGAATGCAATAAACTTTAATGAAATCGGAACAATGTTTTTCTTCAAAGTATTCCGTATTCAGTAAATGCGTCATTGCTGAGTTTTACGAGGCTCCTTTATAGTAAGATAGGCGTGTCGTCGTTTAAAGAGAGACAAAAAGGGAACGCGCTTAATTGATCCTCGCCGATTAATGACGATCAGTGGATGAAGTAAATTTGATAGGACTGGTTTCAAACGTGATTAAAAACATCGAAACTCCGTACAGTTTCATTCAGCTTCGTAATACGGCTTTTACGTTCGCTCCCTTGTGCGTAATTTCTTCTTCAATCTCACATATTCAACAACATCGAAAATGTTTCGCATACTACCGTAATTGAAACAATTTCGCATGATGTATTTTCGGTGTGTGCAACAGTGGATTTGTGGATTTCATGCGGAACAGTAAAAACATTTCGAGAATTTCAAAATATTTGCAAAACTCACCGAAATTTTACCACGGGAAGAATTAATACAGATATATTTTATTTTTCATAAAATTCCGCAGTCTATTTGTTATCGTGATGGTTACAAGCTTTTTGTGCAATTGTTAAAACTTCCAGATACTTACTTCTAATTATTTTTCCTATTATCGATCGTATGATTGTTAAACAAATGATGTGAAAATGTCAAGAAAGAAGAAAACTGCGTCTGAAAAAAATTTTTTATATAACAA
>CM052316.1:9439522-9539086 GCA_028455605.1 Lasioglossum malachurum | reverse complement strand
TTCGTGTCTGTAAAAATAAATCTATTGAATATTCAACTATTTTACCAGCTAATTCATTCATTTGAATTAAAAAGATTAATATGACTTGTAAAACAAGGTAAATGCATAAGAATGGAAATTATTTTGGAGTGTAGAATCTATTTGAATTGTTCGCAAATGGTCTAAAAATTCGCGAAAGAGGTTTACAGGTTAATTTATGCATCTAATACGTTTGAATCGTTTGTGGACAGTCTCGACGAGTAATGTACGAGGAGTGTATAATTTATCAAAGAAATTATCCTTGGAAATCGTCTCCTAATCTCGGTAGCTTCAGGGTGGGAAAGAGGAGCGAAGGGTAGAAACAATCCTGTCCGCGCTTTCGGACGCAGCAAATGGATCATCCATCGTTGGACATGCCTCTAGGGTTTACTAGTCTCGTCACCCCATCGGTCGGGTCCTCGAGTATAATTTATCCCGTTATGCTAATCGGGACGATTTGTCTAAATTAAAAGGCACTCCATGTTGATCCGCGGTCACGTACGCCCCCATTTTCGTCCACCCGACCCTCTGTCACTTCTACCACCATCGTCAACACCGTTATTACTGTATCAGCGCAGTTTATTTCGAGAGCCAGATACCTTTTTACACGCTCCTAATAATTGAAAGAAAATTTTCACCGACCAATACCAATTATTGTGAAAAATTAAAATTTTCCTACGATCTTTCACAGACCAATCTTGACTAGTAGACTGTGAACTTCCATGCAAAATAAAAATTGTCTGCCTAAGTTGCAAGATACAAGAGCAATTCATGCGTACATTCCCTTTTTGAATAATTTTATCCTCCTTTTTACTAATTTTTGTCGTGAACGCATCCACGATCTAGTGATTATAAATTATAAGACTTATCTAAGTTAATAAGTTCGAATAATTCGTTGGACACTATCACATTGATTTGTAATTTCGAAAAGCCCCTTAAAACACTTCAAATCTTTATGCAAAATAAAAATGTTTCGCCTGAATTGCAACAAACTGGAGTGAACTAAAAATTAATTTTCTTGCAGAATATGTTTAATAGGTTGGAAATAATATAACAGTATTTTGAATTCTTCTAATGTTTATACTGTTTTAAATTACACCTACCATTTTGAAAATTTTCAAACACGGAATAGAATATTTTTCTGACATTTTCTGATGCAAAAATAATTTGTCAAAAAGCAGAATTTGGACTTAAAATCTTTTGTATATTAGCATTCATTGCTGGAGCATAAGTTTGTTCCGCCGAACTCGAGGTATAGATCAAAGATATCGTTCGGGGAGGCAACCAGTGCCTTCCATCATTATTTCAGTGTTACGTGGACAGGCCGGACACTCGGATCTTCGTCCCTCGAGGGATGATGCTCGTGTTATCGCGTCCAAATCCCGCGGATGATGAGACTTTAGTTTATTGTACGTGCGGACAAAGAAAACACCAATATTTCGATGTTGCTAGGGTGTGCGGTCTGGTAGGGAGAATAGGTGGAAAGAGGTTAACTCGATGTCCACGGATTTGTTTTGTCTTCCTGCGGGAGCATCTTGGGAATCGAAGCGATCACGCTGGCCTAAAATCCCAGTCCGTACGAGACTCGCCTGCGAAATGAGATTTTCTTCGGAAAAAACGGATACGTCGCTCTGTCCAAGAAAAGAAATCGTTCGGCCACAATCCTTGTTCCACGACTGTTTCGTCTGTTTCCGGAAATTTCAGTTTACACGTTGAATAATATTGTGATTCTTGTTATGGAAATTTGTCAAAAACATCAGAATACAAAGTTTAACAAGCTGCGATGCAGCACATTTTATTTTTAATTTGCAGAATACAATTAAATCTTTCTTCTTCCTTTTGATAAAAATATACAATTTTGCGGTTTATATCCTTTATATATTCTTTTTCAAACACACTTAAATAGACACTACTTGAAAATCATTCAGTCTTTAACACTAAACCTACCGACCATCAAAAGTGACCGATGTGTATAGTATTATGAAAATAACAAGATTAAATTTATTTATACTTTGTGCGATTTTTAGTATAATAAAATATATACTGCAGTGGAAAAATATATTCAATAAATTCCCACGAAAATATCTTTACAATTTCAATAATTGTCAAATAAAAAATCTAAAATGGTTCATTCGACCCCTCGTGATAGGTTTAGTGTTAAACATTGTCAGAACACAAATTTTTATGAACTATGATACAGCTTCTTGGTTTTAGTATTTATTTATAGAAGACAGTAAAAAAATTTGCGGTTTAATAGTCTTAATTAAACTGCGAATTGAACTTATGACAAAAATGGATGGATGAAAAGCAAAACATTTGTAATGTTAATTTGTAATGTTGGAATATATTGTGAAATGTTGAAAGAGTGATTCGATTTTGTTAAACGGCTACAATTTTCCCAGATATTTGCGAGAGTTGAAAATCCAAAATGCGATTAGAATTGATTCGAATAGTTGATACAACGAAAGGGGAACAATTTTCTGAACCGGTCATTTCTCATCCCGAACACGGCTGTCCAGGAAGACTGGGACGTTGATGACTATGATGATGATGATGCTACTGTTACCGTAGCCAATACTGCCGGTGTGTTGCTGTCGTTGCTGTTGCGTTCCAGCGCAAGAGAGGCTGCAAATGCGGGAGTGCTAATATCCAATCACGTCGCTTCCTCCGGCACGATACGTTCGATCGGCTAATTTTCCATAATTAATCCACGATAAAGTCGTCACCGTTCGACAGCGTGCAGCCAATGTCGCTCGTGGTTGGCTTTCCGGGGAATCCGGCGATCTTGCGTTTATGGATTCGCCTAATTTTTCGCCATAAAACAACCACGTTCGCTGTCGTATTACATAGTTTTTGTCGACGTGCACAGCGATTATCAAATCATTTGATCCTGGCAACGAAGAATATTAAGTTCTAAATTTTTTAGAAACATATCTTTGAAGTTTCTAGTGCAGTTCATTTAATTAGTTCGCCAGAAACTGAATAATTGACTGACGACTTTGATGCTGTGGGTCAAACTGGCCCCAGGCCCCGGAAGACTAATAATTCAGGAATGCAGGGACATTGAAAGCGGCAAACCGAAAGCGATCGTTCAAAAAGATTGTAAAACCAAAATTTGTATAATTTGCCGAGATCTCCGATTTTCGTTCTCCGAATTGTCCAATTAAAAAAGCACCGCGCGTAAAGTTGAACGGCCTAATTACACCGTTCACGCAGCTGTCTTTTGATTTCTTTGCAGACAGAAACGCGATTCGATGTCGCAAATTGACATTGCAGCGAAGTCTCTGGGAATCGTAACAGTTTACAACTTCGGGTTTCATAAAACCGAATGTATTAAGATATACCCGGGGGCCGGACTGACGAGAGTTACGCAGTAATTCACGTTGAAAGTAATGCGGTGGAATGATCGCGAAAGGGAGTAGGATCGGGCGAGCAGAGCTTATGTGAAATGCAAATTATATCGGGGGTGACGAATCGAATCGGCGAGTGGCAGCCCCCGAAGAACGAAGCCTTAAGGAAATTAACATTCATCGAGGTGTTGAAGCCGCGAAAAGAAACCGGCAAAACCGAAACGCGAGTAAAAGATTGCGGTTTCGGTTCGCTCGGGAGCTGCCCCCGGGATCCGCGGCTCTGGGAAAAAGGGAGAACGACGAATCCCGAGCTGCTGATGCGAAGAATGCTGGTTAATCCGGAGACTTATGCCTCGGTAAAATGGTCAGATTTATATGGCTTAGTAGCGTAAAAGCTACTGGATACACAAGCTGCGCCACTTAACAGAACCGTCGCGGATCATTTCCGAACTATGTCCTCCCCCGAAAAACAAATTTCACCCGGAATTTGAGGCTTTTCAAGCTGCACAATGTCGACATTAATCCAATTAGTATAGAGGAAAGTTGCCTCATATGGAGAGGATTTTTTAAAATTAATCATAGATCCTTCATAAATAGTATAAAATTTTGAAATTTTGCAATTTGTTGCTTCTAAATTATGAAATAGATTTTATGAACTTTACATTAGTTTTTTGTTAATGTTCTATAATGAAGTTATTGAAATAATTTCTAGCAATTTGATTAGAATAAATAAAACTAACAATAAAATGAAAAAGATGACCTTTATTAATGAGAACGTATCATAAACGCCTAAAGACTCGCAATTTGTTAATTAGTTCCTCTTACCACATATGCAAAACTTTTATAATAATATCGCCGGCAAAATGAGCCGTGTCTAATTTATTTATCCGGACAGCGGCTCGCACGTTCGAGAATATATGTATCTGTTTCAATTAATTTTTTATTAATTCGCGATACCAGTAATGCAAGAGGTACGCGTGAGGAGGTGATTAATATTCGAGTAACGCAATAAATGTTTCGAATATACGTGCACTGCGGAGAGTACAGGTCAAAGTTTCTCCATTTTGTTTATGGGAGCGTCACCGATTTTACTGCAGTGATTGCAGTTAAATAGTCGTGTTACGATCGGACGTGGCAATTGATTTGCATGGCATTGCGCCTGATCTGTCGACGTAAGGATAACGGTGATTTAGCAAAAAAGGAACACCAGTCACGCATACTGTTTTCCAACCAGATGTTTATTGTTCGGAGACAGATGGACTACTAAATCTGTACGGAAATTTTAGGTTGTAAAATGAATGATTTCGAAGACGTTTATCCCACGACCAACCCTTATTTTGCGAGGTGCATTCAAACACTTATAACCAGAGTCGCCAGATCAGGAGAATTGAGGGAATGGAGTTACCCCCACTCTGCCAGTACCAAATTGGTCACGTGACGTCGTGACACGTGCACGACGGAACGAGTCACGTGACCGGGCCGCGTCGGAAGGGTGGAGGAATAGCGTCGCGAGAGAAGTGTCTGGTAACTTCGCCTGTAAGTTGCAGGCTGTAACACACACTCTAGACTGCGGATTTTTATGCAAAATAAAAATTGTTTGCTTGTGTGCGACAATGCTAAGACCCAGAAGTAGAAATTCTTTCAAATGGTTTTAATAAGCTAAAAGAAACATATTCAATTATTTTAACACTAAGCCAACCACGAGGGGTCAAACAACCCATTTTAGACTTTTTATTTGACAATTATTGAAATTGTAAAGATGTTTTCACATGGGAATTTATTAAATATATTTTTTGACTCCAGTATATATTGTATTATAGTAAAAATCGCACAAAATAATATAATACCGTACACACATTAGTCACTTTTGATGGTCGGTAGGTTTAGTGTTAATTACTTCAAATTGCATCTCCTCATTTTTCCAGTAAATTAATTCTGTGCATTGAAACGGTTCTACAAATTCAAATAAATCCTGTTATGCACTTGTTCAAGACCTGCTTTAAGATGCAATAGTAGTCGATTTTTCGAAAGTTCGAGACCAGAGTTAATAAATTGTGATGTATTAATTGTATTCATTTTGGGAGAAGTGCGTCATGTAGATTCTTGGGGGAGGTTCGGCGGTTTCAATTATTCTTTGGAAATAAACTGTGTACTTGCTATTCCTCGCGCCCTTGGCACAAGTTCTGAGGGATTTAGGCGACGAGCTGTAGCGTTGGGAGGCGGATAGGAGGTGAGAGAGAAGATACAGGTTTCCTGGGGACGGCTGATGAGGTATTGATGATAGGATCGCGTCAACACCAGCTGAGCCAATTACACGCCTAAATCTCTACTCGCCTCCCTCCTCTTCTATCCAACGTCTCTCCTCCTATTCTCTTCCGTGAACACATGTCTCCTTTCCATGACCAGAATCCCATTCAATTTTTCTGTCTTCCGCACGCAACAACTTTTCAGAAAACCCACAAAGCCAACCTCCGCTATAAATTTTATCATTTCACCAGAACGCGCCCTTATCGTGCCAGTAAAAACTGCAAATTAACATTTAATATTATAAACATCTAAATTCATTTTTTTGTTAGTTAGCCATTACAGTCGTTTATGTACTTTGAGATTCTTCATGGAGTAATTTTTGAAAAAGGATGGCGTAGGTACAATCAATCCAGTAGATTTTTATGTAACTATTAGACTGCGGATTTTATGCATTTATGAGAAAAATGGGCACGTACAATTTAAAGCAGTGGACATGTTAAAAATATTTTAGGACATCAATGTTTTAGTTTCAGCTTAATGAGGTAATTAAAAGAAGAATACAATTTTTATTTGACTCTTGTGTCCTGCAATCAATGCGAACCTTTTTTTATTTTGGATAAAGATCTGCAGTTCAGTAATTGTAATTTATAATACTTTCTACTAAAAAAATAAAATTCTACTACCCTCCAATTGATTTACAAAATTTTAAAGAAAGTATTATAAATTTCATTTAAATTGTATATGGAAATTTCTGTGACCATTCCTATAAATTCTGATTAAAAGGCAAGGTTCTCATACAAGACACCAGTCTCTAAATTAAAATTCACTAAAATAATCCACGAATAACAACGAAAGATGAAATCATAACTGGAAAATATAAGAAAAATGAACGGAAATGAAAATGCTAGTTGACTATGCGTGAAACTATTGCCAACTCAATTCGTACAAAGTACTGAAGCACGAACTTCGCTTGAAGACCGTGCACAGACAAAAGTATCGCGAGAAACGACTAGTTAAGAGCGACAATAATATCAAGTTGCAAACGTACGAATTTTCCGCACCCACTTGCGAATAATTTATGCACCGTGCCACATTTTCCCCGGGCTACACCGAGTATGTATTTACCTATCAACTCGGTTGAGGTGTATACGTTTCTACACTTTGTAAACCAGCACAATATTCAAACCCGTCGAAGCGTTACGATTCCCTCTCTAATAACACGTGTTTCTCTTTTCTGTTGCAGGTAAGTGATCCCGTCGATCTCGAAACTGTTCGTCGTCGAAGTAGTAAAATGTCGCGCAGCGTTTTTCGTCGCCGACTTTATGTTTATACCCGCTGTACCCGTAAGTAGGTGGAGAATACATATGTCTTTCCGGTGTTCCCGAGCCTAGAGTGGCGAAACGAGCAAAACGGGAGGGTGGGAGGGGGTGTGCACATACCTTTCGCCGCAATAACAACACGCGAAATTGTGCTCCGCAAAGAAATCCGGTTTTATAAGACCGTATATCTTAAAGGTTATCGACACGGTACGATTCCATATGTTAAGTTGCTGTGTCGTAGATACGCTCGCGAAACTTCGCGAAGTCATAACGCCATTCAGATAGTCGTCGAATTTCACCACGGAGACGCACTGTTGACTGCGGCAGTCCTATCTAATGACAAGTTACGACGTCTGCGGAGCGTACGGTTTTTGCAACAAAATGGATCACGTCTAGGTAACGTAAGGAACACATCACGGTTCGCCGCGAACAACAAGAAATTACGGCGACTTTCCAGTCCTAATTATTCGGGTGTGGACGGGTGGAATTGGCTTGCTACATTCCTGCGGGTATTAGGGTTGTTTTCGTCTCTTTGGGGACAGTATGTTGTGCACTGGTAGGCTTAATGGTTCAATTATGGTAGACGCGTGATAATTGGCTCTGTGGTGGATGCCTGTTGTGACTGTTGGTGTATGTCAGGTCTCTTTTTTTTAAAACCTTGTTTTGTAGAAATACGAAGTTAGCCAAAAATTAGGGAAAAGATGAATGGCTTCTGGGGAGCTGCAAGTGATGTCAGTCAGTCTAGTTTTTCCCTAGCTGGAGGCTATTGATATTTTTTCAAATGGATACACACATGTTTTTAGACATATCGATTCTCTTTGTTATTCTATGATACATATAGAAGTACTGGAAGCATATGGCCGAAAAATTGACACTTAACGAGATATTTTTCAAAAAATGTTTTTATTATTTACAAGGAGAGGTCACAGTGCGGTCGTCGATTTTAATGAAACTTTTTTCTGGTAAATCTAAAGCAAAAATAAGCAGGAATTTTTGCCCTAGATTCACCAGAAAAAGTTTAATTAAAATCAACGAGCACTGTGACATCTCCTCTTGCTAGTGTATTTTGTACTTTATAAGTGAGCTGGGTAAACATATTAAGAACATCAACATTATTAACATTATAATATTAATATTACAATCTTAACAATGTTATCAAAGTTGGTCTAGCAATATATTTTCGGTACTGATTTCGAAAACTTAATTTCTAGAAAAACGCAAGAAGGAAATCCAAGTGAATATTAAAAACGTTATCGTCTTTTAAAGAGTGTCCGAATATTAGTGGGCGTCACTGTACATACAGTGGGTGTACAAAGTATTCGTACACCTTTTAAAAACTAATAACTTTTTTATAATTGTACCAAACGACCTGATTTTTTATAATAAATTGGAAGCATTGGTTTACGAAATTATATACAAAAAGATTGTCCAAAAATGATAATTTACAAGGATACATGTAAAAATAAAAAAGGGATTATTTTCAACTTTTTTATTTGGGCCCTTAATGAAAATATAAGATATATGTTTTGTAGATCTATACTAATTATACACATACTGAAAATTTCATCGAAATCGGTTGACGCAGGAAGAAACGGCACGCATCAAAAGATGTTCGATTCTCTAGAGTTTAAGCAGAAATCGATCAAAAGTCGTGTAAAACTACGATTTTCACAATTTTTAACAGCTTGTAGATCGTGTGTATGTTAATCGATTTCGATGAAATTTTCAGCATGTGTATAACTAACATATACCTACAAAACATATATTTTAAATTTTCATTTTGAGGGCTCGAATAAGAAAGTTTTAAAAAATGCCTTTCTCATTTTCGTATTTAACCTTGTAAATTATAGTTTTTGGAAAATCTTCTTTGCATATATCATTTCATAAACCAATGCTTCTAATTGACCATAAAAAATCAGGTCGTTTGGTACAATTATAAAAAAGTTATTTTAGTTTTTAAAAGGTGTACGAATACTTTGTACACCCACTGTACGTTATTCGCGAGGTATTTTGGCCTAGGCGAGGAAACGGAAGAGAGCGAAACAGAACGGGAGTCGGGCGAGCAGAAGAAGGCTATTTGTCCCGGAGTCTCGCGTTGCCGCTGCTGAATAACAAAGTGGTAGGAAATAACAAACGCGTCGGTACATTGAAATAGCCGTCGAGGCCGTATCTCACGGTCCTGGACCGTGGAAGAAGGGTGTCGAGGAGAGGTTCTCTGGGGCGAGGGAGGAAACACCATCGACGGGGAACCCAGCGTAGAACAGAGAGAAGTGAGACGGCTTATCCATGGGAATAGAGGACGCGGAAAGCGGCTCGTGGAAGATGCTCGTCGACGCTCCTTCTCTCGCGAAATCGCCTCCCAAATCTCGCGTGAAAATTACCCTATTGTGTCTGGGTCGGCACTCCACCCCCGGTTGCCAACCCCGTATTTCATCCCCCGGGTTACATAATCGGCTTTTTGTTTCACCTTTTTATCCCCACCTCTCTCAGAACCGAACCCCGAACCAGGCTCGGGTCCGGCGGTTTTCCCTCTCACCTTTTTTTCCCGTAAACCACGCGAACCAAAGGACGGAGAAAAAGTGGCCTCTGGATATCGTAAACCTCCACCCCCGCAACCGTGGACACGCTCGATTTGTTTCTGAGCACCTCTTCGCGGTTCGCCGCTGGACGCGGGTCTTCTAAATCGACCGAGTTCACGCTCTTATCCTCCTCCTTCTTCTTTCTCGAGTTCGTAGAGTCCTCTTGATCTTTCGACTACCGCTTGCCCGCCTCCATTTGTCCCATCCTCACAGATGGCTCTCCGTACTTGACGAGTTCTCTCACAATTTTTCGTGTTAATTATGTGTTAGACTGAGGATGTTGATCGTTCCGTCCTAGGACAGAGAGTTCCAACGTGAAGCTCGTGAACCACACGCGACTACTTCCCCGCTTAGGTGCTTCCCCCACTCTTGGACTTCATCCTTGCAGTAGAACTTCGTCCCTGTCCCCACTACTTCCGCCCCACTTTTTTTTTATTTTCAGGACGGTGGGGAAATGCTTCTGCGCACAGCAACCTACGATGAAATTTGGGGGGTAGTGTGGGACTGGCTCCCCCTAGATGAAATTTGGGGGAAACGGGACTACCATATATCCCTAGAAATACTCATTAAAACCCCACCGTCCAAGGGTTTTAAAATCCTTTTCCCTCTTCTAACTATCCGGGGAAAGAGAAGTACAGGGACCCACTATCCGTACTTACTCCTGTACTCTCTGAGGTACCCACGGTAAAACCTCGCATGTTCTTATCTAATAGCCACTTCCTCCCCGCTAACTCTACGGCTGTACGCAGTAGTGGGAAGAGGTTTGACTAATGGTGGGGAGCTTGTGGTTCCCGGAGGAGAACAAGTTGGAACTCCTTGTCCTAGGCAAAGTGTTGCCAGATCAAGACTTGTCCTTCCACTGTACCTTCCCCTGCTACAATGCTACTCCCCACGTTTCCCCGCCGCTGCTCAGTCACGTGACCCGTTCCGTCATTGTCGTTGCGTGTGTCACGCGACTAATTCTGTACTGGCAGGGAGAGGGTAACTTTCCCCCCCTCAATTCTGCAAAACATTAAACAATAATGCAATCTGCAATAAATTTTGAAATACTCCTGAGAGTATGTAGGATTTATACACGCCATCTCTGAAGGGTTGCAAACATAGATTTGATTTTTTGTGACTTCACAACAAATATATTTTTTTATTTCGTCCTAGAGTATTTCGAAATAAGAATTAAACAATGTTCAGATTCTGTTAGCGAAAATGTCGAAAAGGATTTTTACTTTTGTCTGTCAGACCTTTTGAAATCTCTCGATGCTACATTTCATACATTCTTCGCGATTGATACTTTACAACAAATATGTATGCGGCAAGTATCTTTTTTTAATTAATCCCTGTTAACAATCGCCGGACGGATCAAACTGTTTTATCGCTATTTTGCTCGTTCCTCTTCCAGTTGTTGCATGGAAATATTGAAAAAATCACGCGCGCATACATGAAGATATACACGTATGTGTATATGTAGGATTATAGGTAGTTATGTACACGTTGAATAGTAGCCAGATATCATCACAGGTTATCAGTATGGAATTGCAGCAGGTGAGAGTGGGATGACTGAATGACTGTTTGAAAGATCGACGTGGACCGTATGCTGTTTACATGTTTATAGCGCAACGATGACAAATTCATTTCCACCCCGGCATTTGTACTGCGATGGGAAATCAGCAGGGAAACAGGGATTTGTCTTGTGTGTTTGTGATCTGTTACGTCTGTAATCGGTTACTTGAAAAAACGAAAGAAACATTATTTTAACCCGTTGATATACTTATTGTTTAAATTATCATTTGTGTGAGCTTAACAATGAATTTTCATATAAATTCAAATAGATAATTCGTTGTTCGTATTAAACAATATAAATACTTCACTGATACTTTTTGCAAAAATTACGAGATTACAAAAACATCATTTTATTGATTTTTATGATTTCAGTAACTTAAATAGATGGAAAATTCTCAACTACATTTTATAATGCTTACACAATTTAATATTATTTAACTGTTGGAAAAGAATTTTTATTATTTTTTGAAAACTTTTTACAGAGTGAACATTAATTTACCACAAGAGTATTATGAAGATTGTAAAAATTCATTTATTACAGAAGTATTATAGAAATCGTAAATGTCAATCGGCGCTTTGACGACAAAGTTTAATCACGAAATTCGTCATTTTAAGTTTGAACAATCATCGCCGCTTTTGAAGTCAAACTCGCAATTGTGAAAATCTGATGGGCTCTAGTATGAATCACACTTTGAAAGTATGCGATGCAGTCATCCGTGTAACCATAACATTGACAGTAAGTACTCGATGTAAAGTCGAGCCAAATTTCACCAACTCATGATTCAATTAAAAAGCTTTTGCACATACCGATCAGTATGTTCAACGCTCTCTCATCGAAGCAGTTTAGTCCTCGATTCGAGACCCCTTCTCATGTTTCGCTATTGAAATCACCCTCTCTAACATTTCGCATTTGTGATCGACATATTAAATCGTGCCCACTATTTCAAATAACCCGCTTCAAAAAGATAGCAATTGAGAAAATCCATTTTATAAATTCCATCGACTCCGAAAATTTAATATCAACCCCAAATATGATTCTCTTACCATTTCCCTTATTCAGTCTACACAATAATTATTGCAGATCTTTAAAAATTTAAATAAATCGAATGTAATATCTATTCAATCTTTTTATTGTTCTCGTCTACGAATCTTTTTCATAAATACATAAAATCTGCAATCTAATAATTATTAATAAACGCCGGATCTCTCTCTTTATGTAATTATGGGTTTTGAAAATTTTCAAAAAATGCTGGGATATAAAATGTGACAGAATTTAGTACGATTTTAATTTACATCGGATCCAAAAAAGCTACTACCACGGAAAATAAGATTCTATTTTATTCCACTGATGAAAAATTGAAAATTGCATAAATATATCCGCAGTCTAATTATTAATTATTGTCTTGTATATAGGAAATTTTGTTAACTGTTATATTTTTTTTTTTAATGTTTCTAGTTAAGCAATTAAATTTTATAAAAATGGACTTCTGATTACCAAACTTTTGTGGCAGATAGTATTTGTATTAATTATAACATTTGAAAAAAGTTTAAACATTTATAAGTCTGTTACTTGAATGAAGAGACACGTGCTGAAGAAAGTATCTGTTAAACTATTTTTTAAACTATTCAACGCAGCAATTTACCGAAAGAATGCAATTAATATTTTATAAATGCCTTGTCGAATAAAATGAAAAGATTTATACAGCCTCGTGCAATTTCGTCCCATTGTTAAATAAAGTCTGAAAAAATTTTCGCCCGCGATCCTTTTTGCTCGATTGTCCAATTACACAAACGTATTCATCAGAATTTGTCCATTGACTTCCGAGGTCCAAACGTTTAATCGAAGATAATACATTATCTGGCAATATATTGAGATATGTAGAGTGGTCCATAGTACCCTAAATAAACGATAAATTTCCCGCTCCTGACGCCGCAATCGCACCCCAAACCATTATATGTATGCCCTCCGTCGTCGTGCTTAACGGATATACAAAATTCAATAGGCACACGTAGACTTTTCTGAACAACTGTGTATGTCCACTTTAATAAGTGCACACGTGTCCTAACATTTTTCCAGCTCTTCCTGCACGTTTACTCACTTTTAGTTTTTCCACTTCAACCCCTAAGGGTTGAAAAACATCGTGTAACTAATTACACGATTTGTACGTCAATATTTTTATTTTTTACGTGTACTTTCTATGTGAAATATTTTGCCATTTCGTTTTCCTGTTACACAAGCGTAGACAGATCACTGTAAAATTGAAGTTTCAAATGCGAAATTAAAATGAATAGTTTAATCTATTTTTATCATTCAGATACTATTTTTAATGTGCCCCAAATGCAGTAATTATATTATTAACACTGGGTTATCTACTTAATTTGCGATTATTAAGATTGTAAAGATGGTTCCCTGAGGAATTATTTTTGAAAACGTGCAAGTTGTCGGAATTGTAGAGAAAATACTGAATGTTGTATTTTCCAACTTTTTTGTGTGGGCTCATATGGAAAATTTAGGAAACAGGTTTCGTAGATCTGTATCAATTAAACGTACTCTGAAAATTTCATCAAAATCGGTCGACGTTGTATAATGAGCTACAAACGTTTAGAGATGGTAAAAATTGCAGTTTTTCACGATTTTCTTACATCTTTCAATGCCTGTCGTTTTTTCCCCACATCAATTGATTTCGATGAAACTTTCACAGCGGATATAATTGACACAGATCCACAAAACGTATTTTTTAAAATATCGATACATATAGGCCCGCATAAAAAAAGTTGTAGAATGCAACTTTTAGTATTTTTTCTACAATTCCGACCAAATGCAATTTTTGAGAAAGTTTCTTTTCACATCCTGTAGTAAACTAATTGTTCTAGTTTCCTAAAAAATGTTCAATTCGCACAGTCCAATATTAACAAAGTTATCGTTTTTTCGAGAGCGTCCGAATATTAATGGGAGTCACTGTAGGTGTACGTCGCACACGGTGCTCCACGAAAAACGTAAACCTACGCTAATAGAGCTTTTGCCCAGATTGACTGTCGAAGCGGTTTCAGAAAAAGTAGAATCGCGTATTCTTTTTGCGCGCGTGATCGTGGACGAGTGCAACGACCGACACACCGTCAAATCGTTTAAAGGCCTTCGTGTAGACAAGGTTATAAAATAGAAAGGATCTGCAGCAAGAAGTGTGCTCTTACATCGTCTGTTTCATAGTTATCTCGAGTGTATACGGACGAACGGTAACTCGGTAGACGAAACGTTTGTGGTTACCTGTTGTGTTCGCTTTATTAGACCGTTACCACTGTCATCAGGAACCCGATGGCAAATGGATCTCGCTTTTGTAAATGAAATTCTCCTCCGCGCGTCTAACACGAAGAAATTAAATGAGAACAGGTTCTCCTCGCAGCGATGGGATCAACTTCCTCCTGTGGATTATTGAAACGAACGGCCGAGCAACTTTGTTTTTCATCGGTATCCGATTTTTTTTCTTCGTTTGGAAAACCATCCGCTCGGTTTTTTCACTCTGATGTCTGCAACTATAGTTTACGGTAACTTCGTGGGTAAATGGGCTCTGGATGCACCGGAGGGAACCGTGTAATCTGGTAATTGGTCATTTGCGAGACATTTAACGTTTGTTAAAATGTTGCTGTTACCGGTAAGAAAATAATTGCGATTTTCTGCGATCTTATTAGAATAATCTCGCGCAGGATGTGGATTCAATTCGGAAAGAATTCGCTCTGTTATTAACGAATGAAGAACAAAACTTACGACATCGCGCGCGCGGTTAGATATTTCTGAAACGAAACTTTATTAGAACGTTTGTTTCTATAATTTGTAAATTTCTTCGTATAGCACTAGATTTACTTTTTTACTTCTTCAGAATGGAGTTGGTTTTAGATGCTTTTTTTTGTATAAAGTTCAATAGACAATTGGTTTATTCGTAACTATATGGTTTTACGAAACAGCGGGGAATATATATTCGTGACATTTCCCTGATTAAAATGAGTCCAAACACGACACAATATCGCTCACATCTGCTTGTTTGATTCACGATACAGTAGAACCTCGATTATCCGAACCAATATCTACATTCTCTATTTATCAAACGTAAACAGTTCTACTCTTTGTACAAGTTACAGAAGATCGAATCTAATATTACAGCTACGTAATCACAGTTCGGATAATCGAGGTTCTACTATATCGTGGATTAAACAACTAAATACGAACCGAACTGTGTCGTGTTTGGACTCGTTTTAGTCAGAATAATGTAAAGAATGTTTTGATAAAAGTTTCACAAAGAAATCATTAGAAACAAAAGAGTCTTATCATGAAATAGTTTCGCCAATAGCAGAGAGAGAGAGAGAGAGAGAGATTAAAGAACAGTGTTAGTACACGATGTAAGTGACATTTCGGATTTACAGCATATATCGGGAGGGTTCTACCGTAATGGTTTTCCATCCGAGAATAATTTTCACGACCGATGGCTCGTTTATTCGATTAAATCCTTTCGGGCAGGGGTCGGTCGGTAGTAAAGAAGTGGAAAAATGTAACCGGGCAATAAAACGTGTTTGGGATTTGTACGCGATTTGCTCGAAAGCCGAGGAGATTGGGTCTACACCATCGCTAGGCGGTAGATTTTTCGTCTATTCCCGGTCATAATCAAGACCGGCACCTTTCAGTGTCTCTAAATCGAGTCGTTGGTAGAAATCTTTACAAGCAAGGTTATAAAATTTCGAGAGACTTTAAAGATAGAGGCAGTGCAGGGGCTGCAGGGCGAGGTGCAGTACGAGGTTCTTTCACGTATTGTACGGCGAACTGCGATCAAGCTGCATGCTTCTAGAGAGAGCTGTGTGTATGGAGGGCCCCAAGTGACGTCTCTTTCTCTTCGAAACAGCCATCTTGGAACACTCTACGGGTTTTCTCCTTTTATCATTTTTATTAGACTCCGTTCGCTATCGTCATTGAAGTCCGGCAGGGGTTTATGGTTACAGTGCTATTCAGTAGGCAGGAAATGCCACGATGAAATTCTGCTGTTCGCGGCTGCGGGAACTCTTTCACGCGTGAACATTCAATTGGCATCATAAATTACTCGTGAGACTGCTCTCCCCGCCATATCACGGAATACCGAAAGCTGTGAAACGTTTCGAACCACCGACCAGGAATTCGGATGAAAGATCCTCGAGGATGCGCGTTTTGTTGGCCCTAACCCGTTGACAACCGTGCTCATTGTTCGTGCATTTAAAAATCTACTTTTAAGGGGCTATTCCTATTCAGAGCTGTCGATTTTAGGCATTTATGTGGTCGGAGAAGGTTACGTTGTTATAGTGCTTCAAACTTTTGTGTACTTGTTGGCCCGTACTTCAGAATAACACACTGTCATCCTCGTGCAGCTGTCTTTACTATCTTTTATTATTTAACACTTTGCACTCGGAGCTGTTTTACCTCGAAAATTAAACGTTTCTCCCGACCTAGAATAATTCCATTCTATGTGTATGATTTTCTCTTTCTTCTGGATATGAAGTTGATATAATACCTCGTAGAAAACTTAAATGTTTAGTAGTTGATTAGTAGACTGCGGATTTTATGCATTTACGACAAAAATGAATAGGTGTAATTCGAAACAGTAAAAAGGTTAAATGACTTGAACAGTGTCGATACACTATTTTTAACATATAAAAATTATTAATGAGGAAAATAAATTGGTACTCAGCTTCTGTAGATCGTAATTGATGTATAAAAATTTTATTTTACATAAAGATTCGCAGTCTAGTCTTTGAATCTTGATTGCTAAGGGTTAGTATTCGGCACTCGAGTGACGGCTCCGCTATTAAAAATTGCTATGTTAATAACATGAATAATATTCAAAATATTGTTTACATTATTAAATGCGTTTATATTTGATACATCACATTACATGCAGACAAATACGTTCTTCCATGAATAATTTTAGTAAATCGAAAATAATACATTGGTGTTCCTATTTTGCCAAGCCTTCTAACTTCTCCCAATCTTTTTGCTATTTGAAATTCTACCTACCCGGTTTTGTTATACATGCATACAATCGGCAGTCCAGTTATTAGGGTCGAAAGTGTGCCCGAAGTTGCACAATATAGATATAACCGCGAAGTGAGACAGGGTGACGAGTTTATGCGCGGCGACCGTAAATCCCGGGCCAGTGACGTTTATATTCGTCAAACCGAACAATACCGGACGTAAATAACTTAACTGCGAACTTGAGTCGGTTCGGAGGTTTTGGCCGGTCCGCGAAACCGTTTCACCTTGTACGGAGTCGGAACTCGCGTTGCGACAGAAAACGCCCGTAAACACCTAGCCCGTTTGCTGTAAATCATTGTTACTGCCTCCAGCTGATTGCTTTTAGGATGATTTACCTCGACACACATGTGGTCCCTCCTTTTCGGCGACCGCCTTGTTACAGCAAACGCACTCATACTTCTCGCTAATCGGGTCGTAATATTAATTATTATGTCTCACTTATACCGCGCTCGATTTATGATCATTAGACAGCGGATATTTATGCATTTGTGGAATAATATAAGTAGGCAAATCAGTGAATACATCAGAGGAGGTCAAGTGTTTTAAAATTTTTGATACTCGTATGTAGTTCAAAATGACACAGAATTTTTATGCAATTTTTTAGCTAAATAATGAATCAGTGTCGCCAGATTAAGACTTGTCTCCCGCAGACGGAGAGGGGGTGACTGTATTCCTCTCAATTGACCAATCTTCTTCTTGCGGATTTTTATGCATCTTTGACATATGCGAACTTGTAAAATTCAAAACGCGTATTTTTAATACAAGAAGTCTCAGGATGAATGAAAGAAATTGTTCCCTTATTCCATTTATTATAAAAATAAAACTCGTTTCCATCTACAATTTTTTAAGTCTCTGAAAGCCATCCACAAAATTTTTATTTTACCATGGCCATTTTATTGTCACGTCTTTCGGTATTCAATTTTTGCAATCCTTGGTCCACAAGTTAATTGCACTGACAAAAATGCGCTGTCGTAAAAGTATAATCAAAAAGGTTACCGCTCATTTTATACTGCAACATAAATTCAATTGAATGCAGCGCAGCATAAATGAAAGAACGTTAACTTATTCGAGAATTATTACGTGAATATATCGTCACTGTAATTCACAAATTTTTATTGGATGAAAGCAGCGGAAATGGGGAAAAATGGTGAGGCCATTCTGCAGTAAGGGAATGAAGAAGGTGAAACAATAAGAACCGGAATCCAGTTATCAATAGGATTAGTGGATACGAAATGGGAATGTTATTAAATCATATTTTAATGAAGCTTCTGGGATACGTGTAGCTTATTCAACGACAGCAGATCTAATTAACTGAAAAATTGATATCTGGGATGAATATACGTCGTGTACACAATACGCATCAGACAGTTTTATTTGTTTACACATTTAGACATATTATGCTATTACAATTAATTAATTATGTATCCTTCGTATCTTGACAGTCTCGCAGAGACCAAATATTATTCAGTTTAATCAACACTGTGGCGTCAGAAACTGATACATCGAATACAATAAAGGAGAGGGGAGGAAACGTTTATTTTCGAAAGAATTTTAACAATACAAATTACCAAAAAACTATTTTGAAATCTTTTCTCGAATGAGTTATAATCATTTTATATTAATATTTTGCTTAAGGCTAAAGTGATTGCGAGAAAATTTTTAAAAATGAAACTAACAAATGGAAGAAAACGTTTATTATTTTCTACGGTGAAAATTGTGATGGATTGAAGCGAGCGCAGGAAATAAATTTAAAAAATGATTCGCAGGGCAGGAAACGAGAGGGTAAGTTAATTTTGCTATTAACAGTCCTCGCCCGAACACCGTTAAATCTCGTGGACCCCAAACCGAGCCGATAACTGATTTTTCTAAGGTCGTTATTGTAATCCTCACCCCCCAAGGGTACGTTGCAAATGGTGCTACTGCGAAGATTAATGTAGCACGATGAGTGTCCATGGTGATCGCTACGGAGCCACAATCAGCCCCTTTCGTGAATGAACTAAATTCTGTTTGGAGGTTATTAATTCTGCTTGCGGTTTTTTCTCTAACGAGTGAAAATAACAATACTCGAATACTCTTGAAAATATTTCAATTATAGAAACTACATTAAGCTTCTGTAATACTGTCCGATTTTGAAGTAACACTTGTCTATGTCAATTGTGCGGGACAGAAGCTGAAAATGTATTTCCTGTTTCAATAATTTGATTAAGCTGAAAATATACAGAGCAGTATCCTCTAATTCTCTTGATGTTTCCATAGTTGTGTATTTATAGTTGAGAATTTTATAATGCCAATCACTTCTTACGTTTTAATTTTACATTTTATTCTTTCACCATTATTATCAATTAAAAAATTTATCTATTGCAGTTTTACAATTATTTTAATTCCAATTAAGTTATACAGTTTTTAACCACTCCCTAAGGTATATACCTTTTTCTTAGGTTCCAAGCAATTTATTTATTTTCAACTTATTAACCCTTTGCACTCGAATGTGATTCTGTGGAATTGTGTCGAATTGTGACTCTGAGGCCCCAACAAAAATTGAATACCATTATTCAAAACAGGTTTAATATTGTTAACCCTTCACTGCATTATTTTTTTAATTGGGATGCAAAAATTTTTGTGTTTTATTTAAGGGAAAAATATTTTTAAAAAATGAAACAACATTTTATATTAGAGATAAAATGTGTAGAGTAGTACGAAAACACATTCTTAGTTGATTTGTTAACTGTATCAAATATGATACACTATGCAGCGAAGAGTTAAATTCGTCTGTATTCTACAAATTGTGAAAAGCTCAACTGGTATATGAGAAAACAGGTTCGATTTGATGTGCACAATGTAAAAAAGATTACATAGCATTAAAATTATCATTATTAAACATATTGAGAAAGAAAATTAATCTTTTTTTCACTCCAGTTCGTTGTAATTCAGTTAAAACAAGTTTATCTTGCAAAAAGATCCGCAGTCTATTTATGAGCAAGAACAGTGAAAGAGTTATACACAGTTTGCGATAAAATTTGCAAAATATTCGTACTGTAACATTTGAGAGAAATGTCAAAGCAGCGACACACAAAAATGCGGCCGAATAATTGACTGTATCCTGTCTACTTTTTGTAATGAACGTGTACCATACAGAACAGGATCTTTTCAATAACATCGAAATACTGGCCGGCGACCGCAGAGTACCGCGATATTTTATATTTCAGCAGCACAATAGGAAACAAACTCCAATTAGACCGCGTATCGAGTAACTCTCAAACGTGATGCAAACAAAAAGCACGCGAAATCGACTACAAATCGACCTGTAATGCACAATGCATCATTAACACACCTGTCACCGGTGACGGACTCCGTTAACTTGTATGTAATATATGTGTGTTAACTTTTAAATCCTCCGCGGATCGCGAGCAACGACCGTTTCGATGCTGTTTCCATTATGTTGCAAATACCAGCAACTGCTGCAAATCACGCTTAAATAATCACTCGGACCCACTCTACTTTCAAATTGTTACAAAACACCGTACAGTAAAAAGATACTACCCGTTGTGCCGTTACACAACTGATTCCAAGCTATTTTGTTATATCTAAACTGCGGATCTTTATGCAAAATAAAAAATGTTTCTATTGATTGCAAGATATAAGAGCCAGATAAAAATCTCCCTAAATCTTTTTCATATGTCCACAAATGTGCACTCCTTTAAATTGTACATACTTAATTTTGTTAGAAATGCATAAAATCCGCAGTCTAGTTATATCGCACAACTATAAAACGTTCGTACCTAGTAAGCATACTTCATAAAAATTGTTAGCAAATGTTCAAGACACACAATTTTTTAAAAATATTTTCCGATTGATATTGAAGCAAAAATTTTAACGTAGACAGTCTTGATAGATAGGCTGTACATATTGTTTTGCAAGTTAAATTACAAGAAACAATTTATAAAGCAATTGCTTATTCAAGAAAGAAAGAAATAATTCGTATACAGGATAACGAATCACGGTGAACAAGATAAAAAATTAGTCCTTTAGGGTTGAAGACTGAAAATATGCAATACCATATTTAATACAAAGACAGGAATATGTTATTCTGATGACGCAAATTCTCTATGAATTGTTGACGCAAAATATAAAGCAATATTGGACAAAGTACTATCCTGGGATGAACGCAATTATATCTAACGGGTGTATGATTTACAAATAACAATATGAAATAGCATTCTGTTTAAAGACGTACGAAAAATTGTAGAAAATCCTGGATGTCATCAGTAGATAGTCGAATAAATAGACGTTTGATTGAGCCGTTTTCGCCAGGCGTGTAGTCATCAAGCCTGATTGTTTGACTACCAGCGGACAGTTTCGCTGACTAGTCGAACGGTTTCCGAACGACTTTGAAAACCAGCAGCGGGTAATGAAAGTCTAATTGTGAGGGCGATTAGGTGTCGGAACGAAGCCCGTGGCTATCTTCGGGCATCCCGTATTGAAGATCGGACATCCGATGATCCTGTGGCCAGCGGAGATGCTGGTGTCCCGAGCCTACCGGGTCATGGATAACCTGAACGCAGGAGAGAGTGAGAGAGAAGTGGCGCAGAAGGGCGGGTGGAGGGGCGGGCATCAGTCAAGGGATTAGCGGGATTAGCCCTCGAGGGGAACTTGTTAATTGCTCGGTAGGCTGCCAGTAGAGACGAGCTGGATACATGTGGGGAGGTCGGGGCACGCTCTGTCAGAAACGGAAAGGGAGACTAGGCTGAGAAAAGGCACAAATCACTGCAGAGTTACGGACTTAAGGAGGCTTACTAGTCGCCGGTCACGACAATCCTGTTGCAGTTGCACTATTCGCAGTATACTGCGCAATCCTTAGACGTTTTGCTTCAACGTTCTGAGAGCATTGATAAGATGAAGATAGGGAGCGAGTGGCACACGCATAGGTAGCCAAAGTATGTATATGAACACTTGTAATTTCTTGAGGATCGTTGACATATTTTATATTGAACTGTGTTTATTAGTCAATTGTTCTATATGGGTCTAGCAGGGGGTAGCTTAGTCCTTGTATCTTTTGAACATTGAGGGAACACTAGCTAGAAAGAGGTAAGCAAATGATAGGGATTGAAAGAGATGTACACTGCCAAAGTATATGGACCTAATTTTTGGAGGATCAATGAGATATTTTATTGTACGATGTTTATTAGTACATTGTTCTATATTTTATATATTACCTTTATATTATATTTTATATTATATTTATATATTATATTTTACCTTTTGGTTGAACATTGAGTAGACTGAGAGGATATTAACTGGAGACAGAGAAACAGAAAAGGATAGTCAGTATATGAGAGTGTATTGTTTCTCATCTAGATAATACTAAGTGGGAGTTCAAGAAGACATGTCTTACAGTTGATCTGCATCGTGGGCTATTCTACTTAACCATTCAATCAATTGCAAAACACAGGAGCTATATATACATATACATTTATACATATAGTAAAAATAATATTAACTGTTTTAAATTGCACCTGCTCATTTTTGTCACAAAATGTTTTTAACTATTGAAGGTGCAAAATCCATAGAAATAAGTAGGAAGATGAGTGGAGGAAGACAGAATTCACATAGAGAAACGGAATATGAAATAGAATTAAAAAATAAAAACAAGAAAACACGAGAAGTGAAAGATACAATGAAGTAAAATAAACGATATAAAAAAAAATCAAAAATCACGGAAAGTGAGAGACACGGAGAGAGAGAAATGTAGATGATAGAGGGAGAAGGTGAGAGAGATTGGGAGAACATTTCGTATAATGAGATTGCACCCATCATTTCCAATTAAACGGTGTTTGAACGTTTTTACGTATAATTTGTTCCATATATTTCGCTATAGTGTAAACAGAGAAAGCGGAATTCATTTAAACTAGCGATTGAAACTCCTTTCACGGTAAATAACGAGTTACCGATGAGTGGAACACGTCCAAACAGTTTGTGTATTATGTAACGGGCAAGAGTGCATTAGAGTTACACGTATTCGATCGTTCTGTAATCTTGGGTGGATACATTTCATAGTAAATTCAAAATCTGTGTGCGCGTTTCAATTATCGGAGATAAATTATCAGAATTCGAAGGGAACCCCGCAATTATTAAGCAAACGATCGATTATTCAAACGCGCGTTAAGCATATCGAGCTCTGTCTGGATAGTCGGCTTGCTCGTTTTTAAAATTGCGGTTGTATTCGATTATGCATCGATTGTGGTACCGAAGAGAGAGAGAGAGAGAGAGAGAGAGAGAGAGAGAGAGAGAGAGAACTTTCGGAAAAACCACTGGTATGAGCGTCATATTTATGTGGATATACAGGATGAGTCACCTAACGTTGCCACCTCAAATATCTTTGTTGTTTTTAAAGATAGGTCAAATGTCTGAAGGACAAAGTTAAATGGTTCAGTGGGGCTCACATAATAACAAAAATATTTTTGTTTTTATGTGATTTTTTATAGATATATCAGGTCACCTTCATTTTTTAAAATGGAAGGACCCTTTTTGAACACCTACAATGATAGTCCCTTTCATTAGGAATTCAGTGACTATAATTACCCATGCACATATAAACATTCTAAGTAGCTCCTAGTCCATATAACAGACAGGGAACATTATTATTTTGCATAAACCATTAAATATTCGCAGTCTACTTAATCACTCACTAATTTTCGAAGCCCCTTATTTGTAGACTTCATGCTTAGAATTGTAAGCATGAACTGTAAGAAGAGTTGTAAGAAGAATTTTTGTAATTCCTAATAAACATGTTTAAACAATCATAACGTATTAATATTGGATATATCACTGTTTTTGGGAAAGTCTACAGAAATCTTTTGCTGTAAAGAACAATCCAATATCTTTTAAAATAACATCATGATATTTGTTTAAAGTTGAAAAATATGTTTTTTTTTTCAAAGTCATGTTTCTCGAGCGCAAACAACTCTATAAAAACCAACGTACAATAATTGTGGAACAAATTTGGTGTTGGACAGTGTAATTAGTAATCACTACATTTTTTTTTAGTAACGACTATCAGAAAAGGGAAATTAAAGACAAATCTTCTCTTGCTCCAAGACTCATCATTTTACGTAGTACAATTTTATAAATAATGTATATTATGTCCAATTTCCAAAATACTCGTGTAAACAATTAATTAGCCGTTCCGTTAGTGTTACGTGGAACAGGAGGAGGTAGGGGGAGAGCGGCGATATTTTTTATTTTCTGTTTATCCGAAACGAGTGCGGAGGAATAATGTTTCATAAATATCGGCGTCGGCTGACACAATTTTTCCACATTGGCCTTCAACAGTTGCGACGCGTTTTTCGGGTAAGTGGCATCTCGTACGCGTAATAGCGCAATACCGGACGGACGGCCGTATATGACTAGTATAACACGCAAAGCCGCAGCCGTACATCACAGCTAAATCGCGATCCAAAAAATATACAATGCCTGACAGGGATAGTGCTCCCGTCATCGCGGCTAACAATGTGTACCACATCGCCCGGTATAAATGACAATCACTCCACGATGTAACGCTCCCTCTCTCTGTTCCCTCGTTTGCAGCTTCCACTTTTCGAGCCACCGCTTCAACCCCCATCCCCTTCCCCCACGCCCCATAACCCACCCCCTTTGGCCAATCCCCATACCACTCGGCCTTGTGTTACCAGCATACTCGGGGAATCGCAGGAAAATGTTCTTCAAATAGGATTCCGCTCCCGCATTCCAGAATCCTACTTCCTTTTTGCAAATCGTCCACCGACCAGTTTGTTTTCGAATCTTCGGAACACTTTTTGCGTTTAAATTGTTGTTCTTACTCTCCCCTGGTAGCGTCATTTCTCAAAAATGTCATTGAAACATTCAAAATTTTCGATATTTCCAACATCGTTTTAGTTATTAATTTGATTAATTTTGTCTTTCAGCGGTGTAGAAATTGGAAGGAAATCAGGAAATTGGAGCATTTATATGTGTGCAGTACAACCTCGATTATCCGGACCTCCGATGTTCGAATTCTTCATCGTCTGAATATTTTCCACAAAGTATTAGTTTGCGTTAAAGCAACCCGTACGCTACTGCACACTACAATAAGGATTAAGTTCACCACTGAAACTATGTAATTGTTGCATTATCCGAACAATCATGTTCCACTAATTAGCACGGATAATCGAAGTTCTACTGTATTTAGAAAATTAAATTGGACCACAAGAAGAATCTGGTTTTGAAGTATACGATCTTTTGGTGTGTTTTAAATTTATTTTATATATTTTTATACTATAAATTTTTTTATATCTTCCTGGTAGAATAATTACAAGAGTCCTATTATGTTCCTATTTTCCTGGCATTTAATTGAATACAGTGAAACGAATCAATATTCGGATACTCTAAAAAATAACTTTTTTAATATTTTACTATACGGTTTGTGAACTTATTTGGGAAGCTAGAGCAATTAGTTTACTACAGGATGTGAAAAGAAATTTTTCCAAAAATTGCAATTGTGTGATCGGAATTGTAGAAAAAATACTAAAAGTTACGTATTTTTTAAATTTTCAATATAGGCCCACATAAAAAAGTTGTGAAATGCAACTTTTAGTATTTTTTCTACAATTCCGATCAATTGCAATTTTTGAAAAAATTTCTTTTCACATCCTGTAGTAAACTAATTGCTCTAGTTTCCGAAAAAAGTTCCAATCGTATAATACAATATTAAAAAAGTTATCGTCTTTTTTAGAGCGTCCGAATATTCATTCGTTTCACTGTATAGTATACAGTTTTACAGTGCAATAATTATAGAAAACATTCAAATTATTTAGACTGTCTTCAAACAGGGACTTACTATAAACAATAAGAAATAAATGGGCACAACTCTCGCTACAAAGATGCTATCGAAAACTGAACAACAATTTCCAACGATTACAATCACTTCCGACCCCACGAAAAATTACGTGTTGTTATTTAACCACAGCTGAAACAGCACGTAGAATACGTAGGTAAAAAAATGCCCTTTACGAGACTTCCGTCACGGTATGAAGTAACAATGCTTTCGGTTTGAATTACCAGACCGTGTGTAATATCATCGAGTTCCAAAACAAAAACCAACAACAGAGTTGTTTAGTAAAACGAATATAGGTATACAATATCTCACGAAAGTATTCGAAAGCTTACGTTTGCAACTTTCAGTTTGCAACACACACACACAGTTCAACCGAACCGTTTGCAACGCTATGGTGTCTATTGCAAAGTGAGAGATTCAAGACTATGTCAGCACAATTGGGAAATAATTCAACAACGCTCAGAAGATGTAATGAATAGACTGCAGATCTTTATGCAATTATGACAAAACTGCGTAAGTGCAATTTAAAACACATAACATGTTAGAATTATTAATAAAGAAAATAAATTTTATTTAGCTTTTGCTAGCCTGCAATTGATGCTTAAACATTTTATTTTGCATAAAGATCCGTAGTCTAGTAATGAATAATAGGGCTGAATGAATATCCTTTTTTAAATAATTTTAGTGGACTGAAAGTAATGCATTCCTTAAATTCGTTTTATCCTCCTACTGTTTTTAATTGTGCCTATTAAAACAATAAATAACATTTTTACGTATCAATTGCAAGGAGTAGAAGCTAAATAGAAGGGTCTTTCTGTCTTTAGTCACTTTGAGGAGTTAATCGTTCTGTTTTAAATTACACATACCCAATTTTGTCATTCCTAAAATCTTCATAATCGTGCAAAATGAGCAGAGTGCCAATGCCCGATAGTGTTCGAACATCGTGCGCGCTCGCAGTAGAAAAGTGGAGCCGCGGAGAGCGAAGAGAGAGCAGAAGGAACACAGGAAAGTTTCGCGAAAATCTGTCGTTCTATTGCGAAACTAATGGTAAATCAAACAGTCCCCCCGATGGAATGGCCCTGTTCCAGCGTGTCAGCGGTCTTGTCACGCTATTACAAGCTTACAATGCACCGGGGTTCGCAGTGTGAGCTATTATGTCGCATTTCGTTACGTCTCCCAATACAAATATCCCCGGGGCGATGCGAGTGATAAATCAGACTTTTCGTGCGATCTGCCATTGTGCTCACCCCACTGACACGAATGGATATCGAGAGATGCGCGTTCTTTTTTGTCTAACCGGTCCCATGTGTTCGACCAGAGAGACCGGAGTCCTTGTAACTGGTGGAACTTGCGAGAAATTGTAGTCTGCGGTTCGTACGTGTCGATCGATGCAAATGAAGGGCTCCGCGCCGAGATGATCGAGTGGCTCATTCACGTCCCAAATAATGTCACCGCTGTCCAATCGAAAACGGTACTTTCATAGTCTCCCGTCACTTTAGAAATTAATACTTTCGACTACCGAATTTTATCCCCCACCATTTTCCCCGTCTTCTCTCGATGCACAGTTCCTCGGAGGATCCGCGACGATCGTTGCTTTAACATTCTCTCTGTGTACTGCTATTCTAATGTTAACCATGTACAGGCGGGTAATCGAACCCCATACATATCTGGAGCAAAGAAAATATGTCTGCGTAAGTATCTGTGAAATTTTATTGATTTTTAAAAAATCAGAAATTTCCATTCGTCAACTTCTTATTTGTGCATTTGCATCCCATACACGGAAAGAGGGTTAACATAGGCAACTGTTGAACGATGAAATGATTCATTGTGCTTTTATTCGATGAGATTTTTGCAAGAAAGCTGAGACATAGATATTTAGCTCGTTTTCAGCTTTCAGTTTTCATTATAATAATATAAAGGTTCTGTTATATAAAAAAAATTTTTTCAGACGCAGTTTTCTGCTTTCTTGAGAATGATCCACATAGGGATTGAAACGTTTGAAAGTTTAATTTAAACTTGCACAATTTGCTTTTTTGTAATTACAAGATCGAACCGTTGCGCCGAGAACATTTTCATTTCATTTAGCTCGTTCCTCCCGAAAAATAAGCTTAGATTCGGCCATTAAGATGTTAGTGGGGGTACTTCTTCGATATCCTAGAGCCAGTCTTATTGCAGAAAATTGAAATTTTTCAAGCTTATCACACAAGCTCAGTCTCTTTGGGAAGTAAATAAAAATACCGTAATCGAGGATGCAACGAATATAACTTTTGTATAAGATGATAAGGGTGGCAGGATCAGAGCCCCACCATGTACCGCGAAGAAATTTAATTCGTTGTGCTTATTAAACATTTTACCAACATCGGGTAATTCCACAGGTTCAATTTTGCTCCTCGCGGAGACCATTTCTACTCGAAGAGAATGAAATCAAATTGATTTTTGGATAGTTGGAAGTACCCCTTAATCTTTGTATTCGATTAGACGGGTGTCGTTGCGGCGACGGGGCTCGACGCCGGCTCATAGTCGGTCCGAGTATAAAAGAGTCAGAAGGGGGTGGAAAGTGTAAAGTTTGAAAAATAAATAACAAGGTGCTAAGCAGCCGGGGAGAGGACGACCCCTCAGATCTCGCCCGGGCGAGAGGAACGAGGATCGTTGGGGAACTGAAGTTAGCCGGGGATGCCCCGAGAGGAAGAAAGATGGAGGTTAGCAGAAAGGGGAACCCCTGGGCTGACTGTGGTCGAGAGGCCTGTTTAACAGATTTAAAAAATCACCAATAATTCCAAGTAGGGAGGCTGTTTGCTCGTCCAGAAGGGTAAGGTATGTAACTACCGAGCGGAGCAAGTGAGACCGTTGCGGGGATGTCAGCGAGAATGTCATTTTTCATTTTAATGGTGGCTTCTTTTCGCTCGGAGTCTCTCTCTCTCTCTTCCACCCACTAAAAACTCCACCCCTACCCCGCAGCTACGTCTTGGCCTCTTTCGCTCTTGTTCCTCCTTTTTTCCTCTCCCGCAACGTTTCTCGCTCGTTCGCCCTTCGTTTATTTGTCTCGCATCTTTCTTGCCCTTCCTTCCTCTGTTACCCTCTGCGCTCTGCCCCACCCCGCCACTGGTTCGTTCAAAGGTCTCGCCATGCTCCTTTTATTCACAGCCGCATCCTCTGGTCACTGTTTCGCGTTCGTGTCCCTTCTTCTCGCCCTCCCTCGACGTCCTCTTCTTCTTCTTCTTCTTCTTCTTCGTCGTTGCCGAGCTCGTTTTCTTCCTCTTGTTCCTCCTGAGCTCCTTCTTGTTCTTCTTGGTTCAACAGCTTTCTTTTATCTCGGCGCGAACGTCTTAATAGGCTTCGGCCTCCCTTCGCGCCCAGCTTCCAACCTCCGCCCCCTCGCGCTTCTCTTCGACGCCGACAACGCACAGTGGTGCCTATCGTCGGATTTAGTGACATTTCGACTCAACTTCTGCGTCGTGGAAGATGCCGGAATGCGATTTTCACGGGATTACATTGAAAAACGTAATTGCGCGTCGACGCACGCGGTGGCTCGGAATCACATAAAGCTGAGCAAAATAAATTTGTACGTGCAATTTAAAGCAGTGGATATATTTAAACAATTTAAGAACGTCAACGTATTAGTTTCAGTTTACTAAAGTAGTTAAGGGAAGAAAGAAATTTGATTATTTATTTAATGCTCTAAACCAAGTATGGTAAAGAAATTTTTATTTAGCTTCTGTGTCTTGGATTGACGCAGACATTTTTTTTGTGTTTTTGACAAAAAATGTAGAATTGAAAATGGGAGATCCAATGTGTGATAATTATTTTTAAATTCACTTTTGTGAAGGTGGACGATTTTCTGAGTTTTTATTAATATAATCAGAAACTTCTTTAAAAATTATATTTTTATAGATAAACAGAGATTGAGGTTTTATAAACTATAATTGCTAATCAAATCGTGCACGAAAAAATTAGAGAGAATTCGATTGAAAGTGATCGAATTTACCAGTTGTTTTGCAGGGTTTCAGTAATTAATCCGTCAATTATTTCAGCAGTATATTTCGTTAAATATTAACAACTCGTTACAGATCCAAAACGAAAACAGAAATTAAAGTGTATTAAGTATGCAATAGCAGTTAATGTTTAAAATAGAAATTATTATCAATAATTTCCAAGGGAATCAATATTCCAGTCACTATACACAAAAACAATAATTTCGCAATTATTTATGCTGATAATTAATCATTAATTGATAATTAAAATATAAAATAAGCAATTTAATTAATAAAATTAAGCAACAGACGATCAGTAGTTTCATTTGCTCCAGTATTTAAAATCTTTCAAGAAATTCTCATCTGTAAAAGTGTTTACTCCAAACTAACATAACATGTAAGATATCTGTAAAGAAATCTACGAAATCCTAAATGCAGACGACCAGACACAAATTTCATCACTGCTCCCAAGAGCGTGTCGCCAGATTGTAATTCCGCCATTTTAAATAACATTCCATGATCTGATATTAAGGTAATGCGGAAGCGTGTCCTCCTCCATCGCGAATATATTCATCGTTCGTCTTCCTCGTTCCTGCGGGATCACCCTTTGGAATTTCTCCTTCTTTCTCGCTGTTGAAGAGCCCTCTAGCTTCCGTTGGTGCTCATTCGCTGGAAGATTAGCCACCCCAGCTCGGAACCACGGCCATTTAAGCGGGCAAACTTCGTCGGTTGAGCCCATGATTGCACGTCTCAGTCGGCACTCTTAACAGAATAAATTGCTCATTTTGCAAAGACGCAGAACTTTCCTCTCCATGTTCTTGTGTAGCCACGGCGAAAAGAGTCGAGTGTCCCTCCTCGTCCTTCTTTCACAAGCGTAACCCGCCTTTAATGTATTTATATGGCAATTAGGGGGGGGGGCGAGCCTCTTCTAAGCGCAAAGAGATAGACCAACGAGCCTCCTACATTGAAATTATTGATGTTCATCAGCTGCTGATTAACCCTTCGAATGCAAATGCACCTCCCAACAAGAAGGTGGCAGCTGTTCAACTTCTTCAGGGACAAACGTTGTCAAACCTAGCAGAAATACTTTCTTTAAAATGGAAGCTATTACCTTTTTTCAATGGTTATATAGAAGTACTGATTCCTTTTATGAAACAAGGATTATTTGTCCTTCCCAACCAGTGGAATAAATTCTTGCTGCCTCGAGCTCTTGCAGAAAATTGTTTCTAGTTACAATAAATGTCTATTGGACGTTGCTAGCAAGGCAAAATCTCAAGTACTGCGGTGAGATGACAAGAAGGTCCCCGGGGCAAGACTTGTGTCCCCACTCTACCTTCCCCTTCTACTATTTCTTAACTTTTCCCCTCAACTCGTGCTCTCTTCCTTCATCTGGCGACACCGCTGTCAGAGATCTTCTTGTCATATCACCACAATATCTATTAGCAAATATTGTGGACAAAATTTATAACTTAAATCGAACTTAAACTTGCTCCAAAAGGAAACATTCCAACTTGAACCATAACGTACTAAATTGAATAGATGCTCGATACTTTACTTGCTAGCAAAACCAAGTATGTAGACATTTCTTGTGACTGGAAGGAATTTTTCCACGAGAAAAAAAAAACTGAATGTAGCGAGAATTAATTCTCAAGACTGATTGAGACCCAAACATCTAAATTTGGTTAGATCTCCAACAAGAGGAATGATTTAATCTCGGTCCAGGGATATAATTCAGGTTAGAGATTCGAATTGGTCGACTATAATTCTATCAACGGCAGCAGGATGTTCGCTAAAGCATTCTGTCCGTTATCATTCTGTTCGTTCCATGTAATCTTGATGCGAGTACCGAAAGAGGTCCTCGCTCGCAAGGAAATTCGAGAAAAGCAATTCAAGCGGAAATATCCTAGATGGATTGTCCCAGGCTAATGACATTCGGACTAGCAGAGTCACCGAGTGGACGTCAAGGAGGGCGGCGGAGGGTAAAGGGAGGGACTAGGAACTGTCAACGCTGCCATGTGTCACTCACATCACTCCCTTCGACTGCTCTGTTGTTCGGAGGCTTGCTTCTGCTACTCCACTTAGCCGACAGTCGGACCTGTCGCGGTCCCCTCTGTTTGTCGCTGTAACCAACACCTTGTTTTCGTCACCCGTCACTGAATTAATAAAAAACCGGAAGCTCGTAGAAAAATCGTTCTGGGTAACGGGATGTTACTGCTCCAGGCGTCCCTGTAAATCGTCACTGTTTGCCTAGACTGGTCGTTTACGTTTTCTTCATTTAATTGCTGTTTATTGGACAGCTGATTGCATTATTCACCAGGGAACTATTTGATGGGCTGTAGACTGCGGATTTTATGCACATTTATTTAAAAGACTTCGAGAATATTAAATTTATTAAATGTACACTGCCGTGCAAAAGAAAGAAGCACCCGGCCATATTTATTAGAAAAGCGTATAAAATCAAATAAGAACACAGTTAGTCCTGGATTCCGATGTTTGATTGAATAGTTGATTGAACGTCCTTTAAAACAGAATAACTTTTTTATAATTGTACCAAACGACCTGATTTTTTATAATCCATTAGAAGCATTGGTTTATGAACTGATATATATATGCAAAAAAGATTCTCCAACAATTATAATTTTCATAGTTACATGTAAAAATAAAAAAAGGCGTTTTTCATAACTTTTTTATCTGGGCCCTTAAAATGAAAATTTAAAATATATGTTTTTAAATCTGTGTTAGTTGTACTCATGCTGAAAATTTCATCGAAATCATAATGAATAAGCTTTTACTTAGGCTGTTCATTTCCATTTTCTTGATTTGCTTGCAGTTCATTGATTAGTTTTGTGATACACGCATAAAATCCACAGTTTACGAGAAAGATGAATACGTGAAAGACAAAACAGTGAAGACTTTAAAAGAATTTAAAAATGTTACACTATTTTCGACTTACTGAAATTATTAAAAGAAGGAGTGCAATAGATTTAGAAAATTTTTATTTTGTGTGCATGAAGATCTGCAATCCTTTAATAATTGTGGCTACAATAAAATAAAGCAATGTTTGCGACACGACTATCGGGCAATGCGCAATATTTTAGATATCGTTTCATTTTGTTCATCCGTAGCCAGTCGAACTCATATGTCAAAATATTGTTTCAAGCGGAGGTTCTCGGGAAAAGAGAAAAGTTCATGAAACCGGTTCCCGTCAAAACAGGAAGAGGCTGGCAAGTTGTCGATTCTCGTCAGCGACCGGATAAGATGATATTTGTTTCCGGCAAAGGAAACTTTAAAACTATCCAGTCCGCAAAACCATATTGGAGTGGAACTTCGAATTTTTCATTTCGAAGTTACCTCACTATACAGTCTAGCGTTCTGATAAGAAAAATTCATTTTTATTCAGACACGAAGTGTTTTATTGCAGTTGTAAAAATTCATAACATACAAATTAAAAAATCAATGCAGCTATATTTACTACCATTTTAAACTGCACTAAATTTTTACAGAAACGCATAAAATCCCCGGTCTAATTACGCGAATCTGAAAAGTTAACCATGGAAACGGAAAATCTAGGCACTCCGTATCAATGTTTATTCAACCCTTTTTGCAATTATAAGCAACATTCGCTGATTATAAATACCTTATATAAATCTGATCATGAAATATAATTTCCTTTTTTATTTCGTGAAATATATTTAGCCTTTCAAATCATTATTTTTTTCATGGATAAATGAACTGCCCGGGAAATAACTATCGCAGAATGGAATTTATTTATTAATAATTTACAAATAATCAGTCGTTTGTCCATGGAATTGACCTATTGCAATAGAAATAGACAGTCTCGCGCTGGGTAAATCACGTAATTGGGTTCGCGTAAAATATCTCCGGCATTTATGGAAAAAAATATTTATAATTCATAATTATATAATTACGTAGATCAGTCGGATAGGACCGGGTAAACATAATAAAACTGTTTAGAACATATTAAATTGTTTTTTGCCCATCGAACCATAAATACAAGAGATGTTGACATGATCCCATTTACGCGGTTTACGTTGTATTTACGTAATCACGGAGGTGGATTCAAATGCGGGAAATTATAGTGTACGACTTCGAATCGGGACGGGTAGGTCGGTGTAATAATACTAAAGTTAATGGGAATAATGAATATAAATAATAATATATAGTGAGATACGGGCTCGTTCGAGCATGATAGTGGCCGAATTAACGGACTCCTTTACCGAATCAGATCGAAGCTAAAGCTTGTCGAGTATGTTCCAATAAAAACGTAAAATGTTATAAATATGTACATTTATGCACTGATCAAACTACAGGAAGTTTTACTAAATAAATTAAAAATGCTTGCTACTGTCTTAATCGATTTATGACGTTGTGCATACATTTGCTGAAACATGCTAACAATATTTAAAAAAATAAAAATTGATCAGTACTGCATTCCATAAATTTTTTAACGACTAATTAGATCTTAAATATATGATTAACTAGCTGTACCCGCGACTCTGTCCACGTGCAATAATAAATCCAAAAGTTATAAGCAAAAACGTGTCCAAAAGAGAAAAACATCATTTTGGATTTTTAAAAAAATGTGTTAAACCTTGTTTTTTTTTTTGCAAAAAAACAGAAGTTGCCTACTTTGAACACTGCTCATTGGATGTCGAAGATTACGTTGATTTTCCTCAGTTTTTACAGTTAATACAGTTTGTAATAACTTCGTAATCGACAGCGTTTTCTCAAGAGAACACAACGGCCAGCTGTTTTCGTAAAAAAAAAAATCGGTTCAAACGAAAGGTGTGTGCTTTTTGCCTGGCACCGTACATTTGCAGAATTTCACGTTTTTGCGTCCGGACGCATTCTATTGCGTGAAACCGTTTTTCTCGAAAGGGGGAAGTCGAGGAAGCAAGAAAGGAAGCGAGCCACTTCTCAATTCTGTATTGACATGTAACTGTCATCGATAGGGCCTACAGCTGTCCCGGGTGCAGTAGCGAAAGATTTCTCTTGGGCTCAATGACAACCGGTTTCCACCCGATCCGAAAACACAAACGAAGGGATCTGCCGAGCATCAAATTGACTCACGGGCGCTTCCAATTGCGTTCATTGCCGCAAAAAATCCGCGCGGCGCCCCTTTGGACAGCGTTATTCACGACGATTTTCTGCTCGACGATTCGATAACTGCGGTTTCCGTACTTACACGCGGCCGCATTCTATCGTCTTTTTTAGCTTGGCTTCCTCTTCCTTTTTTTTCACCCTTCCATTTTGGCTCGGCAAACCTGCTCCCTTCTTTCCTACGTTTCTTCTGCTCTTGATCTAACAAGCATCCTGTCCTTCGACGTGCTTGCAACTACGTGTAACTAATAGCACCGAGGCTAGAATGTTCCGATACTGGAGTAGATTACTTGTGCACGTATTTTTCGAACATTTCCGAAAAATGGTAAAACGAGAATTTATTATTCTGCATCGAGTGTGTATTTAAAAATGTATGTGAAAATCATCTTCTTTTCTTGTAATTATATCCACCATCGGTTACGGACATATGAAGCTTACGCAGTATAGTAATCACTAGACCGCATGTTCCGTAATATAATTGACACAGGTGTACAAAATGCATTTTTAAAATTTCCAATATGCACATCAAAATGCTGTAAAATACAACGTATTATATAATTGACGCAGATCTACAAAATGCATTTTTAAAATTTCCAATATGCACATTAAAATGTTGTATAATTGTATAATTGACACAGATCTACAAAATGCATTTCTAAAATTTCCAATATGCACATTACAATGCTGTAAAATACAACGTATTATATAATTGACACAGATCTACAAAATGCATTTTTAAAATTTCCAATATCCACGTTAAAATGTAAAATACAACATATTATATAATTGACACAGATCTGCAAAATGCATTTTTAAAATTTCCAATATGCACATTAAAATGTTGTAAAATGCAACGTATGTATAATTGATACAGATCTCCAAAATGCATTTTTAAAATTTCCAAGATGCACATTAAAATGCTGTAAAATACAATATAGCAAACTAATTGTCCTAACATTCCATTAAAAATTCAAGTGGTCCAATATTACAAAACTTATCGTCTTTTCAAGATTGTGCAAATATTAATGGGGGTAATTAAATGAGGAAAGGTCTCTAAACTGCACGATCTGGGAAGCTAGCAAGGTGTATGAAGAAAACGAGGGATGAGGGTTGAAACTAAAATATCTGGAAGCCACAATTCCGCAGTTTAATATAACGAATTAATAAATATACCTCGTAATATAGTAAACGATTAAGCATCGGTGGTGGTCACAGACGCAAAGCAACCAGGCTGTCCAGGGTTCAGGCATCGCCGCACACAGGTTCGCGAAATTTCGTCCTGTTTCCACGTCCGTTCCATAGCTCACGAAAACGAATCTTTATATGATCCCCGCGTTAAGGTATTACACGGCTCCGCTTGTACCGAGTCAAATAAATAGCTGGGAAGTCGGGTACGTTGGATGCAAAGGAGTTGGTCGCTCGAAGGGGGCAAAAAGCAAGTGAACAGGAAGATGGTCCCACGTAGCGGAGGTGCCAGAATCTCCGTGTATAATTCAACGTACGTACAAGGTATCCGGCTACCCAATTAATGAATAATCCGTAATGAGGATGTGATGGTCCACTCGTGCCTATACGTGACGCAGGCAGAGGGAGAAAGAGAGAGAGAGAGCGAGAGTATAAACAAGTCGCGGAATACGAGAGAAAGAGAGGAGCGACATCGCGAGGGAACGAGGGGGAAAAACAGTTGGCAAGAAAGAGGCTGTGGTATGATTTAACGGTGTAGCGGCAATCTTGCCGCACTCCACGTAACCATTAAAATATTGCCAAGTGCGAAGGAGCCCCTCCGTGAATCTACGTACGATCCTGGCCGAGGTTGTAAACCTCCTGGCGGTGTACATGGCAAACGTGTCTCACCCTGTTTTTCTCGAGCAAATTATTTCTCACCCGCTGGAACGAGGATTAAGTGGTTTCTTAGGAACAACGCGATTATCAACACACGATCGAATATTCATCACGCGAGCTTCGCCGTCGACGTTCCCTCTCGAGTGGAACCCCGCGAGTAGATGCGAGATGTTCGAACCGTGTCGTACAGAGGCTGCGCGAGACGTCGATTAGCATTCGACAACTATTTTCGAATTGGGAACCTGTAGCAGAATATTTTAACCGGTTACTGACTTCTAGGCTGGTGGGAAACGGTTTTGGAAAATGTTGATTGTGCAACATTAACACGTTCACTGCCGCAACGATGACAGTGTGGCTAGGTTAGTGCAGGGAGCACGAATTGAGAGGACGGCAGGTCTTAGTTTGGCGACTTTGGCCCGTGGCAGAATATACATACTAGGATATACTAGAATGCAACAGAAAACATATAATTTTGTACTAAATGTTAAGAAGTTGTCCAGAAAATTATCAACGAAGGATGATATAAAATTTTGCTACTTTCAATTTAATTTAAGCATCTTTATAAATAATGCTTGTAGATATCCTCAATTTCTAAGATTCTTCCTGCTCAATCAATTTTTATTCTCAATTTTTAAGATTCTCTATGCTCAATCAATTTTTATTCTCAATTTTTAAGATCCTCTCTGCTAATCAATTTTTATTCTCAATTTTTAAGATCCTCTCTGCTGAGTCAATTTTTATTCTCAATTTTTGAGATTCTCTCTGGCAATCAATTTTTATTCTCAACTTTTAAGAGTTTCTCTACTAATCAATTTTTTTATTCTCAATTTTTAAGATTCTCTCCGTTCAGTCAATTTTTATTCTCAATTTTTGAGATTCTCTCTGCCAATCAATTTTTATTCTCAATTTTTAAGAGTCTCTTTGCTCAATCAATTTTTATTCTCAATTTTTGAGATTCTCTCTGCTCAATCAATTTTTAAGAATTTTTAATGATTCTTCCTGCAGTTCATATATCCTGCACAGCATAGAACAGGTTCAGTGTTCCTATATTTTGATAATGTATATGTAGAAGCTGTGCACGCATAAAGATTTACAGTTTTCTATAACGAACGAGGTTCTCCAACCAGTTAGTTTGTCCCAGCATCCTGTGAGCTGTATACATACACTGCACGTTTACGTAAACGTGCCACTATCGAAGCATCTTCATTAAAAATTAAAAAAAAAGTTCGTAAACACGACGATTAATCAAACCGCATTCACAACTGCGAAAGCGTTTCTCTCGGAACGACATTTTTCGAGCTTGACATGGTACGGCTTCGAAAGAAAGAGTTATTTATTCAGTTCAGGGATTATGCTAACGGATAAAAATTTTTCTCGCATTCTATTTAAAAAATGACGCTGCATTTCCCCCAGTTTCGAGTGGCACTGTTTTTTATTCGGATATAATAAATAGACTGTGGATCTTTATGCGAAATAAAAATTGTCCGCATCGATTACAAGCTGCAGAAACCAAATAACAAATTCTCTCTTCTTTTAATTATCTTATTAAACTGAAACTAATACCCCGATGTCCTCACACGTTTTTGATATGTAACTGCTTTAAACTGTACGTGTTCATTTGTGTCATAAATGCATAAAATCCGCAGTCTATCCGCAATCACGGTTCTTTTTGTAATGTGCGCTCTAACAAAGATATGTATTAAATAATTTCTTATGAAAGCATTTTTATTATTTCAATAATTTTAAAATAAAAAATCTAGAACCGATCGTGGTAGGTTTAGTGTTAATAAAATTGAGTCGATGTTTCAGGTCTGATACATTACAATTTACAAAAAAAAAGGTAACGTTTCGATCAAAGCAAGTGGCTCTAGCAATTCGCTGAGCCTCTCGGCTGTTAGTGTTGGAGCCAGCCGAGGGAGCGAAAAAAGTTGGCCAGCCGTTTCGCTATCTTATTCTTTAATTAAGGTGTCGAGTTATCGCCCCATAACAATAAGATAATTCCAATTATCACCCCTTTCTTAGACAGTGCGCCGGTTAACGGCCGAGGAACGGCCGAAGGCGACGCGCCATCGATTCTTATCAAAGAAGTTTTTCCGTTTCGCGGGACGAAATCGCGGCATCGAAAAAGATTAGGTTAAAACGAGATTCAACAACTACCACTGACGACGAAGTAATTCAAGGCAGTCCCTACTACCGAGAGTCCTGACCCCCGACTACGACGAGTCCGTTCCCTCTTCCTCTTACCGATTCCCTCGTATCCCCTCTTCACCGTCCCCGACTATCTGCGAGCTTGCTCCTGGCTATTCCACCGCGGCAGTATATCAACAATGATAGTTATACACGTACGTTATAATCGTAAATTAGCCGCAGCAACATAATATATTCGTGGGCTGGTTGGTTCGCGCGTATCTGTTTTATGCGATTATTATATATGACAGCAGCAGTCACTGGCCCGTTCGCTTATTTTTCTCCTTTTCTCCCCGCAGGATCCTCCGCATTCTTTTCTCTTTTACGGGGACTACACCTCGCGACACAAAGCTATAGACACATATGAAATTAATGAAAAGTGTACTCCAATATGAATTTTCTTCTTCCTTCGTTTTTTCCTAGTGGTACTGGTATATAGGGTGTATAATTATTAACCATTTGCAGTCGGAGCTATTTTAACTGCTATAAAATACTTCAGTATAATTAATTACGTGATAGTTTCACTTTTACCATAATAGAGCCCAAAATAAAAGGAAGAAATATTTATTAGACTTCTACTCGTTTTGCAATGAATCCTTTCACTTTCATGTGTACATTACTATGTAAAAATTAAAGTTATTATCAAATTTCCTGGTTAGTGATTTTCGCGGATAATCCCTTCGCGGTCGGAGTTATTTTAAACATTTCTTCTGACCTAGAATAATTCCATTGTATATGATTTTGTTCATTTTATGGGTATGAAATTGTTATAATACCTCATACAATACTTAAATGTGTAGTTATTTAATACGTACCAACACATCTAATAATGTAAACAATATTGAGAATAGTACAGCAATTTTTAGTGGTGAATATATTTAACTAAAAAAATTCTATCACTATATCATTAGTAAAAAAAATTTTTTTATTATTATTGTATTTATAACATGTATTGTATAGTACATTGGGCTAGTTGCATGGAATGAAAAAAATTATATATCAGATGATTGCATAAGTTCATGACCGATTTGAAAATAATATTCAATAGTTAAATTTTAAAGATTCGTCAAAGATTTGGTTAAATTAAAATAAAAAAATGGTTAAATTTTCTACAATTATATTACTATACTATATGTATAATTAATTAACAAAGTTGTATTCTTTAAAATTCAACCATTGAATTTTATTTTCAAATCGGACGCGAACTTATGCAATCATGTAATATAATGGAAATGTTTTGGAGTGAAAATAGCTTCGTGTGCAAATTGTTAAGCATTAAAACAAGTGTAGGTATACAACAAATATAAACGTTCCATTTTCTTTCACATTATTATGGATAAAAATGTTCCAGGATCATTGCGGCCATTGAAAACGTGCAACAAGAGGTTAATAACTACAAGAAAGGCTGAACTTTGACTCCTGACTGAATTGATAAAAGCGATTCGAATAAAAATCAGTCGCCCATTCTTCAGCTATGTAGTATTGTCTAATGTATGTATCTCGTCGTCTGATAGGATTCTATTTTTCAAGGAATGATTTACGAACGGTACACAGCGTGCAAAAATTCGTAATGGCCGCAGTTTCGTTGTTACGAAATCGCTGGGAGGGCTCTACGAAGACGGTATTCTTATTGTCACGGCTGAATACACGTATTGCAGGCAGTGGCTACGCATTGCAGCCACTTCTGTTAGTGTATCCTATTAGGCACAAGCTTCGATATCCAACGCAGCGGCGCAATTGTCAGCGGTACCATTATCGGGGCAACGCAATTCAGCTTCCGGCGTATAACGTTTCGAATCTAACCATTCCGAACGTCCACCGCCAGTGAGTTCAGCCTTTAGCGATCCGTCCAGTGCATCCGTCGTTTCATCATGTATTCGAACTGATTTGTTGTAAACCTCTGCCCCCTCTGTTTTCATAGCTCCAAGAAACTGCCACATTTATCCGTCACCCCTCGCCGTATTATTATTTTATGCACTATACAAATTGTTTCGATTGACACTAGGTTTACGGAGCACTAAAAGTGACTGTTTCACATGACTTTATAAAAATAACAAGAATGTGTCTGCTCAAATTTTTAGTCATTTTTTAAATGTCTAAGAGAAAGACCCGAAGAAATATATTAAAAAAATTAGTAATATTAATAAACCCGTCATTTTTTGACAGCTCCCCCTAGAGTTAATTGCAAGGTATACTTTATCTTTTTTTCAACGTTATATTTTTTCTGGTCTAACTCCCCTAAGTTTCAGGGGTTAGTCAAATCTGAATACGCCGATTTAAATGACATTTCTGTGAGAAGTAGTTGTTGTGCCATAATCTCTGTTGCAAGGGTGCAAACAGATCTTAAAGTTGGGAAAAATCAGTGAAAATCAACAACTTTAAGGATTGCTTTCACCATATCGATGTCCATGGTTATGGTGATCTCGTGGAAAGATTTTATCCCATGTGAATTTTAACCCCTTACGATTTATTTTACGGTTTCAGTGATTGGAACATTTTTGTAGTTCGTATACTCTTTCCTAAATAAGGAGAAAATTTGTATCTACTGTATGCTTACATATATTCTTCAATAGCTGTACATTAACAAAACCATACCATTAACAAAAAAAGGAATATTTATTAGACTCTGTTCAGAATCTTCATCACTAGTCGGACACGATGTTGTAGGAGAGGGGTTAATTAAACCCTTTTCAGTACGAAAATAAAACGTTCTAAAATAACTTGTTTCCAAGGAACTTTTATTACACAGTTTTTAAAGTGTCTGTTCCATGAGAATACATTTTTAAAGAATTCCTAAGAGTACTACATAGCTACAGGTATTTGCTTAAACGAGACAGAGGAATTTGTCAAAAAAGAAATTTTTAATAACTCTCGATCTCTGGTTTAAAAGTTATTAAAAATCACAGCTACTGATATCGCGAACATTTCCAGTATTTATTCACGGTATCAGTAGTGATAACCTTATCGTGGAAGCACGTGGTGTTATTTTTTGAAAATATAGTTTGCGTTCCTCTGATCACTGATGATAGTCAATCCTGTAGTTCTGATTTGGATAATTAATCTGTCAATATATGATATCCGAATTGGGAATATAAATAGAAGCGCGTTAACAATTAAACATTTAGTTTCTTCACTTTCTAATATGATTTTTAACAATGGACTGAAAAGAAGAATCCACGCAAACGTGCTTAAATAATTTGACAGACAGTTAACAATTTCTTATTTTGTTTAATGTACATAAATTAAACACGATCAACACGTAAATAAATATTTACTACATCTTGTTTCCAAGTACCGACAACAAACTAAAAGAATTGCAAAATAAATTATTTCATAAATGATATTAGCATGCTTTGACCACCAGAAGCGCGAATAAATAATTATCTTGTAATAATAAATATTAGCACCATCTAAAAGCGAAATTGGTTGAAACATTTCGAAAAAGATATGTACGACAAAATTCCATTTTCATTCACATTTACGGCTCGTCATTTTTACTCGCCGCTATCGAATAATAAAATTCTGGTGTGCCGCAACTGTATCCATAATGTAATCGATAGTTATAACACCGTGTAATCAGTCTTTAAATCATCGACAAAATTAAACGGTCGATTGTAGTTGAAATGTGCGAAAGATAAGCGGTGTAAGGGAGGCACAGGTTGGTTTGAACAGAGCAATTTTTCCGCGCGATACAATCTGTTTCCGCGTCTGGCAAACTCATATCGTCACTTTCCAGATCAATGGACAGGAGGACTATTAGTATCGAAATTGATAATCGTTTATTCCTTGCAAATAAATACCGCGAAAAATAGGAGCACTCTGATGAAAGATAATTCATAGCTGTTCAAATATTCGGAACAATTTTTCGGCGACCCGTGTGCCGCGCTTCACCGGAGATAATAAGACGATAACGATAAAAACATTTTCCGAAATTATAACAGACGCGTAATCAATAAAAATATTATTTCCCGAGTAATTGCTCCGAGTAATTGCTCCGAGTATTTGCCAAACAAATATTAATTTATTCACGTGAACAGAATGTGTAAATACATGCTTTTTAAGTATATTTTCACTTTCCATTTAAAGCTCAATAAATAGACTAGAAAAAATTATAAATCAAGTTTTAAGCACACGTCGTAAAGGGGAAGCTTCAATCTTTAAATCTGTGGTGCTTTTTCAGTGACGAGATAAATTTTTCAGTGTTTTCACAGACATTTCGATTAGTATCATTTTGGACAAGAAAAGAATCTTCGATTTCCAGTCACTGCATAATGTAATAATGTCTCAGACAAAAATAGACGATGGATGGCAAAAATAGAGAGTTGATTATTTTTTTAACGAATTTGTCACAGTCCTAATATCGAGGATTTCTCGAGAATATGATGAAACACAAATGAATGTCTACATCCCCAAAAAATGTAACGGATGGAAACAGCGTTTCGGAAATGGTTGGGCAATTAATGAAACGTTCTCGCCATAAAATCGCACAATCTGTCCGGTGGCTAATTTCATTCATCGCAAACATTAATCCGTGTGACGAATGTTTCCGTTCATGGAATCGGAAATTGAAACAGAGCTCATCGCGCAAATAGCACTGTAGTATCCCGTTCGGTTGAAGAATGTCTCGTAATATATCCATGGTCCGATGACAGGAGAGACTCGAGGAACGTTCTCGCTCTCTCTCTCACTCTCTCTCTCCCTCTCTCCGGGTATTCTTTCCTTTTTGTTTCCGTCGAAAAAGACGAAGCGGTAACTGCGGAATTCGTCTTGCGCCGGACAAATTGGTAGGTAGCAGGCGAATTATTAATTGTCCCCGACTCGTTTTTTGTTTCATTCCAGTGGCAGTTTCCACTGAGGGGACTATCGGGTTTCTCGCTCGTTGACAAGCCACGATAAAATGTCCTGTCAATTTATTTATTAGCCAGTCGCCCCTGACGTGCCGATCCGTAGCCGCGAATTCCATCCCCAACCACGGGTCTAGCAAACCCAGCCACGCGCTGCTTCGACGTTTAACCGCAGAACAACTTTCTGTACATATCGTTTTCTTTTGCGCGTGTCCCCGCCAAGCCGTTTCCAATCTGTACTTGCTCCTTTGCGATTCACTTGCAAAAACGTTTTCCACTTTATTACGTCGATACAGTAACTGCGGAGGTAATTGATCTGAAACAGATCTGACAAAACCTTTTGGTTCCATTTCTCGTGTTCAACTGCATCTTATTTGTGTATCCAGTTGGAATAGAAATTTGTTAATATAAATATGTTCTGATTTTAATAATTGTGTTGGGACTAGAGGTAATTGATCTTTTAACGGGAGAAATCGTCTTGCACGGAAATTGTTGTGGACGAAACCTTTTGGTACCATTTCTCATGTTCAACTGCATTTTCTTTGTAAGTAGGTGCAGTATAAATTCGTTCGGTTGCTAATACAAATACGTTCTGATTTAACAGTTTAGTTGGGACTAGAACTAAATAGAATACTTTTAAATCCCTTTTGTCTTTCCTCTATTTATATGTATATTTATTCTTACTATAAATAAATTGGCAGCACACCACATTTGAACGTTTAGCGATTCATTAAATTCAAAAATATTTAGTGATTGTCATTTTATAATATTAAGGTCCAATGAACGGTCGAATTTTTAATCCAGGAGTGTTATATAACAATTTCTGTATTATTTTTTATAGTATCTATGTAGAAAAAAATGGGTGAATTTTCAATTTGAAAGTATTAAATGCTTTATTTCTCTTTTACCATGCTGTAATTCGACGTATTTGTTCAAATGCTATTTATTCGCAATGTATTTCGTGTTGTAGTCCTTGCAAAATGGGGTCTACGTCTCTATAATCGCGTTATAATTTGATACGTTTGTTTAAAATATGATATTACGAATAAAAGGCAATTGGTCGTTCGCGTAATTATTGTTGGGCAACGTACGAGAGTTAATTGGAAAACGCCATGCGATTCTAGATTTTTCATATTTTAGGTAAAAATGTATAAACATACACGGAACTGTTAAATATTGGTCACACAGTGTCTTTTTAACTGTTGTATCGGTTTTCCAATGTTAATTAATCAGTTTTGTTGCAGTTCGATAACCCACACGCACCCCAGAGGCTTCATTATAATATGATTTAATAATTTTCTCATTTCATCCCCACTAATTCGATCGATTACCGAATTTCTATTTTACTGTTTCGCTAATATTATTTCTTTCGAAACTGTGTAGTTCGGGATTAGTTAATACAAAGATAAATATACGTAATCAATGAAGACGTTTATAACATTAATTCTGAAATTATAATTATAATACCGGTAGAATTGAAATAATATATTATAATCCATTAAAATGATTATTATGATATATTAGCTTCATAAACGTATCAATTAGTTGCCCCTCAGATTGAATAAAATTAACATTTACTGGCTTTTTTAAATTTTCAGTTCCAATAGACACAAACAGATCGAATTAAAATATATTTCGGCAATCAAACCGAATAAATAATGCAAAAACTGAACATTGAAAAAAGTCTTTTGGACATTGAAAAGGCTAAAAATGTTGTTGACCAACATAATATTTGACATTGTAATTTATATTGTTCAGTTGAAAGGATTCCGTCAGGTATTGCGATTATAAAGATAAATGAGAAAGAAGGTGAACGCGAAAAGAATACAATGGTGGAAGAGGAGCCTGCACAAGTTTATGTTGATACATAACCGGAAAATTAACACATTCTTCTCACTCCACCGGTAGCCTGGCGACAATCGCGAAATAATGCGGGTTGCACGACCGACCGAACGCCCGAAATGTGTAGTTGTTGTGGTTGCTGTAACCCCCCTAACATCCCCTCCGCATAGTGTCATTCTTGCTGTACCGCCATCCACACGCTCTTTTACCTTCCGCCAATTTCCAGAACAGTAGGGGAGATCGAGGCAAATTGATACGTGTTTCAGTTTCCAATTTTTCTAGCTTTTACTCGAGTTAATTGGTTCGTCAATAATGTATCTCAGGGCTCGAAACAATTCTCGAACTTTGTAGTAAGCTATACTAGAATCTGCAGAAACGTCTGTTTAGAAATCATGATTTTTTATTAAGTGCAGGTGACAACAAATTTTTTTTTTAAATTTCTATGCAGAGGAAAAAGCATACTTTTAAATGGTTGGTTTGAGTAACCACTATTTTAGTATTTTTAGGGATTTTAGCAAATGTTAACATTGCATGGCATTTAACTATCTCGTTTTAGAAATTATCACTTTACTAAACATAATTTTTCATTAAAGCAAGCGACTAACAATAATTTTTAAAATATGATTTATGTAGAAGAAAGAGCATATTTTTAATATTTTTTATATGTTTGATTTACATAACCATTCTTTTAGTATTTTTAGCAGTTAGTAGTTAGTATCTTTTCTGAATAGGATGAAAATATTTCACCTCTTCAACGTGTTATACATTATAAATATTGTTTAGAGGACATTGCGAAAAGCAATAAAGAAAAAGTGTGAAAAACTGTTCTCTCACTAGTTAGGAAAATCGCCTTTGCTCATTCATATTCTGTGTCATTCTAATAGGTTTCGGTGTTTCAAGCGAGTGATTATTGCGTTAGGTTTCGAAATCGGTTGCATCAAAGTTACGAATTCACGATTGAAAGCATCCGCTTTAATCGCCTCTAATCTGCTCACAGGAACTGAAAGCATCAGTACCTCGCTGATTAATTCATCACGAATCAGTGGCTTTTTTTTTCCCGAAAACGCTTTCTAGCAGAATCGGAAGATTAATTACTGGAATAATACCCGTACCAGACAAATTAATACCAGCTTCACTCTTATCACACGACTTCCCACAACTGAACAACTAACAATTCTTTTACGAAATTATCAATTCTATCTAATATTCATTAAATTCTAGTGTCAAAATTTAACAGAGTTCAGAGGTAAATCTCCTTTCCTCACACAATTAATTTTCATAAATGTTTAATATTCAACTAGTTTGAAAATGTGATATAAACATATATTTTCTGCACTGTAACCCTCAAAATTGGAACTCTGCTGACACAATACAATATCACAACTTTACAAACCTCAAAAAAATTTATTTTACAATTGGATTTAAAATGTATATCTCTAAGGGAGACTTTTAACCAAGAATTTTTTATTTTGAAGACGTACTGTATATTTTCTATAAGGTGAAGTGGGGTAAGTGCGCACTAGTTTTTGTAAAGTTGGACTTTAAACTGATGTATTTTCAGTCTGGTATGTAAAAAGTTGACGCTCTTGGTATCAAACTCTTGCCACAGTTATTACTGATGAATTAGTATTATGTAGTGCTTCAAAATTATCATTTTGGTAGGTTATTGTACAAAGTGTCAATTACTATGCACTTGCCCCGAAAACGGGGCAAGAGCGTCTCTGAGAGTTAAAAATGCTTTCAAACCTTGTTTCAAGCCTGCTATAAAATGATTTTTATTGCATTAAATTATATTATTTAGTTTTATAGTTATCCATTTTTAAACAAACAAGTACTTTTGTTGTGTCGATGAAAACATAGTGTCGGTCAAATCATGTCGATGAAGACATTTGTAGATGATAGAAGAAGCGAGGAAAACACCTTTATTCTTGGGCGACATCTGTGTCGAATAGTTCATGCTAACTTATACTACATTAATAAATACAAGCTAGAGAAATTTCGTTCATATTATAATAAAAATAACCAGTTTATACGCACTTACCCCACTCCACCGTACCATAATTCCCGAAGACTCCACTAACACAAAACCTACTTGACGCACACTAAAATCCAACTGCAAAAGTCGCATAGTCGCACACGAATTTAATTAAAGACTTACACAATTTCCTTGGCGGCAGCTTATCATTTTCGCATACGACTCGTACACGTCGCACGATCGTTCGGTTTTCACTATGTAAGAACAGAATCGTGTGTCCATTGAAAACCAGTCAGATTTAATGGCCGTCGACGGCTCGCATCAAATCTGTGTAACACCGGCTTACAGGAGTCGAAGAATTCGACTTAATCCTCGCCGATAATAAGCACAAGAAGAACAGAAAAGTATATAATGTGCGCGATTAAAAGAAGAGGGCCGAATTCTTAAATGCGAAAGGCGCATGGTTACAGAAAACGCGAAATGGCCGATGGCATCCAAAACATTTTCCAGGAGATGATGATTCCCGTGCGCTGGCAATTGCTTGGAACTGGGCGTTCCTGTTTCTTGATCCTCGAAAAGGATGAAGGGGCATCATCGACATCATCCTCTCAACATTGTAAGAAGAACGATCGTTTTTAATAAGGTACAATTAGCGAAGGAAGAGCATTGAAGGAGGCGGTGAACCATTCCTTCCTTTCCTTCCTTTGAGAGAATTTTGCGATCGTTGGACCTCGGCCATAGCCGTGGATGTCGCCAGGTATACGTTTCCAAGGATCGAGCTGACTGGCTCGTAAACCTTGTAAAATATTACATTTGGCGCCACGAGGCAGCCCTCTGCTCGATTCCTTAACCTTACTGCCTGAAAACTGTGCTGTGGCCCCTGTGAGAAGGTGATTAGGCATCCGGGAGCATCGTATTGAATTCTATCCCCACCGGGGAAATCGTGAAACATCGCGATGAGATAATTAAATCCTTTAATAGTATTACCTTCGCGTCCGATACAAAGCACGCCGACGTATACAATCTCCGCGAAATGGTCACTATATAAATATTTCATCGGTCGTAACGTCGATCCACACCGTCCTCGATCGGAAAGAGTATGTATACCCCCGTTTATTTGTGGAGTATACAAATCGTTGTTTCACCCCGATGTGCCGGCCATGTAACTTTTCCTTTTGGCGGGAGAACCTTTTTTTTTCACTGATCCGAATCATTAGCGAGATAATGATTCGAGTTCTACATTGCAAATTTGTTGAAGTGGAACGCGAGCCCCGGCAAGAAACTATTACAATAAAGTACGCGGGAATTGGACGGCGAATTATTCCAGGGTGCGAGTCTGTATGGCTCTATTTTTCTGATTAGCTTCGGATCCGCGTAACGCGTCTACGCTTTTAAACATTGTCACGAAATAGTTTTATTTTATAGGAATACGGGTTTTAGAATTTTTAGGGAAATAATTTATGACGCATTGTTGCAGCAATTGTGTGCCTGTGAGATGTGTTTGAAAATATTGAAGAGGGGCCATTTTAACACATTAGCATTAAAAATCTATGGTACATGGCTAAACACTTTTCAATGGAACCTTCAACAGCAACAGCAATTTTCATTGTGAACTAACAAGTCGCCCTCAATAACGTCATCTAATAGTTTCATTTAAGATTGCAATGTAGACGAAAATTTCTATGCGTTCTGTTGACACAGCACAATTATTGAAAATTCTATTAACAGGCTTCCGGTAGGCAAAGTTTTAACCCTTAGCAGTCGTGGGGTGACTCAGAGTCAGCGCTAAAAATATCCATTATTAAATTGCATCATTAATTGTACCATTATTCACAATATTATTTACATTATTAAATATGTTGGTATCTAATCAATTACTACACATAAAATGAAAAAAATCGTATACAAAGGAATGATTCTAGGCCGGAAGAAATGTTTAATTTTCAAGTTAAAATAGCTCCGACTGCAAAGGGTTAAGGGATTTTATAAAAGTGTACAGGGTGTAAAGAAATGTTTGTTCTCGGCTGTCATTAGCGTGTTCTACATCCTCGGATCAATGGGGATCCGTAAAAAAAAGTAGCCGCATTAACCTTGAATTTCAAGGTCAAATTTATTTTATTATATTCTTCGCATCACAGATATATAATAAATAGAAACATTCTTTGTTTCTGTTACATCATAAACGACAAAGAAGTTGTCTGCAACCGTAATATACATCGTAGTGCCAGGGGTTACCAAAGGTTACATTGATATCAGCGTTATGGAAAAATTTTGTCGCGAACGGTCAGAACGCGGAGAAAACAAAACACTGGGGGGACATCGGCGGATTTTATCCGATACACCCAGTAGAGTGGCTCGGGGCGCGCCAGCTTGATAGTTTCTTGTAAATTGTATTAAAACGCTCGTCTTTTACGACCGTGTCAAACTACCTACACGAGCATCTTCGAGAGCCACGCCAAAGAGAGTCGCAAAACGAGTGAGGCAGAAAGGGAGCTGGGGAGAATGGAGAAAGAGAGGTGCAACATGCATCGAGAAACACGCAAAGCATACCTCTTTCTTCACGCTCCTACATAGACGTATGCTTATTTCGTTATGTGCCGAGCTTTCTATTTAATATCGACGCTTTAGAAAGCACGTGCTCGTCTCTAACAATATAAAATTTTCTTCTTGCTTACGATTCTCTCGCCGTAGGAATAAATTAATTTAATACGAACACATTTGTGTGAGCGTTTCCCTTCTTTTTAGTGTAAACATTGTAGACCTTCAAGCTATTATTGCTACCATATTTCACCTTTATGTGTCCTAAATCTAATAGCCAACGAGGTATTATCGAAATAATTGTTCACATGCAATTATTTCGATGATGATATACTTAACTATTACATCTGGCATATATGAAGGTCAAAAACTCCACATAAGGTAGGCCCCCATTCCATTAAAAAAGAAAATACTGTTCATAAGATCTCCTTGAAAAATGACCTTGAGATGACCTTCACACAGACTTACGTCCCCCTTCAAGTACGATAACTTTCTCCCCGAACATTTTTTATATCGAGACACTCTGTATACATATATTATATAAGCATATGAGTAAAAAAGACTTTAAGTTTCATTTTGGAGAAATATACGTAAAACGATTTCTGATTTTTTCCCACTTACAAGGGACGTTTGCTCCACCGTGCATCGTGGGCACACAAACACACAGGATAGTTTGCACGCGCGATTTTCGTGCCATGAGACATCCACCCTCCTTTAGGTCCCCGCGGCTCGTTTCCCCCCCGTTCGCGCCCTTACGATATTGAATCCCGATTTTATGATGGCCCCGCGAGAGAACGCTCGCGGTGTAAACTTTTATTCGCAAATTTAGAGGAAATCAGACCGATGGGAAGGGTGCGGATCGGGGTCGGGTCCCCACGGGAGGAAGACGAAGGCCAGCCGAGCGTGTCGAGTTATGCACGCTTTTATGCGGAGATAAAAGTACGGATCGAGTGCCGGTTAGTTCAAATGCATACTGACATTAGAATATACGACACACTCGCACCAACAACAGACTTTTAAGGCGTTACAGCCGAAATAACGCGCGGGGACCTTTTAATAAAACTACGGGCCTCGAATTAACCCCCCTGACATATATCGCGATATCGAGCTTAGCGAATTGTGAGAATATCGAATTTAATAAATATTTTAGTAGTTTATCGTCAGAATACTTTAATTCAAAAGTAGACAAAAGACTTTAATACTTCGTTAAAGTAGACTGCGAATTTTTATGCAAAATTGAACTTTTCTGCGTCGATTACGAGGAGCGAGAGCCAAATAAAAATTTTTTAATAATCAATTCTATTCATGCTCGTGTGACTTGTGTCGATTGTTATCTGCGACCGGTTTCTAAATTCCTCATTTATGTAACCACATTCTGTTAAATCATATGTAATAATGTCAGTAGAGATGAGGATTCAATTATCATTGTATTCATTGCAGGATAAATTGTTTCAGATCGTTATCGCGTCCCTTGACTTGCGCCCATATGGGGCATCCATGGTCGAGAGATTTAGATAACCGATTAAATTCGAGTTCCAACTCATTACGTTAAAGTTTATAAAGTCTTCATTGTTTTATTCAACAATTTTCTCGTATCTTCCACTGTATCTGCCCGTTTATTTATTTACTGCATTTTATTCGTGCATACCGTATAATTCTCACGTCATACACGAGAAAGCGTTTCCACGAACCAGGTAGCTTTCCGAGACAAAAATCTTCAATCTGTTAATAACTGCCGAGATGACGTGCACTTCGAGATACGCGAAGTTGTAAAACTTCGTAGCTATCTTGCTTGCCGAGAAATATCATCGACTTATCATTTGTATGTACAGTCTTCGCCATAAGTGGCAGGATATCCGGTTATTTCGAAGGACATATAAACTGTGATGCAGCTACGAGTATATAAAGTAATCTCTCGCAATTATTTTATTTTTTGTGCGACCTAATGACTCCGAATAGCTTGCATCAGTTTTAAGAAGTAACTCACCTAACTACAATTACGAAGTAGAATTATAATCAGATCAGGCCCGGGCAACTTCTTCCCCGCTGTCGCTTCACGACTCTAACGGTGTACCGGTTCCTTTCATATTGCCCCAGCCATGCTTTGCCTCGCGTGACTGCGAGGATACGGCCTCCTATACATACTAATCTCTCCAACCCTTTCCTACACTCCACAGGAGTTTGGTGGGGAGACCCAGGAGTGGTGAGTTTCTTTGTAGGGAGTTTCTTGCTATCGATGGAGATCATTTTTATTTTGGTGACAGCTCTCCTTATGCTTTTCTGAAGGTGGAAGAGGGTAGTCACGAGACAAAACTATTATGAATTATTATCAAGTCGGCTACAAAATGCTTATTGCATTAAATTATATTGTTTAGTTTTATAGTAATCCATTTTTAAACCAGCAAGTACTTTTGTGCTGAAATATGAAAGGGGATACAGTGATATTAAAGCAATGTTTAAAAATGCTTTCGAGCCTTGTGTCAAGTGCTACGGGGCAAGAAAAGAATTATTATCAAGCCTGCTATAAAATGCTTTTTATTGCATTAAATGTATTGTTTAGTTTTATAGTTACCCATACAGTACGGACTTACCCCACCGTGATAGTACGCACTTGCCCCGTGTAGTAATATTTACGGGGCAAGATCAACTTAGTGTTTTCCTAAATAAATTTAAAAAATACAATAAGAACGGTTTATTTAATGTGAACCTACGTCAATATTTGTTGCACTTACCTAAAATAGCAACACAGAATATATTAATAACTTGGAAACTATTGCACGTTCATGGTAATCTCAAAGTTGTACGTGTACCTCTCACGTCGTTTGGCATTAGTTGATTTAAGCGAGGAAAACGCTTTTATTCTTGTGCGACACCTATGTAGAATAGTTCATACTAACTTACACTTACTACCTTAATAAATACAAGCTAGAGAAATTTCCTTGATAGTATAATAAAACTAACCAATTAACGGACTTGCCCCTGTTCACCTTACACAGACAGTGTTAAAATCTGAGAATGTAATTGATCATTTAAAAAAGAGACTCGACCAGGATAATATGAAACAAGTAGAAATATTTTATGAAATTCCAAGTTCACAGAGTCCTAAGCTGGGCTCCGTGCAGCTTTCGACCGAAAAACAATTAAGAGGTAGTAGAAGCTCTCCAGAGGAAGGTTTCGCCGGCGAAATCGAGGCTCTCCGCTTAGATTTATAGAGTTTTGCCGGCCTTTCCGGCGGAGTTATGAAGAAACATCGTACACACGAGCGTAGTGGGCCTCGGAATGATCTCGTTGGTTTAGTAGCGTCGATTAGAGGGCTCTTAAAGGGCTTGAAGGGCCGATCCTGAGTGGCTACAAAGTGAAACGTAGAGGATGACTGCAGGTTGCCCTTCTTCTCTTCCCCGTGATTTCCTTCTTCTTTTTTTTTTTTTGCTTCCTCTCTGCTCTTTCTGTACATGTCTTTTGAGCTGGCCTCGCCGACGCTCGAAACAGACCCGGCAATACAGATACTGAAGCATTAATTAATAGCGACTGCTTGCTCGAAACGGTATTACGGTACCATCGACGGTTATCTTCGTTTTATGGTTACAGAACATTTCGAGGATGTATCCGAGGCACCTTCGAACAGGGCTGTAAAAGCTTTCGGAAGGTGGAGAGGTAGAAAATCGTTTTTCTTTCGTCCTTTGTATACCCCTTCTCTGAATGTGTTAGTTTACGTTTTATCGCCTTTGTTCGCTTCGTCCTGCGCCTTTATGTTCCTTCCGTTTCTTCGTTTTGCCATTTTGGCTCGGGTCGCCTTCCTACGATTTCTAAAAATTTACGGAATTTTTTACAGTACCGGGAATCATAAGATGCTGTCTTTTCGATGTTATTATAGTTTTTTTTTCAATGTTTCAGCTTTCAATATGTTCCTAAAATAGCTTATCTAAGGACGTACTGTGCATAATTTTTCTATTTAAATAGAAATTAATAAAAATTACAAGACTCAACTTACATAGATTCACCACTAATTTTTATATCAATACGTGCTTCGAAAAAGAAATCGATTAAACAGTGTCTAATGCAAGCATCTTTATGATACCAATAATTCAAAAATAAAAGACGTCTAAACTGAGAAGAACCCTTTCCAATTGAGCTGCATTGAATCTCGAGAAAAATAAAAATTAAACATTTCCCGCGCTGCTGTCGATGGTGGAATAAGATAAGGATTTCAGATGGTAGGTTTACGAGCGATAGAAGTAGACAGACAGTTCGATCGGTCGATAAGAGGGGATTCCCATTCTTCTCTGTGAACGAGCATTCCTGGAGGATTGAAGAAGGGCTCGTTAAATTGGCTATGAAACAGTGGCACACCGAGGTGGTTCAGCAATCATTGGCAGGGTGTCGGTATCAAACAATTAGCTGAAATCCACCCACTCTAGTTAACCCGCGGTAGGAAGGGATAAGATATGGGGGGTTCGGGTTGAAACCGGTTGTACCAACTAATATCCTTTAGTCTTATCCTTATTATTATCCTCCCCCTTGACTGCGCTTTAAGCGCGACTACTCTCCGGCTACAAGGCGTTCCTATAACCCCCCGGCTGCCTTACAGATATTAAAGCGCATCCTTAGCCCTAATTTTAGCGACTAATTTTATGCGAGAACACCGGCTGATCCTTTAAACCGGCGATTGCCTTCGCTTAAACGGCGCACGGTGAAATTTAATTTCATGAACGACGAGAGCCACAATTGCGGCACGATAAATGTTTCACAAGTACATCTCTCTGATCAATTATTCGCTTGTTTTGCCGAGCGTAACAGGTAATCGGCTTGAAATTCTGCTTCATCCTACTATTCGAGAAAAGAACATGATGCCTAACCGGAATAGGCTCGCGGGAACCCTAACACTATTATCTCTACCTTCTCCTATTTACTTCTATCGTGGAACCTTTGTCATTGGAATTTAGCAATTTATTCTACAGTTTATCCAAGAAGTATTGGAGCTATTGTAGTATGACAATTTTGCAAAAAATGATCGCATGCCAGTAAAGGACTCATTTAAAACCGGAACTATCTAGTTTCGACATAATCGTGCTATTTGTTCGTACGAAATTATCACAATTTTTCGAGAATTGGAGAAATCCAGTGTTTAAATATTTTTGAGGACAGTTAAATTATTGGAGCCACAGTACAGAAAATATATTTAAAATAAAATTGTATCAACCCTGGCTAAAACCAATGACGATGGATGCGTATTTAAATTAATTTCACGATTGGTATTGAACTAACTTAAATAGTCAAATTTTTGTTCTCATCGTGGAATGTGTTCAGCAGCACGTTAATCCCGCATAATTATACAAGTTATTATTATTTTGTAATTTTCATGTTTGATTACGAGGGATGATTACCGCAAGTTGTTTGCGTACGGCGTCGTTTATTTAAAAAAAAAAACTGTATTTTCCTTTGATATTTGCGTATGAAAGAATGTGATTGAATCGTGGTCGGCCGATCCGGTTGAAACGATCATTCATGCGCGTAACAAAAGAAGAACTTGTCAGTGAATGGCTTCCAGTAATTTTCAATTTTGCAGTATTATGGATGCTGTTGCGAGTCTTATTCTATCAATCGAATGATTAATTTATTCGATCCATCTGAACGACGTTATGCATCCACTCGTTATGCAGCATTTCCCGTCAATAAGTAGATTATGCGGATTGTTAATGACCGTAAAGCGGTACAGACCGAATAGGATGGTTTACTTAATCCGTAAAATATTATTATTATCTCCGGCATAGAAGTCGCAATTTTGTGAAACGTTCTGAATTATACGCTTTAAAATATTCGCCATTCCGAATAATACTTATTGTTCTTAAATTATTAAATCGACCGCATTAAGTCATTCCGCCTCCGGTGGAATTTATATTTAACACATGTTGCTATTGAAATTTTCTCTAATAATAGTAATCATATCCACGGGGCCGTGTAATCGCGTAACAAGCACGTTTTATATTGTGCACAGTGCACATTAACAATACGTGTCATTTTTCCGGACTTACGAAAATATGTATAAAAACTAAGTGGATAGTAAAAAAAGTGTATGCATTATTTTGAAACAGCACAGATATCTTTGAAAAAAGCAATTACAATAACAGTAGCTGAAAGCTTGAAATATAATTTCAACTAAATCCATTATTATTTTAATAGAAAGGTATTCATTTAAAAATAAATGAATCTTGCAAAAGGCAAATTATAAAAGAACAAATAAATGTATACTGTTCGAAATTTTAGAATTAAAACTCGAATTTCGGGGAAATTAGTTAGACAGCGGATTGAATATTTGTTGAAATAAATGTTTGAACGATTTTGATTTTTGGGCTGGAAACAATATAAAGTGGAAATATAACGATTACTTAATGGGACATTAATGTTACTTGCGTACGGCGCGCACTTGTGTAGAATTATAATAATATTGATGTTGGCCAGCATAAAGGTTTGATTGTTCACGTTCACAAAACGTGTGCATAAAACCGCAGATACTGATCCTGAATAATATTCTACGGGTTTAATGGAATCTGTATGTTAATTAATTTCAGGCACTTTGATTGTCATTGTATGCATACCTCTTTAATTTTATGTCCCATCTTCCGCGTTTTATGTTTTAAATCTGCCCAATTATACTGCATTACAATAATGCAACCGAAAAACTTATTTTGTTGCAAATTTACATTTATGAGAGCAATTTTGGGGCTATACTTGACGTTTCGCATATTAATGCGTCGTATTAATATATTCGTCTGTGCGTTTGTACAGTTTTGTACGCGGAATTATAAATAGCTTTCCCATGAAATTGAAAATGAGTAATTTAAGAAGAGGCTTTCATGTTTTCCGAAATTTCTCTGTGCCGCAGTGCTGCGACGTGTTAATGAAAGTGCGCCTTGTTTAATTGTATGATTGGCCTGTCAATTTTATTTACTATTGGTTGCCAAATATAATATAGTCCCGGAAAATGTAAACTAATTCTTCGTTAAATGTTTATAATCTACACAAAATTTACGTCCTACGGTTTGAGTATTTCTCACAGTAAATGATCGTGAAGCTTTCTGGATAATAATGTTCAATGAATTTCGTAAAATCAAATTTATTTAATGAAATAAGCATTTGAATTGTTAAGATACAAATATAAATCCTAATCAAATGTATATTTAACATATATATTGTATTCAAAAACTAATTTTTAGATTTCAACAAATAATAACTTTGTCATCCATATTCGTTCAGCCACGAAATTTTGGTTGTTTTAAAATTGTACTCTTAAATTCTGAATTTCGCCTACTCATCTATGCATAAAACCGTGTCCTATTTCTTACTAGAAGAGTGTAAAATAAGTTTTGCGTCATTGTGTCCCTAATGACCCGTTGACAAATAAGAGAATCGGGATAAAAAGGATCATTTCAAAAAGAAAGCGAGGCAGATTACAGTGAACGGATCACCACGATTGCAAGCGTTCGTCGGCAAGCGTGAAATCGTTGAACACTGTTAGGTTCTCGGGGTTTACAGAGAAACCGGCAGGTGTTCCAAAAACCGGAAGCCTTTAGAAGCGCCGCTACATTCTGCTCGATGTACCGACAAATTCGAAGTCCGACTTTTGACTGTATAATCCCTGGCCTGGTCTCCTTTATATGCCTCTGGGAAAGTCCTTGTGAACGGATTTACTGAATAACATACCTCTGAATGCAGAACGCTGCGATACTATGCTGTCACTCCAAGCAACCATGAACGGTCGTCCCTGTCCCATTCAGCTTCGATGGATCTCTACGCAGTAAGAGTTTTTACGTTTTCACGACTTAGGCTTTCTAATGGCAATACTGGCCGTCGCTTTCATGTATGTGTGAGACGTATCCTTCTCGAAATGTATACCCCATTTCCGTAATGGAACAATTCACTCCTGTCGCGTGATCTGCCATTGCTCTTTTCATTTCGTCTGTATTAAACTCTGTCAATCGTCCATTTTATATAACAGTGCCTTTACAGTAACTACATTTCCTTTCCTACTGTCCCTTTGTTTTATTTGTATCAGAGTGTCATTTCTTAAATCGTACGTCTCTTATTTCGTATTTCTTTGTTTCGTTAGTATAAAATACTGTTCGTTTTATTGTTCAAATATACACTGTTCCACGAAATTAAAGGATCACTGAAGTTAATGAAATATAGAAGTAGCACTTCATACACTGGTTCAATTAGACCTGTTCAGAAACTTTTACAGTGCATATAATTGACGCAGATCTACAAAACGTATTTTTTAAAATTTCAATATAGGCCCGCATAAAAAAGTTGTAAAATGCGACTTTCAGTATTTTCTCTACAATCCCGAGGAAATGCAATTTTTGAAAAAGTTTCTTTCCACATCCTGTAGTAAAATAATTGCTCTAGCTTCCCAGAAGAGTCCAAATGGCATAGTCAAATATTAAAACAGTTCCGGTGTTGTTAAGAGTGTCCGAATATTAGTGGGAGTCACTATACGTAACAATTTTCCAGCAAACAAATTGCATTATCTATCGCCGAAGATTACCATCAACAGATTCGTTCGAATAAAAACGATCACTGCCCAACGAAATTCTCACATATAGCATCTCTCGCATAATTTGCACAAATATTTCAGCACACAGATTGAATGACATAAGTAGATTTAATTGAATGCGTTCCGCGCATCTACTAAGCACCCCTAATGCCCGTCCCATGAAGCGGCACAACCGGCTTAGAGCTCCCACCGACTGTATATTTTGTCTGACTGACTTTGACTGGCTGACTGACTGACTTTCGTGCGAACGGACGATACAAAAGCACAGCTTCATGTGAGCCTACATATTAGTGGACTTATATACAAAGTCATTCATGTCGAGCAAACACCCGAATATCCCTGGTCAACCTTTCGCCCTCCTTTCTGCTCCCCGTCGGCCTGGTTCGCATCCATTCCATCGCTGAAAACCGGGTGTGCGTCACGTACCGGAACCCTCTGCCGCGGAAACCACCCGGTAATCTTGCTAATACAGATGTCAGTGGCTTATGCACGAAAAGGAGAATACATCTCCCATTGATGTTTGACGCCACTCCGCTTCCTTCCCCTTTCTGACACACTCTTCCTTCAAAACTGCCCGACAATTCGCTGCCGCCATCGCTTTTTCGATTTGCAGCCGCTCCAAGATAATTTTCAACACGTTCACTGGTATCTCGGTGTTCATAACTGTTACCCAAAATCAGGATGAATTGTTCTACCTCTTCATATTCGAATCAGCTACGCCCGGGTCTATCTTGGCCCGAAATAAAAGGAAAAATTAGACCACTATGGTTCAACTGTTAGGTCGTTGCATATGAAATGACCGATTTCAGAACGTCATCAATTTCTATGTAGAGTGCCACTGTAACAACGAACATTTTATCTTTTGATATTATGAAATTACAGACAAAAACAAGTTCAGCATACGTCTTTGAAATGACCCCCGTATGTCACTTGAAGGTACGAAGCTAATCTTTTATGTTCCGAAGACCCTTTTACGACCCGAATTAATATTCGGACGCTATAAAAGGGGCGACAACCTTTTTGATTTGAACTTTTTTGGGAAGCTAGAGCAATTAGTTTACTAAAAATGCACAAATCTACAAAACATATTTTTTAAATTTTCAATATAGGCCCACATAAAAAAGTTGTAAAATGCAACTTTTAGTATTCTTTCTATGGCAAAATTTTCAATGATTTCTATTTGCAAATTTTCACAATATCTTTATTTCAACGTTTCGGTCTTATTTCAGATCATTCTCAAGAAAATTTTAAGAATTAAAGGCTATAGTATGAAAAATTATTTTCTATTGCACTAAACAAGTAAGCAACGGTGGTTTCTTCTTGTTCCAAATTCACACAATTTTTAATATAGTAAGAATTATTAATTTACAGACGCAATTCTTAAAAATGATCTAAAATAAGCTCGAAACGTTGAAATAAAGATATTGTGAAAATTTGCAAATAGTGACGATATTTAACAATTGATCGAACCAGTGCGCTGAAATCATTGAAAATTCTGTTAGTAACAATTTACGATCGACATAAGGAAATATTCTTCCTATGGTTCTTGCTCCGATCAATTGCAATTTTTGAAAAACTTTCTTTTCACATCCTGTAGCAAACCAATTGCTCTATCTTCCCAAAAAAGTTCGAATCGTATAGTACAATATTAAAAAAGTTATCGTCTGTTTTAGAGCGTCCGAATATTAATTCAGTCACTGGAGATGTGCGACTTTACTTTCAAGTAAAGTTTATTTGAATATCTGTCGGCGTGCTCGTCGTGTATCTTCTTCATACTAGTGAGAAAATACAAATATTGAGAAAATTCAATTTTTATTGTGGTATAATAAAAAGACTCCTAATTTATTAACAGAACATGAGGATCACAATGGTGCCACCTCGAACAACAAGTTTTATTTATAGAAGAATTATGTTTGTTTAAAATTCCGTTGTGAATCGAGCATTTGACATAGAACAACCTAATAAAATGACATGGTGAAAATTGAAGTTGATTGGCTCCGGAGCCCTGCGCGCACACACGCGCGCGTCGGGCAGATTCAAAGGGTTAAGACTGCAACGAATCGTCAGACAGAGTTGGTCGCTGCGGTGCAAGACGCCAGGAGGAGAGAAGAAAAAAAGTCGTCGGCGATGCACCGGTGTAACACATCGACGGGCCTATCTACAAATCTCATTGGAGGCTGCTGTTAGCAGGGGTGCCGAAACCGCTTTCACCCTACGTTTTAACTCCTCCCTTTCCCCGCCGATTCTCTGAACACATCCAGGCCAAGTCACCCTGACGGACGAGCACAGGCCAGAGCCACTATTAGTTCGGTTCCGATGGTGCGCTAGTCAGTTACTCGGTACGACGCTTTCGACCCTTCCGTGTTGATCTGTTCGCGTATGCTCACTTGAAGGTCGCGTGGTAAATGGCACGCAAGGTCCTACGGCACGGGACGTAAGCCCGCTGGAAATTCCAGGATGTATCACAATCTCAATCTGGCCTTCCTGTGGAATCTGCACTGTGAGTAACGCAACGGTGCTTCGGACATGCGCGAACTTATTTGAATCATTCGCGAGCTAGCGTCGTCGACGCGCGAACATGATCTATCGGCTGCGTTGTCCTCGTTCATTGCGATTTGAAAAGATTGCACATGATTATTACTGATAGATGAATATGAGAAACGTGTTAGGGTGAGACATTTAAATGGGAATAACTAAATATCTCTGTTATTAACCCCTTGCCTTACAATATCGAGTCAGACTCGTGATGAAGATTCTTCACAGAGTCTAATAAATACAGTCCCAAAGAAAAACACACGTGAGTTATCTTTAATTTCTCGCGTTATAATTGTGGCATAGGGGAGGTGCAAATTATGCATACAGACTACGGTCTACTAATATATAAAAATATAACAATCACTTTTATTGACTCTTCTTCAACGAATTCTCTTAGTAAAAATACAAATACCCAAATTAATACAGACAAAATGATAGCACATCTGAAAATTATTCCATATTATTCAAATTTAATTAAAATCAATTGCAAAATTTGTACCGAACAGACAGACAGACAGACAAGAAAAGCGAGCTAATAAAAACGTGGTAAAATAGACAAATATGAAAATGATATAACTGTACCAGTGTTTAATAACGTGTGGATTTATACAATACTTTAATTGAAGATTGTGATAAAGGATCCCATTCCTCTTTAATACAGATTTTTAAATAATTTAAATTTTCAAATTGTCTACCTTCTGCGTAGACAGCTTTTCATAATAATCCCCAACAGTTCTCAATTATATTGAAGTCCGGGGAGCACGCCGGCCATTACAAAACAAGAATTTTCTCTCTTGAAAAATATTCATGAATAATGTTTGCCGTGTTTATGGCAGCATTAACTTGCTGGAACACAAATTTTGGACCTGCAACGCATTGTGCATACTTACCAATTTTGTTTTTAATTAATCTCAAATAACTTGCTGACTAATTGACTCGTGATGAAGATTTTACCAGTCTAACAAATATGAATGTGTTACGCGTTTCTTTTTAGATGAAATAAAATTTGATTCGTTTGTAGCCACACAAAAGATATAAATTTTCTTCTCCCTTCTACGACATTTTTGTGCACAAAGACGTTTTAATCACTGTAACTGTAAAAAAAATGGCAAGGGGATAATCACTGAAATCGTAAAATAAATCGTATAGGGCAAGGGGTTAATAATGTTATTATTAATAAGTAGTTAGGATAATGTTGATGTCTTAGGGGGTATATACATATTTGTATATTCTTTTAGAGCAGGAAGAAATAAAATCATGAATCATAACCATATTGCCTGCATTATTTTGTTAGAGATGGAGGAGCTCTTCAATTTCTTAAATGGGATGCTGTTTTTTTTAACGTCATATGTAGACTGCGGATATTTATGCAAAAATTTCTGCATCGATTACAAGAAATAGAAACTAAATTGAATGTTATTCCTTCACTTAATGATTTTAATAGAGGAGAAATCATATATTGACATCTCCAATTTTAAAAATTTTCCAACATTTTTGAATTTCACCTACTCAATTTTGCTATAAATGCATAAAGATCCGCAGTCTAGTCATATGACAGCGTGTACCAAAACCAATTCAGACATAATGATCTTCAAGGTCACACAAGATCAGAAATGGAAGAAATACTTGTAATACTTCCCGCTACTGTGCTTACGAGTATTCTTTATTGACGAGGCTACAGTACATGTTCAATATGATTTCCCTGTGCATGATTGCACACTCCGGCTCACCTAATTATTAATTTGTGGAGACTTCTGCTGGTGTTGTCCGAGAGAGATAATAACGAACGTGTGCCTGCTTTATTTTTATTTCCAAGTCGTTTATATTTCTGGGCGGTGAATCGTAAACAAAATGTTTCTCTCATTTATGACCTGTATAACCCTGAAGGTCAGTGTGTCGTACACGAATGAATTCGTTCCGGCCCACGCTACGATATAAAAACTATACAGCGCTACAATTAAAAGAATTGAAGGTCACCCTCATTTTTAAGAAAACAATGCAGACACGAAAAATTACAGACACCATTACATTGCTTGCGAATAAAAACAGTATTTTCAAAACGAAATAGTTTTCGAAAAAAAAAAAAAAACGTACATTCGACACGGTAGACTAAGAAGACAGTGGCACACAAAAGCTCGCGAATTCCATCGTCACATCCGTTCACCTGCGAAACGAATCGACTTGCGAAACGAGTATAAACTAAGCGCGAGCCAGAGACAGTCTCATTCCTGCTGTTTTATGATGTCATAATTAAAATGCGAGTCACAAGAAGACAGGGCTTAGATTGGCTGATAGCACTTCACATCGAGAAGGTGGAAGCTAATTTATGTAGAGGAGAAAAAAAACAAGAGAGAGAGAGAGAGAGAGAAAGAGAAAGAGCGAGATGGAAATAAAAAAGGACGAGTTGAAAAAGATAGTCGGGAGTGGCGAAGAAAGAGGGAGTTATGGTATTTATGGTGGAGGCTCTACGTATGTATCGACGCATTATGGGGTCCATGATATCAAAGAAGCCGCCTTTACAACGATCCATATACCGTTTACAACGTCTGAAATCTGACATCTATATAAGAGTTCTACAGTTGCGCTCGTGTCTCGCTATACGTATGCAATACGCTCAAGCAATTCTCTGTCGACGGATTAGCCTCATCTTTCTCATCGCGAAAGCACGCTAACGCTTTCTAGACAATTCCATGCTACCCCGCCTATTATTCCGCGAATCCTCGAACATATTCGATCATCCTGCAACTCCAATTTATTTACGTCCATCAGTACTGCAAACTGAGTATTTCGCTATCCCTCGACGCGAGTTGATTATATTCTATCTGTATCATTAATATGTATCATATCATTAATTTCTATCTGCATTGTAAAACGTCATTATTTATGACGCACACTTCGACGGATTCGTTATGGAAAAGACATTATGTTGCGAATATCAACGCGTAGAAAGAAAGCGATATTGTTCCCGTTGAAAAGTAGCAGCTTCTCGTTTTATACGCTGAGTTCGTCTCACGTTATTGTTTCGCTTAATTGCTGGGCGATATCGTTCATTTTTATAACGCGCTGCGTACAGTAGTTCACTGTAGTTTAATCGACACATTTATCCTCGCGAAGTTAATGAAGTTATTCGCGAAGTTAATGAAGCCATTTATTGGAAGTACTCGATCGTTTCGCTCCGATGTACTCGCATTCTGGAGAGAAATATCTTCATTCGACGATATCGATTTGAACAAATTTTTGCGTGGTGATTGCAAGATCCTAATCGTATGTGCAAAATATTAGTTACTCGATAATTTCGAAAAAAAATTATGGTGTGTCTAATAAATGGAAGTTACCTGCGTTCGAAGCCTGGGAGAAACGGTTTCTTCTTTTATTAAATAATTATGTACTAGAATTTTTTGACGATATCAATCTGTAAAAATTCATAATTGTGGATCAGATGTGTCGAAATATGTCTGCAAAGTTTCATAATAATATTATATTTAGTTTATTTTTAAAAAATTGATAATGTAGACATCGAACTGAAAGGTTGTAGTATATGTATACCGAAGTATTACATGAATCTGCCATCTAACTGCGAAAGTCTGAGACAAGTTTAAAGCAGATTCAGCTTCAACTTGCTTGAAACCATGGAGCAAAATGCATCAGTAAAACAACCAAGAAAAGTCGTTAACGTCTCGATATAAAAGAGAAAAAAGAAAATATCGTATCTGCGTCGGGTTAAAATACAATTTAAAGGATAACGAAGTTGATATCTCGAGTCGGATTGTTACCGGTTTTGTAACAAAGAAACACGCACTGTTCGAACTATAATAATAAAACCGGACACTATCGGTCAGGTTAGTTCTCCGCACGCCCCCGTTGTCGTTATTACTATGAGGACAAGTATGTATCGCGAACGCTTTGGTAGCGATACACAACTTGCTGCCCCATGTTGAAGCTGAAATAAGGACCGGACAGCTTGTATTCAATAAATACAGTCGCCGATCGCGAGCAGTGGAAGTTAAAAACGACTCGCATACTTGTTTTATCAAACCATCGAATCGATTTCCCGTTCAAACTAAAACTAACGACGCGGTGAATTTATGTTCACGAGCGAGATCTTTTCCTCCGTGTGGTACCTTGAGATATTACGGAAAGTTAGTTACGTGGGAGGAAGTTGAAGTGCGGCGACTTCGACGCGTACATGAGACGTTCACAATCTGGTAATTTGCTTGGAGACTGTCAAATAACATTTTATAGACTTTGCTATTTATAGTCACCGTCAGAGTTGGGCAAAAATTTTATTTAAATAAAAATTTCTAATAAAGTGGGTTTTTTCCAAGTGACATTTTTATTTAAATCAAATTTTTGCCCAACTTTGATCACTTACGTGATGTTCAGGGATTTCTACGACTTTCTAAATTAATTAGGTACACATTTCCGTATTTAAAATCATTTCTCTTATTAAAGTTACTTTGCTATTTATTCTGACGAAATTTATTACTGAAAGTCATAGTACGCGGTATAATATTCAGCCATTGCACGACTTCCTTCTATTAAATTACTGTTAAATCTTGAAAACTTGAGAAAACTTCATTTTGTCAAGTTATTTAACAATTGTTTTAAGTAACACTGGTAGACAAAACTGAAACGCAGAAAATTCGCGCGACATTCAGCGCGTTAAGTATGGCGGTCAGAAGGAGGATTGTGGTTTCCGGTGAGCGGGATATATTGTGACCATCGTGTGTTAAGCAATAATTAATTTTTCCAGAATTGTATTGGCTCAGTAAAAGAAATATAAAAACGATGATAAGCACAAAATTAACCTGTGAACTGTACTAGTATTTCTTGATCAAGAAATGATGAAGAAATATCTTCAATTTTAATTTACACATATAAATTTCCTTTTAAATAGATTTGATATCAACATCAATCAGGGCGATTGTTGCGCGTGCTCTTTTTGTATGTGTGGAAAAGTAACATAATGAATGATCGAGTGCGTGCAATTTAAAACAGTAAAAAGGTTACAATGACAATCTTGTAAATGAAGAATGTGAGTGACCAGAAAATTCAATGTCTGTCATAATACAATCAAGAAACGTGTGATTCTTTGATCAATAAGACTATTTCAGTTGCGGTTGTTTAATGTTACTGTTAAAAATCGGACATTTCATATGCAATGACCTTATAGAAGCGATCACACTGCTGTTAGTAAGTACATATTGAGCACTGAGCACTGAAACTGGTAGAAAACGCGCAAAGTTCGCGCAACCCTCGCCTCGTTAAGGAGGACAGTGTTTGCGGGTGCGTGAAACGTATTAATAAAAGTCTCTGGGAGTATTCCAACACCTTTCGGCTGTGCGGCACTTGGGATGAAAGGTTCGCCGACAGGTGGTACGTCCGTAGGTGCCGGAACGTAACACGGCAAACGGATATCCTCCTGTGCATACCTTTGCCCTCTTTCCTCTTCTCGCGCGCTCTCTCTCTGTATATGCTATTCAGGCGTAACGGAGAGTTTAATTAATATTCGCACAGTGGGTTGGCCCGTTTGATTAGCCCTACGTTGCGCGGCTTGATGGGCAGGCATGCATCCGCGTAGAACGCACGTAGGCAGAAACCGGGTACGGGGTGAACGATAGTGAGAGAGAGGGTGGGAGAGAGAGAGAGAGACGGGAAGAGGGAGAAAGAGAACCGATAGAGGACGAGAGAGATAGAGGGTACACAGGGTGGTAGAGAAAGGGGGTGGGAAAGGGGGTGGGAAGAGAAAGAGAGAGAGAAAGGCAGACACATTCCGAGAGGCTACGTACCAACTGTAATATCACAATCATAACCAGACCCCTCGTCAGTCCGTCCATCCGTCTGTCTGCCAAAACGTCCTCACGCTTCAGCGATATCAAAGAACTGACCGTCGTTCGTGACGTTTACGCTACGCCCACGGCATGCTCACGTGTCCTGTTTGTGTTCGCAAGTTTTGTCCTTGTGGGAAATTTATAATTCTTGGAAAATCCAATGCTCGCGCTTCCACCAACCCCGGAACAATGCCCGTGCACGCCGATATCACGGAAAAATGATGTAACAAAATTTGTCGCACTGCACGATGACGAGTCCCCCTTTCGCGTTGTATTTACTTTTTACGAAATACTCGTGTAAAGTGTACTTAAAAATTTTTCAGAATCTTTTGTTCCAGCGTCGGATCCACGGCACGCTATTATTTACTAAGCAGCAAACACCACACTTTTCTATTTACAGAATTGCTGAACACTAGACAACACACTTTCCGAAGTCGTGATAGCGAACGAAAAGTTGCTCCGATCTGTATCAAAATGTTCTGCGATCTTATAGCGATTTCCGCGCGAAAACTCTGCTCTCCCAGCATACACAATGTATTCGATCAAGACTAATCGATTGAAACAAAAGAAATCTTTCAAGGAGCTAGTGATTTTTCGACTTTTAGAGAATCATCTGTGTTCTGAAAAGGACGCTCTAGCAGGCAGAGTTGGGCAAAAATTTCATTTAAGTAAAAATTTCGAATAAAGTGGGTTGGAAAAAACTAAAATAAAATAAATAATGTAATAAATAACTTAACCAGTTCGCTACCATCGTCACAAATATGTGACATCCATGATCTGACAGTTCACTTAAAAACAGTAATATTAATTTTATGCACTTCGTTGTTAAAAATCATAGGAGAATGGATAATTTTCAGAGAATCTGTGACCTTCTGCTATAAACTGTTTTAATAATTCAAAATTGGGCACGTTGCATTTAATAAAACGTTCGAACAGCAAAGTTAAGCAACGAAACAAATGCTGGTAGCGAACGTGTTAAATATTTTGCCCAATTCTGCTAGAAGGCAAAAAACGGATGTCAATTGACTCCAAGGTGGCCGATTATTTACAACCACCGCGCAGCGACAACTTCAACCCCGACATATGGACAACACGTGCGAGGGGCCCACCGAAGCGACGAGCGGACAGACTATTATAAATTACGCCATTGACGACCGAAGATAATACGGAAGACAAAAGGAATTTCCTTGACAGTTTCCCACTCCTCAACCCAGTCCTTCCGACATACCCGCGACCAATTAACAAACACTTCCCCACCTAAACCCACCCTTAACCGTTCACGGAAAAACTAAGCTGATAATCGCAGTACTATTTTGATCGTGGTCGGAGTAACTTCTCGTTCGCTGTCGCGATTTCGGGAAGTGTGTTGTGTAGTGTTGAGTGATTGTGTAGAAGTGTGGTGTTTTGTGCTTCATAGTTATTGACACATTCGCATGCAGTGTCCTGTGGATCCGACGGAAGAACAGGAGATTCTGTAGAACTTGTAAGTACCTTTACTTTACAGTAGTATTTTGTAATGTAGGATTATATTCTCTTTAAATATTCTTTAAATGACAATCGCGAAATCCTTCAAAAATTACTTCAAAATCCGCGCAATCAAATTTTACAAAAACTTTGACAGCTTATATCTGGATAACTATTTGTTTGCTACATATGATTCCTTTCAAACTTTTTCTCTTCGTCGATGACTAGGTGTTTATGTAAAAAATTCCTTTACTACAATTCTCTTTATTATAAACAATTTCGTGGCAAGTTTCTTTCACAAATGTCCACCGATCTAGAAGTGTACATCAAAGTTGGGCAAGAATTTAATCAATGATTGACGTATAAATTTCTACTCCAATCGTTAGTCGCAATTAACAATTAAACTCCTACTTTAGTCGTTAATTGCGGTTAACGATTACATTCTGTGCAATTGTAATTGTTAGACTGCGGATTTTATGCATTTATGACAAAAATGAGTAGGTGTGATTTAAGATAGCAAAAATATTAGACACATTTAAACATAATATTATATCATTCTCAACCTACTAAACATAATAGGATAAACAACCCATTCGGATAATTGATTAATAGACTGCGGATCTTCATGCAAAATAAAAATTTTTTACCTGAATTTCAACAAACTGGAGTGAAACAGAAATTTATTTTTGTTATAAATGCATAAAATCCACAGTCTATTGATGAATGATTAACTGCTGAAATTCCGAAATGAAATACGGCATCAAAACTGTATGCATACTGAAAAAAATGTAAACTGAGTTTTGGTTGAGATATATTTCTGTCAATTCTTCATCTCCGCTCTCTGTCCCACCTTATTACAATTTATGGATAGACCGTGTGGCGATTAACTTCAACAATGGATTAAATCTGTTTCCGATTTTTCGATGATTTCTTGTTTTAATCAACGATTGACGATTAATTTTATCAATCGATTTAATCAATCGTCGATTTTTCAATGATTACATTTTTTAATCCTACACATTAATCAATCAATCTTGGTTAAAATTTTGATTGATTAATGCCGACCTCTGGTGTACATGCACCTCTAGAACGGATGACCATTGCTTTTTGTACATAAATTTTGTTATCATATTAGATTTTGTTAGGTTTGCATCTTCATGCAAAATTTTCTGCATCAATTGTAAAAAGAGAAAGAGCGCTAGATAAAAATTTCTTTTTTCCTTCATAATTTTAATCAGTCGAAAATAATACATTTCAAAATTCTCGCTATGTATCCTGTTCTAAATTACACTTTTTATTTCTGCCAGAATTAAAGTCGCAGTCTACTTAATAGATAATGAATTATTTTTGTACTATTTCGAATGCAATACGTAAAAATTAACATCGCAATAAAAGAAACAATTAAAATTCTTCCATAAAATTTAGTTTCCAGGCATTTAGAAAAAGCTCTCGTGGTAACAAAGTATAGGGGGGTGAAATTTAATAATGAAATTTTTATATCGTTCATTTTAACTGAATATGTTTGATGCGACGAAAATATTTTATTCCCCGTCGTATCATACTTGAACAGCCACATAAAATCCAGATTTGACTCCTTACCTGTACCCTCGGCCTTTGTTCTGCGACGCTGATAACACTTGAGCGAGTCGTTATCTAACGGGTTAAATTCGCGAGAATATTCTTATCTTCCTGAAACGTGCACTTTTTTACACTGATAGGGTATCGACTTATCTTATGAATACACCCTAAATTTTCGATACTGCGAACGTTATCCTTCGAGTTGCATTCGTTCTCGACCTAGTTTCCGATCTTTCAAGTTTCTCTTGTAACAGCTCTTTACTGTCACTTACACATTTTTCCTATAAATGCACAAAATTCACTAACTATTATTAGATTACCGGAGATTGTGCAAGCTTACATTTTATAAAAGAATCTTTTTTGAAAATCGGGTAAAATTTAATTTTCTTCGGCGACAGTTTCCGTGAATGTTTTCTTGAAACCTGTATGTTCATCAGTATTTTGAACAGTTTCTACGCATTCCGACTAATTGCAAATCAAAGAACACAGCTTCAACGAAGATAAATTAAAAATCCACATCAAATTACCAAGAATTTGTGTAAAGTTTCTGAAAAATAATAATTTCTGAATTATTGTAAGATTTTTGTCCCCCACAAAAATACGAGACTGCCCCAACTGACCGTTTGCCAAAAACCAAGAATTTCAGAATTATTGAAACATTTTTTAAAAACACGAGGCTAACTGACCGTTCGCCAGAAATATGTAACAGGAATCACGTAGGAAGTTGTGCGCTGGCGCCGTAACGCAAAGGATCGAGTAACCTTCGGTTATTTTGGCAAGAAAAGACAGTAGACGGGTGATATTTTGGTGTGTAAATTTTTCGTGGATGCAAATAGCGTACAATAAAGCTGCATGTCCGCGGAGGGACGTAAATCGGGAGAGAAGCGTTGGAAGTATAACGTGTAAAATACAATGGCCGTTTAAATCCTAAAGGCAAGAGAGGTACGAAGGAGAAGAAGAAGAAGAGGAAGGCGAGAAGGAAAGACAGAGAGGCCGGGTGCGTGTTGCCCGATACTATAATAACGTAAAAATCTACTTCATAAAGAATGTTCTCGTAGCGGACAAGCTCGTACGTCCTCTCTCGATTCGGTCTTTATCTTTATCTTCTTTATCCGGCAAAGTGGCCACCTTGCGGCAAAGAACAGCGGGTCAACCACGATACCGGAGAGAAAAAGATATGGAGGAGCTTCTGTGGATTTACATTGGCAAATGAACGACTGGTTTCGGGCCAGTAAATCCCAGGATTCCTCGCGCGTCGCGTCCTTCCCTTCCTGTTATTCCTTTTCTCCCTTTTGCACGCTGCCACTCTTACGCTTCAATCCTATTCTCGAAGAGGATAACGAACGTTGCAGAAGGTCATCCGACCTCGAACGGTTGCGGCGAAACTTGTCACATGATCTAATTGCGAGACAATACTATACAGGCTGTCCCAAAAATGTAGTTCTGTGAACGAGGTGATTCCTGAGGTCATTTGTAGTAATTGTTTCCTTGGCGAAAATGTTTTTCTGTGGCTTCGTTGAGGAGTTATTAACGGGCTAATCACAACGAAGCCACGGAGAACATTTTCGCAAAGTACATTTCTTTGAGACATCCTGTATAAAACCGTACAAACCTAAATTTTAAAAAAGGATTTTTTCTTGTGTAAACCTTATGTAACCATTTATCGTGAAAATGGTAACAATGAATGAAAATGATAACAATGAATACAAAACAGTGAAAATATTTACAGAGTTTAATACTGTTTTAATACTTCGAAGCCGCCATTAAAATCATTAACTCTCTCTATTTGCAGTCGGAGATATTTTAACTTGAAATTTAAACATTTCTTGCGACCTAGACTAATTCCATTGCATATGATCTTTCTCATTTTATGGATATGAAATTGTTATAATACCACGTACAATATTTAAATGTGTAGTAATTGATTAGATACCAACATATTTAATAACGTAAACAACATTGTAAATTATGGTACAGAAATTTTTAGTGGTGACTCGGAGTCACGCTCTTCAACACCACATTGTAATTAATATTTCCAAGAATTACGAAGCTAGATGAAAATAGCCAGTGAGAGGGTTGAATAAAAGATGGCCGCGCTAAATCCGGCAAAAGGAAAACGGCGAACGGCGAAGACAAACGGATCGAGGCCGATCATTATTCAGTAGTTAATACGATCTCTTCATCGTGAAAACGATGATGGGTATATTGGGCCAGTGTTCCGCGAGCTAACCCGGGAATACTTATGTGCAATTTCGAGGAGGATGCGCCGCGCATGCAACTGGCTTTGACGAACGATCGACTTAAGAGTAACAGGCTCTGGATGCAACAGGGTGCATCGGCTGGCAGGGGGGCCGAAGGAGGGGGGAGAGGAGGGTTCCAGGATGGTTCTCTCCTCGGTCAGAAGTGATTACATCGGCGAGAAGAAGATTACAAAGCGGTCGACGAGAACACCGAATTGAAATTGATAGCCGGTCGATCGTCGCTACCACGTGCGAACTACGCCCAGCAGCGATCCGTCGATGTAAGAGAAAATCGACCGTTAACACACGAAGAAAAAACCGTTGCGGATAAAGACAGTGGTTAAAAGGTAAAGAGGCGGACGAAAGCGTGAACGAAAAGGAACGAAATTGGAGGGGTTGTGTTACACGCCGCGCCGATGCTTTCCCAATTACATGGAAACCGGTTACAAAGTCGCCGAACGCGCGATCTTGTATCGATTGTTAATTAATTGGACTACTATCATCCGCGGAGTTACTTAGCTCTAGCTAAGTTGGCGGAGTTCATTTCTCATAGGCTGCGGACCTTGAAATAAAAATCTCTCTCTCGATTGTGGGGAACTATAATTATTCAGCTAGGTTCTTTATTGAAAATACACAATTTTACGGTTATAAAGTCGCCGAACGCGCGATATTGTATCAATTTATTGTATCAAACTTATGCAATCACCTATTTCTAATATATTGATCTAATGCAACCAACGAGTTTATTAATTTCGAGGACACTAAAATATTTTTATTTTCAAAGGAGACGTGATTATTCGTAGACTTTATTTTTACGGTTGTTCGACCAACGTGGGCCAATTAGGAGCCTCAAAGAATTCTAGATGGCCGCATTTTAAATCAGAGTCCCAGCACGGTGCACTCGGAAAAACCGTGTGCCGAGCAATAAATATCGAAACACGTTCCCGAACGACTTATGTTACAGCCGCCAGCTCGACTTTGTACACGAACAGTTCGGATGTTGTGCAGCAACCGCAGGCGGAACATCATAGCCCGAAACAACTCGTCCACCAACTTACCAATATTCATAAACACGTCCGAAAGGCGGCAATATCTTAGTTAGGGACCTCTGCAGAAGCATTTACGAGGATGTAGAGATTAAGCGATCAGTTTGCGACTGTCTTTCGCGGACCGCGCGATTCCATTCTGCAATATTATCGCGCGCCATTTTCGTACGTTTGTCGAACAAATTGTCTTAATATCAATTACACTTATCCAACCAATTTTGCATTTCGATCGCCAGTAGGAAATTCTTATTTCGTTTTTCTTCTTCATCAGTTCTTTCGGTGAAATTTAATTTTGCTGTGACATTTTCAACTTTGGGAATTTTTTCTGCTTTAATTTTAAAAACTGAACAAATGATTCGTACGTAGAACGATTCTGCTGACTATCAGAAACACAACGGTATATTTTTGTATAACAATATTATTAAATACTTTTAAACAATGTTCAAAGCGAGAGTTTGAATGCAGCGATTTCTTCAGACGTTTCTTAATTTATTTGAAAAATTAAGGGTCTCAGGAAAAATTTAGCTGTACCTCGAGCTTCGTCCTTGGAAGCCATGGAAGAAGTAGGAACACAGATTTCGTTTTCGATTAATAAATTAAAAATGATGTGATAGCTGGTTATTAAAAATTGCGTATACGTGATTGCGACGGTCATTTATGTTGAGAAAATTGATAACACCATGACAGTCAACGTGCAAACACCGCACGTGATTTTGTTCCACTGTTCTTTTCGCAATGTTGGTCGTCATTATCTTTCGCATACTTAACCTACTTTTCATTCGCCCTCCTGTTCTTTGCTTTTTCCTTCTTTGTCATTCTTATTTCGTCTTTCTGCTTCTCTTTTGTTATTCTCATTGTTATTTTGTCACGCTTTTCCCTCTCTTTTTTCGGAGACGTTGTTTGAGAACACAGTCGGGCAAAAATTCAAGTCTCAGATTTTTCAATGGTTACCTTTTTTAATCTTGATTAAAATTTCAATTGATTAATGCCCAACTCTGTTTGCGAAGACGTGAAACAAATTTTTCTCAGCTAACCTTTGATTTAACTTGACAATGCGAAGGTGTTGACGTGTCAACGAGAAGAACAGTTCTTCGCGTGTTGCTTAGACGTTCTACTGCCCGGACTAAACAGTCAAGGGGTTAATAGGAGCCTAAGTGCTTCGAATGTCAACTGGCTATGCTGACTAATAGAATCCTAATTGCTTCTGACTACTTGTCTGAAGCACGCTGCGACTTCACTGACTGATTAACTTGTACCACAGATAGCGGCGAAAGTGCTTGGTCGTCTATTAGTCGGCAGAATGTTAATAAGGACAACAAATATCGCGTACGTCTTACCGCTTGTCCTAAGCTTGACGTCTCTCACTTTGCGTGACTATTATTACTCGAAGACTATCGTACTTGCTTTGAAATGACTTCTGGCATGAAGAGATTAATTAGTCCTTGTAACTTGATTCTCCTCGAATTAAAACAAACAGCATGTACCGCGAGATAATTGAAAATAACGTGATCCAGAAAAGCTTCAAAATAGAATAAAAATTACTGTCTATAAAACTTGGTGCATAACATTTAAGGAAATTGAAATCATCGTGTGTAGATGTGATCACTAATCCTGCGATTTATAAACGTAGTAAAAATATTTATATAACATTGTTCGTACATTTTTCATAGCCAAATTTGACGGTAATTTGCCAGAATTAAGCCATTGTTCAGAAAGAACAGGTTTGTGTGTTGAAGTGTATTGCAATCCAACAGGTCTTCTATTAGGTTACTTTATCCTGCTATAGGAGACATAATATTTAAGAAAATAAAAATATGATCCCTAGATTGCGGATCTTTATGCATTTATGGCTTCCGAAAATTTTCAAAACATGCTAGAATGAAAAACTTGACAGAATTTAGTAAAATTTTCATTTATTTCAGATCTGCAAAGGCTACTGCCACTGAAAATAAGATTTGATTTCATTCCACCATCTTAAAATTCGTCTACAAAGATTGAAAATTGCATAATCATCCGCAGTCTGGTGATCACTAATCCTGCGATTTATAAACGTAGTAAAAATATTTAAATATATTTTTCCTAGCCAAAATGAGCGGTAATTTGCCAGAATGAAGTAACAATTGTTTAGAAGGAACAAATTTGCGTGTTACAGTACACTTGAATACAACAGGTCCTCTGTTAGGCGACTTTAGGCAGCTAGGAAACAATCGAAGATGCGCAGATGAGCAGAGAGACGTGTGCTCTTAGAGAATCGGCATTCGCAGTGAAGCAGAAGCCGTTAAACCGCAAAGAGGGCTACTTATATAAAGCGTAGCGATGATATATAAGGGATTTGTCTCCGTGGCAGCGTCATACGTCATGTCGCAAATATTAACTCTGATACAGGCCATTCATTCACTTAATTACAAACAGCCGTGATTTAAGAGATGCCGTGCGGCAGGGGGTCCAAGCACCGACCACGTTTCGGTAGGTGTCCGAGGTGTAGCTGATACTGTGTAGCTTTCTTTACGATCCCTCATTTACACAACAGGACCTGGAGCCACTTCGCCGAACTTTATTCTCTCTCTCCCTTCAACTCTCTTGACCTCAAAATCCCACGGAAAGTACTCCGATTTACGCTGCTCTTTGTACTCGCGTGAACGCGCCCGAAGAATATTCCGAAAGTTATGCCGCCGTCGCGATGGTTCTCCAATCATGCCCTCAGGATCCACCGGGAATTAAACATTTATGCTACGATGTAAATTAGCAACTTGCATTGTCTACTAATACGTATCTTTAATACATTGATTCCCAGATATGTTGAAAACTAATCACAGAAATTTATTTAATGAGAGCCAAAGACTGCGGATGTTTATGCAATTTGCAATTTTTGCAGACAAACTTTAAGAAAGCGGTGCCAAATGAAATCTTATTTTCATTGGTAATAACTAGACTGCGGAGCTTTATGCAAAATCAAAATATTTTGCAACGATTGTGGACAGCAGAAATTAAATAAAAATTCATGCCAACTCTTAATCGATTGTTTACATTGTAAACGTCATAACAATATTCTTAGATTTCTCTAATCTTTCACTGTTTTATATTTCACTCAGCCAATTTCTTTATTAATGCATAAAAATCCGCAGTCTAGTAATAACATTTCTAGATCCAAAATAAATAAATCGTAAAAATTACATTTAATTAATTTAGTTTAAAATAATGTAATTTTCTTAAATTTTGAGTTAGACCACTTTCATAATTGTGGGCACATATATGTCAAGGGTTTAGCAGAACATATACTTTAACGAATTATTATAATTATTATTGTTTCATTGTTAACATATGCACACTGTTACGTATACACGTATATGCAGTTGCAAGCGATAGACTAATCAACCAACAATCGAAACTATATCCACTGAAATGCATAATCACAAGTGAAAGGAATAAATCATATTGCACAATTTCCGTGCTGTAGGTTTGATAAAATCGTACAAATTCGTGTGCATAGTCACACGGCACACATGCTCACACCCGTAAGTATGTATACATATCTACTTTAAAGAGGAATGGGAAACTGAGTAGAACGCTATCGCCCCTCGTTCGCCTGAGGTGATTCGCTTACAAGATTGCGGATCGTTGAAATGAATTTATCGCCGAAGAGAATTTGCGTAAATCCTCTAGTAACGAGAAACAGGAAAAGAACTTGCTCTCGTGCAGGAATTTTCAAAATTACTTCGATATCGGTAATAAGGTTCGCCGCCGAATAATTTCCTAGAACTCCCCAAATCTTACACTATTTTTGTATACTTTTCTTACACTTCCAAAATTCTATTCTATATTATTCTATAAAATTCTATTCGATATTATTCTATATTATTCTATAAAATTCTATTCTATACATTATTCTGTAATATTTTATTCGCGATATTATTCTATAAAATTCTATTCTATATTATTCTGTAAAATTTTATTCGATATTATTCTATAAAATTCTATTCTATATTACTCTCTAAAATTTTACTCTATATTATTCTCTAAAATTCTATTTGATATTATATTTTATATTTTTTAAATAGTATATTTTATTTTACAATGTTATATAAAATTTTTTTCTATATTATTCTATAAATTCCTATTTTCTATAAAGGTAGTATTCTACAAAGAAGGATACCATTACAGAGTTAAATATAATTGAATTGAATCATTGCATTTTTAATGTCCATTACTGTGCCAAACGCATTGAAGAAGAAAATATAAATTTTCCGAATTTCAGTTTGCTGTGTATTCGTAAACTCGCATAAACGCAGGCTGATCAGCGGTAAGGTTAGCGCTATTCGATCGAAGTAAAAGACTAGAGGAGAGGTCGGATCGCGAGCAAAGAAGATCGAGCAAGAGAAAGGAATGTCTATATGAAAGGACGAACAGTTAGAGGGATGCGGGCGCGGTGACGCGTGATCCTGCACATCGGGCAAAGGAAAGATTACCATCCGCCTGCTTTTTCCCAAAACTACGTACGTTCTTCTCTTTGTCGCTCCCTTCCCTTGGTTCCACCATCGCGATCCACAAGAACTCTTTGATATTAAGCGTGCGCGAAAATCCAAGGGGTCGCGAATCGGTGGACCAACTCGCCGATATGCTGCAACCGAACGAGCAAGGAAAACAATGTTGTCAAGAACAACAGCCGGGGTCAGTCTCAAATAAGTTCGACCCGGTTCACGAATCAAAATCTGTCGGTCACTTTCCCAAACAGATTTAGATTTTTCAACAACGTTTGGAATGGAGTCTTATAGAAAATTAGAGCTTCGAGGTTTGAGCTCAAGAATTTCTAGGAATGATATTGACTTCTATAGAAAATTAGAGCACAAGAATTTCTAGAAATGAAGTTGATTTTTATAGAAAATAATTTTTTTAGAATTCTACAAGAGAATTTCTAGCAATGAAATTGATTTTTATTGTAAATCAGAGCTTCAAGATTTGAGCACAAGAATTTCTATAAAATGAAACTGATTTTTATAGAAAATAAATTAGAACTCTATACCAGAATTTTTAGCAATGAAATTGATTTTTATTATAAATGACAGCTTCAAGGGGTTCGAGCACAAGAATTTCTAGAAATGAAACTGATTTTTATAGAAAGTAAATTAGAACTCTATACAAGAATTTCTAGCAATGAAATGTGCACATAAACGTGCGAATTTAAAATGTATAAATTCGTGTGTATAAATCGCGAGGAATTCGTATACAACACGATCGGCTTATCCGCGTGTACAACGTGTTTTGATCAACCTGGAAGCTCGCTCAGGGTTGTAAAAGCAAATTAGGTGTCCCTAGACTTTTCTCACGGAATACGTTTCCCGTCCCGCACTCGTCGAATTTATGCACGAACATCACTCGAGACTATGTGTCATGTCAGGAGCAGAATTCATCTTTACGACGGAGTGTGAGAGAAACGAACGGAAGCTAAATTCGTAAAAAATGAACAAGAGTGTAACGAGGGAGGACGAATGTATAGAGGGGGGTGGAATTACGTCACGAAACAAGGGAAAGGAGCAGATAGCTGAGACATTTATTATGTAAAAGGCGGGCTGAGGAACATGTGTTGGGATGAACGTTCTTATGGTGCAGTGACATTAACATTTTGATATCAAATTACATACTGTCTGATTTTTTAAAATATCACACGCGTATAGCTTACAAAGAATTCCAAAGTGCACGAAAATGTTAAAATACGAGCCTATAGCGTACCATGCAAAAATGCTGGAAAATATTTTGTGCATAATATGGCAAATATTCTGCACGATCAAACGAAAATTCGTGTAATGAAAAAATTGCGTATAAAAATTTGAAAGTTCAATCATTTGATTTTTCGAGATATTCGGCGAGTCAGAAAAATTTGTATACTAAACATTGAATGTTAATACTACATAATTATGACATGTTTACGTGGTTTTTAATAATAACGTACGAATAATATGTGCATTTATAATCAACCATGTTTCAGTAATAACAACATTTTTTCAATACAGCAATTATAATCCGCTTTCCGATGGTTACAGCAATATTTTATGACTGTTATATAAAATGCGAACAACATTTTCAGAATGTTTACCGCATTGTGCAACTTATATTCTCCTTGATTATAAATTCACCGCGATTCGAATAGTTTTACATGCTGTGTCATAATCGTGTTGTTAAATGCGCAGAACGTATCAGCTAATTATACTTTTGAAATAAATTTCGCTTTTGTAATAATTAAATCCCGCATCGAAATTCGTTTACCACAGTGAGGATCATCAAATAATTATGCATTTTTAGTTACATGTTCTCTATCAGTATCATTTATATTTTTACTCAGTCGTAAGTTTGATTTTTTATCTTGATATATAGTTTATGCTTCGTTGAAGAAGAAGTTGGCAAATCTAACTCCCGGACCGGTTTCTCAAATCTGCATTTCCAACTTAGCTCTAATTACTCAATCAATTCCTAGCACGAAGTCTGTTCAGAATATTTTTCTCTAGAACTACTGTAATTATGTCTAATTACAGTCACAGGTTTTACGCATTTGTGAGATACACAGGTGAAAAAATGCGTTCGAATAAATTTTTTCATGACGTTTAACGCACATACTGACCCTAAATGATCGTTTTCCATCTAGTTCTCGATTTTGTAATGTATTGTGTAATTGGCGTAGGCATCTATCTATGTACTGTCTATCGTTCGATAGTAATTAGCACAATGAAAGTTTAATGATCATTGATTTCAGACTCCCATTGTGAGGTACATGTGCTCTTAACGTTCAATACTCTTTAGCTATACATGGTTCCAGAAATTGCTTGCGAAAACACCGTTCATATAGTGATTAATAATCAAAGAATATTTACACGTTCACAGGGTATAAAAATGTCCAAATGTTTCTAAACTGTGGTCTTCAATAAAACATTACACATAAAATTGTAGACATCAATATGACGGTGGCTAAATGAATAGATAAATGAACGGACTAGTTTAGACTATAGTTTCGACTGTAAAAATAAACATTCACATAAAATTCTAGAGGCGATCATGAAATTAGATATACAAAATTAATTATTATACTCTAGGTTACAGTTCGAATCGTTTCAGTCGATTTCAGTTTCGTCTATAAAAGACGAAAGTACACATGAAATTTTAGACCTAAATATAAAATTACATACCTAAGTGAATAAAACTTTATACTGTTGGTTACAGTTTCAATCGTTTCATCCGATTTTAGTTTCGACCGTGCAAATATGCATCCGCATAAACTTCTAGACACTGAAATTAGATATACAAAAAATGAATAGTATACTCTTGGCTACAGTTGCAATGTATCTGATTTTAGTTTCGTACGCACAGAACAAATTTGAAAAAGTATTCAAACACTTCATCTGCGATTCTGGAAAAATGGTTCGGCGCGCGCGCGTGTGTGTGTGTTATAAAAATATTCTATGATTCCTCGAGAAAACTGGTTCCCTGAGAAATTGTCAATAAAGCCCGATTTAGGAGATACAGAAAATTCAGTATGCATGAAGGGGCGCATGTCCTTAGACGAGACCCTTTCGGGAAGTCTGCACTTAGGGAAGCTTGAGCGTGTGAACGAATCGGAAACCTCCCTCGAACCCTTGTATCCTTAACTGCTGAACTTATGCCAACACTTAAGCGTGATAAGCTTGCAAATATCCTGCATGGGTTAACGTCGATGATATGACAGTAGCCTGGGAATCGATTTAAGACAGAACGTGTTGCAATGAAGATAATCGGAACAATGAAAACTGTCAGCATATTTGAGAGCACAGAAAATCTTATGTGTGTACCCAATGTTCTTAATTTCTTATCGTATGTAAAAGGCAAGGGAAACTTGTTGCATATTCTAATTTTTCATTTTTTAAATTTTTCTTCTAGCTTTCTGTGTCTAGCTTTCTGTGTCTAGTGTTCTGTGTCTTCTTTCTTTTTTACACTATGAATAAAAATTTAAAGATATCTGAAGCAATCATTACGTAATTTGATAAAAATATTCAGAAGCCTGCATTCGAAACACATAATTTTCAATCAATATTTATCACAATTATAATTAACATTCTTTTACAAGTTATCCTACAGAAAATATCGATTGCATCAAGTATGTTCCCTCCATTACATAATTACATAATTACATAATAACATAATTACATAATTGTGCTGCACATATTTCTCAATTAACATTACTTCATAATGGAATATTAACATTCCGATTATTTTGTATAGAACACGTGAGATGATTCCACGATTCTCCAAGTCTTATTTCATCCTCCATCGAAAGTTGTAGTCAATTAGTTTTTATTACGCCGCGCACATAACAATCAGTTACATTAATATGAATAATGTGTACATTGTGCTTTCTCGACGTGAAATGTGTTTGCGCAGCTACATACCCGGGCCATGTCTTGTACGGTTCTCATTAAGATAATTAAGCGGCTGATTAAGGTCGAAATCGTTCGTGCAGCAGGTGCGTTTTCATCGACGCAAAACGAAAGGTGTTAGCAGTTATCGGGTATGTCCGACTACCATTTCGACGTTTTTATTGCTCTACACAAAGGCCGACGAATAGTCATTATAATAATTCATCGATAAAACGTTATTACAGCTGCGGTCATTGCATCTTCCGTTCGCTATTGCAATATACTATGAAGTTTAAAGATGTCGGAAACGTCCTCGTGCCGAAAATGCTTTGTACTATACGAAATTAAAATAAAAAGGAGGTGAACCACTCCAATATGTATAATTCCAGATAAGTTGCCAGTTTAAGAATGTGTATATATTTTTTTCAACCAATCAAAATTATTCATGTTTTTCCATGTAATTTCTGCTTCTTTGTGATCGATGCAGAAAATTCTTATAATTTCTTAAACATATTCGTACTCTATCATTAAATGTGTAAATTATGATTTAATTTAGTGCACGAAGAGTACACAGGAAAGTAGTTCTTTTAGATAATCATTTATAATTGTACAAATTTGTTGAATCATGAATGGAATTGCTGTCAACTTTGAAAGAATTTATTGAGAAATTGTCAACCGCTGATCTGTGGTTTTAAAGTTTGGAGTGGTTTAAATCAGGGACCAAAGATAACAGTTATTCTAAAATTTTCTACGATAAAAATAATTACAGATATACAGAAAAAATATACAGAAAAAAATTTGAAGAACAAAATGATTAAAAAATATCGATCTTTATACTTTTCGATTAAAAATAACAGTTATCATAGTGTCCAAAAAATTGAATCCTCCACGATAACTGTTATCGATAAAGAAAAACTGTTTCGATTGCTCAATGCAGTTATCGATGAGAGGAATTTATTTCGGTCGCTCATAACAGTTATCGATGATCGAATTTCTTTTCACTTGTTCATAATAATTATTGATGAGAAAATTCATTTTGGTTCCTTATTAAATTATTCAGTTGTCTTCTGAGAAGACTCTTCTCTTTTTCGGATAGACAAAGTCTGTAAAATTCATTGAGAAGGTTTCGTTCAACAAGACGAATCAACAGACCATAAGAACAACACAAAATCTGTTACTTTACCAATAAAAAATGTATGAAATAATTGATTGTCTACGATGACTTCTCTCAACGATAACATTTACCAACAAGAGAAAAATTATTCGGTTACTTATAATCCTTATTTGTAACCGATACGATTTTAGTCGATGAAATACTTGTTATTCTATGAATTTTTTTCTTTTTGATCATAACAGTTATGGTCCCTGGTTTAAATCGTACAAGTTGTAATCTCGCGCGGGATAAATCAATGCATCGGTTTTCGGAATCCGTGGAGTGATAAAGGCGAAGTCGGTGGCACGCAGTGAAACATCTCGTTTGATGTTATGGTGGCCAGAAAGGGTTGTCGGTGGTTTTGCACCGCGGCGTCACCATTACAAATTCCCTCAGGCATTTAGCCGCAACTGCTGGCACCTCGATGGGTTGGGTCACTGCCCCTAGACACATCTCTACCATCAAACATTTTTTACCTTCTATCAAGTGCTATTTTATTAGTATGTCTCACATGTTCGCGTACTATACCCGTATTATCCGATATAAAATGTTCTGCGCCTCAAGCGATTGATCAGACGCCCCTCGGGACGGAATAACTTCTTTGAAATACGATTTAACGAGTTAAGTTATTTTGAACTTGTTCAAATTGTTCTGAGAAGAAAGCAATTTTTATTTAACTGTAGTTTCATTGTACTGGGTTGTGTGGAACAAAAGTTTGTAGTATTTTTAAAGTAAAATTCAATGATAAAATTAAGCCTTTGAATTTTAATTTAAAAACACTACGAACTTTTGTTCCAACCCAGTATAGGAAACTGGAGTTAAGTAAAAATCGATTTCTTCTCTGAACAATTTGAACAAGTTCAAAATAACAGAATGTTCTTAAATTTTTCTAATGTGGTTAATGGTTTTTTTGTGTTTTAATTATTTACATTGTTAATTAACATAAAATTAACCCTTAGTTACCACTAACAATTGCTGTATCATTATTCACAATACTGTTTACATTATTAAATATGTTGGTATCTAATCGATTATTGAATAAATCTATGAATAAGTATCTTCATTTTATCATTGGTAAATAATTGCTCGTAATAATTAACAGACAAAGTTTGTGCTTTGCATAAAAATTCACGATGATTAGTGAAGACCGCCCTAATAGTATAACAATATTCATGTGAGCACCTCATGAACCTCACATAATTAGTTTTGAAAAAGTGATTCGATTTAATGTCAGATCTTATATTTCGTCTGTGATAAAAGAGAAAAAGCAGGAGTACATTATTGTATCAATATCCATAAGGAATCTGAGATTCCATTGTGGAAGTAACGGTGGGGAGAAGGGAGCCATGGAGCAACTGTTGGGAAAGAGAAACTCCGTTATTTAATTAAAACCGGATTATACGTGATAGGTAGTTCCCCATGCTACATCTGTAACCACCAACCTGGCACCATCGATATGTACTAATTGTTCTATCCGGATTAAATGGTCGTAAATACTACAGGAGCTCTCAACTAATTACCTGTAGCTTATAATATTTCAATGATACGGGAATTCTCCTTCTTTGAATACGTCGTGAATGCGCGTCGCTTCAAATGCGTTTTCGATGTGCAAACGGAATTCATTCGACTGCAACAACCTATTCAATCCATCCATGAACAGATTTACTACTGAATCGCGGATTTTTGTCCCCGTGGATCAGCTCGCAATCTCGGAAAGGTGGCGAAATATTTACCAAACTTAATCCAAAATGTTTCATCATTAAATTTCCCATTCTCGAAAAATTTTTGAAATTTCAACTGTGGTAATAATACAAAAACTGAAGACACTTTTTTTTTATACAAAGTGTTGCAAATTGAAACCTCTGCGAAAACATTGAAAAATTTTTCTCGTGACTGAAACCATTGAGGGCTTAAAGATTGAAGCTTGCCCTTTACAACGAGTACTTAAAACTGGATCTACGATTTTTTCTAGTCGACTTATTCAGCTTCGCATGATAGGTGTACGTTCATTTTTCCTCATTTTTATAAAACAGTGAAAAAAATCGTGGATTAAGTTACAAGCAGTGGTTGTAAAAGGGAAGATTGGATCTTGAAATCTGCGATGGATTCATAAAAAAAATGATATCTTTTGCTTTTACAGACGATTTAATTTTGAATGCTTTCTACTAAAAATTTGTCCTCGGTTTTTCTTGAGGACAAGAAAATGAATGATGTGAAAATAGGACCTTCTAGCTTTAAAATGAGTCGAAATTTATCATTGTACCATTTATTCTAACGAAATTATCATAGTCCAGTTATCATAGCGTTTGTCGATATTTGAATTAGAGGAAAAGGGTGTAACGTGGTGATTAAGCATTGATGTGTCACGATTCTGATGTTATCAGTAGAAAATGTATTTCATCATTGCAACGATGTTATCACAATCGTTTTATTTCTTTTTTTATGTCCGTTCCAGAAGGAATCCGTGTTCACCCCTTTCAAACGCAACTATATCGGTGCGGTTCCCTCACCCTTCGGGCTTGCGGTGATGTTCTCTATTAAATCAAACAGGCATTCAGATGGCGACCTATGCGAGAGGAATCTAAATTGGTGCCATAAACTTTCGAAAACGGAGCTGACGAACTGTAATTGAATCTTTGCCGCTTTTACCAATAGTTGGAATCGCACTTCTTCAAAGTATTCTTAATGCGACGTGAATTTTCAATATAGGCCCACATAAAAAGGTTGTAAAATGCAACTTTTAGTATTTTTTCTACACTTCCGATCAATTGCAATTTTTGAAAAAAGTTCTTTTCACATCCTGTAGTAAACTAATTGCTCTAGCTTCCCGAAAAAGTTCAAATCGTATAGTACAATATTAAAAAAAGTTATCGTCTTTTGTAGAGCGTCCGAATATTCATTCGAGTAATTTTAAGTATTGTATTTACAGAAATTTATTTTTACTTATTAGTTTGGCAACTAAGTTTGCGACCTCCACATTCTCTCAAAGAAACTCATTTACATATATTTCTTAAGCACGAGTAATTTATATCAAATTAATCGCAAAGTTCAGAGCTTTCCAATGATATACAAAAAGGGGATGATCATTAAATGTGATTATAATAATGCAATAAAAGAATTACGAAACAAAAGGTCGCGAATTTAATTGTCAGCCTGATATACCATGTTTGTTTCAAGATATTCAATTGTTATATTCATATCTCGGCATTCTCCTGTCTTACCTCGTACTCTCATTTCGTACACAGCTTTACCTCAAATCACCTCGAACATCAACTTTCGCCACTCTTTTCCAGTTACTTCGATCAAACGACGATACTACTCCCTTTTTCATCGCGGTATCTCGTTTTACCCGACATCATAATCGCGCTATGATTTGCATTTTAGAACCGGTATAACAGACAGAGAGTCTGTGTGTCTTTAATTAAAAGAAATAACACGAACCAGAGCCAGCGAAATAAGATTCTCTTGAGCACGCCAGGGGAAAGTTGAATATTTAAATCTTGACTCTGCTATACATGTAAACCCATATTAAATAAACGAAGTGTTCGTTTTATAATCAGGCTGCGTAAGTTTAGGAAAACATTATTCCTTCGTTAATAAATGTATTCATTAAATTTTATAAGCTGCAAATATGTATATAATCCTCAATTGATCATGTGGCTCTATGAAAAACATCTATAAGTCCATAAGACATTTATAAATTTAAAATTACAATAACTAGACTGCAGATTTTTATGTAAAATGAAATAAGAGAGTTTGCATTAATTTCAAGACATACGAACGAAATTGGAATTTATTTCACTTTTTAGTAGCTTTATTAAGTCATGACAATAACATTTATATTCTCAAAATTGTTTAGTATTTGTACTGTCAGAAATTACACCATCCCATTGTTGTAATAAATGCATAAAATCTGCAGTCTAATAATAACGATGTGACTGCACTTGTTCGAATGTGATACCATTTTTATTACAATCTGTGCTTCGATAGAGACCGTTCAAAAATGCAGAGCATTTTAATAATATCAATAATCGTGATAGAGGAAGCCACATTTGTACCTCAGATAATTGTTAATATGGATGAACGACAGTGCAGTAAAAATCGAATTCATAATAAAAAGGTCGTTTATTATGTTCTAAATTACAAATGATGGTATTCGGGAGCGTCGAATGCGGGACAGACACATTTCCCGTCAAATATTCTCGAATCCGAGGTGGGGTCGGCGCCATAATCGAACGGGGAACCGTCGGCAAATTATGAAACGAAGGAGCGCGAGAGAGCGTGTTTACCGGTATTTTGCATCGCGATTATTTCCAATCGAAGCCGTTCGTAATACCTATAAAGGGAGCAGAAGGTGTCTGTTTCAATAAAGAAAGGAAAACGGAATATCGAGTGTGGGGTACGGTGTGGCGCGGACATAAATTTGCGAGCGCGTTTAATTGAAAGGGGAAAAAAGAGGAGAAGAGCGCGCAGCCGAGAACTGTGCTTCCGACAAGAAGAAGAGGAAACTAGCTGAGAGAAAAGGTGGAGGGAAGCGATGACTGGCGAGCTGAGAAAGCGAACGGGAAAGAAATACTTCAGGATATATGTTAAACTGGTTGGCATTCTCGAAATTCTTTCCCTCGAGGTGACTTACGACGCTCATAAACGCTACGGAAATCTTTTAATCGATTTGCGAGCTTGTCACAGACGCGAAAGAAATTGGGGACGATTTTTTAGGAGCTAAATCGAACTAGATCGAACTAGAACGAACTAGATCGAACTAGAACGAACTAGATCGAACTAGAACGAACTAGATCGAACTAGATCGAACTAGAACGAACTAGAACGAACTAGATCGAACTAGATCGAACTAGATCGAACTAGATCGAACTAGATCGAACTAGATCGAACTAGAACGAACAAGAACGAACTAGATCGAACTAGATCGAACTAGATCGAACTAGATCGACTGGCCTGAATTTCTTGGACTATAAAGTATGCAGAATGGTTATAAATAAACGGATCGTTATACAAAATGAAAATTGTTTGCATTTACTGGAAAAGACAACGATGAACTTGAAATATCTTGTCAAGGTCGTCACTCTGAACAACATTTCCCTTTAACACTGAACTTACCGAGCCTTAAAATTAACTGGCATATGTTCCCTTGGTTGGAAAGAAAGTAATTCCTGTATTTTATGGTGAAATAAAACCAAATTTTTTTGTTCAGGCGATGAATCAATAAAATATTTTCTTATTTATCATTTTTGGCAAAAGATCATCGAACAAAAGGTAAAATATCTTATTCACATTAGAGTTCATTTCTTGAATACAAAAATTCCTTTCTTTCCAACCCAATAAAAACGACAAGATTGATTTCATGTAGACTTTGTGCAGCTTCTATTGTAATATGTGCTCCACTAAAGATATCTATGCAATCATTTCATATGAAATTATTTTTGTTACACCAATAATTGTAAAATAAAAAATCTGGAACCGGTCATTTTGACCGGTTCAGTGTCAAAGTTTCTCGTAAAAATTTACTTGTAAATATCCATTTGTCAATGTGCTACTTCCTCTTCGATTTCGACGATCTCGAAATATGTCGCCAAGGTCACCGCAACATTAATAAATGGAAAATCTTTCTGATTTACAGGTAAAAAGAAGTTTCCATCGGATCCATCGTGTTGTCCAGCCTGCGGAGTCACCGTGAGGCCACAGGAATTAGAGCAACACTTCGCTCAGGAACTTGATCGACTTTACAAAATCTCTTCGGCGTCGTCTCGAGCGCGAGCTCCAAGATCAAATTTACCCCCTGGACACCCGCAGGATCATCCCCATGGGCCGATGCACCATACCCCATCGGCCGTGGACGGAACGCCTCACGGACGATGGGAAACTTACAAGAGGATTAAAGCAAATAGGCAGGTAAATAAATACACATATGTAATACTTGTCTACCGAGCTGCTAATTAGTACTGGTTTTGCAACTATGTAGCACTGCATATTATGAAACGGAGTGGCCACGAAGCGACGAACTCTGTTCCTCAATTAAATGTTCTCGTGCAATTTAAGAATAGAACTGCATCATTAATAATTTCCTAACATTTCTTGGTGCTACCAATTTTTCATTTATTTGATATTTACAGTTATGTTTATTGTATTATGTTTGTTTTATACTTAAGTAAAACATTTAGTAATCGAGTGTTTAGAATATATTTGTTTTGTGTAAGCGTGTGTAAAATCTAAAAATCAAAATTTATTTTTGGACAACCTGAATTAAAAATTTAATATTAATTTCGTCTGTGCTTTTTTCAGTATTACAATATTTAAAGTTTCACGTATAAATATTATAAATGAATACATTTATTTTTGAGTAACCTGAACATTTGTACGCGGAGATCGAATTACTGGGAACTGCAATTTATATCCAACAATTTGAAATCGATAGTAATAGCGATTGTGATCGTTCGAAATGTGTAGTTTTTTTTTTAAATCTTTGCTGCTTCCAGGCCAGAATCCGTGTGAAGAATCGTAAGAGAAAAGCGGATGAACCGTCGTGTCCTGTTTGCAACGAGAGGTTATCCGGTTCGTCGGAGGAATTGAATCAACACGTCGAGAGATGTTTGAGCAAACACAACAATGGCAATCCTGCTGGGCAGAACAACCTCGACGACGAGGAGGTCGATGTAGAAGGCGATGCCGAAACTTTCGAGGAATATGAGTGGGCTGGGCAAAGAAGAGTGAGGGCCACATCGATGCTTGTCGGAGGATTTTCTGGTATGCGTTCTCACACGTTTTATTCGATCATTGCGAAAGTTCGTACCTGATTCTCTAAAATAGGTTGTTCGCGTTTGTATTTTCAAATGACATTTTAATTAATCAATTATGTCACCATTTTCAACAATTCTGAACGTTTCACGCGGATTCCATTTTTGTAAAATATAGTACTCTAAAAAATTAAAAAGTCACTAAACTGTAACTTTGTGTTATATATAAAAGTTTTTTCAATACTCCATCTTTGCTCATTTGAAAGGGTGAAGTGTCTACTTTGATCAAAAATCCTATTTTGTTATAAATCGACTGCGGATCTTGATGCAAAATCTTTGAACGAAGATCTTTGTCGTCATAAGTGCATAATTTTTGAACCACTGAATTCCTAACGTTAGATCTTGGATTTCTAAAATCTTCTCGTCAGAATCTACAGGATTGTATAAGAAAAAAGTGGAAAATGTTTGGTCCTGTAAGGTGAAGCTTCACCCAATTTTTAGTCCATTATATTGAACAAAGTTTTCGTTAAATATTTTATGCAATGTAAAGTTTTACGAGAATGTTAGACTAGAATAATGTTCGTGTATAAAAAAGTGGAAAATGTTTGGACCTGTAAGGTGAAGTTTCACCCAATTTTTAGTCCATTATATTGAACAAAGTTTTCGTTAAATATTTTATGCAATGTAAAGTTTTAGGAGAATGTTAGACTAGAATAATGTTCGTGTGTTTTGTGTGCTTGTAGCTGCAGGTCTAGCGACATCATCAAGCAATCGTTCATCGGCCGGCGGGAATGGCGGCCCGAATCAGCATGATGACGAGGACGTTGATCTGGTGGTTGACGGCGACGATGTAGCCGAGTTTGGACCAGCTCAGTATTCCGAAGCCGACGTGATCGCGCCGCGTATGGATGGGACGCCGAGGGAGCAAAAAGAGAGAGATGCCCTTCGAGAAGCGGTGATCTCGCCGAACGCGCCTAATTCGATACACACGCCGCAGACTCCGGAGCAAGGCGGTCAAGGGATGGTCGAGGTCAAGCCCGAACCAGGAACCATGACCGCTCTGGGTCAGAGCGAGCAAGGCGAGGGCATACCGTCATCGCCTAGAAGAGACGGAGACACGCCTGTCATCGAGGCTCTCAGGGGAAGAATCCGAGAACTCGAAGCGGAGATGCGGGGACAACCTTTCAAATGTCTCATCTGCATGGTAAATTTTTATAATGATCTAACGTACCGATCAAACTATTAACACTAGATTTACGGGATCCCTAAAAATGACGGGTTCTAATATTTTTAACCCTTTGCACTCGAATGGCGAGTCTGAGGCACCTCTAAAAACTACCATACCATTATTCAAAACAGTTTTAAAATTGTAAAAAGCTCAGCTGTTGTATAAGAAAACAGGTTCAATTTTATGTGCACAATGTAAAAAAGATTACATAGAATAAAAAATAATGATTTGGGGGTTGAAACAAATATCTTGATTTTGGAATTCAAATTGCTGAGGGCAAAGGGTTAATTTGCGATTATTAAGATTGTAAAGATGCTTCCCTGAGGGATTGTTTACCAAATTTATTCCTTGGGGTTTATACTATTGAAAAAATGGCCAAAAAATTTGGATATACACGTTCTTGTTATTTATATAAAATAATGTGAAATAGTTATTTCTAGACCTCCGTACACTTAGTGTTAAAGACACACTTTTAAGTGTGTTATTACATGGTAATAGTAATATTGGTTGCTGGTGTTACATTGTAACAATTCATTTTTAAATGATAATTTTAACTGAGTAGGTGCAACCTAAAAAACAGTAGAGAGGTTAAAATGATTTAGGAATTCCAATCTATTATTTTCAACTTATTCAAATGATTAAAGTAAATATACAATTATTGGCTCCACCAACGTGCATCTTTTCATAAGAAATTTGTCAAATACTTTAAAGAAATTATCCGATTAAATTCTACATTATAACAATTAATTTTTTAATTATAATTTTAATTGAGTAGATGCAACTTGAAAGAGTAGAAATGTTAGAATGATTTATATATAAGAATGCCAATCGTAAGATTAATATAAAATATTTGGCTCCAGTAATGTGCATCTTTTCCTAAGAAATATATCGAAAACTTTAAAGAAATTATTCGATTAAATGGAAGCCTGTTTTTAAATATTTAACATTTTTTTAACTAGCACAACTAGTAGAAATTGTTTCTTTTATTTTCTAAAAAACACCACGATGAAATATCTTGAAAATAATATTAGAAACAATTATCTGAGGAAATACATTGAGTACTACTGTATAATTCGTGTTTACAGTTTTTGGCAATTAAAAACAATGCCTTTGTTTTTCTCTGTTCGCAGGAACAATATAAGAAACCTGTAACTTCTGTCTGCTGCTGGCATGTGCATTGCGAACAATGTTGGTTGCACACACTGGTAAGTTCTATCGTATACATACATATACACCCACTTTCAAATAATTCGAACTGACGTAAATTAATTTTTTTAATTATTTATACTCAATAATAACTGTTGTATTAGAAATTGGAATTACTTGACATAGGTGCAGACGTAATCTGTTATGCATTATAATTTAATATAAATAGGTCAAAGAATACAGAGAATGTTTGCTACATTTGTTGCAGCATGTATCGTCAACAGTTTTCATTGCATATTATACTTTTCCAAATTTCCATCCACAACGTTTGCAGGGGAGAAACAAAAACATTGCAAAAATTAAAAACTGCAAAATATATCAGCTTGTCTGTCCCTAGGGTAAATCGATACATGTTTATTTTATCAAATAAACACTTTTTACATACATCGTGTTACACAAGTAACATGGAAGAGCAACAATCAGAGAATATTTTAGCATGTTTTTAAAACAGCTATGGGTTTCAATAAAATTTACAAAAAGATATTCAACTCTGTTGCACGGTACCGAATTAATCAGAAACGGTGACTCCAAAAAGTATTCTAAATTTGCGGTATTGCACAACAACAAACTTGGACTCATTTTAAAGCTTGAAGCTTCCACTTTTGCGAGCTATCGTTTATTTCTTTCCAACACGTTTTTGCATGACACAGTAAATCCTCTATAAACGCAGAAGCCTCGGGGAGATTCGTTTGCGTTTATCGTAGACGGGACACTATTTGTTCGAGCTTCAAAGGCCGAGCCGAACGTAGAGAAGGACAGCGCGTGTGAAGAGAGACCGCGCGCGGCCGAAACGACTGCGACTCTCCGCGTCTCTTTCTTTCCCGTACGCTGTCCTCCCTTGCGCCCGAAACGTTCATCGTCAATTAAACCACTAAATACAGTTGAAATTATATCGTGTTTGGCCTTATTTTAATCAGAAAAATGCCACAAATATATTGGTGAAAGTTCCATACAAAAATAAGCAATAATAAAAAAGATTTTATATTGGTATTACATTGTGAGGACGCACGGGCCTTTGAACTGTGCCGACGACTGCGACTCCGAGCCGAGATCAGATTACTACAGTGGAGGGGATATTTTTTTTTGCGTTTATCGTGTGCGGCCTTTTTCCGTTTATAGAGGATTTACTGTATATATTCAGCGGTAAAATGACGGCATATTTTCGACAGAATGTGTCCTCAGTTTCCCACCTAGAGTATCATGTAAAAATAATTTAGGAGAACAGGAATGGTGCATTATGAAAACAGAGACTTCAGGATTTAAACCGAGTCCAAATTAAGTGTCAACGTCAAAGATCAGAGTGTGTCCATGCTTTTTAGAGCCATCGTAGTGCATAGATGTAAAAAGAGAAAAATAGCGAAAGGTCGAAAATTTTCATGTTTTCCAGGGTGCAAAAAAGCTCTGTCCGCAATGCAACATGATAACATCGCCCTCAGATTTACGGCGTATCTACATGTGAAGGAAGTTTTGTGCCAAACAAGACATCGTTAAACCAGATGTTATTCGTAAAGACATCGGCGCGTTCTAAACGCGCGGATCTTTTCTTGTAAATATTTGTACATATTTATGCGTCACGTTAAATTAACTCTTTTAGACATAAACATGCACTGTTACGTAAACGTAGCGTTATACAGTAACCTAAGCGTGAACGGCGCGCGTGAATAACGTCTCGATCGTAGATTTCCCATCGTTTTTCTTCTTTCAGCCAACAGGAACAACAATTTCGAATTTCCCGCGACTCGTATTTCACTAGTTTCTGCGTATTCTGCACGTGTAACCGGTGACTAGCCCCGTTTACGCAATTACGATAAATAGTTGCGTAATTACGATAAATAGTTACGTAATTATCGTGTGTTATTATTAGCAACGGAGTAACTTGCTCTCCTGATTACTGATGAATGTATATTATTTAACAGGGTAATTATATATTAGAGTCGAGAATCGTCTGTCAGAACAAAACGCGGTCACGGTGTTCGTACAATTGTTGTAGAATCGGCGTTCACATTATGCGAATCAGCCGGGGTTTGGTGGTCGGACATCTCCGTCGCGATTTTGAAACGTTCAAGTCGTGCCTCTGTAGAACAGACGACTCTTCCTTCTTTTTGTTTCATCGGTCAATGCGAAAAGTCGTATAGGTCTCTGAACTAGTGGAATCCAATTATTCTACGCCACGTGGAAACATCAAGTCACCGAGTTTCGTACGCAAGCCCATAATTATATACATATGAGTCTCAATATCAAACTACCCAGTCAGCAAAATCTATCCGAGTAGATTGGAAGCAAATGTCTGCAATCAAGACGTGTTTGGAACAGGACTTGGTCCTTTTTTGCTCTGAATCTGCAGACCAAAACTTGCTGTATTTGGCTATAAAGTTTGGTGCCAAAATTCCATGCCAAATGGAGGCCAAATTGAGACCAAACGTTGGCCAGCCTGGGCCTCGTGAGTCACGAGTCGTGATAGAGGGCAGGTCGATCGCACTAAGAGCGCACCTAGTCGGTAAGAGTAAATATCGAGCAAAATCAGAGTAAACCTTGCCGTAGGAGGGAAAATCGAATTTTATTTAAATTTCTACATTACATGGTTTCATGTTGCTTGCATTTTCAATAATTTAAATATTGACAAGTCTTAAAATAATGACAATAATGATTTTACGAAAGCTAGGTTAGATTCGGTCTTAGTGCGATCGACCTGCCTTTTATAACGAGGACAGGCCCTGTCCTCGAGTTGGCCTCAGTTGAGTTGGCAGATTGCTTTCTAAGAAGTTCTGAAAGGGTTCTTAATCGGGTTTGGTTATATGCCGAAACTTAAAACAAAGAACGAAGAAGAGTCGTGCGTTCTACAGAAGTACGACTTGAACATTTAGAAATCGCGGCGGAGATGACCGACTACCAACACCAACGACGGTGTCCGAAGCGAACGCCGATTCTAAAACTATCGTACAGTGTTCGCAGAATCAGTATTTCAATCATTTCATCGCGATTACGGCGCACGATTTCTTGCGTTAAAATCATGGTACATACTCCGCGCGTATGCCGTAGCTAATTCTCGTTTTGGCGATCTTCTGTAATGCGAGGTGCTGCGAAATAACGTTGACGATTTTTATGATTGATTTGTGAACGAAGAAAAGAGTCAATCATTGGGATTTCTTCTGGAAATTTTTGTGGACTAATTTTTTGAACGGGTACGTCGTACATGTACAATATACTGTACAACTCGTTGTAATTTGTTTGTGGTTGTTGGAAAATTGTTTTCATTCAAAACGTTTCTAGACAAAACGAAACGTTTAAACATTTTTAATCCTTTTATCTAGTAAATCGACGATTAAACTGTGATTCATCTGGTAGATTAACACATGCATTGCTGGTAGTATCTTCATGATTATTCTACTTCTGATGATCCAGAGAAGGAGCCTGCTACTTGGGCTTTTTTTAAAGATTTTGTAATATGAAAATTATTACGAGCTGTACAATACGTATATGTGCTTTCAAATAAGGTATCCGTTGAAAAAGAAGTCCACCATTTTTTTTTCGAAAAAGTTCTACAAAAGTTCATGTTTACATAAAACTTAGCTATACATGACATTTAATTTTAAGTGAATTAAGAAATGAAACATATGTACTTTATGTTATAACTTTAGCAATCATGGACATTGAGAACAGCCCTTAAACTTGTAGTTGCAACAATATTTAATTGTTCATCCTTTATAATTTGCCACAGTGATTAATTAATATACGCAAAGGATTGCATATCCAAATACTTTTGGATGAAAATGAAAAACATTTGTCGAATGTTACCTCGCTGCACCATGCAAAGAGATTTTCCAAGGCATCGATTGCCTTCAATGTATTCAATTCCGAAATCGGACGGACACGAATCGAGGAGTATTCGCGCGTACCTGAAGTTTTCAGTGTCACTTCAAGAACGACCCACCTTGAATTTGTCCCATTGCCGAATTTCACATTTTCTTCGTCTTGAATCGTTTAACGTCTGCGTCTGAAACCCACCACGTTCGATCCATAAACGCTATAGCGTGCATGCACAGAATGTCCCCAAATTTATCCTGGCATGGCTCGTTCGACTACAGGAGAGAGAAAATTTAGGGTTTTACAATATACAGGGTATTTCACCTAACTTGACCACCTTAAATATCTTTGTTGTTTTTAAAAATACGTCAAACGCCTGAAGGACAAAGTTGAATGGTAATTGTATTTAGAGATATGTAGGTCACCTTCATTTTCTTAAATGGAATGTCCTACTTTTTACACCATAGATCGATAGAGTATCAAATTCTGGGTATAAAAGTGTTGACCTTCATATGTCCTAAATCTAATAGTTAACGAGATATTATCGAAACAATTTTCTTTCTTCTTTGGATAATATCTCGTCAACTATTAGGTTCAGGACATATGGAGGTCAACATTTATATACTCCGAATTTGATACTCTATCGATCTATGGTACCAACAATAGGGCATTCCATTTTAAAAAATGAAGGTGACCTTCATATCTCTAAAAGAAATTACATAAAAACAAAAATTTTTTGGTATCGTATGAGCCCCATTTTACCATTCAACTTTGTCCTTCAGACATTTGACGTATCTTTAAAAACAACAAAGATATTCAAGATTGTCAAGTTAGGTGAAATACCCGGTATAATAAAATATTTGCAATTTTATCTTCATTTGTTAAGCTGCTAATGTGCAGTATCAAAGACTCGATGGAATTTCTGATGGTAATTTAACTATACTTATTAATAGACTGTGGATGTGTGTAAAAAAACTTAATTGTTTTGCAATAAAACGTGCATATTAGTAGAAATTAATTATTAATTTCGAAATGAATGGAACGCGAAAGTTTGTGTTTGCTATGAACAATCTGATAGTTCATACAGAAAATTTGTTTCTCCACAGATTTTGGTAAAATAATTATTGTATATTACAGTTTGTATAAAGATTGTTAGTCTGTTTATTAGAAATACAATTTTAATACTCATTGTGAGTGACTTCGAGATCGAAGTTTCAATATTCTTTTATCTGTATTCGAACAACCTGCACAGAACCGTAACGCTACACAATAGTATTCTGATACTTTTACATGCAGGATTCGTTTTCGGAGAAGTCAATTTCTCAATTTCGAGGAATACATGCACTTTCTTATTGTATAGTTGGTACAGTGTCTGTTTCTTGTCCGAAATTTCTATCTGTGATAAACATTCATGACGATATTGAAGATGATTATCCACTACGAAAAACCAATGATTACCGCCGTGATCAATGTTTAAAAATACAGGTAAAAATAATTCATGACAAGCAGTCACATGAGCTGAATGGTGCTCGAGTGCACGCACCGTCGAAGAGTTTTCGACTTCTTCGAAAACGAGCAGTTCTTTGCTAAAAATTCAGTTTTGGAATTACGACAAATATTCGGTGACATTCTGTGTAGCAGGTAATACAGCAGAAAATGTTAGAAAGTAGCGCTCTACTATCGCATCTCGCACGGAAAGATCCTTGAACAATTATGTAATCATAATTCTCAAATTTGTTGCAGTTCTCTTACCTAGTTTCGTCGAGACAAATCTTTGGTGATTCACTAAATCTAAAAATGAATTTATAGAATGTATTCGCTACATTTCTTTCTTGGAACGTATATTGTGGTTAGACTGCGGATTTTATGCATTTATAACGAAAATGGACACGTACAATTTAAAGCAGTCGACGAATCAAAAAGCTCTTAGGACATCAGTATATTAATTTCAGTTTAATAAAGAAAAGACAACTAAAAGAAGAAATTAATTTCTATTTGACGTATCTTGAATTGATTTCTATTTCTGTGTCTTGCGATCAATGCAAACATTTTTTATTTTGCACGAAGATCCGCAGTCTAATTGTGGTGAAAGCCGCTAAAGATCTGACGAAATATATTTACAAAACACTCGAAAAATTGCCAGCTTTTGTCAATCCAGTGTTGAGCCAGTGGCAGAGAGCCGAATTTCAGTTTCCGTAATAAATTCCGTATGCGTGTTGCGAATTAAAAAATCATCGCACAAAGTGAAATTTATTTTGCGAAATTCCATCGTGGAGGGATTTCGATTAGGAGCGAAATGTGCACGCGAAACGATATGGTACAGGAAGGACCGCGAACGAGTAGCGAGAGATACTTAATTCACAGTCGAACAGAGTTGTGACGAACGATAAATAAGTTAGTAGCAATTTCCTCTCGGTAGCCGGTCTCTCGATTTCGTTCGACGGTATCATGGAGAACACGCTTCGTTGGTTGTCTTTGCCGCGATGTACATAATTACTTGACAGTCGAAACGAGCCATTGTCCATGTTAGCTAGCCAAAATCGCGAGAAAGAGGTACCTAAGGGAAAGGAGGAGGAACGGCATTAACGAGAAGAAGGACCAAACCGTACCTAATTTTCGCCTAATCGTTGCCCGATTCTGATCATTTCGACGATGTTGTATGTTTATTTGTGCTGACAACGTGCGTGGGAGGACACTTGCGACGACGCACAGTGTTACGAATCTGCTGGACAAAATCAAAATGCGACCTGAATTCCAACTAACAGGAATTAAATATAAATTTATTTCCTGCCTTAACACTTTACCTACCGAGAGCCTATTAAACCCTTGCCGTACTTTGACGAGCCAGACTCGTGATGAAGGTTTCTAACAAAGTCTAATGAATATGAATGTTACGCGTTTTATTTCAGATGAAATAAAATTTGATTCGTTTGTAGTTGGTATTTAAGCATTCAAATAAATGTAGCCATACAAAAAATATACATTTTCTTTTTCCTTGTACGACATTATTCTGCATAAAGATGTTCTAACTGTAAAAGAAAAGGTACGACAAGGGGTTAATAGGATTTTCAATAATTCTGCTGCACCAAAAGAAAGCATAGGAATTTTCATTTACATTGCAATCTTGTATGAAACTATTAGATGACGTTATTGAGGCTGACTTGTTAGTTCACAATGAGAATAACTGTTGCTATTGAAGGTTCCATTAAAAAGTGTTTAGCCATGTACTACAGATTTTTCTAAATTATGCAATAATCACCGGTTGCTATACGTGTTAATACGGTATAAATGCATAAAATTCGCTGTCTACTAATTATAATATACATTGGAGTTTGGTGAAATACGAAAAGCAATTTTTTATACAAATTGATCCGTTTTTGTTCATTCAACTAGTATACTTTCAGCTCTTTATAGTTAAATGTGCGTAGGAAGCTAGAAATATTATTTACCATGTCTTAGAGCAGGCCTGTCCAAACTCTTCTTCGTCGCGAGCCACACGGCCCCCACC
>CM052316.1:9229879-9439422 GCA_028455605.1 Lasioglossum malachurum | reverse complement strand
AAAAAATAGGACATTCCACTTAAAAAGTCAAGGTGACATTGGTATCTCTAAAAAAAATTACATACAAACAAAATTTTTTTGGCATCGTGTCAGCCCCATTGTACCATTCAACTTTGTCCTTACCATATTTTACGTATCTTTAGAAACAACAAAGATATTTGATGTGCAAACGTTAGGTTACTCATCCTGTATAATGGATTCGTTTCCATAATGCAAATTACGCCTCGTAAACGAAAAGATAGGACTTTGAGGGCGATAGCACACTAGATCGATCTTTTATCTAGCGTTTTTGACTACTGAAAAACCCCATTTTTGTATTATCGAGAAATGAGAACGCGAATCTCGCACCCTTGCATTCCTAGAAAAAGGACTCTATTCCCTTAATCTAGAACTTACGGTAAAAATGAAACGTTACTAACCGCTGCATGGCACCTTGAACGGCGAACCGACAATGTGATAGCCATTGTATTTAATGCTGATGTAGTAGTCACCGGGTACCAATGGCGTGTATCTAACTTTGTACCCTTCCTCGACTTCTGTGCAGTCCATAGCAACCTTGCTTGGTCCATCGACGGTTACGTTCAATGATCCGCTACCGGCGTTGCAAGTGTCGATAATAAAGTCTGTTTTCGCTCCCGTTTTAATGTCCTTCAGACCGTTGCCATAAGCGTGCACTGCGGCAGGATCTGCGTCTACTTTGCCGACTTTAACGGGGAATGGGCTTCCGGCTATGTGGACGCCGTTGAATTTCACGTGAATATTGTGGATGCCGTTCTCGTGTGCCAAAAATCGCACGGAGTACGTGTCACCGTCGATTGCCTGAATGAAGCAGTCATCTTCTGTGCCGCTGGGCGACACAATCTGCAAAATAAATAATTTTAGCATCGATGGATTGGTGGACGAGTACACTGTTCCGAATACTAATTAATTAGTTCAATTTAATCTTCATAAGCACAACAGGAATTTAGTGAGCTGGACTATCATATAAAAATTGTTTGTTTCAATACGGAATCTTCTATCCATACAAGTATATCTAATAGTTTCACCAACTGTAAATGTGATCCAATGCTTCACGAAATATTTTTCTTTATTTGCACATTTAGAAAAGTATTTTTCTATATTTGCATTTTTAAAAATATTTTTCTATTATATGTGTGTGTGTGTTTGCATTTTGAAAAATATTTTTATATATTTGCATTTTGAAAAATATTTTATATATTTGCATTTCTATATTTGCAATATATTTTTCTATGACTGCATTTCTATATTTGCAATATATTTCTCTATAACTGCATTTCTTTAAATATTCTTTTATATCTGTGCATTTCCTTAAATATTTATATATATATATATATATATATATATGATGTAGCTTATATGATATAGCTTTAAATATTTTCTATATCGGTAGTTATTTAAATATTTTCTATATTGATACCCACGACAATACTATCTACAGTATATATTATTATATATTCAATAAATAGTCGAGGTTCACAGAACTGGTTGAATAAAAATTTCACAGTAAAAAAATGTTCCGAGTTATTCCCACAAAAATAAAGCCAATAGATCATTTAATTACAGTGGACCATTATTTACAATGAAAACGGGATCTGGCCACCCACGTGGAATGATGCGGCGCGGCGCGCAGTTTCACAAGAGGAAGTTATTTACAGCGTTGTTTTCGCAAGGACTTCGTCACCAAAATGATGCAAGTTTCTATAAAGACCGAAGGTCTCCAAACATTTAGCTATTAAACATTTATCACCCCAAGGAAACTGTAAAATCTGTCTAATCTCTATTCAGCTGATAGTTAATAAACTGTCATTTATTTCGTGCCATTTTGGTACTTATATGTACTTAGAATTTATTTAATTCACGTTTGTCCAAATTATTCTAGAGAAATTGTGACTTTAAACCTGATTAATAATAAAATTCCTGAACAATTTTAAAACAGTTCAATTGAAAATGTCGACGGAGTAGTTGAAATTCATCTAAACAATAAATTAGGGATCAACTGCAGCATTCAGAAATTCAATAGAAATTTATATCTTTCATTGATACTTTTTAAATGATTGAGTATATTAATCTTCTTAATTTTTTAATTTTTCTATATATATATAAACTGTTTATATTGCACCTACTCCTTTTTAATAATGCCTTAAATGTAACAACTGTTAAAATTTCTGCTCGACTGCACACGGCGGAACTTCGGCCTCGAAAATAGGGTATCGCATAAACGCCGGCAGTCTAACAGCTAATAAACCGAAATAAATATTTGCCGGATGAGCAACGCCCGAAATATTCTTGACCCGAGCGATGCGGGATTAAAAGATAAAAGTAATTCGGATGTGTACACAAGAACATGGGCGCGTGTAAGTGCGAGAATAAATGTTACCTTTCCGTCGAGTTCACCCTTGGCACCGTTTTTGCGAACGAGGAAGGTGGCTGGCTTGTCTGGTTGTACGCCGGATTCTGGGAATTGAGCAACCTCCAGCTTGTGAGCGTCTCCCATGGCCGGCGATATGTAAACTTTGTGCGGAGAATCGGGAATATGTTGGTCGTTGAATTTAATTCCCACCCGGTAGTCCCCTGAAAATGCGAATCAACCGATTAGAACGTCCGCCAATCAAAATCGTTCCATTAAAAACAAAAATCGTAGACAAATCATCAGGTTTCAATCTCCTAAGTTGTCCTCTAATCAGACTAACCACTGTTCTCGCATCGATTAGAGTCGTTTCCCGAGAGGATTATCTGCGTGGTGGCTTTGAAAGTGTCCATTGTTCCAAAAATCAATTCTCAATTATATAGTAGACAAATCTGATATCTTTGATAATAAACGTGGTAGAAGAATGAGAGTACGAATGCGATTGTGTAGGTCAGTGACGGAAAGAGCAGCTGAGAAAACGAGGAACCGGAAGTAAAGTAGAAATGAAAATAAATGGAGGATAAATCGAATAAATAGATAAATAAATAATGGCGGAGAATCGATTGGCCAATTCAGGAGAGAAAGAAAACAAGACAGAACATAAAAAGAAGGGATGGAGGATGGAAAATGGATGACCGAACGCAGCTTGTTCTCGAACCACTATTTTCCTCAGTCTGATTCTAACTTCTGATTTCGATTCGTCCACGTTTTCTCGCTTTCCTGAAACGATCTCTCTCTCTCTCTCTCTTCCTCGCTCTGTCTTTCTCTTTCGCTCCCTCTCTTATCGCTCTTGCTGCGCCCGTCTCTCTTCCACCACGTTTGATGCACACTATCCAAATATAACAACTACGCTAATTCAAATTCTGCAGTCTTAGCCACCAAAATATGAATCCACTCCTTAGACGCAAATACAGATCAAGATATTTCTGGGATAGCTCCGAGGAGTCTCTGTACACTGATACTCGGAGATACAGTGTGTTCCTTTTTGTAAGGACGATTTTCATTCATTCTGAGTCACACTTGCTATTTCAAACTGAAATTATGTAACGCTGTACTGGCTCTTTAATATTATATGCGCCCGAACATTAAAAAAGTCATTTCATTAAAATTACAACCCTGAATTTAGTTAGTTTTTTATACTAAATTGTGATCACGTTACATAATCTTCTTTGGAAACAGAGCTTTACGATCTTAATTATTTTGGTATGCTTTTGTATTGAATTTTTAGATACATGTGTCACTTGAAAATCATTCTGTTATATGGTAAACTATTTATTATAAGCATCGTTTTTTACGTTTTTGCCTTTTGCGAATATATGAATTATATTTTTTATTGACCTTTTATTAATTTTTATATTTCTGACTAATATATTCGCGTTTCTAATCAACCATTGAAAGGTTCACGACTTCAATTCTAATTTATTTTCGTTTTCATATCCATTCCTTTGCATTATTTCCACAATCATTATTATTATATATACATATACAATTTTTAGTGTACAATTGAGTTTAGTGCACATTTTTTTACATAGATTAATTTCGTTCGTGTAGCTCTTCGATTATTTTAGAAAACAAAAGAGAACAATATCTAGATTCTTTTTATCTTATTCGTGCAGTTGAATATAACTTTCGAAGAGCTAGGGAAACTTCATATTTGCATCTGCGTACCAGAGATGCGAATCATTTTCGAAAATATCATTCACCGATGTTTGACCACACACCTATGAAAGTTTAATCATCTTTAGTGTGTTACTTGTGCGTTCAAGTGACAAGAACACATTCTTGGCGAATCTCCATAGCTGAAACGACACTTGAATGGAAGGTTTGTGTCAATACGTTTCACGAATTTCATATGGTAAACAGTTTATTGTCGGTAACATGGTCTATTAATATTCACTGTGTGTCTACTATGTTATTGCTACCCGAATGCTTTGTCAACTTCATCTTCGTTACATCAAAACTGTCTTCTACATGGTACATATCACTTAGCGAGTTGAACACGTTATGCTCGTAACTGCGATAGACATCTCATACTCTTGTACAGATCAATTCCCATTAGATGTGTTCGTTATTGTAATCCTCGAGATGAAATAACTTTATACAACTCTTCTCACGATTTACCAACGATTTCAAAGTGATAGAGATGTTCTTACAGCACGTGATCTTGTGGAAATCAGAAATTTTAATGAAATTAAAATTTTGAACAATTTTAATTTGTGTCCATTGTTTAGTCGATTTAAAAAATGTGGTTCAGTTTGAAATTATCGTGCCTTTTATAATGATAATTATCATGAATATATATCATATGTATATGTATATCTCTTATATAAATTATTGATATTTATTTATAAATTTGTTGTATATTTCTTTTATTGAGAGTGTGTATCTTTATGCAATATACAAATTTTCCAAGTCACAGTTTCAAGAAACAGAACCAACATAAAAATCGAAAATGGTTTAGCAAAGTTCATAAAAACTTCTAACGACAGTTTTGTACTTCTGTCATTTTCATCATAAATAAAATCCACAGTCCAATCATAATTGAGCTTTATATTTTTAAAAAGTAGAATATAAAATACAGGGAACCTAAGAGGTATCCTCATTAAAAATTAAACCTTGAAATTAACATGAAAGAAAAAATGCTAAGTTGCCTGGATCCTTATCCATCCTGTTAGGTTCTGAGGAATATATCGCCGGTCATGCCCAGTATATCAAAGATACAAATATGTATAAAATATAGTAAGAAAATGTACCGTGTTGCTAATGACCTTTGATGTTGAAGCAACAATAAATAAATAAATTTCAAAAAATACAATTTTTATTTTGCATAAAAATCCGCAGCCTCAATCACAGAAAACCTAGAATCCTGTGGAACCCAAACACACACAGCAGTCCTACCCGAATAAGAATCAAATAGGTACTCACCAGGTTCCGAGACGACGTAGCTAACATAACAGCTGCCATCTTTCCTATCCTTGAAGTCGATCTTGGCCTTACTGGGACCCTCCACAGAGATCGCCAGAGTTCCAGCTCCAGCTTCCCTGGTCCAGACGTTGAACTCGCAAGGTTCGCCCTGCTCTCCCCTCTCCAAACCAGGTCCACCAGCATGAACTCTATGCGCCCCACTATCCCTCAAAGGACCAACGGTGAACTGGAAGGGCGAGCCGGGAATGTGCATTTCCTTGTAACGCACGGAAACAGTGTGCACTCCTAGCTCCTTGGGTACGAACGCGACGGCATACAGGCCATCCTCGACCTCTTTGACCTCGGCATCTTCGGTGACGCCTCCGGGCGAGGTGACAGTCGCAGCTAGATCGAAGGAGGTAATAGCTGGCATCTTGAAGGTCAGTTTACACTGGCTGCCAACTTCAGTGATAGGCACAGCTTCCCTTTGCCTTTGGATCTTCTCCCTTTGACGATTGCTACCCTCTCCAGCGACTTTGACAGTAAACGGAGAGCCTTCGACATGATGATCCGCGTACTTCAGGTTCATGATGTAGTATCCCGGCTCGGTGGGCTTGTAGAAGATGTTCAGAGTGCCATCCTCGTTGTCCTTGCACTGGATCTCAGCCTTGCTGGGACCCTCTATCGACAGAGACAGACCGCCAAAGCCTGCGTTCCTCGTATCGATCGAGAACGAATTCTCCACGTGTGTCTTGCCCTCTTCCAACCCTGCACCGGACACCTTGACCTTCTTCGCGTCTCCAACCTCGCGATCCGACACGCTGATCTTGAACGGTGAGTTCTGGATATGTGTACCCATCTTTTTCACAGCTACCGTGTGCTCGCCGGCCTCGCGGGGCGTGAACGAGACGCACATGTTGCCGTTAGGGGACATCTTCAGGAAACACGGCTCCTCCAGGCCACTCGGTGCTGTGATCGACGCGTTCAACGACCTTATGTCCGAGTCAGTCACCTTTCCTGGTAATTGGACCTCGCTCGACGCACCCACCGAGATTTGGTTGCGCTTTCGACCCTCGCCTGAGAAAGGAGCAAGCAGATTGTACTCTAGTGTGCTTATGGTTGGCTAACTTTCGTTTCGTGGACCAGTAACCACATGTAGTAAGACATATTTTACGCTTAAATATGATCTCACTTCCATCTTTCTTAATGCATGTAATGTCTTAATATACAAGGTGGACCGCGAAGCGCGATCAATTTGGATTATTCTACTGCTACATGGTTGAAAGACAGCATTAGGGTAAACTTTACTTTACCGGACTCAAAATTTGTGCCTTTCAGGAGAAAGGAATAAATATATAAATATAGGAATAGATTATGATGTATTTGGTATGTAATCCAATAGATTTGTACCCGGGACGGCTGCAGATCGAAGTTTCGATCCTGCAGGATCAATGGTTCAGGAGTTACGCTTGCTTAAAGTTGAGCAGTCTGCAGTGCTTTTGACAGGTAAGGGCGCCGCCATATTGGTTTGTAGTGACGTAATATTAGGTCCCTGACCTAATCACCAACCACCAGCGACGCGCTACACTACAAACCAATATGGCGACGTCCTTACCTGCCAAAACTACTGAGAAATACCCAACATTAAGCAAGTATAACTCCTGAACCATTGATCCTACAGGATCGAAACTTCGATCTGCAGCCGCCCCGGGTACAAATCTACTGTACATCATAATTTATAGGAGAAAGGCACAAATTTGTTTTGTCCGGTAAAGTAAAGCAACTTTCAGACTTGTCAAGGTCACTCTCAGCCTTTTACAAGTGAACTTAAAATTTTCTTACAATCATCTTTTAGGAGATACTATTCTATAAAAAAGTATTTATTCTCCATCTAACCCAGAGAAACATGTTAGCTAAAAGAACAGACTAATCTAAGCTCATCACGCTTCGTAGTCCACCCTGTATAACGTTCATAAATCACTACGAATATATATATATATAACATAAATAAAGAACTATTACTAGACAGATTTTGAAGAAGGAAAGATTCTTTCAGTGAACATGCACTATATCAGAAGAGAAGCACAGCCAGAAATACAATTAAATTAACCCTTAGCACTCGAATGGCGCCACTAAAAGTTACTGTGCCATTATTCAAAATATTGTTCACAGTATATTAAATATATCGGTTTCTAATCATTTACTAAACATTTAGATATTGTATGAGGTATTATACGAATTTCATATCCACAAAATTTAAAAAATCATAGTATTAAACTAGTTTAAATATAAATTTTAAAATATTGGGTTGGCAAGAAAGTAATTTCGATATTTTGAGGTGAAACAGAGTCCAATTTTTTATTTAATCAATGAACTTTAATAAATAAGATATTTTCCCTTCTGTTTGATGATCTCTTGCCAAAGAGAATAAACAAGAAAATATAAATTCAGTTTTATTTCACCTTAAAATACGAAATTACTTTCCTGCCAACCCAATAGTTCCGAGTGCAAAGGGTTAACATATAATATTAGGTGTAGAAATGAATCTGTAGCCCTCACAATTAATCATATGAATTTCGTTTTAAACTACATGATTCTTCTGGAAGGTGTAACAAGAACAATTCCACGAAGAGAAAGAGCCGCGGATTAATTTGCACAGTGATTAGTACAACAAAAGATGAAATAAGATAAAGCAACAGGACAGAGACTTCACTTAGCGAACTATGGCATGCTGTGCAAAAGAGTGAAAATGGCGTATGACGACTGCAACGAGAGTTGCAGATGAAATGTGAAAATTCGAGATGTGTGAACGTGTCGAGTGCAAACTATGAATAAATAGCATCTATCACGCAGATGTATATAACAGTAGGAGGACTTATGATGAGACATATATGTATGCGTATAATATCACTCACATCAATCACGCCGAGAAGACAATTGTTCTGTTCAAAACTCGGTATGCCGAAAGAATGTGATATTGAAATTTTATGTTTAACAACGTTCCTCCGAACGGAACGCACGGCTCGATCGAACAGAAATCGTATATCGAAAGCAATCGACGAGAGCACACCGTACGTTTTCGCACTTGATATTCCATTCACGACACGAAATACGAAGGGACGTTTCGAATATCATTGTCGGTCATTGTCGGAAGTATCCCGGCAGCGGTACCTCGAATGCTATGCAAGAAATTTCATTAAGATTTAATAACATGTAACAATATCTCGGCTAATCGACCTTAAACTCTTTTCGCTTCTTCTATATTAAAACTACCCTTTCCTCTAATTATATCTAACATCTGTTTCCATCGATTTACATTCACGATACAATGAGAAAAATTCAGAGTCGTAAAATTATACGAATAAAATTGAGTAAATCGTTCAGAAATACTTTTAAGAATTGTAACAGTGTACCGCGAAACGGTGTGAAAGAATTTTTCATTAGTACGAATGTAGAGATGTGAAATGGTAGCATAATACACTGAATTACAGAAGCGTGCAGTTAGCTTGATTGAATCTCGATCGTACATTCCGAACCGTGAAAGATTAGTTCATACACAGTTAGAGAATTAGGTTGGATGGAATATGAATGTGAATGAAGAATGTCAGCTAAACGAGTCGACCAATGTTATCGTTCGAGTTCTCGTATTAAGAAGATCACACAGAAATTAATCGATATATTGCTGTTAGACTATGTACGTACAAATCAAATGACATGTATATGAGAGTGTATGTTACACGAGTTGGTAGAAAATATTTCTGTAAAGAAAATAATGTACCGGTGATCTTTGCAACATACGGGCTGCCCTTTATATGTTTATCCCCGAATTTCACACTAATTTTGTATTCTCCTGGTGCGGTTGGCAGATAGGATACCGAAACGGTGCCGTCCTTATTGTCGTGACAAGATATCTCAGCTTTGCTGGGCCCTTCGACCGCCAAAGAAAGTCCACCTGCGCCGGCTCCTTTCGTTGAAATTATGAAATTTCCTGGCTCGCCGCAGACACCATAGACCAAGCCAGGTCCGTACGCAGTCACGTAACCGCTGGCCAACGAGTCCACGTGGAATTTAAACGGGGAGCCTGGTGAACAACACAATCAGTAGATATAAAAATCTTTTTCGCATTTGCGACATCTTCGGGAAAAGGAGATTTTTAAGGTGGTAGCTCGTTTCTACGATTGCAAGGGTGTCGGATGCACCTTCTTATTTCTCGATAATGCAAACGAGGGGTTTTTCAATAGTCAAAAGCTCTAGATAAGAGATCAAGCTAGGCCGCGATCGCCCTCAAAAGTTCTATTTTTACGTTTACGAGACGTAATTTATAGAGATGTGCGAGACCAGGACAGGACGGGAACGATGTTCGGGATTGGGGATCGGGATGGGATGTCCAACATTTACAGGAAAAATCAACTTAATGAATACTATAAAGCTTATACATATTTTTCAATGACATAACCTCAAAATTGTCATTTGTTAACTTGTGTCACTTTTCTTGCGAGGGTGCAACATGTAAAAATAAGTAGAATAAAAGGAATAATATTTTTTAGTTTGACGCTTCGTTTTCGAGAAAATCGAGTTTAAAGTTCCGCCAGATTCGCGTGCTTTAGTATGTGCACAAAGTAGAATTGGTTGATCGTGGTCAGACGCGTCAGACGATTCCTATTAAATAGCACGTGTATTCGCTGCATTTTCAAACTCGACTTTCTCGAAAACGAAGCGTCAAACAAAAAAATATTATTCCTTTTTTTCCATTTATTTTTACATGTAGTATCACTCCCTGCTCGGATGTACCACCCGTCAGGCCACACCCTGAATATAGAAGATAGAAGATTTGAACGCATGTTTGTTTATCGAGGACCTACTGTATTTGAATCTTAAACAGTTCGATTAAAATAACAGAAAACACTGAATTCCCAATGCCTACGATCGTGTTCAAAATGGACTATGACGTACCACACGTGAAATTAAGGCGAGGTTTAAGTCATCATTTCGCTACATTCCAATTTGTTTACACAATGCAAACCTTTGAATCTAATAATTTTTGTCTGCTCTCATGAAAGCGCATCGTACTCGTTTAATATTTGTATCTTGAACACTGCTCGACAGATGCTGTTGAATTTGTTTTTATATTTCAATTGAGAAGGTTCGGCTTTTCATATAAAATATAAAATATTATAAGTATAATAATTGGATTAAAAAAGAAAGAAAGAATTGATTGGGAGCAAAAAAATTGCACTGGCAGCCGAGTGCTCCAGCACATTTGACGTGCAATATTTATAGAATGTTCGAAATTGTAAATCATCACACCGTAGGTCAGTTCGAATGCAATTAATGTTTCAGGCGTAGTTATTACGATCTCTTGGCTGCATCCCCAAATCATAGTTGCTCGTACTTTTAATCCGTCGAATCAATTTTAGAGCGCTTAACATGTAACTAAACTTTATAAAATATACGAGACGATCTTGATCTAAATCAGCGTATCGCTTCGCGACTAGTTCCAGTACTTTTTGCGAATTTTGTCTGAGTATCATTAATAAATGTCTATAGTCTGACTCATTTTCAAGGCTCGAAGCACCGTATGAAATTATTTCCATTTACTTTTGGCACGAATGGTTGCAATATTTTCACCGGGAGTTCGATATAAATTCTGGCAGCTGTCATCGCTTCAGCATTCATTGAATACTCGTATAATATACTGTGACGTTTATTGTCGAGTTATAAACCTAAGGACTAATTAGCAATACGATGAAAATATCTATCCAATAAATTCAAAACTGTTGTTTCCCTTTAAAAAAAAGAAACAGTCAAATGTGTAACACAAGATTTAATTGAATTTATCTAATAAACATTTATGAACATGATATAACCATCACAATTTTAAAATTACCACATTTTTGTACATAATATTATTATTATTATTATTTTATTGAATCTAGAGAAGCTAATATGAGGAACGAAAGAATTCAGTATAAAATATTTCAGTTAGCACGAAGCCATAAAGAGAGACTATTAGAATTTCTTTTTCTCTAATTTTCGTAATTATTTATTACCCTCTTAAAAGAAGTGCAATGCCAATTTTCTTATATTCATAATTTGTTCAGCTGATTTACTTCATTATGTTTTCTCAATTTTATTTTTTCACTTAAAATTCTCTAAAAACTTGTTGGCAGCTATGTTCCATTTTCGCTTCTAGTTTAAAACGATAATAAAAAATGTAACAAACCTTGCACATGAACGCCATTGAATTTGACGACAACCTCGTGCTGCCCCTCCTCCCTGGGATCATACCTAATCGACACCGTTCCATCATGGTTGTCCTCGATCACCGGTTTGTCCATATTCCCACTCGGCATCTTTACTTCGGCTGAAATATCAAAATTCATCTACGTAATCATTTGCATCACTTACAAGTAACTTATACTGTACAATACTCAGAAATTACAAAGAATGTACTCCTCCCAATTTTCATAAATTACAAAAAGAATTTACTAAAATAGTCATTCAATACTATTTCCATAAAGAATACAAAATATTCGTTTAATAATATTTTCATTCAAGCAATCCGTAAATCGTGGAACTGCATGTTATACCCTAATGTGTACAATGAATACGTTCAATATTTATGGACACTGTTCGCACAATGTTTATTCAATTGTTGTTCACGACGCTTTTGTGACAGGTTCCGACACGCGAGCTATCCACATGGCGCAATCATGCATTCGCGTCGAACACTTCCCCTGAAGGAAGCATTACATTCAACTATAGTTGTCTAGTAGCATTGCAGAAGCGTTACACGTTACACAGCAACTCAATGTAACCACGTGACAAACAATAGAACCACGTGACTCGAATACTTCGAAAAACTATGGTTCACTAGGGTCGATTGAACGAATGACAATGAATACTATGAAACGAATAGTTCACTAGGGTCGCCACGGTTCGCGACGTTTCGAATTGATCCCGAACAGAATAGAAATCGTTGTTGTAATTAGTGCTCGGAGTGATTCGCGACGGTGAACGGGGGTTAACTATTATCTAGATTATAGTTTCCTGAGCTGTGAAACCTTTTCTCGATTGCACGTAGTAAAGACTCTGAAAAATTAATGCCGTATCCTCGTTCTCCGGATAGATCTTGGTGTAACAGATCGGTCCACGGACAGCGGAATCGTACGGACTGCACGTAACAGTCTTGAATCCGTGTCTGTAAAAGGTCGACACCTCCTGCCACGTGGTTTCTACCTCCTCTTCCTCCCAAACCATTTCCAAATGTTCAACTTGGTGGATGCACTGATACCAAATAACATTAAACGTTCATTTATAGAATAGCTCAACGGGTCTACGAAATCATTGCCCCATAGAAAATGTCCCAAGAAATGTCCGATTCCTAACGGTAGGTTCAACAAACTCTGTTCTACGCGAAGAAACTTGATCAAAGCATTATCGTAAACGATAGACTGCGAGTTTGACGCATTCAGGAGGAAACTATGCGAATATGGCCGCCATGTTGTTTTAAAACGACTATTGCAGAATTCATTTCTGTCCAAGTCCCATTTACTGTAATTCGTGGGGAGAATCTTTATTTTGCAGTCTAGCTATTAACATACTAGGTGGGCAAATAAGTACCTTCCTCTTTCTTTCTACTATCATTACTTCTGACTGAATTCGAATTACTTCCCGATTTTGGTGCCATCTGAAAGAGCGCTCTTTTTGTTTTAAGAAGAGTCGTGATGAGCAATCTAAGAGTTTCTAGCCCTTTGCAAGAATTTCTAGTAATATGGCGTGCGAGAAGCGTCATTTGCATCACTGCTTACTCTTCGAAGAAATGGTTTGAATGGTCTGAAATGGTTTGTGCGTCACTATGACTGAACGCGGTATCTTGCAGAACGTGCAAAAAGTGGTACCAAAGATTTAAAGCCGGAAATTTTTATTTGGAAGACGACGATCGTTCAGGTACACCGAGAAAGCTTGATGACGGTCAGTTAGAGGAATTGCTCAACGAAAATCCGTCCCAGACGCAAGAAGAATTGGCACAAAGATTGGGAGTCACCAGACAAGATTTCAATTTGGAATGAATTTTGAAAAAGTGGGGAAAGAACTTATTTGCACACCTAATAGTAATTTGTCAACGAAAGTCTCTTGAGTGGAAGTGTCCTAACACTTTTGGACAATAGCATATACACATATATCTATTTATTACTAAACCCACCGAGCACTAAAAGCGATTAAAATGTTTTAGACTTATAAAAAGAATGACAAGGCTCTGTTTATTTAGATTTTGAAATTTATGGAATCAATTTCCATGTAAGCAACATCATAATTTCAATAATTGTAAGATGAAAAATATAAAACCGGTCATGTGACCGGCAGTGGTAGGTTTAGTGTTATACTAGACGCGCTGTATCTCAACAAGGGGTGATTTTACATTGAGAAAAATAAGTCGAAAGCAAGGAATATTTTTGCATGCGAAGCTTCGTTTCCCGAAAGTTCATTTGGCACTATATTAATGGGTCACCGTGTCTATTCGTGACGCACTGTTTTCACTATGTATTTATTAATACCAATCGCTGCGGCGCATCAGGACTTTCGAAAACAATTATTTCAGATACGAAGTTTCTAGATTTTCGAGTATTAAAAAGTGGATTCCTTTCCGGAATCTTTTTCATTTTCCGGATAAAAATCGAGATAAACATGCGATAAAAATCAAGAATCCGCGCGAAAAAGCAGAAGATATCGAACAGGAAAAAAAGAATCGAACATCTAGTTGGAGAAGGGGCGAAAGAAATATAATTTTACACACGGGAAACAGTTATGGTGTGATGAATAAAGTTGGAGGAGGCATGCAGTATCAAAAATGTCCGTCATTCCGAGAATAACTTCTTTGAGGCGATGCGTCTCGATAGAGGACGCTACATCTTCTCGAATTCCTGCGATATTTGCTTCGAAATATCGACGAAAGTCTGTATCGTGTTACCCTCAAGGCGAATAAATTATTCTGCCGCTACTTCGTAACAAACTTCACAGGGGACTAACTTCTGCGACATTGCATTGCCAAAATCGTCTCACCGTACCACCCAAGACTCTCGACCATCAAACCATAACGATAACGTTACGTCACCGTTATCGGGAAAACTAAGCATAGCGAAACAACCCTCGAAATCAACATCCGTTCTACAAACAGACACTGGAACAATGCTAAAAAATAACACCGTTCTACAAACAATCGATAGAAAAATTGTTTTATCTACGATCACGTGCAACAAGAATCCATTTCGATTTTCCAACCATTTCTAATATCGAATACCGGTGAATAGACTGCCGATTTATCTGCAAAACTTTCTACCTGAAGTGCAACAGACTGGGATGGAATAAAAAAATTCTACAAACAGACACTTAACAATTCTCAAAAATACCATGGATTTCCGTTCGACCAACAGACACTTGAACAATGTTTAAAAATACCACCGTTCTACGAACAATCGATAGAAAAATTGTTTTATCTACAATCACGTATAACAACAGTCCATTTCGATTTTCAAATCAATTCTAACATCGTAGACTGCAGATCTCTGTGCAAAACTTTCTGGGATGAAATAAACATTTAATTCTTCTAATGTTTCCGCCGTTTTAAATTACACCTGCTCATTCTTCTCAAAAATGCACAAAGTCCGCAGTCTACTGGTAACTTTCGCGTGACAAAATTCCGTAACTGTCGCAGAAACAACACGTTGGTAACGGACGTGTTCAACTTCGAATCGGATGGAATGGTTGTGTTGAGATTGTCATGTCTGCAGCATGAAAGCAGCGAAAGAGATTTCGGTGGACACTTCAGTGAACCGATCCGTGGTGCACATTTGCGAAATTGTTGTTTAGGCGATTCGAAGAGGACGTGAAACGCTCGGCGGAGAGGAATCGGACACGACAGCACCGCGTAGAGACATAGTGATCGGTAAAGGGAGATCACGGACCTAAATCGCGCAATGGAGAAAGACCGACCGAACGTGTTACACCGTAAAGAAACCCTCTCCTGGATTCCTTTTGTTTAATGAAATAGTCACAGCGGCGCAGTTCCCGTTTTCGTTTGTCACGTTTGAGGACGGTTTTGTCGGAGCTTCTCCTCTCTCCAGCTGGATTGGCGACGTCAATAGACTTCTCGAGGATACATCTCTGGCGCGACTGACGATCGGGCGCGGGCAAGAGAATTACTATAGCGGCCCGAACGCGACCATGCCAGCCCGGAAGACCTTCTTTTTTTTTTCCAGAACACCTACCCACCTACCGGACTTTATATCACGCTGTGGTCGCCTCGTGTCTAATAAATCTTGCTACCTCTATCACACCGACGACGCACCCACACTTTCTCGGCTACCGGTCGCGGATCGTCGCATAATTACGTACGGGCCGCTCTTACGCGTAATGAATCATTTCCAACGGAGATATGATGGGGCCCGCGGATTGCACCTGCTGCTGCTCTGCTCTCTATGTAAGCAGGGACCTGTTGCGATCGCATCAATTCTAACATCCCCTCGGATCTTACGATCACGCCAATTTGCTTGTTTTTATGCGCAGCTTGTGTATTATGCGATTCGACTCCGGAGAGTGTGAACGTTTATATGTTGGAAGCCAAAGATACTGAACTGCGTGGTTTGTCTAAACGCTTCGTTGAGTTTTATTGGAATTTATTGTGTTGGAGGTTTATGCGTATTTGTCGAATTTTTGTGTAACTCTGAACACGAGAGTCTTTTGGGGAAGGATTTTATGTAGTGCGTTTTCAAGAATGTAATTTCGGTATTTTAAGGTGAAATAAAACCGAATTTCTTTATTAAGCGATGAACTTTAATCGATAAAATATTTTCTTATTTATTCTTTTCGGCAAAAGATCGTCGAACAAAAGGGAAAATATCTTATTTGTTAAAGTTCATTGCTTGAATAAAAAAATTCGGTTCTATTTCACCTTAGAATACCGAAATTACTTTCTTGCCATCCAGTATTTACGACAAAAATTAGTAGCAATTTAAAACAGTTAAAAGATTAAAAAACTCTCTTTAAAAGTATTAATATATTATTTCAAAAATATAATATTTAGCTACTGTGTCTTGCAATTGAACCACAAACTTTTTATTTTGTATAAAGATCCGGAGTGTTGCCAGAGGATTATGGTAAACAGTCCAGAAATGATTTTCCAAATAAATTAGTATACTGAGAGAGGATCTTTATGCAAATTAGAAATTTTCTGTGTTAATTGGAAAATACTGGCAGCAAGTAAAAGTTTGTTTCTTCCTTTGATAATTCTAATTTTAATTAAAACATGGAAAAGAGTATACATTAGTCATATTAATATTTGAAGATAATGTTAATTGAATTTACATATTTGTTGAATTTTAACATATTCGATTGAGCTTTTTTATTATGGAAATGGCATGCACGGTATTTTATAACAAATATGATTTCATTTTGGCAGCAGAAGGGTTAATAAATCCAAACCTAATGAGACGTGGAAATCTATTTGGGTTTAGCGTTCTATATTTTTAGTTCGAACAAGTATTTATACGTTTCTAATCTTGCAGATCTCAGAGGCATTTACCTCGGACGTTTTTCTTGTCTCTTGTTATTTGCGTGGTCCGAAAAGAAATTGTAGTTGATGAACATTTACATAATTTATATTCGAATTCAAGTATTCTTGTATTTTTTAATGTTTAAAAATTATTCAGTGTGTGTGTGTACACAATTTTATGGAAAGAAGAATAAGAGAAGATTAATTTTGAACATGACACTCATGTATAGTTTATGTAAATCACATAAAAATCTTCAATTAATTCTGCATATGATTTACATTTTTTCAAAATCACTTTCCTGACGTGTTTCATATGTATTGAAGAAAATGTATGTAGTTCATCACCTACCACGTGTCTCAATCAGAGTTGTGCTAATTCAATTACATTGTATTTCAATTCTATATTAATTCAACTACGTCGTAACTGAATTAAATAATTCAAACCTTTCAATTAATTCAATTACTAAGTATTTTAAAATCAGATGTGTAATTGTGTGTGTGTGTGTGTGAAATACAATATAATTAAAATACAGCTCTCCCTATTATAGCCCAGAACTTTGGAGAAGTGCGATATATTTTTATGTTTTTCTTTCATATATGTACTTGCTTGCTGTCTATGCGGCGTGGTTTCTATTCCTCGTCCACCTTCATAATACGTAACGCTATTTTATAATTGTACTCCAATTGCAATTACGAATTACATTGTAATTTAATTGAATGAAGATCTGAATTAAAGATTACAATATGACTGAATTACAATGTAATTCAATTACTCTGTAACTATAATTCCTGGAGCAATTCAATTGTAATTCTGCACAAATATGGTCTCAATAAATGCAGTCTTATTGTTATTGTTAAAATGAGAGAGAGAGAGAGAGTAGATGAAATACAAAATTGAGACATTAAAGGAACTTAGGAATATTATTACGAGACTGCGGATCTTTGTTTTATATTTCACCCAGTTAATTTCTTCATAAATGCATAAAAATCCGCAGTCTATATTTATTACATTATTGTCGATTGTTAATATTATCATTCCAGTTCCTTGCAATTTACTTGGCAAATTTTTATATTGCATGCGAATTCACAGTCTACCTATTTTTGGAAGATAATACCCACGAGACAGTTTTAGTGCTCGGTTGTTCCAGTGTTAGCTACTGCAAGACTCTTCTTATTGACGAGAGATAAGACTCTGCTATTGTCAATGGAGAACAAGAGCATTATTTTTGAGATCTGGATTCGACCTGATCGATTACATATTGAGTTATGTAATTACTCTTATCGTGTATAAGGAATCCCGGAATTCTTAAGATAGAAAAGAGAGGAATTTGGCGCATAACATCCTGGCTCCTCTTCCACCTGTGTTGCTGTTTTCACTTCGCGCAGGAAGTCGTCGAGCAAACGGATCAGCACATTCGTACACATTAAATGCGTGCCAAAGGTAACACCGGTAATACGAGAAATCAAGCCCGCTTCTTTTGACTAATTACGAACAACAGAGAGTCGATGGATCTGGGCGACGTCACATTATTCATGCAAGTTTGAATCCGGTTAAAATGTTACTAATGCTACGCAGGCCACGTGTGGACATTTAAAGCGAACGCTAATTGGATAAAGAGACCCCTCAGTGATTTATCCTAGTCAAAAATTCAATTTTGTTCATTGCTGAATGGGGACCCACATTTGAATTGAATCGAGAGAGAGAGAAAACTACTAGATTTAAAGAAATATGTATAGGATGTGTGTACTGCGTGTTAATTTAAAAATGTTATTTAATACCGAAGGTACTTAGTATTAAATTTAGATTAACCCTCATATGCTACTCAGAAATGGTTGCACACAGCTTCAAGGATCACAGCTTCACCCAATAACACACCTTGAAGAAGTTGCTCGAGAATTTTCGAAGTAACTTCGATATAATAATTTTTAGTTTCATTATATGAAGCTTGCTAATCAATCTTAAAATCTCAGAAATTCCAAAAATTTAATTCCACACTATTTTAGATGAATAGCCAGCAAACTTTATTTTTAATCCATAACACATCTTGAAGAAGTAGCTTGAGAATTTTTGAAGTTACTTTGATATTGATGATAATCATTTTGATCTTCATCATATGAAGCTTGCCATTTTGCCGTGGTCTATATTTAAATATTTTCCACATTGATTTCGATTTATAAATCGTAGCATGTAGGACAATAAATATAGTACTGACAAAGTAGCACACGATGAAGAACTTAGGACAAAAATAAATATGTATTTATATATTGTTTGTTTAAAAATTCTCAATATTTTCGTTTGCAAATTAAGAATGGAAGATAGAGAAATACAGAAAAGAGATCAGTCTAACAAGTCAGAGGCTTTACAATGAGTAAAAGTTTATTGTCGTATTACTTTTATTAATGAAGTTATCACGGTTTAAATGCCAACAATTTCTCGAGAATGGGAAATTTAGTGTTCAAATTTTGTGCACGTGCAATGCACACACACTAGGACACGATGAAGATGACAGGACAAGAATAAATATGTATTTATATCCGTTGTTTGTTACAAAATGTTGAATCTTTTCTTGCGTAAATTAGATACAATGGGAAATAGAGTGGGGGGATCAATATTTCCTGGCGGCTCCGTCGGCGGATTTCGGATTCAGGTTACGATTTTTGGGCCAATGACGAATCCGCACATCCGGAGCCATTTAATCATCCAATATTAATATCACCGCCTTGCTTCCGACACACAACCGTTCGCACATCGCTCTTTCTCGCTTTCCTTCTCGCGCTCACGCTACACTATCCCCCTCGCACAGCCTAACTATATTTTTGGTGTGGTAGTGGAACGACCAGCAAGACGTAAAGTGCGAACCTGTCGCACTTATTCTTTCGTACATCCTGTCTACACTCAAGCGTGCGAATCGTGAATGAGGGATAATTCCAGTGAAACTGCAACTTCGGATTATATGAAGGGTGCACCGTGCAAATTGTTGCAAGCTGTTTTCTCCGAAGGGTCTAATCGTAAACTTCTGAACACAGTTCCGTTTGAAGACACGTGACAGCGTACAAGAAACGGTTTCACCGTTAACGAGATACCGGAAATAGATTTGTGTTAATTGGGCAGTAAATTGTTTTTGAAATTGTATGGGGCAGCGATATTTCTTCTACTGGGTACAATCTAATATTAGTCAGTTCCATTTGGGAATGCATATTATTAATTACTAGAAAACAAATTACAAATTTGTAAAATGCAAGACGAGCATATCGGTAAAATTAATTAATATATTATGTTTGGCACCAAGAATCTTCTAATCTATGCACAACACTGTCCTTCAGATTTTTATAAAATAATTCATGAAAATGACAATTTGTATGAAGATCTGCAGTACAATAATTACTGTATCATTCGTGTTTGTCTTCTTAAATTATATAATACTCATTTGACAGCTGTCAAGAAATGATAGCCGTATGCTTGACAGTCGTAAAGTTCCTTGAAAATGGCATTTTCTATAATACCACCCCTTCGGAGTTTAAACTCGTTTTCGATTAACCTCTTTTTTCGATTCATAATTATATCGAAAGAACCTGATCCTGATGTGCTGAAGTACAGTTGTCTAGTGAATAGTCATAAATCCGTTTTTCAGAACTCAGTTGGGTGGTACAGCAGATTCAACAGCTCATAAAATGAGTGAAATAAATGCTCATGTCCGAAAGTTTACGTTTATTTTGTGGTCAGCTATGAGCCACCTCACACGCGAAGATCGCATTGCTACGAATGATGTGAATTCTTTCAAGCATAATACAACCTACATCGTTAAACAATACATCATCAATTTAATATCCATCCGGTAGCAAAATTAGAATTTTATGTACTGACTGAAATAGTCGGGCTCGCCGATGTCTTAGCTGGAGTAACTTATGTTCGTTTTGGGTTATTCCGGCCAAGTTATAAGAATTTGAATTGAATAAATTTCACTATGAAAATTCCTTGTAAATATTCAATCATGTCCAGAAGAAGCTCTAACCAAAAATGTATTGAAAAAGTCAATCATTACCCATAAAATAATAATACTATTTCATTTTAGGAATGCACAACAGAAAATTAGTAAAAACTTCTTATTCTAAAATATTAAATAACTTTTTATGTGTAGGGATTATAGGTGATATGACAAATTGCATTTTGCATCGTTCTAAATTATTGTTAATATTTAAATTCCAATAAATATTCACCAAACTGATTTCTACCAAGCTGTCAAAGACATTGCTCGAATAAGTTTGTACAAATAAATATTAAAAATAAACTAATGCAAATTTTTAACGTCCTATAGTATTCAATAGAATTTCTCCAATTTGTTAATTTGAAATAATTATTATTTCCAGAACAACAATCTCTACAAAATATTATCCCAGAATAAAAATTTGTCCAGTTCATTTTCTGAATTCACGGAACTTCAAAGGTTGTTACGTATTTAATATAGCAGGAAAAATTATATTATGTAGTCCCTAAGGTTTATATTTTAGTATACACAGAATATAGAACTCACCTGTTACTGTTCCAGCTGATAATGGTAGACGGATTTTATTCAAACGGATTACGTTGAAATTCTTCTTCGCTGGACTAGCAGAACTATCTGTGACACTTGTGCTCTGCTGTTCGATGCGTTGCTCCTGTTTCTGACGGGACCGTCTTGTCCTTTGTGTTTTCTGTGTGCTGTGCTCTCGATATTCCTCCGAAGCCTGCAACACGATTTCGTTTTTTCCGTTTTTGTCCAGTTTTATCAATAACGAATATTTATTTATTTTACTGTACTTATATTTAGTAGTACACCTTGCATTTTATTCACTGGGTTCTTTTTTTAAAACATTTTAAAAACAGTCTTTAAATAGTACACAAGTTAGCTATTTAATATAAACCAGCGACGAAGTATTCATTTATGGACTAATAAATCTGTATGCAATAAATCTGTGCGTTTTATTCATTTTTAACGTTTATTCAATTTTCTACGCATTTTGCGACATTTAATTACTTCATGATTACGTAATTTACTCACTGGGATCTCCTTTTAAAGCATTTTTGAAATGTGTTTTTAAAACAGTTTTTTAAGACAATAGAAGCGTTAATTTGCGAGCAAATAAACTTACATGCAATACGTCAGTTTTCGTCTTTTTTTGAGAACTACACAATTTTTTGAAAGATATTTCACAAATAATTGTTTCAGCAGAGATCGTTACATATTTGACGCCAAATTTTATCGTTTATTAGTTCGCGTTAGTCTAAACCTTTCCCGTGCAATATATTTATGATTTTTAGGAATTTTAGTGTGTCGCAGGAAATTTAAATTTCGCGAGAGTTAAAAATAAGTGTCGAATGGCAGTGCTTGTAAGTATCGACGACATAAGTACCCCAATATCTCTGAATTCAGGTAATGGTGTATGCTACAGCTCATTACGATAGAATCTACGTATTTTCAGGCTGGTAACTAGCCAAAGCGTGCTGCGTGTAAAGAATTTATTATGTAACCCGACAGGATTATTGCAAAACATAGAGTCACGTGAAAAATCCACCAGATTCGATCCAATAAACGTATCTCATAATTATGCTCTCTTCTTCATGTGGTGCAACAATAGCGTGTCGAGACGTTTGTACACGACTTCTTCACCTATTGCTTTTATTATTAAAAAAAATATTGAATTATTTAATATTTCGTCCTTTTTTTTATTTCCATTGTACTGTGCTACTCAAAGGTGGATAAAACATTTAATTTCAGTCCAAATTGAAGGTCGATGTTCCGAAAAGGTCACAAAAGATCAACTTCCATGGACATAGTGATCCAATACATGGAAAAATTAACAGGTCCTGCGAAATTTTTGCAAATGCATTGGAAAATAAATTTGAATTTCTGAGCTACGAAGAAGTGACAGCTGCCACAAAAGAGCAATTTAGTACAATGCATCACAGAATGAACAGATTCCTGTACAATTTTTGCAAAATATATTGGAAAGTCGTCGAATGAGCTGAATTGCATCACATAAAGAATAGCAAAAAATCGTTTAAATTTCTGAGCTTCGAAAAGTGACAGCTTGCCTCGAAAGATCAATTTAGTACAATACTTCACAAAATGAACAGATTCCTGTATAATTTTTGCAAAATATATTGGAACACAAAAAGGAAAAAAGTTTTGTTGGAATTCCATTCAAAGCTTCGAGCTCCGAAAAAGCGACAGAGGGACGCCTCAAACGAACAATTCAGTCACAAGGTGAACAGATTCCAGTATAAATTTTGCGAAATGCATTGGCAAATCACAATAATTGCATCACAAGTAGAATTTCCCATTTTTATTCACTCTTGCGGCTATCGACAGTCATAGCAACAAGTGTCACTACCGCAGTTGTCTCTCGTGATCGGCAAATTATTCGGGAATCTATTCGCGATATCATACGGTACAGATCGATTATGCGTTTTATCAAGGGTCGATATGCGTACCTAAATTTGCACTATACAGTATCGGGTGGGAATAATACTACAGCAGGAACCAGCCAGGACGGTGGTCGTCACGAAACTCGTGGTAACTGACGGTAATTTCGGGCACAATGCTGAATTCGATGTTACCATAATAGCTGGCCAGCCCCCACTCATCCACTTTACAAAATATTTTTCGATAGTAACACGTATGCACGATTGTACAATGGAATACAGCGATTGATTAATTTCGACATATTCCCGAAAATTCCCGATCTCGCGGGGCTCGCGGTGCCAGGGAACCGTTTACGCTGCCTATTATAGCTATCGCGGTGACAGAACATGGCGGCGCGGTGTGTGGCTTACACGATTTTTTCCAATTTTTAACCTAATATCCCTGGAAAATTTTTTGAGGATGTCTAATGACGAGTTTCAATTTATTTCACTAGTTTTTACCATTTTTTCAATGTATTTTCAATGTTTTTAGGAACTTTTACATAAAGATGCATCAAGAACCTGTTTAGAACGATCAATTTCTGCAAAGTGACGAATAAAAGGGTGAACAAAATGTTTTTTTGATGTCGTCAAAAGGTTTACCATATAGTAGAAACATTAAAATATTGAGAATTGAGTATAAATCAATTTGAAAGGAACATTATATCAGAAAATGAATTCTGTTTCGATAAACTTTACAATAGGGCAGCCTTCTGAAGCATTGATCTCTCACTACCGTGTGTCGGTCTTGTCAGTTCAGCTGGTGTCACACCAAGAACAATAGAGGATGAAATGCCAATGAGTATGAACAAGCGACGTCTTATAAGAGCAGTCTGTGTATCAGGGTATTGCTTAATTCACACGATTTAATGTCGCTGCCAACAGGTTCGGATATCTGATCGAAAATGCTATACATTCAAACGTCTGTGAAAACTTTGAAAAATTGTTTCCGTGGATGAAACCACAATAGATCGAAAGATTAGTCTAATAAATTGATCTACGATTTTTTTTAGTCGTTTTATCGAGCTTTGAATGAGAGATGCCATTGTTGCAGTAGAATAAAGATGCACCATGGGGGCTTTACCCGTTCCTCATTTTTCTCGCATAAAACAGTGAAGAAAAATCGTAAACCAATTTTTAAGAAATCGTTGCAAAGAGGAGGAATCGATCTTCAGATCCGTGGCAGTTTCATTTACGTGAAATATTTTTGACATTTTTTAGAGACGTATTCATTCCCACCTGCTACACAATGTAAAAATATCTTGGAGGAAAACGAACACTGCTAAAGTAGAGGCTTCGAGCTTTAAAATGAGTTCAGGCTTATACTTAGTTGTACTATTTTTTTTTCACGAAATGATTACAATTTAAACATCGACAATTTTTCGAAGACAGGAAATGTTTTTCGGAAATCTTCAATGTAGGAAAGCTTCGAAGATGTTGGATGTGCACGCGAAATCTATGTCACTGTTTCGGGAATCAAAAAGGAAAAGCACCAGCGACGCGCTAGATTAAACTGATTAACTGACCACTGCGTGCCATCAAATATTTCTCAACAACGAAAGATCACTGTTTCCATTTCGCCATCAAAGCTCACTATTCCTGACCTACTTTCCAATTATATTTACCTAACGGTTTCCATTTCATTTATTACGTTAACATTCTGTTCGGACGCTTGAGCTTTCGGCTTGTGAAAGAATGAGGACTGAATCAAGGAAATTCAACGTTGTTAGTGTTTCGCTTTCTTTCAATTTTCATTTTTCACTTCTTTATATTCGGCATATATCAACAATGAATGTGTGTGTGTGTGTGTGTGTGTGTGTGTGTGTGTGTGTGTGTGTGTGTGATGAATACGAGTCATACAAAATGCAAGGGGGAAAAACAAGAAATGAAAAGATTATTCATTTTTGGTAGATTCAAGGGAATTAAAAATAGCAACGAAAATTAAGCTTCATATACTTGATCTGATATAAATATAATCTCAGTAACAATTTTGTATATGATTAACACACACTTCTTCCAGTGAAAACTTTCTTTATAAATACTACGATTTCTCTCTAATAGTGTTTTATTTTCTTTTAAAATTTGTCAACAAATTTTGGAAAATGCGTAAACATCCGCAGTCTAGTTATAAATTCAACAAAATTGATTAACCTAATATTTGAATTGAAAATGAACGTATAAGTAAAAATTAAAAATATAAATTCAAAGAAGAATTCCTAAGAAACGTTTGATGGGCAAACCGAAATTGATCAAATTAATACAGAAAGTCAAAATGTAGGAGCATCAGTCAGAGATCTTTCGTCGAGTTATTTCCAAGGAACGTGAGAGACTTAATTTGCATTACTGGCACCGAATAGCGGCACGAAAGTTAAGTGAAATGTGGACGGAGTCGAGCAACATGATTTTTTGTATCAATTTGATGCCTCCTCCTACCACGCATACCCCGAAGGCATCTGCTTATAAATTTGGGAAAGCCTGACATGCACTCGAAATAGTCTAGGCCTCCACAGAGGACAAGATGCGTATTGGATTTCAAACTGGATCGTGTAATAGATTCGCTAAATCTTTAATAGCTCGACCCGTGTTGTGTGCCGTTGACAGTACTTGGACCAATGCTTCGTCTTATGTTCTTTCTCGGTCTTATTAATGATGGAACATGACGGAGGTATCTGTGCTGATTAGAGTTTCGCAAGGCGAGCTTTTATTCAGGTAATCCACGGGATTTATTGAATCATTTCGCAACCATTAAGCTCCCCGAGTGTTAAATCTATGTGTCTCGAAGGTGCAGTTAATTCATTGGCTAGGAAGCAAGTTATTTTTAATGTAAATTAAAAGCAAATTGCAGACTCTTAATGTTCGTAGACGTGGATGACGTTTGTGCAATTTATTTTTAGTGACTTTACCAGAATGATATGTAGTGCAAGTTTAATTAACTGGTAATAATATTGTATAAAAATCTCGATGAATAATCAATGAATCCAATACATTTTATTCGTGTCTATAAACAGACACAGATACAAAATTTTGAAATCGTGACGTTTACTTTTTCCCTCGTAATTGCGACCAATGACAATTTAAAAAAGAATTATTTACACATTAGCTAGTAAACTAATCCTTCTAACGTCTAAAAAAAACTCTCGAGCTGTTGTATCCAATTTTGAAAAATTTATTATTTTTTAAAAGGTGTACGAATACTCTGTACACCCACTGTACGTACGAATAAATTTATTTAGAAATCTCTACTGATAAACCAAAACAAAACTCTGAACGAGCTATTTTGATTTTATTCGCAGTTTTACAGTAATATTTTTAAATAATTGAACAGCCTATTTTTTCTAGAGGAAACTGCGGATGTTTATGCAATTTTCAATCTTTGTAGGCAGATCTTAAGAAAGTGGAATCATGTAAAATGTTATTTTCAGTGGTAGTAGACACTTCGTAGTTCTGGAATAAATAAAAATCGTACTAAATTCTGTGGAATTTTATATTCTACCGTTTTTTGAAAATTTTCAGAAGCCATAAATGCATAAACATCCGCAGTCTACTAATTAAGCTAAGAGTAAATTGAAAAAATCGATTAATTGGAAAACGTGAAATGTTTTGCAGAATTATCGAGCTATGTTTATTTGGAGCACGGTCCGCAGATTACCAGGTTTAATTTAATGTATCATCGGTCCCGAGACAGCTGTTCCCTTACACTGTACGCGTACTTGGTGATAATTAACGAATATGCTTTGGAGACGAAGCAACGCCACCTGACAAACGTCCAAGCGCTTATATTAATGGCGGCTGAATTCGCATAAGCCGCCCTAGCCCGTTTGATCCATGAGACAGCGGGAAATGACACGACGAAGAATAGCGGTACTTGACAAGTGCACGTTAATTGCTTTATGGGTTTTGTCTACGAGCTTACAAGTGGCTTCAACACTAACCGCAGCCGAGCTTGTAATGGAACTATGTTACACGTTCTCTTATAGAACGGACAATTTATTTCGCGTAGTTCTTGCAACAATATGTGCTTGCATGAGTAACTTCTTTTATGAATCTCTTCTACAAGATATACAGGGTATCCCAAAATTTCTGTTACAAGGGATATATTTTTGTCCATCGTATTTAGAAAAAAATGCTTCTAATAATATTTGTATGGTTTTCAAAGTTCTATAGAAAGGTACATTTTTTAAATATTTTATTTGACGTGTTGAAGGTCATTTTAAGGACAAGTTCACTTTTTCAAATGAGAACATAATCTTTTTATTACACCAACTTATTCTATGAGAAAAAACAAGTAAGTTTTATTCGGAACGTTTTCTAATTCGATAACAACTTTTTAAGTTATTCAATGATATAAAATATTTAAAAAATGCACCTTTCTATAGAGCTTTGAAAGCCATACAAATTTCATTGGAAGTATTTTTGTGTAAATACGATGGATAAAGAGATATCCCGTGTAACAGAATTTTTGGGACACCTTGTATAATAAATTGAAATATATAAAATTATTTCTTTGTAGCTTTAAAAACCAAATTTGTGATTCTGATGTTGTCGCTGTGGCGACAAAATCGCGCTAGAATAATTAAAAACTGTTTAGAAATTGATTATTTAAACTGTAATAAATTTTTATTTCAGTTGTAACGCAGCCCTCCATGGAGCAAACGAGTTTCTGGTGTAGATCGGCCTATAAAGCTCCATATTTGCGTAAACATCCGCAAGCTGGTTATTATTACAGACTGTTAAGGTTAATTGCGTAACGTTTGCTTCACGTCTGGATATCCCAGAGCTGCTTTAGTGTTAACAATTTTCATGACGAAAGAGGAATTAATTATTTATTGTTCGGGCAATTGCATCAATGAATATGATAAGGCTTCGACAAAACTGTTTTAAAAATAAGACGTAATAGGAGCTGGTTACTAAGAGTTAAGAATAATTATTAAAAGTGTGAATTCAACGAATATTAATTATTGAATCTTCTGCAGCAACTTCAGAAATGAAAATGCAAATTATTTAGTCACCCTCCGCAGTTCTAACGCTGGAATATTTTTAGCAGTCAATAAAACTGGGTGCATTTAATGTCCTCAAACTTCCACTCAAATTATCAAGTGAATCATCTCTGTCGAACTGCAGCGTTGTAAACAATAGATATATAAGAACTGAAAGTGACGGCGCTTAATCGGAAGAAGGAGAACAAATGATGCAATTGAAACGCGGTTGCAGCTCCAATGAGGAATCATATCAGAGGTGTGAACTTTTTCCTAATTTTTCTGTGCCGAATCCACCACTGAAGATATGCACACATATTGTGAAATACTCGGTGCCCCGAGTTATGCAAGGCTGAGCAAGCATTGGCACCTACATTTCAGCACCTGTTTCAATCCCCGACACTTCCCGACGGCACACACGGTGACAACTGTTAAATTAATTACACTGTTCAACGAATCCAGATTTTTTCCTGACTTTTTAATTATAACTGCATTTTTATTCTTCTATGAACAGTTTTCCAAAATCTCAGTTTGCAGAAAATGAATTTTCGATCTCAAAGATATTTTGGGCTTCAACAGCAACAATTGCACTATTATTAATTAGGGGTTAAGATAAATTAATTAGTCCTTTTTTACTTTTATAGATGTTATATACGATAACTATACTAGTGATATCTGTTTATTATAGCATTGTTACGGAAATGAATTTTTAATTTCAAGAATATTGGAAATATTTTAAAAAATTGCTATAGGACATAACTATACTGTTTGTTACCAATTTCTATTTATGTTATTATTTACCCAGGATTATAAATCGTAGATCTTTACACAAAATTCCATTTTTACAACTATTATAATTTGTCAAAGGAAAAATGTTATTAATTTATTATCAAAGAAATGTTTTATTGCATTATTGTAGAATTATTGTTAAATTATAACAAAATATAGCAAGAGCTCACCGTAAACGTGTAGAATCCACCAGGGACCGGTTGACCACCGAATTTAACGCTGAGCGTGTAGTCACCAGCATCCGCAACTGTATAATAAATGCTGACAGTACCGTCTCCGTTATCTTCGATGTCAATATCTACAACTTCACTGCAAAATAAAATAAGAAATAGTACAATGATAAATGTAGTCTCATTTTAAAGTTTGAAGCCTCCACTTTTCCAATATACTGTTCCTTTCTTAAAGATGTTTTGACATGACACTAAAAATGTTACACATTGAAACATCTGTATAAACATTGAAAAATTTTTTAGGGACAGAAGATTGATACCGTAGCCTTGAAGATTTTCCTCTTACACTGATCTCACATTTTGACCACTTACGAAGAGTATACTATCAACTTCCTCCTTCCATTTTATAAAACCTTATATTTTCTTAATTTTTATAAAACTCTATATATATATATATATATATATAGGTATCTAGTATATTATACTCTACTATATTATAGTATATTCTACAACCTACACAGCGAGTGTAAGAAGTATTCGTACACCCTTTAAAAGAGAATAACTTTTTTATAATTGTACCAAACGACCTCCCTTTTTACAATCAATTAGAACTATTGGTTTATTAAATAATGTGCAAAAAATATTTTCCAAAAATTATAATTTACAAGGTTACATGCAAAAATTAAAACGGCATTTTTTAAAACTTTTTTATTTGATCCCTTAACGGAAATGTAAAACGTATGTTTTGTAGATCTATGTTAGTTATACACATACTGAAAATTTCATCGAAATCGGTTGACCCAGGAAAAAACTACACGCATCGAAAGAAACTGATGAGTAGTTGTGTAATCGATTTTTGGAACATCTTTTTTGCAAATCATTTCGTAAACCAATGCTTCTAATTGATTATAAAAAATCAAAATGATTAAAAACTTAATCTAGTTTAAAAGGCGTACGAATACTTTTTACACTCACTGTATATTATATTTACTATATACATTTTCTTTTATTATGAAATTGCTCCGTTACCGTTTACGTGCCATGATTCTAAATTCGCTATGCTATTACGCGAACGGCTCATTTAAGATTTACTGAATGAATATTGACGTACTAAGCCAGCAGTTAGTATGTCTGTTATTCGACCTTGTTCCTTGTATTTGTCAACAAATCCAACACCTTTCGTCCGATCACAACTTCGTAGTCTTTTGAATTTCTATTTGATGCGTCGCAGAACGTGACGCTTATACACGGTTCATTAAAATAAAATTTTTGGTTTGTGAACACCAATCATTCGAGACTGTATGTTTCTACAAATCATAATTATAGTCGAATTTTTTATCTCGAAATTGTGAAAAACACATAAAGATATTAAACATAAAGAAATTTTTCACTGCTACCTATTAATTGTTATTGTAATTTCACTCAAACGGAAAAAAGAAAGATAATTAATTACATTTCTGTGAGTTTTTATAACGGAAAAGTAAGAAGAAGGGAAATAACATAAAATTTTTCTGACTTTCTACTCGCGCTCTGCTGCTACATTCCATCTAAATAGCGAGGATCTTCCATTTTATTTTAAAAACTTCACCACGGCCTCGATATTTATTTTTGATCCGCAAATTTATCGGTGTTCAGTCTGTTAATACGCTCTTTTATAACGACGGCTCAAGACGCGACACTTTGTAGCTCATATTTATAGAATTCGTTCTTCCCATTGAATTTATCAAATGTATTTTTAGATCCACTTGATCTACGAAGAGTAATAAGCGATGGAAAGAAAACAAAGGAAAAGAGTCGTTTTCTAAAATACTGAAAAAATGTTGCGGCAGTAATACTATGTCTTACAACTTTAATTACTTTTTTTATAAAATAGCAGTAAATTGGAACATTTACATCATAGATTATTAAGAAAGTAAAATGAAACAAATCAATCGTCCCATGTTATTAGCTCAATTAAAATCTACAGTATAAGCTTTAATCATTTTTCTATCTCTTGAGTGCAGTCAAATATGCAAATAAACGTCCAACGAATACATCCCCGCTATATGTTCCACTTATCTTTCTCAGATCAGGTCTCGTAAAACACAAAAGCCTTTGCACACGCGATGAAAGTGTTCAGTAAAACTGCACTTACCTTCCAGACGTAGATTTTATTCTGCAGGTCACCGCACCGCGGCCCGCGTTCATGGTATCGATTGTAATACACTGCTCCTCGCCCTGTGTCAACGTGTGCTGTATTCCCTCTTTTATTTTGCATTCGTCTGCTTTACCCGTGGATACGCTTTGTACCAAAATGGGGCAGTCTGGAACCTCTACTCCACCGTATCGGACTTTTATTTGATAGCGACCGCAATCATCGGGCAAATATCTAGCCCGATATTTGCCATCCCCTAAATCCTGGATCTCCACTTTGCGAGGAACTTGATCAGGACCCTGGAAACACACGTTGTTCACCTTAATTACACAACTGCGATTCAAGTGGAGTATCATGAAACTACATTATTGTACCTGATGAAGTTCTTTTTACACTTTCCTCAGGGTAAAAATTCACCCATTTACTATTTTCACATACTGTGAAATTATCGATCCCTTAAAATGTGACGTTACAACTGAGACATAATTTGTTGATTCAACGTGTAGAACAAAAATGAGTGAATTATTATCCTAGTCTCTTTAATGAAACTATTCTTGAGGAGCGTATAATATCATTGGACTACGGATATATTTTGTGCTTCTAATTACTAGACTGCGGATTTTAAAACTGTGCTATTTAAAACAGTGAAAAAATGATCTAATGTTTTCAGCTTGTTAAAACGAATAAAGTGAGAACTAAACGTTTATCTGACTCCAGTCTTTTGCAAATGGTGCAGACAATTTTTATTTTGCATGAAAATCCGCAGTCTACTAATTAAAAATAATAACAATTACTATCAGTAACGATAACAATCGTTATTTGTAACCATTCAATTTTTGAGAATTTGTCTCCAAGTTCTGTAATCGATATCCTCAAATTAAATGATCAAACGCAAGTTATTGATTTCGCCAAGAAGGTTTGGTATATCTGTCACTGTTGGTCTTTAATAATAACTTATCGTCAACCACCTACCAGAACTTGAACTTCAAGATCCCCGTATCCAGCCTTCGAAGTGTCCACAACAAAATCAACGGGGAAAGATGCAGTGCAAATAGAAGAAACTCCAGGTCCAGACAGAACAACTTTGCTGGGCTCTACAGTAGGCAGTATCTTTGGCTTGAAAGGACTTCCAGGTATATTCTTCGCATCATACGTCACTCCAACTTGCAGATTGCTTCCGATAGGCGGTGGTTGATAAGTGACTTCGTACAGACCATCCCCTCGACTTTTGATCACCGGTTTCTGCACCTGTCCCTTGTCTGTCTTCAACGTGATGTCCAGTTGCGCCGGACTGCATTTTGAGGTGTCAACCATGAACTTCGCCAGCACGTTCTCTCGCACAGTTTCCAGCCCGGTGCCATAGGCGGTGACATTGTTCGCCTCGAGTTCGTTCAAGACTTGGATTTGGAAGGGAGACCCCGGAATGTGTTGCTCCGCGAATTTGATGGAGCACTCGTAGTCACCTGGCTCGGTTGGAATGTATTCGACGCTGCATGAGCCATCATAATTGTCTTTGCAGGTCATCTTCACTTCGCCAGTGCCTTCCATCGATAGCGCCAGACCGCTGTTACCAGCATCTGTAAGGGAACGATTAATTATTTTCTGAGAATTACACCACCTCCTTTTTACAATACTACCGAGTAGGGCTGTTGCTTCTCCGAAGCTTCGACTCTTCGAAGATTCGAAGGATTCGAAGTTCTAGCTATGCGAAATTGTGAACAGCTACGTCCAAACTTTCGCATCGCCGACCCTTACATTGTAACGCATTTTAGAAAATGAGCGTCTTCATTCGCGCAGATTCAATATTTTCCCCTCTTATTCGTTAACTGGAAACGAATCGAACAGATCGAAGTTCCGTAGTTCGAAATCTTCGACCTTCGAAGGAAAGTAACAGCCCTACTACCTAGTGATTACTGAGTAATCTTATCTTTGCAACAATAATCCTGACCTCATTTTACATGAATCACCCACTGGAAACTGTGGTTGAGATACAAAACAGTAGATAGCTAAACTTTACTTTACCGGACTCAAAATTAGTACCTTTCTCCTACGAATTATGATGTATTTGGCATGTAATCCAGTAGATTTGTACCCGACGCGAATACAGATCGAAGTTTCGATCCTGCAGGATCAATCGTTCAGGAGTTATGGTCGTTTAAAGTTGAGGATTTTTGACAGGTAAGGGTGCCGCCATATTGGTTTGCCGCCCCGCCACCTCCCTCGACGTAATCCTAATCAACCACTCTCTCAATCACAATCAACTACAAACCAATACGGCGGCGCCCTTACCTGGCAAGAAACTGGAAGTATGGTCAACTTTAAGCGACCATAGTTTCTCAACTATTGATTCTAGAGGTTCGAAATTTCGATCTGCATCCGCGCCGGGTACAAATCTACTGGATTACATATCAAATACATTATAATTCGTAGGAGAAAGGCACAGATATTGAGTCCGGTAAAGTAAAGAGCAGTCCAGTAGATTTGTTGACAGCATTTTAGAATCAAATGTTACATCGTTTATTTAATAAATGCTCAAAGAAAATAATCTTTCAAACATTCCTTGACTACTTAATAAACTGGTTTTTGAATGAACCCACCCTTCGTTTCTACAGTAAACGTGTTGGATTTGTTCACAAATCCTTCCTTCAAGCCCGGTCCATATGCCTTGCACTTTCTAGGATCGCTCATACGTTCAACATTGACTGAGAACGGCGAACCAGGAACAGGAATATTATCATAGAGTATATCTATGGTATGACATCCTTCTTCAAACGGTACGTAGCACACGTAATAAGTCCCATCTTCTTGTGGGGTGACGACGGTTTGGGTCTGATCGCCACTCGGATATTTGATTACGTAGGAAACCTTCTTGCCATCGTTTTCCGATTTTGGAATTGCTCGTGTGTCTACCGTGAATTCTGCTGGCTGACTCACGAATAGTCCTAGAATCCATAAAAACAAACATGTTACTCCAATTTGCTTTAACACGTATATAGATTAAAAATGTGTCGAACAAAAAACATATACTGCTGTTCTTGATTAAGCATGGAAGTTGATGACGACATTCATTTTCATGCTTAATCGATAATGAGAAGTATATGAATCTTTAGGTGCGTCCCGTGTTCAATCGTCTACGTAATTATTTGGAGACACAACGTTATGTTAACTCATTCAGTAACACACAGTAGTTCAAACAAAGCAAACAATGTCTTAGCAGTTCACTAGCGAGTGACAGTTTTGATAACGAGTATAACTGTATGTATGGTTAACTACAGTTACGATTATAACATTACCTTTACAATCTGTAATGTTCTCTGTAGACTTTTCTGTAAATCATGTTCGTAGTGTGATTGAATTCAAGTTGACTTTAGTATGTGTTACAGATACATAGATTGCAGATTTTATTATCATTTTCAATTTGTCAAAATTATTTAAAATTTAGCTTCTACTTAGTGCAATTGGTACCAAATTTTTATTTTCATAAAGATTCGCAGTCTAGTTGCAATTATATTCTTTCGTGTGGAATCGAAAATGAAAAATCTCCTGGGACACGATGGAAAAGTGAATGAATTTGTTTATAGTGCCATCATCTTGAATCAAGGGGAAAAGTAGTTGTTGGATTAATCATGAGATTATCCTGGTCGGATGATCTTCGATATCGTCTTTAGTGTTTACGAGTGGCTCGCAGTTAGTGTACATATACGTCAATCATGTCAGCACGACGATACAATAATGAATGATCTATAACTGTAAATCATTGATCTTCTAGTCTAGGTTGTAATGTAACGCAGCTTCCAGGAAAGCTTCAAGTACTCTGTGTCAATCAGAACAAGAGATATTCGAAGATCCATGTTTCTCGTTGAATGCGTTGAAGAACTAACAACAAGTCTATTATATGAATTTGTTAACTCAATTTTTAGCTTCCATGGATATAAACAATTTTTACACAATTTTATGTCAAAAATTTTGTACTTTAAAAAATGCATTTTAAAATATCCTTATTTGTACAATTCATATGTGTAACATTTTCATTACTCTGGTCAGAAAAAATGTGAAAAATGTAATTATTCGTAGGATTCACCTAATGTTTAATCGCTCCTTAATAGTAATTGATCTGAGAATCGTTTTGGATATCAGTGATTGAATTCTTCGAGAATCAGTATAGTGTGAAAACAAACAGGTATAGTACAATATTCTTTTACTTCTAAACATTGACTAATTATTCATTCATCGATTTTCTATTCGCATGCAGTGACAGTTATAAAAATTGGTGAAGAATTAAAATGGCTACAGAAGATTGAACAAAGGTTTGAACAGGTTGAAACAACAAACATTTCGATGTTTAACTCTGTATCCAAAAGAAAGTCAGAATAATTAATATATTGTAGAATAAATTATACATTTTGAGTGAACGATGACGAGTTATTCCATCATCAATTTCTAAACAGAAAGTGTTCGATTACAGGAAGCCATCTTTCTAAGAGGTGATTCTAAGTGCTAAGAAAATAATAAAAAATCAAAGGGACCAAAATTAAATAAAAAACCACAGAAAAATGATATTACATTTCTACATCTAATAGTAACATATATGTCAATATCACTAACGTTATCATCACGCTCTTCGCCCTTAATTGTGGTCGATGTTCATTACTTAAACATTCTTCCATTTTTATGAAATATTATTTAGACTATATCCTTTCCGTAAATTTTTCAAAAAATCAAACAAAAATTGGAATGTTTTACGAAATGTTAGTACTTTTCAGTAAAAATTATTACTTCTTCGCATCACACGTAACGCTGCAGCTGAGATTTGTTTCTTTCCGCAAGAATTCGTATTTCTTCACACCGCACTGGTTTTATTTAATTTCTCAAAGCCAAACTAACGTGTAAGGAACATCATGTTCATGCAATTACGTGCACTTTGCGTAGATATCTCGACTGCATTGAAATATTCAATACGGTCTCTCGAGACGAAGACAGACTTTGTAGACATAATTTACGACCAAATAATTTACGAGATACCTACGGTATAAACAACGTACGTACGTTACAATAAAAGATTTGGACGGTATATACGTGTACCTGTACATATATTTTAAAAATATTGTTTGACATTAACAGCAAATATTACCAACAACATATCATTCCAGAAATATACAATTTGTATCGAATTTATTCGAAAATTTATTGTTAAACTTACACGAACGATAAGTTAAAAAATAAATATCTTTGATCACAAATCTCATTCTTCCTTTTAAACAAAAAATTCAATCTCATAATAAAAAGACTTTAATATAATATGGAATGACAGATTCAACACAAGATCAAACAAACCTGTTCAATATGAACACAAATCTCAATACATATAACTTTCTTTTAAACCAAAAAATTTAATCTCATAATAAAAAGCCTTTGATACAACGTCAACTAAGACGCAACAAGATCAAACAAACGTTGTCAGCAACGTAACAACTTTCTGTATACATATACATATACATCCCATCCAAATCATCGATATCGCAACAAGATCAGAACATCCAAAACCACTTGAAAACCGTCAAACAAGACCAAACATCACACAACGCATATAATAGAGTACCATGCGGTTGGATGCCGTTCCCGGTAACTTTGATCTTGGAAAGATCGGCGTCCTTGGCGACAATGGCCTGAAACGGGGATCCCGGGATGTGTTTCTCGTTGAACGTGATATTGATACCATAATCGCCTATCTCGGTCGGCAGGTATGCGACCGAGCACGTACCATCGCCATTGTCTCGACAGTTAATGGCAGCTTCGCAAGGACCCTCGACCGTCACGCCGAGACCACCTTGACCAGCGCCACGCGTGTCGATCACGAATTCGGCGGGTTTGTTCACTATGCCGTGGGATAGTCCTTGCCCCGAAGCTCTGACTTTCCCGGGGTCGGAGCCGTGGACGCAGGTCAATCTGTACGGTTGACTCGATATAGACTCGCCACCGAAAGTGATGCCGAGCAGGTACTCGCCGAGCTCTGTCGGCGTGAAGTTCACCAAGTAACCATCGTGGGTAGGCACCACGTGGGCCTTTATGCGATTTCCAGAAGGGGCTGTTATCGCCACTTGAAAGTCCGCTGCCGTTCCTGCGTCCTGAGTTATTACGTGGAACTGCTGCAAGCTGTTCACCGGGGCAGCTACAGCATGGTTTTATTTAATCAGCATGTGCTACGCGTAAGTACTGTTCTTCATTTTTTTTTTGTGGTCGTGGTTGTTAGTACTGAATTAGCCTACTTTCATAAACCTTGTCTTTCCTATTTTTGCTATAATTAACCCTTTGCATTTGAAGATATTCTGACTCCAGAATTCGGACATTTCATATTCGTTACGTACGACCTTCTTCATTTTGTGACACACAACAAATACATTTTTGGATCGTCTCCATTTCTACAGATTCACCAATGAAAACTGAAATTTATATAAATATCTATAACATAGTAATAAATCTGACTACACATCCTTTTTTTAAACTCATTTGAGAAGATCCAAATTTTCGAAACAATCACAACTATAAAGTAACATAAATTAACAGCCACGTAACATATGAATCCCTAAAACGTTTTCATATTCTAGAATTCTAAACTGTGATATCCTGTTACCTACACTCGATGGTTACAATATATGTCTGTATTACGTCTGTAATATGTCTGTTACAAGTATCATCTTATTTATATAGACTGACAGACAACTTATGTAGACTGACAGACAACTTATGTAGACTGACACACTGTGTAAAAATAATCCAAGAGTGAACTAACAACAAGAAGTGCATAATTACGATGATCCTATTTGAGGCTCAGATTCTATCTCTTGACACTTCATGACGCGTTACAACGGACCACACAATGCTATTTTATTCGCACCTATTTAGAGAACTGTCTTTCGGGTTTAACAGGAAAATTGTGTCTGAGAAGTTTCGACAATGTTAGACATTTACGCTGACAGTGAAAGCTGTGTCTCGAGTTCTCATCTGTGATTGTAAGCACTGCTCATCCCCCTATGCCAAACTAATGAAAGTGAGAAGTAGCAGCCTTTGAATTAAGATGTGTGCTAAATGCCATTTCAAAGACACGACAGAATCATTTAATGCCAAGCTTGATTCACGAAGACGCTTACTTCATTGCAATGTTCAACAATATATACATTTTTTTAAAACCAGGAATGTACACTTTTTTTACGCATAAAAGAAATCAAGTTTTTCTAAATATTTTAAACAGGAAATTTTGAGGAAATTATTATATTCTACATTTAATGTGAATAATTTTCATACTCATATTATTTTCATGTTGGCAGTCTACTCATAATTTGTAACCTTCCAGGTATTATAATTCCTACCTCAAAAAATTCTTAATAAAATAAAATCTTTTGAGAATTACTTTGGAGAAGGTTTAAAAATTCTTTGTCGTTTATCTCCGTATGGATGAATCATCAATTGAAGTGTTTAATGAATAATTGGCAGGTAAAAGCATAGTATGTACTTACTTCGTGCAAGGCCATCAATTTTGATCTTCGAGACGTCGACGTGCGGTTGTGCATTGACTTTTATGGGGCAGTAAGGTACGTTCAGTCCACCATAATTCAAGTTTACGAAGTAATTTCCCGGCTGGTTAACCGAATAGTGGACGGTGTAGATGCCAGGCGCTTTTTCCTTCAAGGAGAACAAAATCTCCTTCCCTTCGGTATTTGTAATGTTGACGCGGAGATCACCCGGACCAGCCTTCCGGCAGTCGACCTCAAACTGTACCAGCGTGTTCGACTTCAACCCTTTCTCTAAACCAGGCCCGTAAGCTGACACGAGAGCAGGATTCAATGGTGATTCCACCTTCATCCTGTATGGGGATTCCTTTATTGCCACGCCGCCATAATTTACCTACACAAAACCATATAATTAAAATTGGCAGATAATCTGTAGACAACGAATCCTTTAGACATCATTTTGCAAGATAATGGAGCAGAACAAAAATCTTTTATGTAAATAATTTTAATTGTTTCAACGTAATTTTACATTTCCTATGAATGTATTCTCAATGAATTTGTTTCAAAAATATTACAAGGAGCCCGACATTGCTACTCTGAGATCGTGCGACTTTCTCGCGTGGTACGTTACTGCTCGCCCTCGTATCGACATATCTCGCGAGCGCCACTGTTGGCAGACTATCGCAAGCCAGGAAGAGCCATTCAATAAAAACGAAACCCAACCGCAATTTCATTACTACCGCCAGTCGCATAATTTTAGCATATACATCGAGTCAACCTGGTTAGGGGTGCATTAATACTTAGTTGAGCAAACGTTCCCTAAATTAGAAAATTCAATGAATCTAACCATGATGATATGTTGCGTTCCAGACGTAGGAGTGTATTGACATTTAATTTTTCCGTCATGAGTGTCCCCCAACTGAACAGGAACGTCTTTGCCATGAACATCCTGAACAATGACTTCCAAAGGTGCTTGTCCAGCCTGTTTCACGTCTACAGTGAAATTCGTTGGTTTATCCATAGGAATGGACTCTGCTTGAACTCCCGGACCATACACTTGAACCTGCAACCAAAATTCAAGTATGATCTTATCGTAAATCTGTGAGACTTCACGGATCATGTGACAAGATATACGAACCTTATCGGGGAAGAAACTAGATTTCGGCAAAATATTCGCAACGTATGGCGAGTTCGGTATATCTTCGCTCTCGCATAATATGTGAATAGCGTATTGTCCCGGGGCGGTCGGTAGGTAATACACATCCGCTGTTTCGTCGCCATTATCGTAACACATAATCTTCGCTTTCGATGGACCTTCGATAGAGAAGCCAAGGCCACCTGTCTCGCCGTTTGTGTTCACCGTGAATTTCGCCGGATAATCGACCACTCCGCCGTGAAGGCCAGGCCCGAACGCTCTTATAGCTGACTCCTTGTATGGTCCAACGTTCACTTCAAATGGCGACTTGTAAATGTCCTTTCCGCCATATGTTACCGATACGATGTGTCGGCCCTCCTTCTTTGGAGTATAATTGCATTTGTAGGTCGTTGGATCAACCTTAGCAATCCTGGAAACGTTGCATAATTTTTGTGACTTTACTTAATGTGTGTATCATTTTATTTAGAGTTTGCGTAGCTATCAATTTAATCCCTCTCTATGTAATATCGAGTCGTAATATTAATAAAACTACTCTGACTTAAGTATACTGACAGCCACTTGTAGTAGTAATCATGGGAACGTTGCATAATTTTTGTTACATTACTTAATGTGTGTATCATTTTTTTTTAGAGTTCACTTAGCTATCAATTTAATCCCTCTCTATGTAATATCGAGTCGTTTGGTCGTAATATTAATAAAACCACTGTGACTTAAGTATAGTGACTGCAACTTGTAGTAGCAATCCTGGAAACGTTGCATAATTTTTTGTTACATTACTTAACGTGTGTATCATTTTATTTAGAGTTTACTTAGCTATCAATTTAATCCCTCTCTATATAATATCGAGTCGTTTGGTCGTGATATTAATAAAACTACTCTGACTCAAGGCGGTAGACTCGTTTCCAGGATTTCAAGGGTGCGGTATTCGCCTTCTCATTTCTCGATAATTCAAACTCGGGGTTTCTCAGTAGTCAAAAACGCTAGACAAAAGATCGATCTAGAGCGCTATCTCCCTCAAAAGTGCTATTTCTTCGTTTACAAGGCCTAATTTGCATTATTCGGCAGCTACATGCGCAGTTGTATATATATATGTTTCCAAGAATAATGCAAATTACGCCTCGTAAACGAAAAAATAGGACTCTTGATGGAGATAGCGCCCTAGATCGACCTTTCATCTAGATCTTTTTGACTACTGATAAACCCCGTCTTTATATTATCGAGAAATGAGAAGGCAAATCCCGCACCCTTGCTATCCTGGAAAAAAGAGTCTATCCCCTTAAGTAAACTATGACAGCCACTTGAAGTGGCAAATTACTTACTGCACAGGACAATTAACTCCACCCGGACCGATTACTTTAACACCAGGCACTTCGTCACCCGCGTCCTTGGTAGCGATAGTGAAGTCCGCATTATCCTTAACGCGCACACCATTTGGTAGGACTCCCCGGCCATAAGCTCTGCACTTTTTACTGTCAGTCACTGGAGCCACGTTGACAGGATAAGGACTTCCGGGTATGGGCTTACCAGCAAAAGATACGTTTACCGCATGCAAACTGGGTAAGAGCGGAGTGTATTCGCATCTCCACACATCCGGCGAGGGTCGAAGTAATTTCGTAGGTACACTTGACACTGATCCCTAAAAAAGAATGTTTCATATGTGTGAATAATTTACTCAAACTGCCGGTACATACAACATTTATTTTGTATTACATTATATTTGTGTATATATTTGTGTGTAGTTGTCTAAAGTCTATACTTGAGTATTTCTATGTTAATCTTGTATGTATCTTGTCTATATTTAGGCAATCTGTGTTAATCTTGTGTGTATCTATGCATGTTTGTATGTTTTCGTGTATCATATATAATGCTATGAATGAATATAATGCTATGTGAATGAATGATTCTACATTTTGTATCGTTGTGTTCAAATTGTGTTGAAAAGGTAATCATTACCTGAGGATCCTTCACCACGACTTGTGGCACGCCATGTCCAGCATTTTTCGTGAATATTTCGAAAAAGGTTGGTTTGCCAATTGTGACACCATCTTGTAGCAAGCCAGGCCCACTAGCTGTAACTTTGGTAGCATCTCCGGACTGTGTTCCCACATTTACTGTGTGAGGACTGTTAGCACACTCTTTGCCGTCGACATATATCTTCACTTTGTGCGGTCCTTGAGCTTTTGGAACATATGAGACAGAGTTTTTAAGTTTTCCATCGGGAATAGTTTCCACCTGCCAAAAGGAAAACACATTAATATCAAGGTGTCTTCAATCTGTTAGCATATAGTGAGCGATCAAGTTATTACAGCCATTTGTACAAACTGATCTTTAAGTAAAACCACAGGTACACCGAATATTATGTTTTTTTAAATTAAATATTTATGATGAACAGACTTTTAACATTGCGACTCTAACAATTCTATCACCCACTTTATAATGTTGTGTGTATAATGTATAAACATGTGTATAAAGTGTACAATGAATGAATCGGGATTTTCTTTTGTGCACGTTCGGTAGTTTGAGCAAATAATAGCAAACCAATGAATGAATCTGTTTTGGAAAATAGTATCACTTCTAAAGGTTTTTGAGGGATCACTTCTAATGGTTGAAACGATCACACCAAATGAGACTTTCATGGGGAACATCATTTTCAAAGGATGAAATGACCACATCAAATGACACTTTTGTAGGAATATCATTTCCAAAGTTTAGAGGTGGGTTAGAAATGTTTCGTAGATTACCTGTCGGTAGATATTTTGCAAATGTTCCTTTGTGTGTTAAGATGTACAAGGATTAGTCTAGCAAATATATCTCAAGAGAAACGATATCAAATTTTCGTGAAGATTTATGCTTACCGGTATCCTGTTCCCTTTTGGATCTTCTACCACAACATCAACTTTGCCCGGCGAATAAGTTTCTACCACGAAATTATTACGCGCATCTGCGACTGGACCATTTGGCTCGATACCGGGTCCATAAACTTTGACCCTATAGGACAACGTTTGTTAATTAATTAACTTCTTGTCGCGGTTTATTAATTGCATTCTAATACTGGAAGCGCTCTATTTTTCAAGCTCCGCAATGAACATAATTTTCTGTTCCTTCTAAAAAATGGTTACTAATAAAAATAAGCCGAGCGATTTATCACGTGAATCATACTTCGATCAATAACATTCGCAACTCCTACGAGGAGAACCTCCAAAAGATATTTACACTCGAATGTGAAAGGTAAAACGAGCTCGTTAACCCTTAAAAGCTATCATGAAGTATCACCCCAAGCTAAGTTTGTTTGGCACGTCGATAGCGAAGTATGTGACAGAATTGATCAGTAACACGATATCGTTATCGCTACGATAATCTGAATACATAGTACAAAAATTCATCTAACCAGTCGTTAATATGAAAATTTAAAACGAAACTTGTGTTGGATGAAATTTTATCAATTGTAGCTCTGAATATGTTTAAACATATATATATTTAAACAAGAATGATGTCATGTTCTGGCAAGTGAAATTACTAATTATTCAAACTAATTCACTTAGCGCATGATTAAATGGTTTAGTAGATGTTATACTTTACCTCTCCGGACCTGTTCGCTGCTTCAATGGAGCTCCTTCTTTTAATTTGGCATGAGGATATTGAGACAAATAAGTCATCATGGATAATTCGTCTATGTTGGGACTGATCATTTCCTCGGGTTTAATGAGCTGTAACGAAATTGTGAGTGAAATTAAGATTCAATATTATTGAACAATTTTCTTGTACGATAAAAATATTACGAGTTATTTGAATGTTGCACACAGCATCGAAGCATCTTTACCTGTGGTATGTTCAGCCAATTATCAGCCAAGTCCATTGCAGCCGAAGTATTCTGTAAAGCATTGGTTGGATTCCATTCTTTCCATTCTGGGCAGAGACCAGGCGCAACAGCATCCACAAGAGCACCGATGGTTCGTCCATCTTTCCAATTCGATGTGAAGTTATTGATCGGCAAATCTGGGATCTTAGACTGGATCCATCGCATCAGTCTCGCGTTCGGTGCTACGGGCTTGTCCGACTCGAAGTCCTCCTCCTCCAGCATTGGCAGAGAAATACAATAGTGCAGGATGAGGGTCCATAGTAATCCCAGAATCAGCTTCAGTTTACAGTCGACTATATCCGTCGAATCTGTAACACGAATCGGTGCAAAAATGTGAGCACAAATCAATTAACTTTTATCGCCAATACTGGCGTGACTTATCGAGAGACACGCGTTCAGCGGAAAGTCAACAAGGGTGTCGCGAATGGTTCGGAATGAAGAGTGTTCCAGACACCTGAGTCGACAAACTATGAACCCACGCGGGGAAAAAGTAGTTTATTTAATAGACTCCCATGTCTATTAAGATTATGTCGTCTAAAGAACGAAAAATCAAATATCCTTTATGCAAATCAAATGTCCCTGTCATATTGATCTCAACACAATAGAAACGTTAATAATAAAATGATTAATTAGTATTTATTACTATTCTCTACTTGTCAGAAAGCTCTAGCATCAAGGATGAATAATAAATGTTATATCAGAATGTCAAACATCAAAATCACGACGACAATAGATTAGATATAGAGTGGTCATTTTTTAAAATAAATGACTAGTGTCCTTTTAATGCTTGATAATAAACAATAAATTAACAGTGACTATTAGACAACGGATCTTAATGCAAAGTAACAATTTTCTAATGTTTTTACTGTTTTAAATTACACCTACTTATTTTTGTCATAAATTCACAAAATCCGCTGTCCAGTGATTATTCAAACCATAGTTCAAAAAGGTCATGTTTCATCCACACGATATGTTGCACACAGCGTTGTATATTTGTAATTTGAATCATCAATTTGTCATACAAAAAATAATAAAAATTCTGTCTAACTAAATTTTAATTGAGAAATATTGATCCCAATGCAAGCTCGTTAATTTGCACGCAACCGGATCTAATAATCTGTTCAGCTACTGTATTCACAAAGTATTTTTGTCTGCAACATCGGGAACGTGAGACAACTTGCGACGAAATCCTAGAAGATGCGATTAAACGCAAACTATTCGTATAATTCAGGCTCGAAGTATTCGAGCAAGAGGCCTGACAAAGATGCATAGGTTTGTCCTTCGTGACAGAACCACTGTACGAAGTCGAATTTCACGTGGAGCAATTGCACGGATGTATGTACGATGTTCCGATGTCCGGGTAAATGCCAGAGACTAATGGAAAGTCTCCTTATTAGCTAGTATTACATTCGACTATTGGCAAGTTTTCAATCCGGTGAATCACTATCTCAAAGATATGCCTTAATGTTTTTCCTGCTCGGTGTTATTCCGCCAGATTGGACGCAGCAGAAATCTGCGAAGAACACCTCTTTTCTAGTCATCGTTGTTACACACTTGCAATTGCAACTTTAGGCAACATAAAATTTTTCCACACAGAAATAACTCTTCCCTGTATTATTCTTTCACAATTATAATGATCAGAGTTTCCTTGTCCTTGATAGGGAATAGTAAATCTAATTTATTCGCTATTGACAATGTTTCTTCTCTCCAAGATAATTACACCAAACCCAAATTTATTAGAAGGAAATTTATTAGAATTTATTGAGTGCCAACATTTATTAGAAGAAATTTCTCTCAAATTCCTAGAAGAAAATTTATATTTATCGTGTGTTTACATTTACTTTACACTTTAAATATTAATAACAGAAGGATAAAATATAATATTCATGTCGCATCTTGTAGGATTTCGTGGCAAGTAAAAGAATAACATATATTTTTCTTTCTTCAGAATCATTTTAATAGTAAATATTATGTATTGATACTCTTCGATTTTGCAATAAATATGTAAAATCTAGAATTCAGTTATATGAAATTCTGTCTTTCTACTCGCACATTATGAAACAACCTGTTCCCATTTTGTGAACCGTGTCAATATACATACATATTAATAGAAAATGCATTACCAGTCGACAAGAAATAATAATGCAATGATGCAAAGATTAGAGACCATTCTTTATATACGCAGGTGAATCATTGAATCCAAAAAAATGGATGAATCAAAACACGCGAGAATGTGAATGCGATCAGAAGCGTATCCAAGTGGCTTACTACACTGCAGTGTTAATATTGCATTACGTCACGCCTAACTGCTATTAAGAGAATCACGGTGAACTGGCAGCTCGAATTTAGGGGAAATCGTTCGAATGAATTGGACAAGAACATGAGCGGAGCCAGCTCGCATCATAAACCAGACGGGAGAAATGCGAAAAGCGGTGCCTTGTCTGGTCCTCCAAGCGAGCCAGAAGTTGAGGGAGGAAAGGGCATAAGTCCTGGGCGTGTGTTTTTTTTTAGTGGATATTGAGGAAACCGAGGACCTGTTTCCCCCGAGTCCCACACTACCCCCTTCCGGGGTGTGTACGCAAATGTATTTTTTCCACACGTCCTTAAACTAAAAAAAATGGGGGGAAATCGTTCGAATCGGATTGAAATGAATGTGCATTTTACAGAAGAAAATTTGAGGAACTCGAGTCGCGCGTATAGGTACGCATACACGTATTTTTGGCATGACATTGTCTCGCGTAGGTTACAAATAGAAAATGACAAATCGTTGTGGAGACAATTTAACCGAGGCATTTCGGGAAGCTTCACCTATTCGCACGTGATAAGATTAGCAACGCTACTTGGATTGTTTAGAATATTTAATGTCAACATGGTGACTAATACTTTGATGTTTATGTACGATTTGGAGGCGCATCTAGCATTAGGTGTATTGGGCGTCACGATTAGAATCATGGTCGCCAGATTAAGACTCGTGTCCCCACTCTACCTTCCCCTTGTACGACGCTATTCCCCATGGCCCAGTCACGTGACGCGTTCCATCTCTGTCGTGCATGTGTCCGGTTCTGTGGGGTAACCTTTTCCCCTCATCCTAGTCTGATTAGGATCCGTGAACAATTTGGGGACCACGAAGATGCAATGTTTTGCGATCTTTCTTTAACTAAATTTTGGTTTTTAACACCAGAACCGCGAAACTCCGTAAAATAACGTGTTTCAATGTTTTAAATTCATGGCCAAGAGTATTCTTAATTAAATACGAATTCTCAGGAATTTATTCTGTAAATTTATTTCTTTAAACACATAATACAATAAATGTGAATCCAGGTAAATAAAAATAAAATAACGATTGCCTACATTAATTGCGAACTACAGGAGCTGCATAGACATTTATTTCTTTGTTTAATATTTTGAATAAATTAGAAGTGATGCAACAATGTTTTAAAATTCTCTAAATATTTTAAATATTTTCTATTCGACCCACTCATTTTTGTTGTAAACGCATAAAATCCGCCGTTTAGTTATTAGAAAGCGTGTCTGATTTTATAATACATTATAATACAGCAGATTAATGGTTCCCCATATAACAGGAAGCAAGTTTTATAAAACCCAATGGCAATCTATACATATATTCTTTCCCACACTGCTTAAGAATATGCATGACGCAAAAAGAATTGCGTGTTATAAATCGATACTTCAATAATCAGATAAAGTGCCTTAATGATTCTACCAATATATGGTGGTTTATTAATATGTCGCAGCATTTAAACTGCATACTGTTTAGACTATTATCGTGCTGCAATTGTCACCGATTTGATAATGAAAGATTAATAATTACGGATGACAAAAAGATTAAAAATAGGTAGTGGGAGAGGTATATGTTGGCCTCTGACGTATCCAGCATACACTCGATATTTCGGACTTAACCACCTACATACTTTATATCCGCATGTTGCACTCTGCTGACATTTAAGGCTGTGTTATAAATAGACTGCAGATTTTATGCATCTATGGTAAAAATGAGTGGCTGCCATTTAAAACAAGGAATAAGTTAGAATGATCTAATAATCTGCCAATCTAGTGTTTTCAGCTTATTAAGATGATTAAGATTAAAATAAGAATTTAACATCCATCTGACTCCAGTTTCTTGCAAATAATACAGACAATTTTCATTTTGCATAAAAATCCGCAGTCTAATTATAAATTATTACAGTCCGTTTATTGTAGGGTGTTTACATGCTCTTACTCGTTTTTTGTCATTAAATTGAAATTGTCCAAATCAATTATGGGATACTCTTTTAATAATTTTATGAAGTCGCGTGAATAATATAATAACATCATTCAATCCTTCTGATATCTTCACAGTTTTATATTGAGCCAATTCACGTTTGCCATTAATGTATAAAATTCACAGCCTAATTATGAAATTTAAAATAAAATTGTAAGAGACAGAAATCAAATGAAAATGCATTTCCTCTTTTAATAATTTTAATACGTCGAAAATAATATAATTTAACATCTTTCAATTCCTGTAATGTCATTCATTTTTGCCATGAATGCATATAAAATCCGCAATGTACTAATGATATTTGAAATGTAATAATAGGCGATGTTCTAAAATCTTCAAACTATTCTCATTTTAATAAGAGAAAGTGGTTACGTCTTACTGTTTTTCGCCCTGATATATTTTCATTTTATATGATTTTCTTAATTCGATCCATATAAAACTGATATCCTCGTACAATACTTTCAGCAGTTTCTTAAAATATTCAATACGTTTCGTAATTTACTGAATACAAATTTCATAATGCCACAAATATTTTGAATAATGCTGTAAAAATTATTAGCGGCGCCTCTGAGTCGCCATTCGAGCGCAAAGGGTTAACGTGTAGAGTGGATTTTTACGTGCATGGGCAAACCGACGAATGACAAATCGCTCGAACCAACGTGTACGGGCTGCTTAAGGTTAAGCCGACGAGAGTCAGTGCATGAATTTACTCTTTTGCGTCCCCCACCCTTCACCTGTAGACTGTATTCCCCTCTTTGCCTCATCCTTCGAAGGTAATGCTTGCCGATCAGTCATTACGCGCAGACCATTCGAAGTAGGGTTATATTTGTACGTCGAGAATTTTGACGTCATTGTGGTTGACCGTAAAATGTACACAATGCTTGCACAAAAATCGTAAATTGTAAGAAATGTAAGTGACCGTTTTTCGCAATTTTTGCGAAGGATTTGCTTAAATCCTTTGACCACAATTCTCCATTCTTGTTGTTCTGCCTAGCCATCACTGCAATCAGCCCCTTACCCTTAGATTTCAATTTTTATCAATTAAAATGACTATAATAATCGAAACTGTGAGAGACAAATTATTCAATTGATGGCAAAATCTTTGTTTTTTTTTCTATATTTCCGCGAATCTCAATAATTTACCTTAGAAGTTGGTTCCAATTAAACACAGAGTTACAAACATTCCGGTTTAGATTCTGATCTGTTAGCACCAAGTTATACTTGTATTTTAATTACTAGTTATTTTAATCAGAAGTTGTTACATTGTTATTCTGTTTGTTTGCAGCAAATTATAGTAAACTCGGAGAAATTCGAAGCAAAAGTGAAACATCATTTGAAGCAACGTGTTCTTCTTGAACTGTCACCCCGTGAAATCGAAGATGGAGTACTCAATCTAAAGGAATTACTGTGACCTTGAAATACCCTTCATGCTTCAACTGCAGAGTAATCGTTTTCCCGACAAGACTTCTCCGTTTGGACAACGTGTTCGACGCGAAACAGATTCGTTCATGCCATCGGAAATTTTCGAACACAATCGCATCAGCGATTCATATTATGTTAATCCGCAAGCTATAAGTTAACAATGCATTTCCTACTGATTGGCTAAGTGGCGGAGTGGTATTTGCATGTCAATTTAAATACACATAAATAAACTTCGATATTTCCATGGTGAATTTTTAAACACGCCGATAAAGTAATAGGGTTACTGAATTATAACTAGACAGCGGATCTACCCCAATTGTGACAGACTGGAATAAAATAGAAATTTATATTTAAACTTTTTACAGCTTTAAATTGAACCTACTCAATATCATCATAAATGCAAGAAAATGGTTGTCTGATAATAACAAAAAATTTAAACATTTGAACTCATAAAACTTTGTGTAAAAAAATGTTGAAATATTCAGCCTAATTTTAAAGGGTGACTTCTTTACTTTCAAGCCCCTGACCTCAATTTTTTTTAAAACTCTTTTATTATAAAATCGAGGGTATGGAGTTCAAAAAATCTTTTTACGCTGTGTGATTTCATAAAATCTCCTCTTTATCGTGTCTTTTAGTCACATAGTACTTTAACAATGAAATTACAAATTATAAATGCAAACTGTCGAGAATAAATTTAAGCACATGCTATAACTCAACGAAGACATAATACCCTATCCTAAACACACTTGACACACATCTTAGACACATACATTTCACACACACACTGAACAAGCGTATTAGATACACATTAGACCCACACACACACTAATCAAATACAAAGTACAAGTCTGACCGTGGGCTATCTAGAATCATTCTCATACCTGCGACACACTTTTCATTTAAAGTACAATAAAATTGTGAAAAAAACAATTTTTAAGAGATTATTGTAAAGGGGAGAGTCCCCTATATGAGGTCACATAAAAATTCTTTAACCCATGTACGGACTCGGAAGAGAAACAACGTGTCGGCACTCCGTTTTAGAAAAATAAAAAATCTTTGAAACATCTGACTTTGAGGGCGTGAGAGTAGAAAATTTATCCTTTAAAATGAGCACGGGCGGAATATTTTACAATATTTTTACAGGAAATTACAGGAGTTCAAAGATCAGCAATTTTTTGCTTATAATCAGGGATGGAAAAGTTATGGACAATCAAATTTTTTACAGGTTCTACGCGAGGCGTTGGTCGTAGAAAAAAAATTCTGCAAAGTAGTATTACACTTTGAGACTTTTTCGTCGTTACAGGAGATTAAAGAATTTCTCGCTTATAATTCGGCGTTCCTTTAATTCTGTGGAGCAGTGTGGTTTTGCGTGGAATGGAAATTCGTGAACGCACAACTATCGTACCGTGAAGCTGAATCTACAAAATACGGGCTCAAATAACGCATAGTTCGAATGGTGTGACGTGTAACACCTTCGGTTGGATCCTCGCTATCTGTTAACGCAGCCGACAGTCGTATAGCTTGCGTCGAAACATTCTTTCGGTGTGAATAATTCGCCGAAACATTTATCGCTTAGCGTGAATAACACCGCATTGGGAAATATTTGGACGAGGGCTCGGAGAAGATTAACCTGACTCACGTATGTGAACGAAAAAAATCTCTCTGCACGCTCAGTTATATTTTAATAAATATAAATAATAAATATTTTCTGTGTGTGTGATTTCCTCTATTCACTGATTTAAACAAAAGTCACTGGGACACTATACACTTATTATTTGATTGCGGATCTTTATGCAATTACGGGTTTTGCAAATTTTCAAAATATGCTAGGATACAAAAGAAAACAGAATTTAATACGATTTTTTAATTTATTTCAGATCTATATAAAAAGGCTACTACCACGGAAAACAAGATTTTATTTGATTCGAGTTTCTTAAAATTCGTCTACAAAAATTGCAAATTGCATAAACATTCGTAGTCCACTCATTATCAATAGATTTTAGAGCAATTTTTATTCCAGTACCTCCTCACAAGTTGAAAAACGCTAAAAATTTTTGTTTTCATTTTTAACCCCTTGCCTTACAATATCGTGTCTCACTTGTGATGAAGAGTCTTTTAACAGATCCTGATAAAAATGTACGTTAATAATTTCCTTTAAACCGAAATAAAATTCTATTTTCGTTTTGTTAATATACGGCTATTGGAGAACTTATACGAATACTTTTTTAGGAAATTACGATCTACTAAAAAACCGTAAAATAAATCGTAGGGCAAGGGGTAAACTGATTTTTTCACTGTCATAATTTGTAATTTGTAACTTCTTGTCAAATAGAGTAACATGAAAATTTGATTCGGGAATTACATCGAAAATTTTATAACTGAGAATTAACCTACATCCTGATTACCGACTTGATATTTCTTAACCACGAAAACCTCAAGCACATCATTACGTTGTGCGATTAACGTTTCCTGGTTCTAACGTACAATGCATTTGTAGTGGCTATAAAATGATGTTTTAATTCCGATTGAAAGACTACAAATTTTATTCGTCATAAACTTGATAGTTTACGATCGATTTTGCTCTGTATTTTATATACCTGACAAACAAAATTTAAGATTCTAACAATACGGTTTTGGTCAAAATAACTCGTCAATTTTTAAGATTTAAATTAATAAATTATTTCAAATTGTAAAATGAAATATGTGTAGGAAAACAAAGGAAGACGAAAAATGATTACAGACCAAACACTTTCAGTGTTGCTGAGTAGCTTTGTACGTAATCCTCTATTTATGAGTGAAAAGAAGATCAACTAACGATTATACAGTCGCACATTTGCATGAATGTTTCAAAACAGACAGTATCTGTCGCTGGGACATGTTCCAGAATGATTTAACAGACAAGGTAACATCAATAAGGAGTCGTCAATCTTTATTTCGAAGTTAAAATTATGATTGACGATATTAGATACGTTTTAAATTTGCCAATTGCTATGAACTATATTTTTTATTGATCTACTAAAAGAAAAATCAAATGTCGTAAAAGAAAATCGGCCAAAATTAAATTGTGTTTGAAATATTGTCTTCAAGGATGTTGATAATCAAACTTCGACACTTACGCAAGCACTCAAATAATTATATGATTTACGATCTATAAAACATAAATGATACTAATAAGCACGAGCACATATGCATGTAAGGCTAACAAGGTTAAAGGCAAAGGTTTTTTTTACATGAGAGTTAAAAATGTTATAAATAATTACTTCTCTCCATGTAAGGATATTCGTTTGTATCTAACAAATGTTATTACTAGACTCCGGATTTTATGCATTTATAACAAAAATGAACGAGTGCAATTTAAAAAATATCGGAAATATTAAAAGACTTTAAAAGTATTAATATATTATTTTCACCACATTAAAATTATTAAAATGAATGAATTAATGCATATTAATGAAGAATATAGATTTATATTTAGCTCCTGCGTCTTGCAATTGATGCACCAACTTTTTATTTTGCATAAACATCTGGAGTCTAGTTATTACATACAGCCAGAGTTGGGCAAAAGTTTTTATTTAAATAAAATGTTTGCCCATCCCTGCATGCAGCAGTTACTGCATAAATACAGTCCCATTGAAAAGTGAAAATATAATATTGACTGTACATGCAATGCTCTCTGACAATTGACGTATCATTTTTAATTGAACCGTTTCAACTAAAAATATATGAATTCGAGAAGATCGATTTATTTCCCGCTTCAAAAATGTCCGCTTTTCGCCGACGAGGCGTGCCAAACTTTTGACCCGTAATGTATCAACTTGCAAAACCGTCAATGACGTTTCAACACCCATATATAGATGACGCAGCTCACGGTAAAATGAATGTGTCATCCGTATACGGTCATATGATGGCCAACGTGTTAATACAGTGCCGTAAGAAAAGATTAAAAGAAATTTTATTGCGTGTCCCGTAAACCTATTTCACGTTTCCACCGTGATCGATTCGATATGGACACTATATTCATGGCCCATCAGAATTTCTTTGCATCTAATTCCATATTTGTTCTAAAATTATTTTTAAATCTTATTTTACGTTCCTCTTTTTACATTAAAAAATTTGCAGGCACATCGTACATTTTCGGCAGAAAACCTAGAATTTATTTTTTCTAGAAAGTGCACGTCCAAAATGAGAACACCTGAGGAAAGGTCAAGCTAAACGTTTTCGACGTGTACGAATGCCTACGGGCAATCAGCACGTACGGCAACGCTTTCCTAATCGTCCGGCTGGCTCTGTTAAAGTTTCGAATAACTATGCTTGTTTCAATACAAGTTATCTTCTTCTTAAACCCTCGCTGTACCATTTTTTTACAGTTACAGTGATTAAAACATCTTTATGCGCAAAAATGTCTAAGAAAAGGGAACAGAAAATATATATTTTATGTATGGCTACATTTATTTTAATGCTTCAATATCGATTACAAGAGAATCAAATTTTATTTCATCTGAAATGAAACGCGTAACATTCATATTCGCTAAACGTTTTTAAAAACCTTCATTACTCGTCAAAACACACGGCAAGGGATTAATAAATATCTTTTATGTTACAAAAATCATTTCGTAGCTATTGTGTCCTACTGCATAAATCATTACTATGGTTCAAGCTGTGGATTTTACGTCGTTCTATGCAGCTAAGGAACTACTCTAAAGTTCTGTTTAGGTTATAAACTCATGAAATGCGGTGCAGTAGATAAGCCTCCGAAGTAAGACATCCACTTTCTGTCTGCATTCAGCTGAAAGATACCACTCGAGACGGGCCTGCCAGATTTAATTAAACTGTGCCGATTTCGCGATGATCACTGGCAGACAAATATTTCTTTATAATCTGGAAACGAGATTTTCCAGTTCGCCAGGTGGAGTTTTTAAGTTGCGTCGAAAAATATTGAACGCGGTTCTAAACAACCCTTTCTCCACACTTCTTAGAACAACTGAACAAAAGAAATTTTAATTTTTTTTCAAATTTATTTTTGCCCCCAAAAGTACCATTCTTCGATAATTTAATGTCATTTATTAAAGAAATAGCAAAGTTAGACGCCTTACGAATTGTTTACACATGTTTTCCAGTGGCAATCATTTTTTCAGTATTTTCTGTTGGATTGATATTGATAAATGAAATGTCAATTATACAGGAATAATTCTGTATTTTCCTATAATCATTTTTATTTCTCATTTTTAGTACATATTTTATATTATTGATTTTATATAAAGTATGAATTAGTTTTATTGCGTGACCTCGACTATGCAAAAATACAAAATCTATAAAACATGAAACCATGAACGTGGTATTTTAATCTTGCACAAGCTGTAGATATCGTATGTATACCTACACTTTTGACCGATCGAGTACGATGTATGCATATCACACGTATGCAGGCTATTATTAACTCTGAATATTTCTTGTACAAAAAAGAAAAATATAAGACTCTAAAGATTATCAATTACATTCACAGTACACATATAAATAATATAATATTTAATATAATGTACATAAAATAATAATATAGAAGATCTTGAAAAACACATATCGAAACCTCCGATGCGATAAAATAAAGATAAAATTGTAATGTTAAAAAATAACAAATTAATCGGGGAGATACTGTAAACTGCAAACGCGAGAAGAATCGCACAATTTTAAGTCTTCTTTCGGGATCTCTCTCTCTCTAAGCGTGTATTCTCATGACGTAACCGGTTAGCCATCAATGACGTCACCGTCTAAACTCGTCGCGGAATACGGTCGAGGAAAACGTCATGGACAGTCAGGTTGCGAAGAGACGCTACTGTCATTTGAACACGTGTCGGCTGTGAATTCAATGTACTAGAAGCCTGTGTGCATTAGATAAAACACAAGTATCGGAAACAAGCTGCAATCTATTTCGTAGACTCGAAAGTTCCTCAACCTTACTCGGAGAGAATGAATGTATTGTGCCTGCATACTATTCATTTCAATTTTGGAATAGCATACTCAAACTAATAAATTAATTAATTCTTTATAATATACTTCTTTCTCCATCTTTTTACTGGTCTTTACTATTTTTTTGGAGTAAAATGTGCTTATTTCTTTTCACACAATTCTTTTATTGTTTTCTCTTTTTCTTAATTGTTCTGTATCATTTTTTGAGTACTATATACTTTTTTGAATATTATAGTTTGTTAATTTTTTACTATTTTTTGGAGTAAAAATCCCTTTACTATTTTTGGAGTAATATGCTAATACTAGAATTTTTACAATATTTAAACTAATATTTTTCTTTATTATTCACGATATTGATACTGGAAATACTGAACAATAAAAGTAATTCGTTGGTAATTCAAAAGAGATTATTAAGATTTGATGTGGTTATTGTTGCAAAATGGAAAAATATGAAAGTTTTGGATTTATGGTTGACCAAATAGTTCTGCTGTTGTACTTACTTAATAATATTATATTATGACAGACTATGTACGAGAAAAGAAGAATGAGAAAATGACGTGATACGTTTTCTAATTTCCTTGATTAAGAAATTGGGTTATCGAGCGCAATTAGATTAGAATGATTCACTCGTTTGATCCTTGAAACCGTATTTGGAAAAAATTTATTTTTAGTCTTTGTACATACTCCTACACTTGAGAACTATTTTCTGCAACTATTAAATACTACATATAAATATCGTAAAATGTACCTATTGATTTTTTCTAAAGAAACATAATTTCATCCATAAGATTGTTAAATTCCTCCGATTTTTCAACCGATCAAAGGTGATTAAACCCTTCGCTCGCGTGCAGAGTAGTGTGATGTAGGAAATACAATAGAAAGTGTCTTAAATCGTTCGATATAAACAACTCTAGTCCCTACAACGTGAAGTTGTTGCTAGCCTACAGCTTCCCGGGCATCCCGGGCGGGCGTCATTGATCCGTGCTCTTCTTATAATTGTCTACAATCAGTAGTATTGGTTTTTCGAATCCGTAGCCCACTGAACCATTTCGCCGTTATTTTTATCGGTTTTTTATCTGGTTTTCATTCAAACTTTTCGCTGAGCAAATAGCCGAGAAACTTGACCTCTTTCGCTGGTTAATTACTGAAGAATTTATCGCTTCACTCTGTGAACAACAGCCGATTTTTAATCACCATTATATAAAAATAATTGCCGCTATTATTCAATTAGTGCCGAGCTTTGAATTTTGTTGGAACAGTAAAGCCAATTGTTGAAGCAGCTAAACAAAAAATATTTAAATGTAACAAATTTGTAACTCTTTTATTACGAATTTTTAATTCATTTATATTTTTTAACGCAGTGTATACACAGAGAAGTAATTAAAGTTAAAAATTGATGTTCTCTCTCTCTCTCTCTCTCTCTCTCTGCCGAAATATTATATTATGTTATATTAATATTAAATTATATATCAATTTGAATTTCAGATATCGGTACAATGATCGGATTACACTCTCATTAAGATTATTATTTAAATTTCTACTAGCACGTGACTCATTCCCTGTCTTACAGTTGCCTGATTCATAATTGCAGGAAGCTCTGAGGTGGCAAACGACCATCACCAAGTAAAAATAATAAAGTTCACATTAGCAGACTGTCTCGGTAATTTTTGAAATTATAAAATTTTGAAACAGTGGTATCGACTTCGCGCTTTTCTTTTAAATAGGAATTTAGGTCAACAGCAGAGCCCTTTCCTCTTTTACTTTACTTTACGTCTAATTATGTGGAAAAAATGTAGTCTTTTCGCGACGTATGCATTTATTTGCGTGGAAATGAAAATGAGTTCAAGAGTTTGCGTTAATAATTAATGATCGAAATACTAACTGAATTTACATAAATAAATTCTTCGAAGTCACTAAATTTTATTAATATTTTTCAGAAATCAAATTACTATTTGACTTTCTTAATAAATTATTTCCAAATAACTCGATACTTTTATTGTTTTAATACTCGTTTTCCACATTATAAATCTCAGAAAATTGAGTGGAAAAAAGATAGTATAAGACAAATCTCTTAAGATCCATATTTTTAGATATAATACTCGTATTCACCTATGTCAGTTTATCAGTGTCAAGATTATCATGCCGTATTGTCTTTCTCACCGGCTTATTGACACTTCCCAAAAGCAAACTATGTATAGCTCACTTGCATAGCGTGTACAAATTAATAATCAGCTGATTGCATGTTCTGTTATTTTTAGGATCGCTAAAGTTTCACAGGCCAAAGAAAAATTTACGGAACTATTACTTTTTGTTACTGTATGTTAATATTTAATTATTGTGTTTCTCATTTTTATGTTCCCCATATGACGTAAATTTAAAAAAAAATTTTATTATATTTTGTTATAGATTCACAATATTATGTTAATTCTACGAATAATCTACAATACTTCAAACTAATTCCTTAAGGAAAGTACATAAACTAATATCTTTTAGTTTTTCATATTTGTTAACATCTGCCATAATTGTGTAATTAGTACTCTAGAAGATTTTCTATTCTAAAACTTTTTAAATGTAATCAAAGTCGTTCCGTTTCGGACAGAATTATTTTGCGCTAATGATAACGATATTTTGACGGTAATTTTCACGAATGATGTCACTCCCAATCTCAATTTTTGATAAGCTTGCAAGAGAATTTTTGTTCCTCGACATATATTTAAAATTATTATATTAACCCGCAGAATTATTAGCATTATTAGATTGCAGCAAATTAAGGCTGACGATATATTTGTATCGTTCATTTAAACGATTTTTAATGGTTGAACAAATTTAATCACTGTTTAGTTAAACAGTTAATTTTATACTTCTTATTTTGGAGTGAAATTGAAAATCAGAAATCATTTTCCCAATTTATAATCATGGTTCTAATTAACAGTTGATATACCTATAAGTAAATTTGTTTTTAAAAAAATTATTTTGTATATATTTAGATCTTTTGATACAAAAAGTATGAAGTCAAAACCCAGAATTAATAAATTGTATATATCTACTGTTGTTTATTACAAGCAAATTTATCATTCGTTTTTCTCACTTATTGCAAGCAAGTTGTAATGTTGCCCCAATAAAACTTGCTTAACTGTGTCACACTTTATTAGCTGTGATTATTGCTCGCGACCATAACTTTGACCGTATCCATCAGTGGAATTTGTTCTTGACATGACCGTAAATATTATTTCGCTCGAACATTTTACTGTATCAATCGATCTTACAGTCAATAAGCACGTTCCTTCTCATATAATATGAAATCTAAATTTAATAACTGTCCCATAAAAATTGACCAGATGTTAAACTTATAAAATTAATTATATTCATCGTCGTTCACATTTAAAATTCGATGCCTTTATACAATCGAAAATAATTAATTGTAGCCTAGTGATACCTATAACCGGTATTAAAATCTTTAACATTCTAATCATGAGAGAAAACTATAGCAAATATGACATGCAGTTCTATAATTATTTTACAAGCGAATACGACTAAATTCTATAATTATTAGACACGATGTAAAACTTTATCATTTATGTACAAAATTTGAATAAACTCACTAAATCGCATTTTATTACAAATTTAATCATTATGATTTACCTACAACCCTTTCCATACATACAACTGCCATGTCAATCTTAAAAATTCTGATCATGAGATAAAATTAAACGCCATCCCATTTTTAATATAACAAATAAATCACACTTCGCTAATACTTTCAAGAATAATTGCACCCAGTAATCAACCTTTAACATTTACATTTAAAATTTGACTGAAACCACTAAATAATATTCCATTGCAATTCTACTCCAACAGACTCTACATTAAGAATCCTAATCATGAAAGAAAACTAATCCCTACAACACTTTACTAACCACAAATAAATCACGATTAAACAACAGCATCCGAAACGGTCAAAATTCCAGCGAAACGACAAACAACATCACAATTCCGAAAAAGCCATCGCACAAAGCTAAAAAAAATTCGAAAACAGACGACTGTTAAGCACACACCGGAGAGATGTCTTTTCGCAAACAAGATCCCTCGTTTTCGAAATGAAAATAATGAGATAAAAAGGTGTCGGTAAAGACGGTGTGGTGACTTACCGATGTTGACGATCCGTATCCCCTGGTCCTCCAAAAATTTCAACGCGACTGACACATTCTCGAGCTTCTGCGACCTGAAGGTGGGCTTCTGATTATGTCTCGGTAGCCTCTTCTGCGCGAGCACCTCGATCAGGCTTATCAATATGAGGCCGTCGGACAGGTCGCACTCGAGATCGTCGATCCGTTTGTTTATAACTTTCAGTTTCTCGTTGGCCCATCTTGTGAACGTGTTCCGTTGGATTAGTTTCCACGGTGCATCCTCGAGCAGGTCCTGATCCAGCATCTCTAGGTCCTCTTCCTCGGCGTTCTCACACTCAACTGACTTATCGTTCTCGCACATTTTATCGGCCGCTTCGCTCCTATGGGGACGACATTGGTGATGGTGAGCAAAGTGGTGGTGGAAATCAACTTTGTGTGCGTTCATATGTGGCTGCTCTGCGCAGTCACCTCTCCCTCTTCGACAGACTCGTCTCGTTCCCGTTCTCTCTTTCTCTCTTTCTCCCCCCGGGATATATCGCTCTCCTCGTCTATCCAGGTGCCTTCTCTACTCTAAGTTTTGCTTTCATTCGGTTTCTTGTCGATTTTTATCATGTTATTATGCCCGTTTCTTACGACCTACACGTTCGTAGAAAAACGGCCGGCACCACGGCGTTCTCCAGCGGAAAAAATATATTGTAATGGATAATGTTTATCAGTGGGATTATTGTGTGTGTGTTCTACTGGAAGCATATTATGTAGTCGGATTTATCGCGGTAATTTTGATAACGATGTGCATTGTATACGTCATCGTTATTTGCTTTAATTATGTCAGGACTGATTGAATCGTCGGTACTAAAAATATAACGGTGATTGGACTGGGGAAAATTGTTATCTAGAATTTGTAGTTGTGTCGGTCTGGAGTCAGTATTCTTAGAATGTGTCCGCGGTATTTTTGCAAGTGTAATTAGCTCTTTCGTTTGTAATTAGTTTTTCATTCGATTGTAAGAAGTGCTCGATCAAATGAGTCAATAAAACGTTGATTATACAGCTGAAAATTGTAATTTGAATTCGTAATTTGTAATTTGGAGAATTTGAATTTAAATGTCAAGTTATGTTATTGATTTGACTGGAACTTTTGGTGGACATCTGTCAATTTTAGTAGAACATAAATTTGATTTTGAATTGGATAAATAATTCCACAATAGTATGCACACACAAACAAGAACCACAGTACAATGTAAAATTGTACTATCGAATTATAATAACAATTTTCTTTTCAAACTGAATATACAGAAAGCAATCAATTTTGGAGAAAGTGAAACAGAGAGAGAGAGAGAGAAAGAGAGAGAAAGAAAGAGGGTAGAGGGCACAGAATATCATGAACCAAAACCATTTATTTAAAATTTGTTCTTGAAAAATATTGCAGATTACATTATAAATATATATTTTCCCAGCCTTCATATTTTCCTAACAAAATACAGGAATGTGATTACAAAAGCAGATTAAAAAATAATATTATATAAAAGTTAGTTGTAAATGTACGACTCATTTTCAACATTTCTCCATTTTAGCAACGTCCTGAAGTTCCGAGTAAATTCTAATGCGTTTACGCTACATTAACGGAGACTTATAAATCACGAGAGACCGTCCGCAACGCGACTGATAAAAATGTCTCCCATTGTTGGAACCACCGAGCACAATACAGCCTGATAAAAGAAATAGAATTGAGGAAACGCGAAAACTGTTCTCAGGTTCCTCCGCAATCTGTGGAAATCTGTGGAAATGGTGAAGCGATCTCCTTCGAAGGTTTTCGAGTGGCACGAAATTTGGGGCTCTTATATTGACTGCTGTATATGGTGGTCGGTGCAAGTTGACACAGATAAACGGAGTTCACTCCATTTACGTACGTTTCTCATTCATGCTTCCGTTCATCAGAGTTGGGCAAAAATTTTATTCAAATAAAAATTTTGAATAAATTAAAGTTTTAATCCCACACACACACACACCCTCTCTCTTTATTCGAAATTTTTATTTGAATAAAATTTTTGCCCAGGTCTGCCGTTCATACACATTTCACTACGTTTTTATTATTGTAGCAGTGCGATCTACATTTAATTGTATGGATATGTGTAACACTTTAATGTCGCGTTAATAACCTTAATCCATGCTCCGTTTCATATACATTCTACCTTGTTTGTATAATTCGCTACAACCCAGGTTTAGTTATAAATGTGTTGCATCAAAATTTTATAATCCTTGCTTCTTTTCACATACGTTTCGCTATGTTCTTTTCCACTGTGTATTATAGTGCAATCTATTTTTATTTATGAATATGTGGAATGCCCGTAATATCGCGTTAAAAAATTAAAATTTTATTTACTATAGTCACATGGCCAGAATTTTATTTAAAATATCGAAAGTATTAAAAGACTCTAAAAGTATTAATATATTATTTTCACCAGATTAAAATTATTAATGAAGAATATAGATTATTGTTCGATTAGTTTCAAATCATTGAAATTAATAAAAAATCAATAAAAAATAAAATGGCCTTAGTAATCAGACCTTTGAAGGAAGTACAACATTTTTGGGACACCCTATACGGTAGAATTGAATTTTATGATGCCACTAAACAAAATGTACAGCACCGCAAATCAAATAAAATACTCATGCTATGTAACTAAAATATAGGATCTCTATTCTTACTGGGCTCTTTCGAGGGTCGGACCATTTTGCGCCAAATCGATCACTTTTGTACTTGTCGTCCGGGATTTTATCGTAATTGAAATAGACCATATCACCGTCGGAAAAAAGTGAAGATTTCAAAACATCGTTTCGCTCTTTCCGATATTGTTGCAAAAAAATCAGAAGCTCACAGTTTACACAGTTTGTTTATATAAATAAAGTGAAAAACTACTTTCATGAAAGAATTTTTATATCCACAAATATTAAACTCACTAGTTCCGACTTTTTTTGCTAATAACCGTAAACTGATGTTTTATTAATATTTTTTAGAAACGTTTATGTCAAGACTTCCGGTTCGAATCTCACAAATTTTGACGAATTAACTCCATATTTGTTTACAATGATACAACAATACCGAGCAAATTTTGTTGACATTTGCCAATTATTTATATGGCTTAATAGTCACATACGATTTCACTTAAATTATGGTTTTGATCACAGAGGCGCCAAATACATTCGGTTATGCTAACTCAATAAAACTTGCCGTGTATTTGCTATATGAAATTACAGGATGGTGTATATCATGATACAAAGTAATTCGCAAATGCTAAAAGCCCCGATTTGGAAATAAATAGAAAGAGAATAGAAATCTAATGAGTACGTGTAAAAGTGAGATAATTGGATCCATCCTGAATTACGATGAGCCATTTGTAGCTTTTAGTGCCAAGATATTTTTGGGATAGATGGATATACGTATCCTTTCTCCAAGGTCTAATATTTTACGCAAAAAATAGATTGAATCGTTGAAAATGTGATGTGCACCAAAAAGTACACTTGTCTGCAGATTTGAGCGAAGTGTCCGTTTTATATGGTTTTTTTTCACGGTTCCAAATCGCTTGAATGGAGCCCACTAGCATGCGAAAATAAAAACAGATTTTCTGTTGTTCTTATGGTCAGTTGATTCGTGTTGTTGTACGAAACCTTCTCATTGAATTTCACAGGCTTGCTCCATCCGAAGAAGGGTAGACAACTCAATAAGTAAATAAGCAACCAAAATGAATTTTCTCATCAATAACTATTATGAACAAGTGAAAAGAAATTCGATCATCGATAACTGTTATGAGCGACCGAAATAAATTTCTCTCAACGATAACTTTTATGATTGACCGAAATAAATTTCTCTAATCGATAGCTGTTATCAGCGTTATGAGCGATATAAATAAATTTCTCTCATTGGTAACTGTTATGAGTGATCGAAGTGAACTTCTCTCATCGATAACTGTTATGATCGAACGAAATGAACTTCTCTCATCGATAACTGCTTTGAGCAGTGATTCTTCATCAATAACAGTTATCGAGGAGGATCCAATTTTTTGGACACTAATAACTGTTTCTAGTAACCAAAGAGTATAAAAATCGATATTTTTAGTCATTTTGTTCTTCGAATTTTTTTTCTTTATATTTTCTGTACATTATCTTAAATTTCAATAATAATCAACTTTTTGTTAATGATTTTTATCGTAGAAAATTTTGGAATAACTGTTACTTTTGGTCCCTGAATATGACAACACGTAAACACTGTGGCCGGTAAGGTGCGCTCGATCATATCGATCAATAATCGATTCTCTCGTCGTGCAGACATACCATGCGGGGCCCAAAAATAATACCAAGATTATAATCCACTTGAGATAATTATTGAGACTGGTTTCAAATAGGTCACTCTGACAAAAATTTATATATAAACTTTGACAAAAAGTTTTATAATAAAATGATCAAAGGGTAAACGTGCAATTAGTTGTAAATGAGTTTCGAAAATCAATTATGATATAGATAGTTTACATAGTTAAGCGACAAGAAATGTGGCGCTGATCGCAAGAAATTTCGCACAGAAATTCGTAGAAGATTATAAAGAAACCTTTGCTCTAGAGTATACGTTCGATAAGAACACTGATAACAATATTATCTGTTGAACATGAATTACGTTCATATTATCTGCAGATGGTAATAGCGCATACTTCAAGAAATATTTACATTGAGCAAGCAATAAATTCAGGAGAATAAACTGGAGAATTTGTTCGTTAACAGAATGTATTTACATACGAAAATAATCTGAAAAATAGTGGTTAACAACGATTTACAAAAATTAATCTCATGGCAATCATAGACCATGGAAGCTATAACCATTCAAATCATGCCACACCAATTTCCTTTTACGTATTTTCGACCCCAACTCTTTGAAAATCAATTTTAATTGTGTTATTAGCATAAATAGCTAATTATCTAAGTTGGTTGCTAAACAATTAGAATTTGGGACCCAAATATTAAGAGTTATATTAAGATTTATCAAGAGTTAAAAAAATAAAAAAACTACTGTATTAATTAATGTAAGTGAATAATATTAAGAATAAAATTAATCTCTAATGAAAATTATCTAAAAACTTATTTTTTCAGAAGATTGATTTAATATTGGGTTGGAACGAAAGTTCGTAGCGTTTGTGAATTAAAATTGAAAGCTAAAATTCAGATTTATTTATTCATAGATTTATTCAATAACATATGTATTTGCCATTTTGTTCTATTACTTTTCGTCATTTTCGAGGTAACTTCTCGTGTTATTGAGTAACACATGAATAAATACCTTAATTTTATCTTCGATTATTAATTTCAAAACGTTACGAACTTTCTTTCCAACCCAATAGATTTGCCGAAGATTGCACCGGATTGGTTGCTGTGGTATGTCTCGTGATTTGCAGAAGGGGTTTGATACGGACACCGTAAAACCCGTTATATAGGGCTACATAGAAATGTAAAAACAAAGGCACTGATAACGAGAACACCGCAGAGCCTGACAGCAATACAAAGGGAAACTTTAGTATCATTTGTATTCAATACATACGGTTGTATTGATAACATACTGTTGTGTAACGAACCACAAAAACTATTGCTTGTGAAACAGTCTAATCAGTCCAGTCAGTCTAAAAAAATCTGCATACATGTCAAACAGTATATGTTTTATTTGACATTAATTTATTCTCATCACTTAAAATTAATCAAACTGTAAATAAGTGATGGCTAGATAGCGGATCTTTATGGAAAATAAAAACTGTCTGTATCGATTACGAGGGATAGAAACCAAAGAGAATGTTATTTCTTCCTTTAATAATTCTGATAGATGAGAAATCATATACATCTTTAATTTTTAAAATTTTCCTACAATTATGAACTTCATCTACTCAGTTTTGCTATAAATGCCTAAAAATCCGCAGTCTGGTGATGACGTTTTACGTTAATTGAAAAATAGTTCAATACAACTTTTTTATTAGGAGAAAAAACATTTTCGCACACCTAACATTCCGCTGTTTTTCCATTTTATGGTATGATGAAGCTGCACATATGAGCTGTGACTAGACTGCGAATTTCTATGAAAAATAATACATATTTTGTATGTATAGTTGACAACAATATAAAAGTGTGTGTGTGAAATTTAAAACGGTAAATAGATTTAAAAAATTGAAGAGAACATCACTGTATCAGCTTCAATCTGAATGATTATTAAAATTATTACAGAAAGAAAGCTGATGGGCTCCTGTCGATTGTAATCGATGCAAAGAATCACTTGTCTTCTTATGACAATCTCTAAAACTGTCTTCAAATGGCCGTAGGCCAATCTCGTTTATCAGTCAGAGGAGTGGTAAATCTGAATTTCATATACATATTTTGAGGAGGACTTTTACGTCGAATATAGATGAGTCATGTCCAAGTGGAGGCTTCTCGAGCAAGAGAGCTGCCTCCAAGGTTCGGATAGCGATCCACGCCGAAGTGCCAAAACTATAAAAGGGTAGAAACTGTATCGTCGTGTGTTCGCGCGAGGCTTGCAGAGGAGGTCTAGTACAGCCGAGGGGTCGCACGCAGCAGCATTCGTGACAATGCCTGACTCATAGATTACCCCACCGCGAGAGACTCTAGTTCTTGAAGAGCGTGGCTTGCTCAGCGCGTTGCTCTTGGCTTTCTGCTCCCGAACCTGGCTCATACGACCCGGCTTGTTACACGCCTGATCTAGACCTTCTCTTACACGATTTCGATTCAGCACAGCATTCCCGTACTTCATTGTCGATAGTCAACAGTTTTGTCACCGGATACACGTGTCAAGGCTGGACGCTTTCAGGGGATATTCTGGTGAACGGATCCGGAGAATCGAAATTATTTTTTCGTGTGTCGAGAGCACAGTATTTGGAAAATATGCTCCAAAAATTTTGTAATCGTAGCAGAGGCAATAATAAAATTTCAGATAGTTTTAGGTGACGTGTTTAGTGAAGGAGAGCATTTCAATTTTAAACACGTTTTTCGTAATAATTGTCTGGATATATTAAAAAATATTGTACTAATCGAACTCAAATTTTGCACGTGTCTTCAGCACAAGTTATCCTCGCTATCATGACAAAATATATTTTTTTATAATTTGTACAACCTTTCAAAGATAAGAAAAGGTCGAGGGAAAATATTAGAAACTTTTAAATTTACTAACTTAAATTTACTAATATATTTTAATGCACGTAAAAGGAGAGAGTTATGTGAAACGTAAACACTCCGTCTGTAGTTGCCACAAGTTACAAGACACCCTGTATATTCGCGGATAACAGTGATGTAATAGAGTATATGTAAGCTTTTTGAAATACGACTGCAGATCATCTTGTAAATCGAAAATTGATAGAATATAATATTGTTAGACTGTAACAAGACATAGAATGATCATTGTTAAGACCCACATCTGTGTATCATATTAATCAAGAACTGTCTCCAAGCTAATTGAGAGTTTTTCGTTGAACAAATAAAACAATTTAAGGTAAAACAGTTATTGATAAAAAAAATACATGATCAACGAATATCTGTTAAATTTGTGGAACATGAATTTATAACTATATACTTGTAGTGAAACCAAGATGTAAAAATCAAGTTGTAGTATCAACAAAATTGTGCGGCAGTTCAGAACAATATAACGAGATTATTTATAAAAAAAAAGTATATGCAATGCTTGTTTAACACAGGCACGAAGATGCTACTCCAAAGAACATGAGAGAAAGAGAAAGAGAGAGAGTGTGTTTATGGTTGCGAACTATTACAAAACATCGTAATATGTAGTCAGACTGCATCTAACTTTGTTTTAAGAAACGTGTCTCTTAATTAGCATTATCACAGCAGAACGTGTGTTTTGCCTCATAGAAAATAATTAAAATGCAAATTATAAAACAGAACATTGAATTGAATTTTTTTTCATGAGTTCAGAATGAAAGCGTTTACCGCACGAATATCTACCTTTTTCACAAAACGAAATAAAAACTTGCAGTAACGTTGAACGTTGCACAACGTATTTCCCTCCTCGTACAGTCAGTATAGAGCGGTACACTTCTCGCACTGTTCCACGGAGCACCGTAACACAAAAAGCGAACTGTTGAACACGGGGGTTGAACGATAGTAGAACGAGAAACAAGTTTCCCAACTATTCAATGCAGTTTACAAAGGTTTACTGACGTTTACCGCCGCCGAATTTGGAAGAGTGGGAAAAGCGTACCGAACGAACTCCAAGAATAGTTCACTATCCCCTCGTCTTCAACAGCCTCCCACTCTACGCACCCAAACTATATATATACATACTGTATGTACACGCCGAGTTTTGTCCGTTCCTCTCCTTATTCTTTTATTCGGCGCGTCAACTCTACGATTTATAGTCGAGATTTATAATCTTTGCATCCGCGTCACTTTTTTTTTTCTCTCCCTCTTGCGCAACTCGCGTAATTTAAGGGTACCTAGATATAGATTGCAACCATAACGCAGAGCTTTACGCACGCACGTCGACTTTAAAGTAGTTTCATGTTATTTCCCGAGCAATTCCCAATCGATTATCGTGGACAACTAATGCGACCGTAGAGTAATTATAATTAACTCCGTGCCGTGTAGTCGGGGTGCATAGTTCTCATTTCATAGCCGTTGCCAAAAGACGTTGGTGAAAGTCGAAATAATCGTTTTGTCATTAATTGTTAGTTGTGCGATTGACGTCGATTGACAACTTCGAGAAATGGACGTTCGTTGGGTAACATCAATTTATTGCCAGACTATTTGTTTCATTACTCTTATTGTTCAAGATTTTTTGTTTTTTATTCCATTCTTTCTTCGTCATTAGATTGTGAACTTTGTTATATTGTATCTACTTCTAGACTTCGTTGTACAGGGTGTCACCGATCCGGTGGTGACAAGCTGAAGAGAGGTGATTCTACATGTAAAAATAAGTCTAAAACACGCTATAACATTTTTTAGTTTGACGTCTCGATTTCGAGAAAATTGAGTTTGGAAATACGGCGAATACGCATGCTATTAAGTAGGTTGACGCGGCGTCTGATCATGACCAACCAATTCTACTTCCTGTATATACTATAGCACGCGAAGTCGACGGATCTTCAAACTCAATTTTCTCGGAAATGAGTCGTCTAACGAAAAAATGTTATTACGTGTTTTCGACTTATTTTTACATGTAGAATCACCCATCCACTCACATCCTGTGCGGTACACCTCTAATAATTGATTGTGACCCATTTAAGATTGGATTTCGTGACAAAATAGCTACGATTTTATATTTGCACAATTTTTAAATATTCTGCATCGATCGTGGGAGGCAGTAGTCAAATAAAAATTCGTTTCACCTCTTAATAGTCATTTTCTGCGTTGAAAACAACGTAATATTCGTAGATTCTTTATATTTTTCCCAGTTAATTTCTTCATGAATGCATAAAAATTCGACGAATAACTCGGTTGAAGTTCCTGCTCGTTCCATTTCAGATTCGTCGGTGCTCGACCTGAAAAAATGTCACCAAGGATGGAATAAGTCTGGCCAGCCTGTAACGGAGTCCTCAATGACAATGGCATTTATTTCAACTGTTTCCAACATAAATACGTGAATCTTGTTTTACCGAGTAGATAGAAAAAAGGAATTCGAACCGAAGCGCACTTGCCCGCGGGGGAGAAAATGGTTTCTTCACCTGACAATACTGTTAGAAATCAAGCGAAACTAAAAAAAAAAAAAAAAAATAAAACAATATACCTCTATGTACAAGTACATTTAACGCAGTGCATTTATCAGCATTTACATTCGCCGCAATATTCTTCTGTGTCCTCCGTTTTAGCATATTTCAGCGAGACCTCAGAAACTCGTGTATACTTTCTATTACAAGCATCAAACCGAGACTCGGTTTACAATACACGCATACACATGCATGCACGCACGCACGCACGCACGCCACTTACCCATACAAAAGTCGCGTAGGAAAATATAAACGAAATTCAACTGTATCTCTCTTTGTTTTATCTTCGAAATCTTGCGTTATTTTTTCTTGTGTTTCTTTCTTCTTCGGTTTTTTTTTTTGTTCTCAGACTTTTGGGTTCGAAACAGTCGCGCTTTGAAGATCTCCTTAAGTTTTCTATAGCATCTCGCGCAATTTACGATTTTTTCCGCCTCTCTCGTTTACCATCGTATATGTATATATATATATTTTTCACTTATATATATCTATATATAGATATTCTTTTTTTGACATTTCATGTGCTGCTTTTATTCGTTTTTTTGTTTGTTTGTTTGTTTGTTTGTTTGTTTGTTTAGCTTACTATAACTTACTCGCGTCATCGCTCCGTTATCTCGCGTTCACGGTCATCTACTGTATTTGTTAGATCGACTATCCGCGATTCATTAATTCTCCGTTAATAAAATATAGAACAATTTCGATTTTCTCTAGAATAAAATATTCCTCTTTTTCATCTTTGTCTTCTGCGTTTTGTGTTCTCTCGCACACCCCGTTAAGTGTCATCCACGCATTCCTTACCACGTAGAACTATACATATACAGGTCCGCGTTGTTTCGTTTTCTAAACGCTAAACTATCGCAGTCCACCGCGTCGTCGTCTTCGTCGCCGTCGTCGTGCACGCGAATCAACTCGCGGACGAACAATTAGATACAAATGGCAATAAATCGACTACGCAGCCTGACGAAAAGGGGCCCCGTGGGCTCCGCTTTTCATGGTGTCGGATCGACGAAATGCTCGTGTCTCCTCTTAAAACGGAGAAATCTGCCGGGAAAATATCAGTGTCCGGTGCATCGGTGATAGAGATAGCTGAAGGAGAAGAGATACAATAGACAATCTTCCGACAATGAACGGATCCGTCACTCGTCGTCCGACGCAGAAACGCGAACCTTTCGTCCATCCTTTAACCGCTTTCTGCAATCGCACTTTTACAGGTTACCCTTATACGCAGAGCTGGGTACACTTTCAATAAAATTCGTTTCTAAATAATAATTGAAACCTGGCTATTCAAGATTCTTGTCATTTCTTATTAGCGGATCCTTGTGGTCCTTCGTCTTTTCCAATTTTTGTGTTTTTACACTGTGTACTTGTAAAAAATAAAAAAAGTATTAAGTAGTCCAGGAAAACTGAAAGTGTTTCTATTTTATTTTTAGAGTGAGAATTATTATTTGTGCAATAAAGATGCAGGTTAGTGAAATTTAGTACATAATAGTAATAGTGTTTCGATTTTATTTACGTAATTATTAGGCATTTTTTAGTTAATGCAGGAAAAATTGTCTCTCACTTCCGAATTTTATAGAATGTTGTTCACTTTTGTTATAAATGCATAAAATCATACTAGTGATCAGGCACACCCAGCTTTTACCCAAAAACGGTAAAGAATTTATTTCTCTATACCTAATATATTTATGTACAAAATTATTTGAAAATATTCATTATACACACGAGGTAAATTAATAAGCTACACCCTCATTTAATTTTTCTTTCGAGAGAGGTAAATTTTTACCAACAAAACTAATATATATTTGTCTTCTATCTATCTATATAATAGAAAAGTTTGTGTCGGAGCGCGGTGGTTGGAAATAATCGGCCGGTTCGGAACTGATCCATGCGCGTTTTTTGTCTGCTGTAACAGCTTTCTCAAGTATACCGCCAGCGGTCGGGCGCAACCCGCCCGGAGGGGGCCTAGTAAAATTATACAAATAAAGACAGAAACACTTACGTAACTATTGAAATATATATAATTCGAATATACATTAAATATACTTGTCTGCATCTTCAATAATACGAATATTGGGAAGGGCAGAAAGTAATTTCGGTATCTTAAGGTGAAATAGAGCCCAAATTTTTTATTCAAGCAATGAACTTTAATGAATAAGATATTTTCTCTTTTGTTCGATGATGTTTCACCAAAATGCACACGTAAATAAGAAAATATTTTATTGATTTCATCGCTTATCGCTCATCGCACCTTAAAATACCGAAATTAGTTTCTTGCCACCCCAATAATTATCTGAAATGCGTCATAATTTGTTCATTCCAAATGAGCATTTTTAGAATTCATACGAAACAATATTAAACGGATACAGTGAATAATTGTTTGAAATACGTTGATCAATATAATACAATTTTGGAAATAATCTCTTATTTCTACTTTTTAGTTTTTGAACTGCAATTGTACCCAGCACTGCTTACACAGCGGCTCGACTAGCTCGAACGGTCTACGCTTATCTCTTAGAAAAATGTCTCACCGAGTCTCGAATCTGCCAGAACAGAGCGAATCACGGTTCAGATGTCTTCATTCGAAGGACACGTCGTCTATTCTTCCACAAGCAACCGTGTAACTCTCCGGAACGCGCCTCAATTCCACGAAGAGATTTCTCAAGGATAAAGAAGTGTCGGTGCGAGATACATCGGCATCTGCCTCATTGTTCCGTGACCCATCCGACGAATCAAGAGTATGTACAAAATATGTTCGAGCCGACGAAGTTTCCAAGGATTCGATCGTACTCTTTAGAGACTCATTAGAGCCGCAGCGTATCAACTGCTCGCTTAATTAACCCATTAAGGCCCAGCATTTAATGCAACACTTCTCAATTTTTTTTTTTCGGAGAGAATTTTTAGGAATAAATCCTATTGTTGCAGTTTTTAAGTGTACAAATTAATTCGTGACCTCGTCTGCATATATTTGTTGTTCATTTACGAACAGTCAAACCATACCCAAGTCTTGAAAATAATTCCAATTATTTTCTACAGTTACATCATTTTACAAGTTGCATGTAAAACAAAGTTACAAATTGTTAATTGTGAGGTTCACGAATTAAGTTGTGCACCTTGTATAATTTCAAAGATTTAACACAATACTGTGTTAATATTTTTGGCTTCACTATTTTTTCTCACTCATAGAACCTACTTGAAATTTGCAGAAATGGAAGTACATATTTACATAGTAATCAACCAATTTTGTCTTAAATTATGAGAAGTTTGTTTTACGTATTTCTCTTGTGTAATAGATTTTCATCTGTAGTCTCGCGATGCAATTTTTTTATTTCCTAAAAGAGTACGCAAGTTATTTTACCTATGTTTTTTATGGTTATTGTAAGTTATTTTATATTTACGTTTATCTATTCAGTTCCATAAGATCGAGAGTTTCATTTGCAGCATTTATATGCTTCTCTGTATATTTTCACAGAGAATAAATAATTATATTGCCAGAGACTTAATGGGTTACGAGAATCCTTCTCGTACAGAATCAATGAAAATATGTCTGTACGCGAGGGAGAATTTGTTTGCATTAATTATTTCTCCGTTAAGAGCACGAACACATTTACCAAGTTTGTTATCAGGAAACTAGGTAATTATTTATGAAAGGGTACACTCCACCAATTTCAATAATCTTGACATTATCAACCTCAACATTCTAAACAACTTTCTAAAGGAAAACTCTTTGAAAAGGGCCCCTGAAAATATTTTCGATATTATGATTCATATTGTAATTCATGGTAACTCTCTAGACTGCGGATTTTATGTATTTATGACAAAACTGGAGAGGTGTCATTTCAAACAGTGAAAACATGAAAAGAATTTAAAAATACTATTATACATTATTTTCGACCTATTAAACATATTAAGGAAGAAAGTACATTTCTATTTCATTCCAGTTTCTTGCAATTGAAGTAGAATATTTTTATTTTGCATAAAGATCCGCAGTTTAATGATAACATTATGACTTTGGTGAGGTTTGAGCTAATTTTCTACGAAGAAAAAGCATAAGTGTGAATTCTTTTTACCCAAAACAATTAAAAGGAACTAATAAGAATGAACATAAAACGTTGATTATTTTAATTGTGAATCTATGCAGGTAGCTCTGTAACAATCCCATGATCCACTGTATGCATACCTGCATAGAATCAATTGTTCAGAATATCGACCTTGAGAAACTACCTCAAGATCATTGAAATTGCACCGTTTCGCAAATACTTTCGCTTCGAACCGACAATTCCGCAACAGATTGCACGAGTGCTTCGGAAATCTCACTACGGCGCTAAAAATCGACGAAACGTTCCGGCGTGGAGCCGTTTAGGGTGATTAGCCATAATATGTATCATCTACGCACCGATCCATACTCTAGATTCTAGATATGATTCCTTTGGACCGGTATATATTTCTGTTTTACTTCATTCATCGAAGAAAAATCGCCGAGCGAAGGTAAATCCGCGTGGCGGTACAGGTAAATTCGATCGGGACGTGTATAAAAAAACGATCGAGGACACCGACATTTCCTTAGATCTATACCTAGTCTACGTATATTTACAAATCTACAAGCGAACATGCCTCCTCTACGTTGTGTGTCTACGCGTAAGCTGCTTCTCACAGAACCGAAGCGTCGAGGATAAGTCAGTATAAAGTGATCCCCAGGAAAAACCAAGAAATACTAGAGGTGAGCGAGAACCCGAAAATCTTTCTCGGACCGGAAACTGTTGTAGTCAAATCAAGACACCCGAAATTTAAACTGTACTTCGGAACGAACTTGTCTCGAACACGATCGTCACTTGGAAGTGTTCACAAGAATGTCTAATTCACTCCGGTTTGGATTTTCGTCACGGCACGTGACACAAAAATTTTATAAATACAACAACGAGCTGAGGAACGTTTATTCTGCGAATATTAAACAATTTCAATTGGCAGTCCCTTTCAACGAAGCTCGTCTGAAAATCTCGGGAAGCCCGATCCGACCGGACATTTTCGGGTTCTCACACGCCCCTGAAAAATACCATGGAAATATACAGAGACCGTGCATGGCGTGCGCGATAGATACTGGCTAGAGAAGGCGATCCATCGATCTGTCGCCCCGGATATCGGCGACAAAATGATCTCGTCGGGTCGGCGTGCGATCAACGATCACTTACAGTAGAAACGGAGATCGTGATCTGTCGGAGAGCGATAGCTGTGTCCATGGGATTACCATCAAGAACCGCATGGGACACCGTGGAGGATCGCACGCGTCACGACACACAAGTAAGTACCTTTATCGCCGTCGCCGACACCACATAGCCGATTATTGTAACTGCAGTTTGTACTAAGATCGCGCTTCGTCCCGTTGCTAGCAGCAGATCGAAACCTGTTCTCGGCAGCGATCGCGCGAAAACCAAAAAGTCAAGGGCCTTGGCCTTGACAAAATAGAGGATCGATCGAGAATCGCGATCGAACGACGCCCTCTCGAGTCAATTCGTATCTTTCCTTCCCGGCACGGAAGGTCCCCTGAACTCGGAGAGCTTGTGGTGATTTGGGAAAGTGTTTGGACGCTTATGTTTACGAATTTTAACCCTTCGCTGTAAACATTTTTTTTTTTTTAAGTTTGACTCACTATCATCTTAAGTGTTTTATTGAGAATGCACTTCGATAGATAGCTCCTCGATTGGTACTGATTTTAAACAATTATTTTCTAACAACCCCCTATCATTTTAAGTAAGTAGTTATCTATTACGTTCAAATTGCGATAGTTTATCTTCATAGAAGTTGCTCGAAATGATTATCCTCTGTTTGTACAATTATTAAACATCGATTTTGTATTTTGAAACATTTGCATTATACAACTTATGGATTTCAGTGGTCAGTTCTCCTGCTAGAAGTACTTAGTAATGTCGTGCGGATTATTGGAACACGGAAGTGGTTATGAGTTTGGAACAAGGTCAAATACAAATACAGGTTCATACGAACTTTTTCTCATTGCTCTTGTGTACACTCCTGAAGTGATTCCTATATTTTACGAAACAGCCTGTATATTATTAGATTGCTGTTCGCATCGTGTCAAGATTCAACCTTCCACTGTTCCTCTGTCGAACGTGTTTCGAATTTTTTAATTCGGTTAAATGTTTCCGTTGTTTCAAGTCAAGAACCGGGTAGTGCCGAATTGAAAAATTGAGCGTTTCCGACATATTCTTTTATTCCAACGGAACCGATGAGTTAAAGTAGCGTGAAGTATGAAGAATGGTCAAAAAGGACCATTTTGACAAAGAAGAATATATTGCAAGTGTCTTTCCTTATTATCAATTCGACTCTGCATGGCTTTTAGCACGAAACAAAAGAAATTTTTAACAATAATGCTAATGTATTTGTCTTGTACTTCCGCAAAGATAATCGTCCAGATACTTTCGCGAGCCACTATAACAAGAAGACCTTAACGCTAACGAGTTCCGCATTGTCTAATCCCGAATAGAGGTGCGACTATCGATAAATGTTAATAATATACAACTATTGTATTTTACAAGTCACACGCTCAGTAACTGATTAAGCTCTAATCATTCCATTATTATGTAAAGGAAGAGTTTTTTAAGCTTCCTTTTTGGTACACCACAAAAAGTGTTGAATTCTTTCGAAGCTTCTACGTTTTTGTATTTCACAGTTTTGCCCTAAACGTATAAAATCCGCAGTCGAAGTATAACTAAATTAATGCGTTGCACCCCAGCCGCTTCTGTTCGCTTTGGCAACACATCATTAGGTATGAATAGGCTATCGACAATTTATCTATAATCGATAGCAATACCTCCACCTCAGGATCAACGTTTTGGGAACAATAACGCGCGCGTAGCCCACAAACTGGTTGTGTGAAGCACCTAGTTTCGTATCACCAGCGATAACGCTTGTCAGCAGACTGAACGTATCCAGCGTCAGCTCCACCGGTCCTGTTTTCTTTGCATTGTTCAGAAATAAAACGAGAAGGGCACCTGCTCGCATCACAATCGATTTATCATCTCCACAATGTCGTAAATCCTACGAAAAACCAATTATACCCGTCACTCGACAAACCAGTGGCTCCCTCTACACATAACCACGCCCGACGCTTGTGATTGGTCGCTCGTCAGCCATTTAGCGGAAGTGCCCGCCCCTACAGCCCCGGAACTCGCTCTCTTATCGAGCGACCACTGTATATCAAGACCTAGGAAAGAACCGAAGGGACACGAACAGGCGATTCTTAATCTAAGTACATATACTGTATCCCTGTGTGTGTGTATGTGTGTGTATTTGCGTCGAACGCGAAGAGTATTGAATAAGGGATGGTCTCTATTTGAAAAACTGGGGGCCTCGAAAATCTTGGTAGCTCGTTCTCCTCGGTCTAAAGAGATCCAGGAGAATTCCCGTGGAATCTCCTCTCGCACGCCGTTCGTTTCTTGAGGGCCTTCGGACGATACTTGTATTATTAAACACGGGTCTAACGATTAACAATTAGAGGAGAGTCTCTTTTGTAGTTAGATACTTAACGTTTATGTACAACATCCATATATAGACTCTACGCATGTATAGTATATACACAGTCAATAAAACATTCTCAATGTCGAGAAGAGTCTTCTCGTAGATTCTCTCGCGTCGTCGTAATGCCGCTCGGTATACTTATTGCATCTCTCCTATACAGAATTGTTATACACGCGTTCCTGCTCTCTCTCTCTCTCACATACTCTCTCTCTCTCGCTCTTCCTTTCTCTTTCTCTCTCGAAAAACGGCCTGCTATCGGGGTGTATTTACCGATAACCGTAAAAGATAGAGAGTTCCTTTCCGTTTTGAATTCTGTTACACAAGGCACAAGCCTCCTGCTTATATTCGACACGAATCCTCGTTCGACAACGATCCCCTGCGCACGAACGATCGACGATCGACACCCTCGGTCGTCTCGATCGGCCTGCCCATATATAAAACTATCACAATATCAGGCTAGTCTGATATATACCTCTTGAACAATGAAACAACTCGTCATTGCACGTGTCTGTCAATACGCACGAAACACTCTGTATCCGCGTATCGCTCCCGTCAATCGTAACAACGAACCGAGAAGATGGGAAACCGTGTTCCTTCGATAAAGATTTACATACCGGCGAAAGAAATATAAGCTCGACGTTCGAACACGAACGATATGAAAGACGCAAGATAAACTATTTAATCAACAACCGGTTCTCGACGCTTCGAGAATCCCGATCACGGTGTCACGCATTTCCCCCGAAATCGGTTAAATGCAAATCAACGGCCGCAACAATGTAGAGAGATTAGAGAAATAAGATGTACCGTTCACACTGCGATAATAAATAATGCTTGTGCCTTGCGGTCGAAATCCGCCGAAACGGTTCCGTTAAAAGTACAATCGAAGCTGTTTTGTTCGTTGAAAAATGTTCCTCCGACGATCGGTAGCTACAAATGACTCGTTCGTGAAATCATCGACACTCGAAATCATCCGGCCATTCGCCCTAAAAGCGTTCCTTCGCTGCAAACGATAAGTTCCCGGCTGTGCTGGTAAACGCGACCACGGCGTTTCATAGTTACTTCGTAATATTCGATTGCTGACGACAATTAAGTAACACCCGTTAGCTTAATCGTCAGCTTTAGCTGATCTCAAACAACCCCAGGTTGCATGGTCAAGAGGTACGTGGTGGGGTCGTAGTCACCGGCCAAATAATACATGTCGTTATTGTCGTAGATCGTTAGGTACCTGTGCGGTTCTTTACCTAGCTTATCCGTATATTCTTCCAGCGGTAGCACCTCGCATTTGTGAGAGATTGTCTGAACGTCGTTCTCGTCCATGTGGGGGGACTCGAACAGCGCACCCTGAACATTCACAAAGTTCTGTTACTTCTTGTTCAGCGATGAAACAGTTAGGATGGAAAGGAGGAGATGAAAAGTCGGAAGAAAGTCGGTTTCACAATTTTGCGTGGGTCGTACAATTTTTGTTGTTCGACGTAGATAAAGTTAAAGTTATTCGTACACCCACGAAGTGGTCTACTACATCGAAAGTCAAGAGGCCACCCAAATATCTCCTTTATTTTTAATGACACAAAAAATATTTATGGCATAATTTAAACGATATCGAAGGAGGAATATCATAGAAGAACAATTTCTTTTGTCCGGTTATTTCTTCATAGTTTTTTCAAGGTCATCGTAATTTTTTTATCGGGAGAACTTTTTTTTATTCCATTTTATAGCGGCTGAAAAAATATATTTGAATGTGCTTGAGTCATTAACAAGATGGAATAAAAAAGAATAAGTTTTCACGATAAAAAATAACAATGACCTTGAAAAAACTGAAAATATAACCAGACAAAAAAATTGTTCTTCTATGATATTCCTCCTTCGATATCATTTAAATTAAGCCAAAAATATTTGTTGTGTCATTAAAAATAAAGGAGATATTTAGGTGCCCTCCTTCAGCTGAGACACCATGTATATAAAATATCGACAAGAAATAAAAATCATTTGGATTTCATAATGGTATGGCTGGCGTTAAGGCCTACTATATCGTGACCTTTTTCCGACTTTTCGGGCAAAATTCTCCACTGTGGGTATCGGAGTTTTCATTTTACAGTTACAACGTTTACTTTTGTGACCGTTGTGCAAAAAGAACAGTCTCTTACCGGGTATTTCAAGTTCGTGGGACAGCCAACCGTCTCTTCGGGATGATAAAACCACTTGACCTTGACGATCATGTTAGAACTGGAAGTCTCCCACATGGATTCGATGCGTCCAATGTAAGGTCTGTCCGGTCTGCCGGTCGATAAAAATACTGCACTATCACCGATTTGAATAGTTTCGCTTCCGCGTTGAATGGCCCTGAAGAATTGCTTCTTGGCCCTTCCTTTAGCACCACGTCGCCTGTAACCTTTTCCAGCCCATCCCCATAACTGTCTAGCAGGTAGGAACGCGGCCATTTTACTGCGACTTTCCACGGATTCCTGCCGCTCACGAATTTTCGTCTTCTTGTCCGATTTTTTCGGCTTTTCGTGTTTCTCTTCGCGAACAGATTCCTTGATCTGCTCTACAGGAGCAACTTCCACAACCTCTTCTTGAGGCATTGGCTCCTCCTCGGTTGCTACTTCATCCTGTTCCATTGTAGTCACCGCTGCCTCTCTTACTACTTCTTCCTCGCTCTTCTGGCTGCAGCAACTTTCTCCGCCACTGGCAAATCATTAATTTATTTAAATATGGTAATGAATAAATATATATATTTTTTTTTAATCCAAGAGAGTATCATATTATACACTCTGTAGTTTATCAAAAGAACAAACCTGATATGACTGCCATCGCTATGGCTGCTGCTCTGGTGGCTATGCTTGTGCTTGTGCTTTCGGTGTTTCCTATGCCTGTGTTTTCTGTGTTCGTCGCAGCATTTGTGCTTCCTGTGCTTCTTCTTCCCCTCCTGAGCCTCCTGCAGCCTCTTCAACTTGTCCCTCCTCCTCTTCTTCATGCGTTTCCTTTCGCGATACTCGTCCAGATCTTTCGCGTCCACGTCGTCAGACTTGTGTCGTTCCAGCGACTGGCCATCAGACGAAGAGACGTAGCAACATGTTGTGGACGTGACAGTCTGGACAGCGTTGTTTGCGCTTAACGAAGAGGGTTGCGTGGTGCTGGACGAACGCTTGTCGTCCGTGGACACGGACGTTTGTCTTCGCCGTTTGCCCAACGATAACAATGGATTTGGATCGTATTCTGCGAAATTCAATCAGTTAGACAGCGATTCGTTTAAGCGAAGACTGTAATAATGCTTGTACAAAACGTGTGCAACTTCAATCTTGAAATGTTTCGTTTCATTCCAATATTGTGCGAAATGCAAACTGTGTGCATGAAATAAGTTAGAGAGGCGTACCAACGACAGGGTAGTCAGGTTGCAGCAACCTGATGTCGTCTAAAGGGATTCTCCCGCTGTCACCGTCGTCGAATTCCACGCTGACGAATTTTTCATCGAGCTCTGGATCCGGTTCCGTCGGTTCCACTGAAGTGCCCGGATACAAGCACCGATACTGCTGGCTCCAATACGCGCAAAGCCTTGTGCCAGGTGGTAATTCTTTCGTCGATGCAGGACAGACTTCTACGATCTGTGACCAGCAAGAACACCCAAAGTCAAACTTCAACTCACTCTCGTTCTGTATCACACCAGAATCGACAGTGACTTTTGCACGGATAAATTTATATTATATTTACATTAACCATTGATGTGCCACAGAGAGAGAGTGTGTGTTACTTCTTGCATTTCATAGTACGATTGTCATAAATACATTAACAACGTTACATATGACATTGAAATTGAGTCGTTTATTAATTATACATATCATAATTGAGTGATTAAATTGTTAGAGTAAAAACTTCACCGAATAAAGGAAGAAGAAGGCAACAAGAGGCGACAGGAAATTTCTCGACGTTGCTTCTGTGTGGATATAGCTGTACCCACCATATGTATAAGAAATATAGTGTTGATACTATGAGTCTAATAATTATATCACTCACTGCACACGACATTGTGCCAAGTTCTCATATAAAGAACTCTTGGAACCTCAAAGGGTGAACGTATTTCGACGTTGTAGAAAAAGGAACGGGTTAATTTACCGCGTCTTGCAGAATCTCCTCCCTGGAATGGATGTGAGGTCTATTGCCTCGTTCGCCGTCCAGCGTGATAGCATAAATGTCGGGAGCCTGAACGGCGTTCAGCCTGCCAGCATAAAATAGCCCGCCCATCGCCGTGAGAACCCGCAGCTGGTCAATGGCCAAGTGCGACGACGTTAATTTGCACTTGTTGACGACTTCCGGCTTCTCCGCTTTCTCGGCCTTCGCGGCTTTCGCGCATTCCTTGCACTCTTTGCACTCGACTGATTTCCGACGTTTCGACTCCTTCTTCTCTCTGTCGCTCGACTTGCGTCGCGATGGCGACGACGAACTCGACTTTCGCTTCTTCTTCTTCGACTTCTCGTGTCGGCCCCTCTCCGTCTCGTTCTCGATCATGTCCGTCGCCTCCACCGGAACTTCCTAAAGCGAGAACGTATGATAAAATTTATGTTATTTGTTGGTAAAGTGGATATCACACTATTAACCCGTCAGGGACCATATCTGTGTACTGTATTGACTCTGATGAATATTTAAAAATTTATAATAATGTCTAAAAGTTTTTGAAAGCCAGGGTCTGAAGAGTTTAACACTAAACGTACTACCACCGGTCAAAATGATCGATTTTTTATTTTACAATTATGGTAAAATAAATGGTTGTATAGATATTTTTAGTAGAGCACGTGTTATATTAGGAACCACACAAAGTCTAAATTAAGGCTCGGTAGGTTCAGTGTTAGGAATCAATTATGTTCATTTTATGGGATACACCACTGTGTTTATTATACTCAATCATTTTTGCAGTAAGCAAACAGACAGCATAAGCGTTGCCTCCTGTTGCTACGTTACCTGTATTGGTTCCTGTGCGACAGGTTCAGGCAACACGTTCTCCACAACGTTGTTAGATTCTTCATCTTCCCAAGTTTTCACCTTCATTTCCGTTTTCAGCTTCGACTTTATTTTACTCTGTTTCTCCAGCTTCAGCTCTTGACTCAATTTCGCTTTCTCCGCGACTATCGAGCTTATCACGTTCTTGTTGTGCAGTGGCGTTTCTTTTACGGGTTTCGGTTTCAATTTCCCGGACTTATGGTTCTTCGTCGACGATTTCATCGTGGATATCACGCCTTTGAAGGGCAGCGGCGTGAACGCAGCTTTACTCACGTACTGCAAAGAGATTATTTCAATTGTAGAAAAACCATCATGTACACTGTGGACACTTCCTCGAAAGAAAAAAGCTGGGATCTATTACCTTGGTCTGAAGATGTCTGTTCTTTGACGACAAGACATACCCCACCAACGAGCTCTTGTTTTTGGGCTTCTTCGCAACAATAGTTTCCGTTAAGTGTCTCACACTTCCGGATGTGCACATCAGCTTCCTGGGCCGACCGACTTTCCGTTTCTTTGAAGCGGAACTCGAACTTGCCACAGTTGGTACCGGTGACGAAGTATCATACCCCAACTGGAAACACATTACATTTTACTATAATTTATTTAAATCAATAAGACCTTGGTACAAAAATGGAATGAATCGTATGTGTAATTCTAAACTAAATCTAACACTAAACCTACCGGGCACTAAAAGTGATTAAAATGTTTTAGCTTACAAAATTGACAAGGCTCTATTTATTTAAATTTTGCGCAAATTTTATTACAATATGTGCTTGAATCAAGAAATTTATCGACTCAATTTTTCCATGTAAGCAACTTCATAATAATTGTAAGATGAAAAATATAAAGCAGTGCTAAGTTTAGTGTTATAACGAATTTGTAGGGCCTCCAGCATAATAGCAACAGTAACTCACCCCTCCGGTGCTTTTCTCATCGTCGTCCTGCGACGTTTTGTTCGATGGTAGAACAGTAATCGGCGAGGCGACTGGTGGGACGGGGATCGGAATGCTTGGTATACTGTCCAACAGTTTAATGTGACTTCTTGGCTCACCCAGTTTCACTAAGTTTACGTTGCATCTGGGCATAGCTAGCACAGTCGGGGTCAATGGCGGTGGTGTTCCATCCAACGAGTGCGTGGGCGATTTTTGCGGCGATAACATGGGCTCCAACATCGATGGTGAAGCAAGGGGCCCGTGATCGGAACTGTGAGTGATCAGAAAATTAACGATCCTTTTTCTTATTAACTCATTTAGACCACACAATACAGTACATTGATATAGTCTAAAAGTCTCAACTTTTTCGTGTGTGCCCAGTCAATTAATAACTACACTTTCCAGTCATTTTTTTAAAATATTATTCCACCAAAGAAAATAACATTCATAGCCAAACTGTAAAAATGGCAGCTGTCTTATCAAGTTTTTAGTTATCAAGTAAAGGACTATTATAATAATACTATTGTGTCATGATAAAAAGACGCAAAAATGATGAAAAACAAATATATTTACCTCGAAGAGTGGCTCTTCTTCCTCGGTCTGCCAGGGCTCTTTTTCTCCTCCTTCTTTGGGGTCAGCTTAGACAGCTCCTTCTGCTTCTCCCTATACTGCCTCTGAATGTCCGCCAACCTAACCCTCATATCCAGCTCCATGGCGTCCATGTTGGGCCAATCTGCATCATTGTCCATGTGACCCTTTCGCGCGATGAACTTCTTCGCGTCCAATTTCGCCTGCAAATTTCTGTAATCATGGCAATCGCGATATTCCCCTGCGGATAATCTTCTGCTCGTGTCTCTGCTACTTCCATCCATCTCTTCCGCATCCTCCACGGCTTCCTTATCATACGACTCCATATCAGAATCCGACATAGTATCCCCCATACTCTCTCTCGGACAGTATACTCCATTCGTCTGGTATCGATCATAGGGTAGATCAAACTCCTCGAAGGCCTCGTTGCTCTCGTAATCCGAGTTCTTACAGGTACCGTTTGTGTCAATGGGGTTCCCTTTGACCGTTTTCTCATCTTCTTCGTCAACCTCTTCACTTTTCTCAGAAAAATCGATATTCCTCTTGGTCTTCTCCTTCGCCCTGAAGATCACCTGATCCTGCAGACTCTCCGCTCTCTGCTTGTCATCATAACTCACGTCACACTTTGCCTCATCATTCTCAAACTCCAGATCGCTCTTGAACCTCTTGGAGCTCTGGTTGCTCTCAACATCAGTCTGCATGTACTTCCTCTTATCCTGCGCGGATCCTCCCTCGTTCCCATGATGACTGATCCTTCCCAAATTCAACAACAATCTACCAGCACGAGATATCTCCTCTGAACTCTCCAGATTCAACTTCCTAGGCACCTTGTCCCCGACCTCCTCCATAAACCTCTGCTCCGCCAGAGCACATAGCAAACCCAACGGACTGTCCACGTTATTATTATTATTGCTCTCTCCATGAGGAGAAATCAAATTAGCCCTAATAGGCGACTTCTCAAGATCTTCAGCCATAGAGACGTTCTGGGTGTCCGGCTTCAACTGCTCCAGTTGCTCGATGCTGTTCGAGAGCAACTCTAAACCACTGATATCAACTGCCAGTCTCTGTTTAGGGTTCCCTCTAGGCTTCGTACTTTGATTGTCAGATTCGTATGCATCTTCGGAGACTCTTCGATGCTTCTTCGGGGTGAGAGCGTTATTATCGAAGCACTTGACCTCTTCCATACTGCAAGCTACGACAGAAGAGCTTTGTTCCTTCTTCACAATTGGCCCGCTGCTGTCAGCTTTTTTGATGTTGTTATTGTTGCTCCTGGTGTCGTTGTTGTTGTCATTTAAGAAGAACTCTCTGGACAGGGTGAGTTTGTTCACCGATGTTGCGGTTTCTGTTGTCGGGGAGCACTTGAACTGATCCTGCTGCGATTCACTTGCAGAACCGTTCATCTCAGGTGCAGGGTCTCCGGAGTTTTTCGGAACCTCGTGGCTGTCGAACTGCACGTTCTCGCAGGACTTCAGGATGTGCTTCTTCAGGCCGTTCTCCATCTTCCTCGGCGTTGCTTCAGACTGTCTTTGCGACCCCGAGTTGTCCACAGGCTTGTCCTTCGTGTTCTCCTCGATCTTCTGGGGAGCTGTCTCTTGCAGAGCTGCAGCCGCGTTCTTTTTCAGTTTCTGGACCACGTTCTCGATCCCAGGGTGAGATTTTTCAACGGAATGCCTCTTCGGCTTCTCCAAAGTCGCAACTTCGCAGTTGTATGTGTACTCGTCGTACGCCGACTCTTCAGCCTCTTGCTTCACCACCACCTTCTCGATTTCTTGCTCTTCGCAGTCGATGTTTGGCATGTCGAACGATTTCACGCTGATCTGAGGTCGAGCATGGGCTAGATGATCGTCTTCGTTTTTACTGTAATTGTCACAGTTTGAGTCGAATGGCACCTTTGACTCGTTGGACTCCTCCACGGGCTTTTGAGAATCTTCGGGGAGCACTGCTGACGCAAAGTTGGTGGGCATGTGTGTCTCCGGTGCCTCTGCCTCTTCGGGTTTTGACGCTTCAGCCTGGAAGACGTGGGGCATTATGATTTTCGAGTGTTATTGCTAGACTGCAGATCTTTATGCAAAATAAACGTTTTATGCAATAATTGTAAAAAAACAGGGGCCAAGTAAAATGTTCTTTCTCTCCTTAATCATTTTAACGGGTTTCTAGACAATTATTTTCGATCAAGCATACCAAGTGCAATTTTAATTTAACTTCTAATAATAATGTCTACCGAAAGCAAGGACCTCACCTCGAACTTTTCCACCACCTGGGTGTCCTCCTCAGCATCCTGTTCCACGGCAGCGTCCGCCGTATAGCTCCTCTTCCTCTCCTTATGCCGATCCAGCGGATCCCTCCTCCTCCCAAAGATCTCAAGGTTCTCGTGAAAACTGTCGCAATTCTCCTCCGTGATCTCAATGATCCTCGGCCCGCTCCTGATGTCTCTGCAGCTCATCTCATCCTCCTCCTCATCCTCTTCATCCGCGCGAACTCTATCCTCATGCGGCCTTTTCGCGTGCCTGACCACGTGCTCGATCGTTCTATCAATCGCGGTAACGCTCCTGCACTCCTTCGTAACCGAGTACTTCGGGCAATCGATCATGTTAATGACAGTGTTCTCCCCCTTGTCCACTTTGCCGACGAAGTTGCAAACGGTCGGATTGACGGTTGTTGTAGTCGTGGTCGTGATCCGAACAACATTGCAGAGCTTCTCCGGCGCGGGGGCGACGACCTCGAAGTTCGTGAGGTTCGTCAGGTTCGTAGCTGTCGCGGATAGGTTGGTCGGGTTCAATACCTGGCATGGGCTCAGCATGCTACTTTGCTCCTGTTTCACGCACGTGGCCACCTCCGCTGGCTGCATCGGCGTCGGTGGATCCGGATCTTCCGGTTCCGGCGCGTCCGTCTGGTTGGAGGCATCTTGGACTCCGACGATCGCTGGGACCACTTCCGGCGGCTCGATCGCGTGGATCGTCGGCACTTCCGGCGGAGGCGTCAGACAGGAGACCGGAGATGTTGCCTTCGACAAAAACGAATTTCGCTGCTACGCGCAGGATATTCGGGAATGAAATTCGGCACGCTCAAGCGACGCGCACCGCCAACGAGTTAGTCGAAGGTGTCGGCGAACCAGCGGGGCTATGATCAAGGGGCTACTCTGGTTTCGAACTCTCTCGACACATTCATTTCTTTAAGTATGAACGTTCTCGAACATGTGTACAAAAAGTTTTCTTCTTCTTTAATTTTTAAATCCCTTGCACTCCGAATTGTATTTCAATTTTGTTGCCAACATCACCCTACTATTCTAATAAGGGAAGGACCCCAAGTGTCCGACTCCGATTTTGATAATTTTTTGCGAGATAATAATGGTATATGGATCCCTAATTGTATGTAAAATATTAGGTGTAGATACTCAATATTTTTATAGATATAAACAATTAAAGTTTCATTCCTTCTTGATATACAATTATTTTGGTGCCTGATTCACACGCAAACGTCCCAGGTTCGATCCCCGGCGATGAAACGTGTTTTTTTTTCACTTCTTTTTAATGCTTCATCTTCTTTTATGTCTGTCACAATTTTATTTTGCTACTACTGTACAGGATGCGGGATGATATGCGTCGTACATGCAATCAAAACAGAAAAAATCTCGACACCATGAACACATTATAAATGCTTGTTCATTGCATTTACACTTTTTATCTCTTATATCTTCGGGGAAGGCAACTTGATTCACGTTTGAAAATATTTATGGCGATGATATTATTGTCTTAAAGTTTACACTATAATTTAGAAAATACCTACAATCTTCCAAAGCATCCTGTACAGTAGCAGCAAAATAAAATTGTGACAAACATAAAAGAAGATGAAGAATCAAAAGGAAGTGAAAAATACACGTTTCATCGCCGGAGATCGAACCTGGGACGTTTGCGTGGTCCTCAATCGCCACAATTCGAACCATTGACTGCGTGTATACTTAAAAATTCAAAAATGACGTTCAAAACCAGAATACGTAAGACGCCCGCCGCTCATTACACGAATGTTGTTTGTTGATAATACGACACACGACGACAAAGCGTTAGCTAAGCATTTGCGTCTACACATGCTCGCGGGTGGGCTCTAGCACACCGTCTTTCTAGCGTCCACGTCACGAACAGTTAAAATCATGCATTTTCATGGGTTTCGAAGATGTAAATACCGCGATAGCGCAATAAATACAGCTTGCGACTACTCTGTTCTAAGAAAATGACGTAGATTAGTGGAACCAGGAAAGTATAAAGTGGACGGCACGTGAATGTAAATCTCTTGCATTAGCACGGTTAAGGGGAATTTCTTTGTTCTGCTCGAAATTATCGGTTTTCGTAGCATATTTGTCTAATAAAACTCTGCGACACTGTGTTTGCTCGTGTTCTGTTACACTGATAATACGGAACAGATGGTAATTATACATATGTATATGTATATACCTTGCCGATTTTAACATACCTTGAAACATGTTCTAATGGTAGATATTCCGAGTAATTATGTGTACCCAGTAATGGAAGCGTTTAGTACATGCCGATAGTAAACACGTCAATGAACAATCTCTCTCGTATTACTGATATTGTATAAAGTGTTTCACCCTCAAACGGCGTACCGATTTAAATTATTCATTTTCAAAAATATATTCATAATGGTATTTCTTGTAAATATACTATTCAAAATAGACCCGGACACCGCCGTCGGAGGGTCAAGACAGATATTCATTCCGAAATATGTAACTTACCGTGTCTTGTCTAGAACAGTTAGATACGTACCTCCTTTATAAAATATTACGACAATTCAGCAGAGGAAAGTTGTGAAATCTGTGAGTATTATGCTCTGTACTATGACTTTACAGAACGAAGTGTACAAAATTGATTTAATTCAACGCGTCCGCTACTGTCTCTTTCTTCAAGTTACAATATTCTAGTGAACGGAATATTTCCTCTTGTAAAACACGAACAATCATATTGTCACGAAACATAATTTGCTTTTCTTCGTACACAAAAGTGAGGTAGCGAACGTGTCAACAAATCTACCGAGAACAGTAACATTTACAGCACGCTTCAAGATAACGAACGAACCCTAATCAACACAATTACCAAAGAAACAAGCACCCAAAGGCCTCCGGAGTCCACAGAGGAGAGAAGAAGCACCGAATCGCAACAAGTGAACGCGAAAGTAAGGGGTGCGATGGGGGTCACGGAGGAGGTGAGGGTTCGGGGCGGCGGGAAAACAAAGGAAAAGTCGAAGTAAACGAGAACGGGCGAGAATCAATGAGGAGTACGAACGAGACGAAAAGAGAAGGGGCGAGGGAAGAAAAGAAAGCTGCGGGTCGAGCAGGCCGACAGGGAATGTTGAACGTCAGAGGCATCGAGGGTCTACAGCGGAGAGCCGGTTCGTAATATCTATGCAGATAGCGATGCAGATAGCGATGCAAATCGCTTTGCGCATAGTTAATACAATGTGCCACAACGTTTCCGCATTATGCGAACGGCTGGGCCGCGCTCTCTGGGCTTGGCATAATTACTGTCGTTCCTCCTCTTCGTCCGCGTCGTTTGCTTTTCATATTATCGGCCCGCGGGATGAAGGATCGATGAGGATCGATCCGATCGATCGGTATGACGTGGAAGGGACGACGAGAAAGATATCGACATACCTGCGATCGACAATGCGTCGGCTCTGCCTGGCTGATCTGGACCAGGGCAGGTGCGTGCGGGTAGTAGTGCAGAGTGGTCACCAGGGGTGCGTCCGGGACGATCGCACCGGTCATCGAAGTCACAGTCTGCAACGCCTTCGTTGACTCCGTCGACGCTACGGGATCCACGAGATAACCACGCCGTCATTGGTTAAACTTTCACTCAGGGGACCAAAAATTTTCTACCTTTCTCAACGTAATATCATACAATTCGACGAAAACATGATAATACTTTACATTCTACTGCGAGGAATCAAACGCGCTTGAAATCAAGCAACTTTACTCGCGTGTAACTACTTTTAATCGAGTGACCTCCGCACGCTGAAACTTCGATTCCTCGCACTACAATTTAAAGTTTTTTACTATTTTTGGTCCCCTCAGTGAGACTTCAGTCCCGTCATTTCAGCACTACGTGTACTAATTCATTTTCATTGAGGGTTCATTACGTGGAACATAAAATAGAAATATCTTTGTTGAGCGAAAGTCAACCATGGGACGCGTTCTAGTAAAGGATCGTCCTTGTTTAATTATTAGACTGCGAATTTTTTACGCATTTATAGTAAAAATGAATAATTGAAAAACAAAATTGTAAATACACTAGATGAACTTAAAAATGTTGTTACATTATTTTCGACTTGTTAAGATTGAAAGATGGATTAAATTGTTATCTAACTTCTATTTCTTACAATCGACGTAGAAAACTTTTATTCTGCATTAAAATCCGCAGTCATAATCATATAAATGATCTTACAGCTAAAGATGCTTTCGAAACCACTACACGCAAGGTGGCTACCCACCTGAACGCAGCAAGTGCTCGACGTTAAACGACTATAGCGAGATCGTTGAAAACTAGATAATTACGGTCACACCTTCAGCATGTTTATTCCTCGACACCGTGGGATTATAAACTACAGTGTATACTGTTTGACGGTGAATGACTATAGCCATCTTTTGTAACCCTATAATCCGACGACTTATTTTTCCAAGGACTACACACCTTGGGTCGCGCGTGTAATTCGCTCAAGACAAAAGGGGAGAGGAAAAACGTAGTACTCACTGATTATAGTGGTGGGACTGTTGCCGCAGTCGGCTTCTATCTTCACAATAGGTAGAGTGCTCTGTTGCTTTCTCTTGCTTTCAGTGAGAACCAACCTTGCGCCGCCGATGTCGCTCAAAAGCTGAAGAGACGGCGGCGGCGGTGGAGGCGGCGGAGGCGGCGGAAGCAAAAGAGGCGGCGGCGCGACGTTTCCGCTATTGTGATTCGAGTAATTTGGCCACACGACCGCCTGCTGCATTTGCTCTGTTCGCAAAGAAATTCCCGATTTTTTAGTCACCGTCCACACCCGTAAGAACTCGTACACACTTGCACGTGCCGAGACGTACGACTGAAAAGTGTCTTCTAGTAAGAACCTTCCTTCATTTCTAATGTTATTGTTTACGTCACATTGTGACCCTCTATGTTTACAATTCTATGCCTTGGTTAACACGTTCCGTGCCACGTGTACCACCAATGGTACACGTTAAACTTGATCTTCAGGCCACGTGTACACACCGGTGGTACACTCGGACATATTTATTTAATGCGCCGAAAATATATGTTTATGACAAATTTAATTCTGTAAAAAAATATTTCTGCTAAAAGATTGAGGCATTATACAAAATGCAGTATAGAACAAAGCACATAAACGACGTGATAAATATTGTGTGATAATATATCAATCTTTAGTCGGAATATCAAATGGCCTGAACGACAAGTCAGGCAAAAAGGGCTTGGCACGAAAGTGTTAAACATAGTAATCCGTGATTTTTGTAATCGCTTCTGATTGGCGGAGAGCATAACTGTTCTTCGCGCAAGTCACGTATGTTTTATATTAACAACACCAAAACAAAATTGTAAGTTACATCGCATTTTTATCGAATTTATTATTTTATTATCAAGTTTATGATTTGTATTGTAAATATTACGATTTCAAAAACGAAAGGAAGAATTAATATTTTGCAATCTGTATTCAATCAATACCCATGAAAACACCTTCAAAATTTCAATAATTGAAAAACAAAAAATCTAGAACAAATATGCTCGGAACTGTGACGTGAAAATGTCACAAATATAATGGCAAAGGTTTCGTGAATACATAATTAAGAGTGAAGAAGTTCTGTCACTGAATTGGAGATATTCTCTCGCCGATATGCGTCGGTGTTGAATCTTTTATTTGCAGCGACCGATTTGCAAGGGGACTTTCGAAACACGAAATAATGTTCCATATTTGGTTACTTTCGCCTATAACACGAGGGAATTTCCATACATACCTGCAGCATGAATGAGAAGAAGATGGCCCGTATTTGGATCTCTGACCAGCTGCAGACCACCTTGGACTCCGACTCCTATTTGTGGAAACCCGACTGGTTCCATCGGCATCGCTGCAAAATACGTTTAATAAATATAAGACGTCGAGGCGAGAGACATTGGCTCCCCTTTCTTATTATTCATGCAGACAATTTTTATTTTTCACGAAGATCCTCAGTGTCGTTACGAGTCATTATAAATGTACAGAATTGTGATGGAAAAGAAGTTGCGCTCAGGAATTATACAGTTCATTGAATATAATTAATAGGCTGCGGATTTTATGCATTTATAACGTGCAATTTAAAACAGTGGTCATGTTAAAAATATTTAAGGACATCAATATATTAGTTCCAGCTTAGTAGAACAATTAAAAGAAGAATACAATTTTTATTTGGTTCCTGTATCCTGCAATCGATGCAAACATTCATTATTTTGCATAAAGATCCGCTGTCTAATAATTAATAATACGTAAAAAGATTTTTCAATCACAATTGCGTACATTTATAACAAATCGTAACTACACTGTGGACCTATATGCGAAATAAAAACTGTCTGCATGAACAACAAGTTGCGCTCAGGAATTATACAGTTCATTGAATATAATTAATTATATGTAAAAAGATTTTTCAATCACAATTGCGTACATTTATAACAGATCGTAACTACACTGTGGACCTTCATGCAAAATAAAATATGTCTGCATAAAGAACAAGTTGCGCTCAGGAATTATACAGTTGATTGAATCCAATTAATAGTAGGTAAAAATATGATCAGTAAACGAACAGAAAGAAATCAAGCATATTACGGAATCTAAAAACAGAAGATTCACTCTGAGCAACGTACGAGAGTGAACAGTTTAACTCTTAAATAAAACGTGTCTGTACTGGTATTATTGATGTGATGTCTGACAATGAGTGCCAATAACTATTCATTTCCAGGTTTTCCGGTCAAGATAAAGAAGCTTGAATAGAATGAAAAGAAGCTGACAATTGACGGCTCGAATGCAGAGCCGCGTAAATGATTTAAGGAACCTGTAAAAGCGCGAATATAGATCTTCGTTATCCGATTAAATGTCACTCGGTCAACGACGGAGTTTCGCTGTCTTTGGAACTGGAGAACACCTCGAAATCGTATGGATAAATAATTGGTATGCCCGGAGATCTTCGAAATTTAGTGCACAAAAATACACGGAGTGCCCCAGATTTTTTCTGCGAGACTGAATCACACTCTACAAGAGAATGAGATCAATGAATACAAGAAATACTTTAATAGTAACTCGTGGTGTGAATAACTGTAATTAATATTCAGAATTCCGATATTCTTTAAAAGTGAACAACGATATTCTTTAAAACATATCTTAAAAACGTAGATCTTTACTTTTGATGTTGCCTATGAAAAGCGACGTTTCCTATTTTAATACTCTCTTACTAATTTTTCTAGGATATTCATTCCCTGTGCTACGATTTATTTTACAAGTCTGTTACGAATTTGAAATTTATTTACGTACAATATTAAAAAAGTTATCGTCTTTTTGAGAGCGTCAGAAACTCGAGTGGTCTGAATCTATTGTGAACATTTGATTCTGTTTTAAAGGAGACTTTTTGATTGTATTTACCGCGATGTATCCAGAATAAGCCGATAGGTAAAACGACATATCGGGAAATCAGCAGTAATTCTATAGCGAGGATATTAATAAGGCGTCAGTTATGCATATTTACCAATGATTCGGTTATTACAAGTGATCGGATGGAAATAATTTACGAATCCGTTAAAAAAGCTCGCGCTTGACGACCGGAAATTACCGCGAACAAGCGGAACAAATGCTCGTGATTTTTTGGGGAAAATATTTTCAGAACTCGCAGCGTATTGGACAAGCGAACCAACACGCCGCGCAAAAAGATCCGCTCGGATTAACTAAATGGTGGTCACAGGCTCGCAAATAAATATCCGATTACCGAAATGATTTATTCGACCACGCAGGCCACCACAGATTTCCCTCGAAAAAAGAGGTCGCCCGATGTAAAATCGTTGTATAATGCAGAGGACTGCACGGAGCGTCCTGCTTTCGCAGCAAATATGACATTTCCTAAATACAGTCTGTAAACAAGAATAATGCTCCTTCGCTAATTGTTCATTACAGCGTCGGACATCGCGGAATATAAATATACGATTATGAACTTTTTTCATGGAAATAAGCATGAAAAATATTACAGTAAATTGGAAGTGAAACCTCTACTGTGCGTAAATTATAATTGTGTTCTTGATCAGACTTTTTTAAGCTTCATAAGGTTTCTGTAAAAATAGCTGGTTGCTGATGAGATTGCAACAAGAAACCTTCCAGATGATAAAATTGCATGTCTACATTGTTGGGATCAGCTATTTACGATATAGAAGGTACGGTTTTCATTTTTCAATTCCATGTAATTAAAATTTTTGAGACTCTGTTCCAGAGAAATATTAAAAATCTTCCGCAAGCACGAATGCTAATTTTGCAGCAACATTTTATAATTAAGTAACGTCTGAAAATTTTTATTTTCGGGATCACATTTTAAAGGAGTTTCAAAGCTACAATAGCGTGCACAAAGCAGCATAAAATTGACAGAACGTACATGGACGTGTGCGACGAGTACGCAATTAAATATTAATTATATAAACGGGAATATGTATATTGATAAGCGTCCTTCGAGAGAAAAGCCGAGCACCGTTGTACGTACAGCGATCTAACGGCGAATCCTTTCGAAGGTTAAGGAGTGGTGGAATTTTATTAGCTGCACATGGAGTGTCCGTGACATATAACGTTCGTGGGACCGTTAAAGGGAAATCAGTTTTCCTAAACCGGCCCGCCGTATGGTAAAACCACGCGCAAGGGTTAAATTTATTGAACGCGAATTTGCAATTCCGAAGCTCGGCTTGAAACGGCTACGGAAATAACTGTTCAAAACTGTTGTATAAAGGTTCGGATTAAAACAGTTATGAATAGAAGATCTTTGTGTAAAATAAACACTTTCTGAATTTATTGCGCGGCACAACCACTCAGGACTGTACTTTTTTTTATAATTTAATCGAGATATGTAACATGGTTCATCCTGTATAAAATGAAATAATATTGTAAAAATACTTTTGCAAAAATTATTTTGCGTACGTTAGACGACGGATCTTTATGCACTCATTCTGAAAATTTTCAAAAAATGCTAGAATATAAAACTCGAGAGAGTTCAGTACGATTTTTATTTATTTCAGATCTACAAAGGCTACCCCACCACATTGAAAACAAAATTTTATTTAATTCCGCTTTCTTAAAATTCGTCTACAAAAATTGGAAAATGCATAAACATCCGCAGTCTAATTACACGTGCAAAAATATGCTTTGAGAAACGAGTAACATTTTTTCGGTTGAAGCTTCTTTCTCCAGAAAATCGAGTGACCCAACGCAAGAAGTAGAATTGGTCGGTCATGACCAGACGCGTCAGCCGATTTCTATTCAACGGCACGCGTAACCATTTCTGTTAAGTAGATTGGTGTTTATTTTATTCCAATAATTAGAAATAGACGCAAGGAGACTGTCTCTTTCACAGCACCTCCTTTTATAGTATCCCCTGCCATAATGCATAACGCTACAACAGCTCTGCTGCGAAAAGACAATATGCTGATGGGACCCTAAAGATAGGGGGAATATGAATGAGGCCCTATACATACGTCTTGAACACAGTTTTGAAAGTAAATTGCTGTTCTGAAATTGTTTCATAAATAACTGAATGGTTTTATAGTAAATCATTTTTTATCGATACGCGGGACCAGGAAGTTGACGTAAGTCAAAGTGAATATAAGGATGATTTAACTCATAGAATGAGTACATTCTAAGGGTAGTAAAAAATAATGGTCCTGAATAAATCATCCTTATATTCAAATATAGTTTGAAAGAAAGTTTGTCCATGTGTTTAGTGTCTAAGCTAAAAAAGTTGTTACTTCCGTAGTGTACCCGGCTCAATTATAATCTCCTAGTTCTTCGAAGAGACAATTAGTCGGAAGAGGGAGCGCGAAGAAAATCGAAAAGAGTAGGCCAGTAAGCCGAGAATGGGACTCACCTGCAGCTGCAGCTGCAGCGGCCGCGGCCGCCGCGGGGTACTGCCATAAGGTAGGCGGCCATGAGGCTGCGGCTGCGGCCGCGGCCGCGGTGGCTGCGCTCGCCGCGGCACCGATGCTGCCCAGCGTGGAATTTAGACTGGAATTCAGGCTGGAATTCAGGCTCGAGCCGAGAGTGGCGTTCAAAGAGGGTGCTAGGGCTCCCGAAGGAATGGCTAGGTGGGCCGGACGGTCCTCCCCTCCAGGTCCTCCGCAATGCACCAGGGTCGCACCGCCTACCGCCATGGCCGTGCTTGAACCTAACAACAGGTTCAATGTGTACACAAATTGCGCGTCACCATTCTGCATGGAACAAGCAACCGGCGGACGATCGCTCCCTTCCTCCGCCCCAGACCAGCCAGTCACCTTTACAGTCGCTATGGCCACCTGTGTCGGCCGCGTTCTCTGGCGAATACGTCAGAACACTCGAAGAAATTAACACTACAGCAACGTTTTGCTCCCTAGTAGTCAATTTTCCTCGAAATAAACTGCTTAAGGGGGTAGATTCGTTTCTCCAGAATCGCAAGGGTGCTTTCAGTAGCCGAAAACGCTAGATAAAAGATCGATCTAGGGCGCTATCTCCCTCAAAAGTCCTGTTTTTACGTCTACAAGGCGTAATTTGCATTTTTTTTTTCATTAATGTTTTCGGCCCATATCGGTTCGATAAAATTTTAACTAACAAGCAGTTAGCAGCTTAACTAAGTTAGTTAAAATTTGATCGGACCAGTGCGCCGAAAACATTAATGAAAAGTTTATTCAGTAAGATACACAATAAAATAGCCGAATAATGCAAAAAACGCCGCGTAAACGAAAAAATAGGACTTTCGAGGCAGATCTTTTATCTTGCGCTTTTCACTACTGAAAAATCCCAACTTTGCATTATCGAGAAGTAAGAAGGCGCTTCCAGCATCCTTGCAATACTGGAAACGAGTCTACCACCTTAATGATGATATCTGCGGAGAAATTGCTATTGTGTATGCATTCTTAATATTATGTATTCTCAAAATAGTGAGAAGATTAACGCTAGGTTTACCGAGCACAAACGTGAGTAATTATTTTATAAAAATCAGACGAGTCTACTATTATTTAATCTAATAAGTCTGGTAATCTAACAAATCTAAATTTATCTATTTTAATTGATGTTATGAGTGTTCGACTCTAGTTAGTTTTGGATTAAGTTGGAAAAACTGAAAAAAATGTGTCATTATATCAAAACTGCAACGAATCTTGTGTGCAGGTATGACTACAACTACAGAAGAGACCATCTTGTTTATTACTGTTTACATAATGTTGCGTGATCACAATATTTTACCATTGTTACTTTGTCGCGAACGAAATACATAGTGGAAAAGAGTTATTTCAGAACGATGACTACATATATGTATTTCCGACCGACGCGCGACGCTCCCTGGGAATTTTCCAAACCCAAACCAATACCAATTTTTAATGAAAAAAGTTGTCCAAGGGACTGAAACATACTGCATATGAATTTGATCATATTCATGTGTAAATTCGAGGAAAATTCGCTGGTGAAAATTCGTTCAAAATCATAGAACCAAGTAAAATTGTTTGAACTTTGTAATCAAACAAAGGAACAGTTTTATAGTAAAGTCTCTAACATTGGGTTTACCGAACATACATATAGGAATATTATTTTATACTAAGTTTTTCAATGACGCTTAATTTTCACATAAAGGAACACGAGCGATTTTGTTACACAATGTAATGGAGCCGTGCGGAAGTTTCCAACCAGATAAACTTTTCACATTTTCAAAGTGACATCCAAAAGACTTTACTTGCTCCAACATATTCTACTTCGCACGTCCCTAGATTCAATATTAGCTGAAATTCTTTTACCTCAGTTTCGCTAAAATGAAAAAATGTTTGAACACCGTATGTACATATTAAAACGAAATACGGAAGAAAATAATTTCTTGTTCTAAACAAAAATACGATAAACTTGTCAAGTTCATTATGTAAAACCTCTTGACACGGTAAAATTGTATAAAGCTCTGCCTATTGTTAAGATTGGTATAAATCAAAAAAGTATGTAAATTTCTTTCCTCTACCATTTAATTTGTTCGCTTAAAAAGCCCAGGCTAAAATGATGTCACAATTTAATATTTACTGAAGTGTTTAATTCACAAAATTGTTCTCAGCCTTCTTGTCAGTGTATGAATGTTAGACGCGGAATTCCCAACCAGAACTCTTCCAGAATCTGTTGTTCGCCTCCCCCTTTCGCACAGATATTATCTGCTTCCAATAGAAATATTTCTACTCCAAAGAAAGCAGATAATGCGAACATGCATGTACCCGCGATTCAAGCGAAGTATTATTCGCGTTCCGAGAGAGAGAGAGAGAGAGAGAGAGAGAGAGAGAGAGAGAGAGACAATTCACCGAGCAGTTCTCTCATACTGCCAGGAGCGTATGTACACCATTGTTGGCTGACTGATCTGTATCGCGTGTCGGTCGCGCGGAAAAGTATCGATATTCCACGCAGCAATTGGACAGCGTCGACGAGGTTCGCAAACAATCGGGAACACTTCCGTCAATTGCAAATTATAAATAATTAAACAGCAATTGGATCCATTCTTAGTCACTCCAAAACAAATTGAAGAGTTTCCACCTGGAAGAGGCGGCTTCATTTTTAGGAAACTCTCGTTTTAAAGCTATTACTATTTTCTAAAAATTTATTTCATACACATCACGTAGTAAACTACTTCTTCCAAGTTCTTACTTGGTCCACTTTTAAAAAATTTGCTTCGCTTGCAAGGGTGCACTTCTAAAACTGGAGGCACTTCTAAAACTCTGAATAAATACACCCATGCTATAAAATACATAAAATAAAATATCCATCAAATAGTCTAATAGTCCAATGTTAATAGAGATTCTTTGGAAAATTAGGAGAATCGAAAAAGGAATGTAGTGCTGGTTTCGCTGTCATTCGATCGCAGTTGGGAACAAAAGTAGCAGAGACTTACCGAGACTGTCCGGTTGAAAGTGATGATAGCTCGCATGATGCGAGGTGTGATGACTCAGAGACACATTGCGGATCGAAGTCGAGGTTTCTTGGTGCTGTAATCTCTGTCTGCCGACTGCGATCCCGACTGGCACGCCACCGGCTCCTGCATTCGATACCACGATCCCTGAAAGACACAGATATCGATGCACATAAATTTGGAGCCCCATTATTGGAGTTGCTTCACTGTCGCCCGCGATTCGCATTCCCCGATTTTTGAAAATCTTACTCGCGGACCTGTGGGCACTTCCAGTAGCCGAGTCGGATGACGCTAGGGAAACGCTCAAAAATTTACGGATAGGTTTCGATGAACGAGATCAAAGAAGACCGGTTTCCTTTGAGTTTTCTGTGCCTTTTGGGCGCAGCTGGCTGCAATTAGAACCGCGCCGCGGCGTTCGTAGATCATGGATACCTTTATATTAATCCTCGTGTGCTCTTCAGCTGCGGATTCGCTCGTTTCCTGGCTTCAGATCAGGGATTCATAACTTATTTGGTGTAGCATCTCTTTTTTTGTTACTCTACGCTGGGAGTCTACTTTGTTTAACCCATTCACCTTTCAAACGAGTGACTTTTCAATTATGAATATATTAAACAAGTCTTGTAACTAGACAGGCTTCTTTATTTTTCACAATTTCGTACATATAACCGGCGTGGCAAGCGTTAATATAATTTTTGAATGTCTGCGGCAGAAGATATTTTAATGGATCTCCCAACAACAATAGTAACTTAGATTGTGGACCAACAAGGCAGCCTCAGTAACGTGATCTAATTATTTCGTTTAGGATTATTAAATGAGGCTAAATGACACTTTCCAGACACGCATTTGAGGGTCTTCTTACCTTGTTTTCTCTCTTCATTTTGACTTCTAAGAATAGGGGTAACACAAAATTAAGGACCCTGAAACGCGTGTCTGTAAAGTATTATTTCGCCGATAAATGATTAGGATGAGGGTTAACCGACACTCTCGGCAGACTTCCCAGTCAAGACATCCTCATAAAATGACTCCTCTCGCAAGTCAAAAATCGCAACCACTAGACGAGTCCCCGCAATTCGAGTCTCGTTCTCTCGCCTTTTACTCGGCGTCATTTGCCGCGCGGGATTCGAATGACGTAACCCCGCTCCCGGATAAGCGTAGAGTGGCGATCATGCCATTCGCGAATGTGCAAGTGGCCAAGCACACTTCGGTGTGCCAGGGATAGACATAGGGTCGAGACTCTTTCGAGCCACGCCTTGTGTTTGCGTCGCCATGCGTGCCACGCACCTCCTACTTAACGAGCTCGTTTCTCTTTCTCTTTCCCTCCCTTTCATCTGCCCCCCTACTCCTCGTTTCCCCCTCCCCCCGTGCCCCACTCCTAACCACGGTTTGCTTTTTTTCCCTCTCTTATTCCCCTACCCCTTTTACGCGTGTTGGTATAGTCGGCATATAGGTGCTCCCCTTTCTTTCTTCCTTAATTCCTTTTTCGCCTTTTATCGTTTTGCCATCACCCCCCCAACCCCACCCTCCTTTCCGTCTCCCCCACTCTTCGCACCCCCAGACGGATTCGCGGGGATTTTATAATTTTCGCGAAACGTTGATCGCTACGAACTTTCGCACTTAACGCTTTGACGGTGGATATTTCTCTCGGCGACTCTGAATTGCCGCCGCTGGTAAATACTCGTGCAGTCTATTCTCTTAAAAAATGTCTCTCTTGTAATTTCTTGTAACATGATAATGTTCGTTGGTTCTTCTCCAATGTAATAGAATGAAAAACTCTTTTTAATGAGGTAGAGCAATCATTTTATAAATACATTTTCATATTCGAAACTGGTGAAAATGCAGCTGCAAGGTTCTCCATTGTTGTAGCAGATGTCTCTTTCGAAATTTCTTGCGCACACAAACAATCTTGGTAAAACGTATATTCTTCTTATTCCAAGCTAACTGCGAATACTGCACCTAAGGCAATTTTCTCCGGTTCATTATCTTCTGTCGGACAGTTCAAAGGAATTTTAAAACGTTCGACGAGATTTACAGTGAGTCATAAAACAATTCTCTGTTTTTTTCTGAAGCCAGCTTTGTGCGCTGTTAGTGATTTTAAGTTGGGGAGTGTTCCTGCATATTGTTGTCGCATTTTCAACAGAAATACTATAATTTTGTCAACTTAATCAACTTTGATTTTATTATACTTTATTACCTTGTTTTAGAAAACTAATAGAACTTGTTTATTTCGACTCTGAATTTTGGAATCCAAGGTTTTAAACTGGAAATCTTTTTCTTCTAAGAATTTTATTATTCGAATATCTTCCGAATTAGCATCTGAAAACATTTGACGTATGATGAAACGATTGAAATGCTAATCAGGAGTGAGCCAAGTCAGTTCGTCAAGGCTCAGTAATTTTTCTAAAAATGCATGAAAGTCAGCCATGATACTGATAACAAAATTAATAGGAGATCACTGTTATTTCATAGTAATTCTTCGTGGGGTGTTCAATACTTTTAGCTTTAGCCAAGGCTCTATTCGCTTGTATTTCATATACGGCGTCCTACTAATTAACGTCAACGACGACTACCTCCTGCCTCGCGTTATTAATGATCCACAGATTCTTCGGATTTTAGTAACGGAGTATATTTAACCCTCAACGATCGTCGTAGCCATGGTGATACTGCTGCGATTTCTTTCGAATAAACAGCAAAATTTCTTATTTTCGATCAAATTTAACTGTAACAATTTTTAATAAACATCTACAATTGTTCAAACGACGTTTCTAAAAAGCAGGACATTATTTACTTATTAAAAAATCGGAGAACTGTCGCCCCTCGATAAATGCAAACGATTCGATATCCCCTTAAAATGTAAATCGCTTAATTACGTGCGCGCTGCGAAATTCCCCAATGAAAAAGTAGCTATTATCGCTGGTCGCGAGCACACACCTCAGGCATTCCCGTTCTAATTGCTGTAATCGATAACGCTAACGACGTTCGCGAATCCTTCGCGACGGAACTAACACGCCACGCCACCATAGAAATCGTTTGTCCGAATCTTACTTTCAATTATCGATGCTCGAATTGAATCACTACAACGCCGGTAAACCAATGGTTGCTTTAAAACAATCGACTGTGAAAAATCTATGTCCCAATCGAAAACTGCATAGCTGCATATCTGTTGCACAGATTCGAGATATTTGAAACAAATATCATATAAATAGGTTAAAAGTTGATACACAGATTGTGTACACATATTATTGGGAGAAATGTGCTCGCTAAACTGCGGATTGTATGCGTTGCGTAACAAAAAGCAGATCAAATACGAAAAAGTAAAAAGATATGAACAATTGAAAAACACCGTCGCAGTATTTTCAGCTCAATAAAATGATTAAAAAGAGAAATGAATGTCCATAAAACTCCAATGTCTAGCAATTAATACAATTAAGACAAAAATTAGTAGATCAAATACAAAACAGTAAAAACCATATTTATTTTCAATAAAAATCAGCAGTTCAAATATCACTGAAACAGTTACTCTTGTATATGTGTTAACAAAGCTAACACAAATTCTTCCACGTTTATTACATTACGTAACGACAGGTACATAGCTGGTAAATGTAAATAAATGGAAGCTTTTTGTACTTTTATCATACTCTGACAATACCTGTCGACAGACTACACATACAAACTGGAGGTCGTTAAAGTGCAGATAGAACATTGCAGTTTGATTATCACTAAACAAAATCGTCGGGAAAACCAACTAGGCCTACGTCAGAAGGTGATGATTTCAACGTTGATGACAGGCTATAGGTACCACAAGGCTAATATTAGGCTGATATTATTGTACGAAAAGCCTGCAGCTCCTTTATGAGCTTGTCAGACAGTTATAGGTTGATCATTTAACAGTAGCACGATGTTTTCGCGCTGTGGGAAAGGTGCTGAGAGGAAATGATCATGGCATTATGAAAATAGACATTACGTGGTTATCCATCGAGCTAATATCTGGGTCCATAATGTGTTTCAACTGATGGTGTAATCCGAGGAGGGATGAATTTACTTGGGTAAAAATCAGTTGAAAATGTAGAGTAATTTTGTGCGAAGCTTTATTCATCAATCTGAAAATTTTGCCGTGGCATGCATATTCGTGTTCAGAATAAGTAGAAACGGTAAACAATAGACAGACCTCGGACCTCTATTCTAAAGTGTCCTCAAATTCTGAATTTATTGATTTTTCTACAATTATCTACACTATTTTCTACCTACTAAACGTATTCAGAAAGACGTTCAGTTTGTCGCAATTCAGGTAGGACATTTTTAGTTTGCATAAAGATCCTCTGTTTAATAATAGTAAATGTGCACATTTTATGCATAATATAGAAGGTACCGTGTAACATTCAATGGCGTTTCACTCCTGTTAATCAATAATTAATTCTGCAAGTTGACGACTTTGTACCCTTCAATCATTGCAACATTTGGAACAGGCAAAATGCTTTCGCTAACCTGGTTTTATGCGGTCTTGCAAATTTGCTATTTGTTTCTACTGTTGTGTCCTCGAGGTTTTATTTTTAAGTCCCCGCGACAGTCTTTAAAGTATTATTCAGAAACGTCTGGATAATTGTGCTTAAATCGCATCTTTTGGCGCAGCTCCAAACTACGATAATATATGTCCAGAGACGTCTCAGCTAATAGACACCTTAGGCATATTGCCTAGAACTCCTAAAAAATTTGGGACCCATGAACAAATTTTCATAAACCTCATTTATAGTGCCTAAATGCTGTGAACGTAATAATATAGCCCAACAAATAACTATTATTGAAATAGTTACACATTTGTGTAGTATCAATCGATTTTTAGTACACAATATAACGTATTTTAGAATTGGCTGCTCTCATTGTTCTTTTTTATGATGTAACATTCTCTTTTCAGATAATTTTATTACTATAAAAAAAGTACATGCGTAGAACTCCTCGTGAAAGTTTTATTACAAAATGTTAATACTCCTATTTGTCCAACAGGTCAGCAAGATCAATCGCAAAAAACACTTGCAATCACTTCCTTGAAATGTGTGCGAAGTAAACAAATTATTCGTTACGAGACACACTTTTTAATCAAACTGGACGAAATCGACGTCACAAACGAAGAAATTATTGAACTGAGAATTTCGCTCGGCTGAAGATAATTTAATTAATAGCATTCACGAAACGTGAATGTTAATTGCTCCGAGTTAATTGCTCGGAAATTACCCGAGCGATGCATGCCCGTTTTCAAACACTTCATTCTGAGACGAGCTCGTTTAAATGGACTACTTTTACGTAAATTCTGATTTTCGAACATCGTAAAAAATTTGAGCTAATTTCGCCGACTCGTTTTACGACAATATTAAAATATCATGAATCCTTGTTAATGTAATCCCGTGCATTCTACGAGTTTATAAATGGTGTAAATGTCCAGTATACTCTGCTTAATGTTACATAAAGAACTACTAGTTGAGAGAATGAACCTTTAGTAAATAGCAGTGCCATTCCGTGGACATGACATAAGCGAGCCACAGCAGTCCGCGTCAGTCACGGGCTAGACCAGCCATAGGCAATAAGCGCTCTTTGCCCTGGGAGCGCTCTAGATTGCCCCAAGAGCAACGCTTCAGGGCAAATGACATCAGAGCCATACAGTAGTGCGTGGTACACTTGAACTTTCGAGTTTGCAAACAAACGCCGATGGAAGATTATCCATCTTTCTCTCCCTGGACTGCCCTAACCATACTCTCGATTTCAATACGAAATTGCACTTTCCCATTGTACATAAAACTTGTTGATCACAATAAGCACCATTCTAAAAACACATTCTGTTTATGGATTACTGACACTACGGTAAAGATCGAATTTTTTAGTCGTTCACGTCATTTATTCGCTGAAGTACAGTGAGATAGTTCGCTGAAGATTTTACAGGATTTAGTGCTCATCATTTTCTCCAAAATGTATCGTCCCTCCCCAATGATTGAACTGAACAGTAGAACAAAGAGGAAAGAGGAATCACTTCTTTCAAAGTTTTCGTTCAAGAATACGTGTATTATATTCGTGTAAATATATGAAGAGATTAAATAGTTATTCAGTTTCGTTTAGAATTGTACACGATTTATTTTCTCCAAAATGTATCGACCCTCCCCAATGATTGAACTGAACACTAGAAGGAAAGTGGCAAGTCCTTCGTTTCGATTTTGTTTCGGTTCAAGAATACAACAGTTAATTGTATTGTACAGGGTGTCTCAAAAATATTATACTCTCTTGAAAAGGGTGTTTCCTGAGGTCATTTGAAGTAAAACATTTTTAGGACACCCTGTACAACGGGATCGTTAAAATATTATTTATTTCCCTCCGGCGAGATGGCTGTTCTCGGAAATGCATCGGCCCCCTCCAATTATTTTATGTGAACAAGCGAAACAGAGAGACGAGTTGCTATCGATTTACAAAAGGCTCGAAGAGACAAACTCACCGTTTTCCGATTTCGGTGGTACCGGCTCGATTTTCACCGAAGTGGTGGTCGCGTGAAGAGAGGTCGAGACCTCGGCGACTTGACACGGCACCGAAGTCAGGGGTTCCCTCTTCACTATGTTACCAACGCCGTTGGCGTTGCCATTGCAATTCGTGTCCTGCCCGTTCCAGGACGATGCAACTGGCAGCGTCCTGCTGCAGCCCGCGTCGGAATGTACCACCTTCGTCTTGCCTGGAATTTGCGAAACCAGATCGTTAGAAGAAGAGACGATCAACAAAATAATTGAGACACCTGGCACAGTACAAAGATTCTTTATTAGTGCGCGACACCCCGTTGGTCAAAATCACTAATTCCTTGTGTTTTTTCTTTCTTATTGAAGCAGTTATTGCAATAAATGTCTTGGATGTCCCTATTACTATTATTGGATACAAGAATTTATTTTGCATATTCTTTACTATGTTATTATCTGATCTGTAAAAGATCATGTACGATCCGGAGTTTGAAAATCGTCATTTAATTGTCGATAAATAAAAGCAAAAATGAAAGAGATAGAGCTTGATTAAACGCAAACGAAATTTACAATTGACTTTAATATATTTTTATGATAGTCTTGCTAACTTCTGAAATCTTCGGAAGTTCCTCTGTGATTTAGATCATCTGAAAATAGTTCAAGAGTTACAGCGATTTCGCTGGGAAATCTTCGACCACCCACACCCTACAGCCCTGACCTCGCACCGCGCGATTACCTCATTTTTCTGCATTTCAAACACTGACGTGCATCGCGCCGCTTTGGAAATGACGAAGAATTGAAAAACTGCGCTATCGGACGGTTTAAACCAGCGATTTCTAACCGCCTGTCTAGTAGAAATTCCTGACCTGTCTGTGAGAACGTCCTCGCCAGTTACTCGGTTCTCCCAAACTCGTTAAAATGTTGGAGTCTAGAGATAACGTACAACATACTGCACGGTTTTTATTTCTGTAAAATATTTCGGTGAAAATTTGAAAACCACTGGAGGAATATATTTTTTGAAGACGGTCGGAGGTAACTGTCATATATCAAAACGCATTGATTAAGTTAGAGGCTCAACTTTTCGGTGGAACCACTCCATTATCACGATTTTTCAAGGTTTCGAAAAAATGTTTCGAACAAAAGTTGAACAGTATTTAAACATATACAGAACTTAAAGATCCATTTTGCTTTTTTAAATATTCAAATTAATTTTTGATTTCATAATATTACAGCTGACGTTACGACGAATTCAAAGACCTACTATATTATGCCTTGAGCCCATAAATAACGCTAAAATAGTTTTTAAAGTTTGGTCCAACTTCGGAAAAGCCATTCTGATTTAAGGGCGAGCCAACCGAGTTACGAAGGGCAATGCTTGCAAGATGTTCAGCAGATTTCGAGCGGATCGCGTTGCACCGAATTTTCCGCTGTCGCCAGAAAATTCGTACCTGCGGGGGCATTTATGCAATCGGTCGATCGGCGGAGGCAGCGTCTCGATCGGCGAGACGAAATTCGCAACGAGGTCAATAACTGCACGAGCAACGCCGACATTAATTCCGCGAGCCACCGCTTCTATCGGGGGAAAAAAGGAGGGATCTAGATGGTATCGTCCGTGCCGTGAACATTTATGCCACCGAGCGTGGCTGCGTGCACAGGCCCAAGAGAATATTTGCCTTGCAATGTATACAGCAGCAGCAGTAGCAACTAGCAACGTGCTAGTATGTACCTCGGCTCGGCCGACAATGAAAACATTTATATCGTCCAGCACTTTGCGACACAAAGTAGCGGGAATTATATGGCCAACGAACATCCTTTCCGCCGTGGCTTCCGCGAATTTCGTTGTCCCGAACACACTGGCCGAGCTCTTTGTGCCTCGCTGCTGGAACGATCAGGATGACCAATAACTTCGCGAATGAAACGAGACTTTTATGGCCGACCTACAATTTGACGAGCTTTCATGAAACTCTGTCACGTTCGGAACGCGTCAACTGCGTGATACTGCCTAGCCTCCGTTTAATCCGCCGTTAGGTCACCGCCATAGTATGCATACGGTTTCTGGCGAAAGCTCTGGCAAACACTGGCCTGCGAAATTAAAAGGGCGTCGGAAAGCTTCCGTTCATAACATTTAACGCGCTAAGTACACGTGGCACAGCGGAACGAGTTGCCATTTTCTTGGACGTTTCATTAAAACGAAATACCGATGGTTTTGAAATCTCGTGAAAATCCATCCTCAACCCTTATAGTAATGTGCGAAGCAAGTTCTCCGTGAAATTTAAAACAATCGTGACTATTGTGTTTACTTTTATTGCGAGACATTCCAATATACCGGATAATTATCCGAGAAATAATTGACATGTGTAAAACTGTGAAGCTAAACATTACCATTTTTTTTTAGAACTGTTCCTTGTTAACAGTAAACCTACCGGTCAAATAACCGGCCTTAGATTTTTAATTTTATAATTATTTTATAAGAATGATTCTACAATTATTGAAACGATGACGTTGCTTATATGGAAATTGATTGGATGAATTTATTTATCCAAGCACGTATTGCAATAAAAATTGCACAAAATCTAAATAAATAGAGCCTTGTCAGGTTTAGTGTTAACTCACAAACGAATGACAAAAGAAGGATTGACAAGTTCCCAAAAGTCCACGAATAAATGAATAGTCAGACAAAGATGAAAAAGGTTCCATGAGGTATAATTAATAAGGAAAATGTCGGGTCTACCTCCGACTTATTTTTCTCGCAAAATGACTCAGAGTGACATAACATGGAAGACGAAATATCAGGCGTGACGAACACGATGTTCACGGAGTGCTATAGAAATATTGCCGCACGGAATCGCACGGAGAGGATGGTTTTCACGGTATTCCGTGTGATTTACTGATTGTCAGCAGAGTTTCGATAACGAAGAGCCTCGGCCAGCAAAAGTCATCGCAGCAACCGAACAAGTAGCCCGTCGTGGGAAGCATCGGCTGAGCCACGTGGTGGAGTGGAATGAATCATGAAAACGAACCGTAAAACTGGCGTGGCGTCGGGGATACCAAAGAGAATAGAGAGAGAGCGAGAGAGAGAGAGAGAGAGAGGGAGAGGGAGAGGGAGAGGGAGAGGCCAGTCGGTTCTTATAGTAAATATAGAAGCCGGAGAATCTTGCGTAAGCTCGTCCCTCCTGCTCTCTCTTTTCTCATTTTCGTGTCTCCTTTTTCACCGCGAGGAGCTTGTTCATCGGTTGCTTCCTCCTACTATGTTTGCCGCTCTTTTTTACCCCCTTATTTGAAAACCACTTCTTCTCATTTGCGTCTTTTTCCTTCCGTTCACATTCCTTTTTGCCTCTTCTGCTTCTTTTTCTTCCTCTCTCTCCCTTCTTCTCCTTCGACCGCTCTTCCCCTGCTAGTCCCGCTTTCTCTCTATTTTTCGACTCCACGATTTTTTCGCGGTACCAGTTCCTTTGCCCTCTCCGTCGTTTCTTCAGCGTTCTCGGGCCAGTCGCTTCTCTTCAGGTTTTGCCGTCTCCCGTTCACGTCCAAGCTACCCGCATCATCTCCTCCCCTTCTGACTCCGACAACCGACACGTTTTCGCGTTGCGGAACACCCGAAGGGAGTCGCTGCAAGGTCGTCAATTGCATCAGCGACAGTTGCGTCTGAAGCTTCCTGGTTCCACAGCCTGCGCGCCATTTTGTCGTCCGAAGACAGTATTGACATCCGCGATTTTTTTTTTGATATTCATTTGTCCAGACGTACCCAACTTTCAGTGCTATCTGATGATTTAGAATGATCGTACAACGATCCCGAAAATACTATAACGTGGCAGCTACTTACGTATAGAAAATTAAAATCACCGTTTTTATGGAAGTTCTTTAATCTGGGGTTAAAATACCAACTCCAGTTGAGTATTATTCTATCACCATTTTGGAATTGTTTAGTACTCGCTGTATAGAGCACCTCGATAAAACAGATGACGCCTCCCTTTGCATTTAATTTATAGAAAATTGCTGGTGAACCCATAAAATTCATTTATATGCCACCCGTACGATAAGATACTGTACATGTACCAAACATTAGAAGTCATTCTACGCATTCATTCTCTCCAGACAAGATCGATCAGCCCCGAAGAAGACCGCCAGCTGGAAACAACGCGTTCAGTGTGCTCGGTCTCGCTCTGTTCCTTTAAGAGCCGTCTAAGCGGTTCGTTCAGATGAAATTCGGGGTCTGATCGTAAACCTCGGTCTGGATCGTTAAAAAGCACGTCGCAGAGAGAGAACAGCGAGCGAGAGAGGGAGAGAGAGAGAGAGTCGGGAAGATGGAGCGAAGCAGAAACGAAAATAAAATGAAAGAAAAGAAGAGAAGCGGGAAGAGACGGTCGTCGTCGTCTATACGTACCACTGTTCCTGCAAACGCAGGGCTGCCTAGTTGATTTGTTCTCCAGTTTCACCGGCTGACCTTGACTGGGCAGGAAGGCCTCTCGTTTCTTGCCGATGGCCTGAACGACCTGGTTGCTGGTGGCCTGGTCCGCTGCTCCCTGCATCACCATGGTGCTCGTCGTCGAGCTGGTCGGGCACGAGGTGCCGTTCACGGTGACCGAGCATCCGGTAGTCGAACCTGTCGGCGACTGATACTCCTGGAGAACTACTCCTGTCGTTGGTACCACGTTGCCCGTCGAATTCGGCGACGAGAAGCTGTTGATCGTCAGGGTTGGCGTGTTCCCCGTGACCAGGGACAGTTGCGGCGAGAACGCGTTCTGATGAAGACCACCTGTTCACAAAATTCGGTTTTAGTCGCTTCGATGTGCACGTTAGGAAGAACTAGTCGCGCTAGGCAATGATCAATCGGTAGCGGATTTCACGCGTTTATGAGAAAAACGACTTGCTGCAATTTAACACTAGGTTTACGGGACCTGTCAAAATTACGGGTTCTAATATTCTTAATTTGCGATTATTAAGATTTTTAAAGATGCTCCCCTGGGGAATTATCTCCCAAATTTATTTCTTTGCAGGGTGTCCCACGTAACACTTTTAACGATTTTTCAAAAAAATGAAGGTGGCCTTAGCAATAATTAAAAAGAAAATTTTCGAACTTTTTTATTGCAATGTATAGCCAATCGAAAACTGATCAATTTTTGTTTAGAATATTTTTTTGTCAGACTATCGCAAGTACTTGAAAAATCGTGAGAAGTGTTACGTGGGACACCCTGTATATTATTGGAAAAATAGCCAAAAATTTGGATAGACACATTCTTGTCTTATGTTTATAAAATAATGTGGAACAGTTATTTCTAGAGCTCCGTAAACCTTGTGTTAAGATTCTAATGCAACTTTGAACAATTTATTGCATGCAAAGATATTTAGAAACGTAAGAATTGTTTTGAATTATAATAGAGTATTTTTAGTGAACACGTTCCATAAAATTTTCTCATTTGTAGCAAAAGGATTGCGTCGGAACAATCCTGCGTACGTTGCAGGTTAATCGAACAATGCGGTACTCGTTTGTCAAACTTTGTTCGAAATCCAAGCAAATCAAGTTTCTTTCTTATGCATTCTTTCTGAAGATCACTCCACCCGATCCCAGATCCTCCTCGCAATACCACGAGTCTAAATTTCAAGCATCCTTTTCATACAGATCCACTGCATACTATAATTTTCTACCGTCTACTATCGGCGAGCTTCCATCCTCTCCTTCATTCAATACGCCACAGCGAAAACTTTCATCGTAGAGCAATTCTCTTAATTCCAGTCATACTACTTTTCCTCGTAATCAACCGCACTTTTCTACCGACTCGGTAGTCAGCGTTTGCAATCGTCAACGTTACCTAAGAATGTTGTACCTCTCGGTAGTTGTTATATATTCTCTCTCGTGTTATCGATACATTTCCAACCTTTCTCTATTTCTGTTATCTATACTTTTTAGTACGTTATTCTAGTTTTAATCCTCCTAGGTTCATTGGGACTCGGGTCCATTTTAACCCAGAGTTGCATAAACGTCTCAACTAAATTCTAATTGTTTAATCAATATCTATTATTAGACTCCGGGTGTTTATGCAAAATAAAAAGTTTGTGCATCAATTGCAAGACGCAGGAGTTAAATATAATTTTATATTCTTCATTAATAATTTTAATGTGGTGAAAATAATATATTAACACTCTTAAAGTCTTTTAATATTTTCACCGTTTTAAATTGCACTTGCTCATTTTTGTTATAAATGCATAAAATCCGCAGTCTAGTTATTAAGTTGTTTCATGAGGTACAAAACAAAAAAAAGAAACACGAGTATGTAATGCTTGTAATGCTTCTATGCTGCCATAATTCACTAACTATTCCAGAAATTGTTGCCTCTTTATTAAGAGAACATTTCTCGCAAACATTGCAAAAAAGCTCGAATATTTAACTTTTCAATGTTACGTATACAGTAGACACGAATGAAAACCAAAAATAAAAGCGTTCTGCACCAACAGTATATGTATACAGAACAATGCAACATGCCCAACAATTGTTAGGTCACTGGTAAAATACTGAAAAAGCCAGTTTGGTAGATTTTTCAGTATATAACTGCAAATAAAACTCGAAAGATTTTGCTTCGAGTGGACAGAAAATAATAAACAGCATTTGTTTCTTATATATTATAATTTACAAAGCACTATTTTCTCTGTTGTCTGTTCGATTTTATTATTTCAGGGTATCTACACTAACGGTTGCTCTTATCTTGGACACTTGAGTGAAATGTTCATTTAACTAATTATTTTGATGTTTAAGGGCCCGGGGCACGTTCTTTTAAGCACGTTGAACATAATTTTCTTCAAGAGTAAATAAGAGCCAATCTACACACAAATTGTATTCCACTCCATCTTGTCTTAACTCATTTCGATCTACCGTACCATGTACGGTGCAGGTAATTTAAAAAAATTTACTAACGTGCTCAACTTTTGAATATGCATGAGCCTACTATACCATGTATGTGGACAGATAATTACAAACACCCCTTACACGAATTAATTTTTGTTGTACTTTTCTGATGATTTTCAAACGTCTGTATTTATAATAAAAATTCCATTAAATCCCGATTGAATTAGTTTCAGACCTAAGTGGCCCTTTTAACAATGTGCGTATATTATTGTGACTATCTCAAAAGTGGTTCGGCTGTACCCACAAATCTCTTCTGCTTCCATTTCGAACTACTCACCATGATGCAGATGATGCAGACCAGTCAGGTTCAACGTGTGCTGCGTGTGTTGCGTGTGCTGTGTGTGTTGTGCGTGATGCAAACTGCCAACGTTCACACCGACGCCTTGAAGACTGAGCGCCTGTTGACCCGGAGGAGCCAAACTGGCCAAATTCTTGGCCAGTAGTTCGAGCTGCGTCACGGGGACAGGGCTGTAGGGTGATCCGGGTGGTGGCGTGGGAGCACCCCAGGTGTAACCACCCACACCGACCCCAACGGCGGCGGAAAACACGCTCTCTGAAACTACAGAATCCAACAATTAATCAATCGCCTGCTCCCAGAACCCTCTAATCGAGAATAAGGCGACCCTACGCGTTGCCATAATCGAATCGAAGCTAATTCTTCCAATTAGGAGGGTTCATCCAAAACGAGGGGGCAGCGGAAGTCAACCCCACGATTTCTTCCAACAACACAACTGTTCCTACTTTTCCCATTTCTCAAACTGTGTCATCAGCAGGCACGGAACGGGTTCGGAAAAGATCGGTTTCAAACTGTTATAGGGGGTCGGTTTAATAAATACCAAGTTATTTGCTGCGCGAAACAATTTTTCAAGCAAATGTTGCATGGTTTTCTGGGGAACAGTACTGCGATCTGTTACTATGTGTACTACTTGTTCTCGAATTTGGATAAGACACCAACTTCTGCGTAAAAAACGTATTATAAAAGGTATTTCTGATTGTTTTCGATCCTTGGTCATCAGGTTTAAGCTTTAAGCAACATCCACACTGCAGCCGAGCGACTTTTTGCTCGAACACTTGAAGTTGCTCGACGTTGCTTCAGTGTGGGCATAGCTTTAGACTGTATTTTCACGCGTCTGTCGTGTCATGTTTTCATTTTGATCCGCAGTCTAGTTATACTAGCATAAACACACAATTCGTAAGAATCTGCTGGACGTCCAGACGAAGCTTTGTGAACATTAGATTGATTGTTATCTCGAGTTGACATCAATGACCAAATTAACACATTGGTCGGCGTGTGTGTGTGAGACAATTACTCTATCCTCAAAAATTTATTTTGTTCATAATCCTTAATACTCTGAATACTCCTTATAACAATCTTCGACTCCACACAATTAATTACAGTGATTAGATTACTTTGATCTTGTAGGTCTTCAGCAGTCAAGGTGTTAACGAAAACGAGGATTGAACGACGCGACGGTTAAACGCGAAGATGCTAGACAAAGGACCGCGTGGACAGTAAAGTTTCTAACAAATAGGGATTTTTACGCGGACAAGCCGATTGTCAAGTGCCCGTCGGATCGCTAAGAGGTCACGCAGTGGCTCCGCATGAAAAGCATGCCAGAAGTTAGCAGGCTTGAGTGGATCCCGCGAGTTCCGGCTCGGACTTTCGATCGTAAATCAGCATCCTGGTCCGGAGGATCGTTCGTGTCTCTGTTCGTGTCCGTAGAAGCTCTGTAACCAAAGCCTGCCCCCGGTGGCTTAAGCCGCTTGCGTTTCCTGATTTCGCGAACGGCGACAAGTCCCATCCCCCGACTTTATCGAATATCCACCGAATTTGTATGAATATTAAAGTCGCTGAGTGACGCGTCGCCGGGTGGGCTTATTGAAATTTATCGCATTAGTTGTTCGCCGTTTTCGATAAATATGCAATAAACGGACGGCAGACGGATAAATGGAAAATCCATGCAAATTCATTTAAATTGCTCGCGATACCCCCCCGTCGACGGGGGGAAAGAGAAACGGAGAAAGAAAACGGAATGGAGGGGGAAAATGCAACTGATCTTGTTTTTTCCTTCTTTTTTTTTCGAGAACCGTCCCTAGGCTTGTTATCCTTTCGCACTAATCCGGGGAACGCTTCCGGGCGTGTGATTCGTGCCTGATGCGATCGCGTTTTCTTTCGTTAACCCTTGGCTTCGCGATTCTTTTCGCGATTGTTTGCTGCCACAGCAACTCCAGACTAATTTGAATCACAGATTGAAAGAGTTATGGAAGCTATTAATTGGTTCTACTTGAAACAGGGAGCCCGTAGAATCTTTTTAGAAAATGTTTTCATGATACAAGTTGCCGTGCGAACTGATTAAGAAACGATTTTGAAAGTAATACTGACCCTGGCAGAAACTATTCGATCAAAACCGTGAATGGGATTGTCAAATAAATTATTTGAGCGTATAGTAAATAAGAAAGATAGTACGTATACTACACAGCTATGATATAAGAGTTAATGATATTTCAGAAAAACAATAATAAGATGGCGAATTCGTTTGCATTTTTACCTCGATCAATTAAGTAGCATGACGAAGCGTTAGGACAATTCTCAATATTTATAATGATGGAGATGACGACAGGCACTGCCAAAAACATGTTCTGAATATCTTCCAAGAAACTGTGTCTAATTTTCTTATTCTGTAGATTATGTTAAAACAAACATATTCATTTTTATTCAAAGATATTCATTGTTGATGGAAAGATATTCCACATTCGAAGTATGAATAATTATTTTATTTGTATAATTTTGGTATTTTGGAATGATTGTAGATATTAATTTTAAAAAACATTAACTGTAGCAGAATGACCACTCACTTATACGTGAAGTAATATGCAACTGAAATAATAAGAATAACTCCGTTCCCTCCAGTGCACTCACCTGTTCGTTCTGCGAACGATCCGCAGCATGAAAGATAAGAAATTCGATAAATCTCAGAGGGCGATTCGGGGAGGGACTGCAACATCGTTTAGCCGGGGAACAGTGTTCGAAACGATCGGAACGAAAAAGAAAAGGAGCGGGACACGCGTGTGCTGGAGACACGCGAGCGGGTTGCGGTTCGTCCGCGCGGATTTGCATTGTGCCGGAGATAATTGAAATCTCGGGTTCGCGGTCCGAGATTCGATTTTAGACAAGCCGAGGCGCACGGTGCCGCGTCAAACTAAGAATCCCGACCGCACTGCTGCGAGACGTGTCCGCTAAGTAAATTCCAATTGACTAGAAAAAGAAGCGAAATCTTATATCCCAAGTGCTGGAGTGTCTCGGCACATGTGAAAAACTTAAACCCCAAAATATTATATCTACATTATTAAATATGTTGGTATCAATTTCTTCTTTTAATCAACGATTGACGATTAACTTCATCAATCGATTGAATCAATCGTCGATTTTTCAACGATTACTTTTTTAATCGTACACATTAATCAATCAGTCTTGATTAAAATTTTAATCGATTAATGCCCAACTCTGGTATGGAGAAACGGCAGTGGCCAGGAGTCGGCGTCTGCCGTTTCTCGGATCAGGGAACCTATTCGATTTTCCTTTAATCTCGAGTGGCCCGAGAGCTTGTAGGTCCCATAAATGCAGTGCCGCCAGAATCGACCAAAACTGGTCGACTGATGGTCGAACCGTCAAATCCGTCCAGGAGTCAATGACAGTCGCTATACATCTGTGAGACCGTACGCGAGTTACCCCCGAGCGTGAATTGTTGGAATAATCGGGGGAGCCGCTGCAAATTCGCAACAGCTCTCGAAACGAACGTAACCAATCGGGTAGGGGGCACTGCTAATTTCTCCCGCAGACTCATCAAACTAATTAGACCCGTGGTAAACGTGATTCGCGCGTCCATCGTACGGACGGCGCGGCGAATTCCTGGGCTGCCTCGAACTATCCCCGGACCCGGGGTTCGGTCCCCGCTGGCAGTTTTTCTCACCTCGAAAGGTGGCCTGGTCGAAGGCGGCGCGTGAAGGGACCCCGGCCATTCACGGACCCCCTCCGCACCGGGGCACAATGGCACAATTATGCAATTAAAACGGGGTAAATGAGGGGCTCGGGTCGAGGCGAGGGGTTAGAAAAACTCCCGGGCCAAATAGAATTCCGTCGTGCACGGCGCGGCGCGGCGTGTCCTGGCCAGCATCTCCTCTCGCGTCGCGTCGGTCATCGACAAAGGAGGAAGGGGCGAGATATCCAACCGGGAATCCAGCCCGGAGGTGTTGAAGAGGAGGGAACAAGGAAGAGACGCCGTGATGCTCGAGAACGCGAGGGTGGCGAAGCATCGTCCGTCTACTTTCTACTTCTCTTTCGTACGCCCCCTAACGACCTCATTGTCCGAGGAGTAACCCAAAACGACGCCACGGCAAGCGAGCGAGCGCGCGCGCACGCTCTTCGCGTGAGAAGAAAAGAACCGAGGAGGCGAAAGCCGCACGAAACAGAAAGCGGCCCTCCGCATGCTCCACACTCCACAGCGTCACAGATCGCCGATCTAGATGGACCAACATCGTTCCACTGACCATCCTGCGATAGGAATGTTTATTCAACACGTTAGACACCGAATGTCAACCCCGAAAATCCCCACGAACCCAGAGTAGTTTAACCTTCCCTCTGTGTACTGCTATTCTAATGTTAACCGTGAACAATGACTTTTCGGAGCAAAATGAAAGAAAAACATTGTCTGCATAGGTATTTGTGAAATTGTATTCATTTTTAAAAGATAAGTATACAGTACTTAAAAGATCTGAAACATATCAAAGCTAGCATTCCTAGAAAATTTTCCATTCGTCAACTTTTTATTTCCGTTTTTGTCAGCCTGGGGTGCATTTGCACCCCATACACAGAGAGAACGTTCACTAACACCCGCACCGACGCGCGGAACGTGCCTCGCGAGTCGCACACGCCCGAACTTTCCGTTCAGGCGACGGATTTGGCATGTTCTTTTGAAAGTAACACGTACATCTCATCATTATTCATCGAAGTCTCTCCAGTCTCCGAAAAAGCGAGATACAGTTAACCCTTTGCAGATAGAGCTAGTTTAACTCGAAAATTTCTTCCAACCTAGAATAATTCCTTTGTATATGATTGTTTTCATTTTGTAGATATGTAATTGATATTTATAATACCTGATACAATTCTTAAATGTGTAATAATTGATTAGACACCAACATATTTAATGATATAAATAATATTGTGAATAATGGGGTACAGGAATTTCTGCTCGCATCATTTTCCTCGCCAAGCTTCATAATTCAGGAGGTGGGACCAGAAAAAAATCGAAAGTCGAAAAGCAAGGACTCTATCCTAATATCTTTTACGGAGGCCATGCAGAGTAGGGCACAAATCAACTAATAATTAAAAAATCGAATGTTTCGAATGTTCGCTTATGGGTTAATAACGCTGATCGCTTCTGTATAAATGAAACACGTGAAGCTAGCTAGAAACGCGGAGAATTCGCGTGGCAATCACCGTGCTAAAATGACTAATTAACTTGATTTGCAGTGCTCGGCTTCATGCACGTCCGATGAATTAACTTTTCATTTTAAATCGTCGTGACCCGTATATGCGGGACACAGAGCGCGTTAACGTAGAATAGTATTGTCACCGAGGGTGCGCGATGGTCTGCGCGTGATGCCCGGTTGATACAGCTTTTTCGGCGACTGACAAATTTTCTGACAGCATCTTGGAAACGTACGGGCTTCCGACATCGTAAATACGACACAACGTTAGTTGGTTGTCGGGGCCGGGTTTGATATACGACGTCGTCTCGGACAGAAACAGGACCTTCGTGTACGGCCGATAATTATCGAATAAAGCGTACGCGGGCGTCGCTCTTCAAACTTAACTTGCGAGCAGCAAAAGGTCGATACTTCCCGGGGAAATAAATTAAAGACAGGGCCAGCTGTTCCCGTGCCGCCGTGGCCGCGTCGTGCCAGAAGTCCCGAACTTCTCGAGCAACTTCTCGAAGCTGCTTTATGCCTGGCGAGCCCGTCGAACACGCGCGTGCCAATAATTTGTCCGGCGCGATGCAATCTAAATAAAATAATATACGCACTCCGACAATAATGATTGCCCGAGGCCGGCCATCACCTGCTGCAGCTGTTTACCGGATAATGGGAAATTTTCAGGGGAAATTAAAGACAATGGCACAACCTTCGTACTTCCCCCGAAACTAACTCGAGAACGCGGCCAATAAAGTCTGGCGACTTTCGATAGGATAACAGAATTCAAAAGGAAGATCGTCCGATAGATTGTGCAAGTTTATGCATGTGCGATAAGCGAGTCGGTGGTAAAATTATTGAAGTCGCTATACGAAAACTATATTTTTCGTCCACGCAACGCATATTATCATATCATTCTCGTAAGTAACGCGGCTTCTTTTCCCGTTTTTGGAAGGTGGAATATTAAAATATAATTATTAGGTGTGTGCAAAAGTTGGCGGATCTTTATGCAAAATAAAAATGTTACGCATCGATTGCAAGGGACAAGAGTCGAATAGAAGATTTCTTTATAATGACTTGAATAACCTAGAAATAATATATTCACATATTTCAATTCCTTTAATATTCCTATTCTTTTTAAAATCTAAAATCTAAACAACTCTCTCTGCAAGAAAATACATGGAAGGAAAATTGGAAAGAAGACTACAATTTTTGCATACACTTAACGCGACCATTAGTGTTCCACGTGTATTTCATTTACTTCTTCATAGTCCATAGAATTACACGTATATGTATATTTGTAGAAGGCTAATGACCGTGCTTGTTTTCTGCGTTTCACTTTACAAAAGTCTGAAGCGAAATTCACGTTTCTCAGTTGTGGCACGAAACCGGCGAACAGTTTAATCAAACCGAAAAAGAGATCGAAATACCGAACAAACAATTCGAAAGTTTTATCACATCATAGAGAATTAACTCAATACTGAAAATTCTAGAATATATGCCTTTGTGATCTGGATGGTTGCTCATAAAAAATTAGCATAAAGGATTTGCATAAAAGTTCGCGCGGGCCAGTGATAACACGCAGACCTCGGCGAAATAAAGATTTTAATAAAGTTTATAACGCCGTACGTGTGTTACCGCCGCGAACAAAATAAACCCGGTAGTACCCGGGAATAAAATTCTGCCCAACTTTCTGTCCCATAAATTGATATCTAGAAATGGCGAATTTGCATAAACGTCCGGCCGTTTACTGATGTGAACATTTATTTGCTCGGCGGTTGCGGGGGTCACGATAAAGCCGGGCGAAACAAGGCAACGCGATAGGAACGGTGGGGGGACGTAACGAGTATAAATAAAATATAAATGATATTTATAAATCGTAGTAAACTTACCCTTGTGTGTTGTCGCGTGATAAGCTCGTGCTGGCGTGGGTGGACCTGGGGTGGCGGGGGTGGTCGCGACGTAACTACCCCCGCCACCCCCAGGAAATAACGAGTACAGCCCGTAACGACTCACACCTGTAACATCGTAAAAGTACGGAATTGACTTTTTATACCTTGCACGCTTATACTGATTTGCTGTGGTGCTCCACATCGATTTGACTAAATGTGTAACATTTTTAAATTTACACAACCCGTCCCCACTCTTTCCCATTCGAATGAGCACAATGGTCAGCTTACCCCTCACTTCCACAGCTTCATGTCTTCATTTCGTTTAGAAAATAGTATATTAATAATAATTAGGCTCCGTCTGTTTATGCCAAATGAAAAGTTTGTGCATCAATTGTAAGAGACAGGAGCTAAATATAAATGTATATTCTTCATTAATAATTTTAATCTGATGAAAATAATATATTAATACTCTTAAAGTCTATTAATATTTTTACTGTTTTAAATTGCACTTGCTCATTTTTGTTATGAATGCATAAAATCCGGAGTCTAATAATAATGGCTCACTACAGGCAAAACGTGAGATCGTTTCATGTAAAGAGCACAAACAGCGCTTCTCTAAAACAGTTGCAATGTTCTTATGGTTACACAACTTTTTTTTAAACAGTCACAAATCAGTTACAACGAGATCAACACTGATCCTATCTTACAAGGCTGACTTAGAGTGATTTATTACACTTGTTTGATGTAAATAGACTATTCACACGAGTAAATTATTTTTGGATTTACTGTTGTGATTTCAGATTATATCTCATGCGTACAGTTTTTAGTATTTTGTGATTCAAACTCTCTTTCACTTATTTATCTTACTTTCTCAGAGTGTCTAGAATGAAATAATTAAATTTAGTGCACAATATACATTGTCTTGTATCGCAAAACGTATTATTTTAATAACACGTGATTTACGTTAATAGAAAATATTACTTTTAAATAATGTACTTTGTAAATCATTTTTGTATTTTGTGAAATACTACAGTAAGCATTTTTCAATATAATACGGTACGACAGCAGCCTTTTACATTCGAGTTTCATGGATTACAACGATATGGAATTTATAACGAACGTTATTTCCGTAAAAACTAGATTTATTGAAATTGATTTATTGATATTGCGTTTCTGTAGAAATAAAATGATGGTAAATAAAAAGAGCGGAAGAGATCTGTTATAGCAGGAATGCGATAAAATAAAAATATACGAGAACGTGAACATGTTTATACGTATTTAAAAAATATGCAGGAATATTAATTGATAAAATACAAATATTCAAAAAATCGTTGAGAGGTATAGTATGAAAATACATGTGAGAGCACGATGATCTCAGTAGAGTAAATTAACCATTACTATTATAAAAAAAATGAACAATTTCGCGATGAAAAAATTATCTTTTTATTATAATGGTGTTTGGAATGGCATTCGAACAAGAAAAAATATAAAATTTAAAAAAAAACGAACTGCCGAAACCCGGGATTGAACCGGGGACATTTAGATCTTCAGTCTAACGCTCTCCCAGCTGAGCTATTTCGGCCACGGGAATACGGCCTTATGCCTTACGTATACGACTTCTGTTGCGATTTCGCATAAAAATGAAATGTACATGAGAAATGGAAATTTTAACGAAACAACGAAAGAGAAACGAATAAATGAGCATACCGAAGTTCGGGGTTTTCACCGTTATTATTAAAAATATAAGTCATAAACGATAAGAAACATTCTTTTTTTATGTCAACGGTATTTGGAATTACAATTTCGAATGAGAAAAAAGTAAAAGTAGGAAAAAAAACGAACTGCCGAAACCCGGGATTGAACCGGGGACATTTAGATCTTCAGTCTAACGCTCTCCCAGCTGAGCTATTTCGGCCACGGGAATACGGTCTTATGCTTTACATACACGACGTCTGTTGAGATTCCGCATAGAAATGAAATGTATATAAAAACCGGAAATGTTAGCGAAACAATGAAAGAGAAGAGAATAAATAAGCATAACGAAATTCGGGGATTTCAGAGTTATTATTAAAAATATTAGTCATAAAAGATAAAAAGTATTCCTGTTTTATGACGATGATATTTGGAGTTACAATTCGAATGAGAAAAGAAATAAAAGTAGGAAAAAAAAACGAACTGCCGAAACCCGGGATTGAACCGGGGACATTTAGATCTTCAGTCTAACGCTCTCCCAGCTGAGCTATTTCGGCCGATAAGGAGTGCTTCCTTATATGTCTCTCTTCTGCAGGTATTCAGCCAGAAAAATGAAATGGATAAGAAATAGCGAGCTCGCCAATACCTACGTTTTTGCCATTATTGTTAAAAATACATAGAAATGTGTGTGGGCGGTGGAAAAATTTACATTTGATAACAGTGATGCATGGAATCATGATTTGAACAGGAAAAAAACATAAAAATGGAAAAAAAACGAACTGCCGAAACCCGGGATTGAACCGGGGACATTTAGATCTTCAGTCTAACGCTCTCCCAGCTGAGCTATTTCGGCTTGTACTGATACTGATGTTGTATACCTTGTTCTTTCAAGAATCGAATGTTATATAAATAATGGTTCAGGAAATGGAATTTTTATCAGTTTTTTCAACATTTTCTCTCTTAATTTACGCAATTTCTTCCTTTTATTTCACAAATATAATTTTTCATCTCAATAAAACTGTGTGGTCACATGCATGATAAAATTGATTTCGATGTTTGTTTTTAGGAAACGTGCACAAATTATTTATTTGATTCCAATTTGGACTTTGTTTTTTTATTCTATTCGTTATATATTCTCTATCTAAAATTGAATAACAGTGAATAATGTATATTTAAATTTATTTAAAAACTACAGGAGTTCAGAACATTACACTCGATAAATTTCGGACATCCTGTTGAGGTCTTCTATTTTTCCCTTGTTCGGATTTAAATATACGTGCCAGATTTGTTGCAATGAAATAGAAAAAGGGAAGAAAAATCAATAATCCGGTGGATTTGAGCTTGGTATAAATCGTTCTTTCTTAGTCAATCGAATGTTCCATTGACAGTTCAATGCATATTTTTAACTGCCTAATTTAGCTATACTTTTTACATATATAGCAGGAGCTCGATTAACCGGATCCCGATTATAAACAAATATGAGTTGAAATATGATTATATTATGAAGGGAAATAAATTTTTTAAAGTAAAAAATTGAGATTTTGGAATATAATGTACATTCTAATTATGTCCCTCGGGTCTCCCGATCAAGCCGGTTGATCGAGGTCCTACTGTATACTATCACTTTCATATCTGCTACAGCTTTTAAGATACAAATAAATTATATAGAACATTTATAGTGACCTTTGAAGGGTGTCTATTTCTGAAAAGCGAAAACTTAAAACTTAATACCTTTATTGCAATTTTTTGTACACCTAAGTTTTTCAAAAAATCGACATTGTCATGTTATCGAAATTCTACTGCCAATGGATCACGAATTTTAGTAAGCTGCTGACCAGTAGAAAAAAATATGTGAGTAAATAACAAACGTAAGCTCTTAATCTTAGCTTCTTCAAAGTACACGTTCCTTCATTTTATCGCGATGAATGATTACATATATTTCGAAGAAATAATTTCCCGGTATGGAATGTATTTACACAAACTGATTACTTGAAAATACACACGATAGGAAAACATCTGGCGAATGATATCATACTACTATCTTTATTTTCCATTTATTTTGAACCTTAAAGTCATTGATAAAACAGAATACAGAGCCAGGAACTACGAATTTAGGAACAGTCACACAATTGTATCGATACAATATTGATTATATTTTTTTGCGACAGTTGCGAGACTTTGAGGACATTTAAAAATTTCTTCCTCTAGTAATTGCAATAAGTTCTTTTTTAATTCTTCTGCTGACACGAGATATGAACGATAATAAAAATACTCTAAACTATAAGAATGTCCTGTGATGTAAGGAAGAACAGCCCAATTTTGAATCAGCGCCCAGATATTTTGGGAAAGAAAAATGTTTCAAGAGTTAGTATTAATTAATTAGAAACTATGTTTTGAATTTGGTTTGTTCATATGTATATCCTTAACAAGAAAAATACTTATAGCTCTTCTGGAGTGCTAGTTAACTATGACTTATAAATTAGGTCCACCCTTAGGTTCAAATTCGATTACTCTTCCTTATGTGTTAATTAGAATCTATTAAAATGGTCCACAGAACTGTTTCTCTGATTAAAACGAATGCTTACCTTGGTTGTGCGCGGGTGCAGGAGTGGCGGCCAAGGGTGGTATACCCTGTGATTGTTGGTTAGGAACCTGATTGGATTGTGCAGGTGCTAAGGGCCATAGGGTTGCCGCCGCGGCAGGGCCGGACGTTTGTTGGGCCCGGGTACCCGTGTCGGCCACGGCACGATCCCCACTTTGGGCCACGGGAGGGACCAACATCGAACCTCCCCCTCCCGAGGCTAAAATCAAACGAAACAACATTTTATTACACAATCAAACACGTTAAGCTTTACTTATTCCTATTATTAGAATTTTCTTTTTCCTGAAATTTACCCTTAGCAAACATTTTGAATTCACCTTTTCGTCAACAAGAAAGAATCGCTCACAAAAATGCTTAATTTCCTCTTTCGTGAAATCGACCCTCAACAAACATTTAACATTCTTTTCGTGATATCAACCCTTAACAAATGTTCAAAATTTGCTCCACGTGAAATTTTTCGTTACACCATCCTTTGAACTCGATGATATTTTAACTTTAGAAGATATTTCATTTGATCTACTACATTTTCATTGTATATATTTTCTTTTCCAATTCATATAATATTGTGTCCATTTACCCAGACCACATTGCAATCTCTTTATTTGTTAAATATCTTAATTTTCATTTTTTATAACAAATCACAAGATGTAACAAATCACATCACGCAAACGTCTCTCTCTCTCTCTCTCTCCCTCTCTAGCGATCTATCTACAGAATGTTATATCAACAGGAAATGAAGAAAACTGACCATCATGTTCGCCGGATTTGACGGAACCTGACTTCTTCCTATGAGATTATTTCAAGGAAATGAAATACGTTACAAAACCCTGAGTAAAAGCGTAAGATCAATATTCAAGGAATCGCGTTACTGCAGCCAAGAACGTTGACAACGATCATGGAACATGCTACAGTGAGTGTAAAAAATATTCGTACGCCCTTTAAAATAGAATAACTTTTCTATAATTGTACCAAACGACCTGATTTTTTATAATCAATTCTATCATATGCAATGGAATTATTCTGGGTCGGAAGAAATGTTTGAGTCTCGAGTTAAAATAGCTCCGACTGCAAAAGTTTAACACATTATCGACGGGAAACGCTAATTCCTGTCTTCTACGTTTCGAACGTTGTTGGCCAGAAACACCGATTGACGTCTCTCGTTTGTCAAATGTTATTAACGGAAGATGACAATTGTTATTTACTGTTTCCCAGGTGTTGACGAGCCTGGAGGTCAAATGGCATCTTCTATACTTGAGTTTTTACGATTCTGGAAAAAAAAGCGATAAGGATATCCGCTCCATTGCATCCGGTCAATAATATGTTAATGTCACAGAACCTCCATACTTCGTACTTTGCTCGGAAAAATGCACGAATCAGAATTTCTGACGAATCAGAAAGTGAGATGTTTAACACGAACCAGCACTTAAACACTACCAGCATTTATGTCGACCGAGAATTTGATGCATTTATAATAACTGTGGGTCCGTAAATGAAGAGCGTTCGTGTGTCATGCGCAACACCTTATAGGGTAGATTCGGTCGATCATATCGATCGATAATCGATTCCCTCATCGTGCGGACACACCATGCGGGCCGCAGTTGCAATAGACAAGTAAAGACGTTGTTGTTGGAAGATGTTGAACATATATGGAATTGTCCAAGACACGAGGGGAAAAGAGGAAAACCAATGAGAATCCTGGCTAGGAAGACATAGAACTGGACGAGGAAGTCTTTAAAGAAAGATACTGCTATCCTGAGATCAATAGCAGCCTTTCTAATACAAATTGATAGAACAATATAATTAAATATGTCTCCATCTAAGAGCGAAGTTAAATATGAAGCATAAAATATAACCGAAAGTTAATGTTAATGTTATTGTATACTTCTGTACTATTGCAGTACTACCTTTTTTATTACTTTTTTACATTGTACATTGTTTATAATGATAGTATGGAAGGGTAGAAAGTAAGAGATATGTATTAGCACACATATTAGGACCAGTTTGAACCGGGTAAATAGAGCCGCGGCTCTTCGACGCCATCTTTATGTACACATAAAGTAAAGAATAAAGTAAAGTCAAGTGAAGACGCATCGGTAGAATTTCAGAATATTGTTACTTCCGTTTTAACTTACTAAAACTATTGAGATACACTTTTCCATCTTTCTTTCGGTCGACTAAGATCATTTTTATATTTCAAGGCGACCTATAATGTGGTTCTAACACTTTAATAAATGCTACGTATTTTCCTACAGAATATGAATAACAAGATACACAAAATAAATTTGGTATTTTTCAGGTGAAACACAAGATCGTGGTCGCCACGTATGTGTGCTATAAACGATGGTGTTAAACCAGTTCGTAACTTACGGACCACCATGTACATCCGGAGAATAATAACGAAAAGCTGCAGAAGGGTGGTGAACTGATCACGACGCATCCGCATGCAAAGAAGCTAGCGATAGGTTGGAGTACCTCGCAAGTAGGTTTTCTTGGTTGATTGGAATCGAACAGTCTAGAAGTAGTTCCGAAAATAAAAATAGTACTTCTACCAACTTATCCGTGACATGTTTCTGATTGGCATGACATCGCACACGACACAGCAATCAGTAGCAGTAATCCACGATACAGCAGAACCTCGATTATACAAGATAATCAGGGGAACATGGGTATTCAGATAATGGAACAGTAAACGATAGTGTTAGATCAAATCTTTACTGATTCTACGATAATTTGTGTTGTATGTGGCTCCTTCTTGACTGAACTGATTAGACATATGTGTAGTACGTATACAGAGTTGAGACATCACAGGTAAATATGCTCCGAATTGTGCCGCGTTTGGACTCATTTTAATCAGAAAAATGTGAAAAATATGTTAGAAAATAGTACTGACTCCAGAGTACGAAACCAAATTGTACAGAATGATCGCATCTGCTCATTGAAACTGCTTTTGAACGAAAATCGAAACTTGTGAAATGAATCTTGTTTATAGAAGTTGACTCGGATTCGAGAATGCATATTGAACTTGATCCCATCGCTGAAAAAAGCTGAAGAGAGAAAGAGAGAGAGAGAGAAAGAGAGGAAGACAGCGACGGTAGAACGGAGCTAGCTAAAGCGTTCCATTTGCTAGCGGGGTGCGAGTCACCGAAGGGATGGTCATGGAGGGTTCGGAAGGAGTGAAAGCGGAGGAGGGGTAGCAACAGGTCGGCAAACATAATGTAGCCTCTTAGGTGCAACGTACACACGCGTGTATTCATTCTGGCGAGGTCTGGCGAGGTCTGCCGCGAGAACGGACAGTCACATTTCCCATAATTGAAGACCTCGATGCAAAAACCGGGTGAGTAACAAAGTTTATAAATAAGTAACAAAAAGCAGACTTCCCGCTGGGAACCATGAAACATTTGTTTGGCAAATTTTACAACACAACAACTAAGTTACTTGATGTAGTGATGTTAACGCTCGGCAGTTCCAGTGTGAAAAATGAATTGTTGCACTGATTCCTCCAGCGTACCTTTGCTTAAAACTAAACCAGCACTGCCGGTCAAATAACCGGTCTTTCATTTTTAATTTTATAATTATTGAAACGACGAGGTTGCTTACATGGAAATTGATTCGATAAATTTATTTCTCCAAGCAGGTATTGCAATAAAAATTGCACAAAATCTAAATAAATAGAGCCTTGTCATTTTGATCAGATGAAACATTTGAATCGCTTTGCAGCTAGGTAAAAAGCTTTGCTTAAACTGCAAGAGGGTTCGAAGATGAGTTACTTTGATTTCATGCAGTTTTTGCGGCTGTCCGGTTGGCAGTCAAAGTGTTACAACGCGTTCACGTGTGCAGGTGAAATGACGAGAGCAATGTCGCGTGTCCAGAAACGCTGCGTGCGCGAATCAATTGCGGAAAGCCGACTGCTTCTGCGAGGAGAGGCGCGCGCGCGCGCGCGCTAGCCCGTAGGAACTGAACGCGTCTTTGAAACCCTCGTTAACCAGTTCGGTAATAACCATCGATAATCTGTCAATCGGCAGATAACCGTTCGCTCGAGTCCACGTAGCAATTTCAACCGGTCGAGGGATGGCTCTATTGATCGGTAAATTAGAATAATTTAAATAACTAGCGCTGTAGCTGGGAAGCGCGCGGTTCTCTTTCGATGTGTTAATTACCGGCACAGGAAACATAATTCTCCCACAATGAATGGCATGTTTGATCCTCTAGAGCCCGGATTATGCTGTCGTTACTCTTTTTAAATGGAATTTTTACTCCGGATAATTGAACGCTTTATGAACTTACACGGCCTTTCGTGTGTCTACAGTTTTCACCATCATTTGCATCTCCGAGTAATACATACAATAAATTGATCCAAGTCAAAATTTAAAAAAAAAATGAGTTTATCAGAGTGATTATTCGCCAGTATCTGTGTGTTGTAAAATGTACTTCTTTAAACTGTAATAAATGAACCTGAACTTTCCAATTAGGACCTCTTGCCCTGGATATGGGACAAATTGTTCATTTTTAGTTGCCGAACATTATGTGACGTGATTGAACAAAAAACAAAAATATTAACCAAGAAACTTCATAAAAGTATAATAGTTGTATCTCGAATTTTTTATTTTCAGCTCCGTTGTGCCCTACCTGACAACGACGATGGCAGGTGGCTGAAAAACGATTAGCAGTTTCCGTTAGACTCGGCAGGATGGAAGCGAGACAGATCCTGGGTTCGAGACTGATTCGAGAATCGTTCGAGAAAAGAGAAGGTAAGGAAAGTCGGAGACGTCAAATTTTTACGAGCACCTGTCCACCATTTCCCAGCCGCAAAGGGGCCAGTTTCGCGTCGTCAGGTAGTCACAATTCTTACCGGCCCTTCTCGCATCCTACCGACCTGGAAACCTGTTCTACTATCCCTCCCCCAACTCTTCCTTCATCTACCTCTGCCTTCCAGCAGCAGAAGCGAGGGAAATTAAGAATTAGGCCTTTGTCGGAACCCTTGAACCGGTCATCTCCCAAAACTAACTAAAGGGGGGTGTGGAAATCGCTTTTCCAGGGACACCAGGTATAAGTTATATGTAGTACACACCTAGGTCTACAGAATCCGCAAAGCGCTCTCCAGTGCACAGGTTTTCATGAAAGAAACATCTTAGAATACTAGGTTATTCAGAAAGTTCGTACCCTGGCACATAGACGATATTGGTAGCATCAAGAACAATTCAAGTTTAAGACAAAATATAGGAAAAAGTGCAACATATAGCATGTAACTCTAATTGTCATTTAGATACATGTTTATGTGGCTAATGGACATAAACGGATCCGAGTGGATTCAAGCCCTTTATATTTTTATTGTTACTCTTAATAGCAATAAAGATATTAATAAAAAAAATATATCATTGTTGAAAACATCCGTCCTTGATGTGAGCATACCATACATTCCAAATCGATCTGTCAAATAGCATGCTTCAGGCAGCTGATTAATGTTTGCTTTGATTAGAAGAATAAAAAACTTGAAAAATCGTGCAGTCATTGAATATTTATATAAAAAAGGATTAAGCGGAAATGAAATTTTTGATGATATGGTGAATGTGTTAGGGGACAGTGCTCCTTCATATGCAATGGTAAAATAATGGGTTGCTCTATTTAAACATGGTCGTACAGACATTAATGATGATTCACGTTCAGGACGTCCAAGAACTGCAACCACTTCAGAAATGATTGATCATGTCCATGATTTGGTTTTGGAAGATCGCCGACTAACTGTGGTTGATTTAGCTGAGTCCACATGCATCTCAACTGGATCAGTTCATGAGATCTTAACTAATGAATTAGGTATGAGAAAGCCATTAACAAGATTGGTGCCGCATTCGTTAAATTCTCAACATTTGGATCGTTTACAAAAAAATAAAACTGACTTTGTGCGTCGATTTCTAACCATGGATCAGACTTGGGTTTACCTCTAAGCCAAAGTGGTCAAAATCGACAAAGAATACCGTGGCATCCATTTTTTGGGACGCAAAAGGAATTTTGTTAATTGATTACCTTCGAATCAGGAAAGCAATAACAGGAGAGTAGTACTGACACCGTATTTTCACTCATTATTTCATGTCATGTCATTGTTAGGCTACGAACTTTCTGAATGACCTAGTACAATGAACGATGGAAACTAGAGACTTCCATTTCGTAGAGAAATCGTCCAAAATGATTGTCGCATGATTATTTTTCATGAAACGATCACAGTTTGATTACAGTACGAGGATCGCGTATTCAGTGTTCAAATACTTCTTGGATATGAGATTTGAAACTGGAGTCAGATTGCGACTGAGCGGATTTATTCGCACTGTTGCTTGACCCAATGCGAGGAGGCAAGGCTGCGTGAAAACACGTGAAAGCATTTCGAACTTCCTGCGCTGCTCCATTTCCCTGAATTTGCCGGCGGTGGCTCGCTTACGCAACCCTCTGCAACCCCATTCTGAATCCTGAAGCACGCGCCGCGACCCGCGTGTGCTTCCACTCTCTACAGGACAGGCTGATAGACAGAGACGGACGCACGGATATCGATTTTTGGTGTTCCTGGACGTGGTTCGGTTTACCTTTGTTAGATTTCGGAGCAAATGCCAGTAGCTTCTCAAACGCATTCACTTTCGTAAGGGAAACAACGATGCTACAGTGGCTGCTTAAATTAGTAACGTTGCTCAGCGAAAAATACATTTTCCATGTTTGCGTGAAGATAAAAGCATTGCTTCAAGAATAATCTTCATTAAAAATACATGAAACAATTTCAACTTTTTAATTACAAAGAGTTATTAACTCTTTGTGCATAGAATGCATTTTCATTAAAAATACATGAAACAATTTCAACTTTTTAATTGCAAGGAATTATGTATTATTCGTAGACGGAATTTAATTAGAACGAAAATAAAAAATAATTCATTGCGGCATACTTTCGATACATTTTATTGTTAATTTCATGAAAACTTCGTTTTCCATCAATTATTTGTGGAAACAAGATTTTGAGAAAGCTGATTTTGTCAACAAAAATGAAGTGCATATGCCATTGATTGATGTCTATGGCATGTTTTAAAAGTATGCCGATTCCGCAAACGCGTAAAAATTCGCAGTCTATTAACGAATAGCTAATATTAAATATTTGTTGTTGGATTAATATAAGGATAAAAGCTTCAACACTGTAAAATGGTGTACTACTGAATGTGGTTCGGTTTGCCTTTGTTAGATTTCAGAGGGAATGCCAGTAGAGCTTCTCAAACACATTGCTTTCCCGAGGGAGCTTGGTTCACGAGCGTTTCACGTATTTGATTGGTGCGCGTAAAATTGTGTGCTCTGCTCTTAATCAAATTTTATACTGCGCAAACTTATGACTATGTACGGTTTTCATCGGCGTTCCTGCTATCAGGCCTTCAGCTTAAAAATTATGGATTCAGCCATTTTTAGTGTCCCGTACGTTTTGACATCTCTTTTAAAAGGCTTTTAAGAGTATATTTCCTGACGAGTTTTTCGGATTTCTGGAAAAATTGATGTCGCTAATAGTTCGATGAGTTTGTTGTATAATTTACATTGAATATTATTAATAAATTACACTTTAAAATACTCTAACCACAAAATATTCTAAATTTATTATTTTCAGGTAACATCTCGAAGTGTATTTTCTAACGTCACTTGGCGACTTTTTGTTTTTCCTTTATGAGAATATTTATACCTATGCAGTTTGTAGCCCTTCATACCTATACTTTCCAAAAGTATAGGTATAATAAATTTTTTACGACGGGCCAAGGCGTCTATAAAATTTATTTATAGCTCGGACGCTCCAAATCTACATGAAACCAATAAGTATTTGCAACCTTTCAAGAAGTATGCGCATAATAAATTTTTATAACGCATGAAAAGGAGCCGACACAAATGATAACGATAACAATAAAAGCAATTTTAAATTCCTCGCGTAATAATGTTAATAAGTAACGAATCCGCGAATTTATTGATCATTTACAAACAACCAAACAGATTCCACCCTCCAAAATAATTTCCATTAATACGATGATGGAAAGATTCGAATTCAAAATGAAAAATTGAATTTTTCGAACCATCTCATATTCTCATGAAATATTGAGCTTCAATAATTCACGTTTGCCATAAATGCATAAAATCCGCGGTTACATCCGATTCCGTTTAATTCGCGCATATCTTTACTTCTCGATATATTACATGAACCACATTGACTTCATCGAATTTTCGTGATCGGGTCAACGACCTGTTAAATAACAGCGCGCACAAAATCACTCGGCCGCCGCTTGTAGAAAGTATGACACGGCGTTCGCCGGACACGTGTAGCGTCGTTAACGAACGTGTTAATTAAAACCACGCCAATCAGCCTGGTACAGCCAGGATCAAGAAGTAATCGAGAACGAGCGACAATTAGGAAGGTTCGCGTTAAAAAAACCGGTGGGTGGAAAAAAGTCCTGGACAAGAAGGAAGAAGAGGAAGAAGGTTGCGCGTCCGAGTATAAAGTATACATAAAGTATCCGAAAGGATTAATTACCGGCGCCGCGTTGCGGTTATGGCGATACAGTTTCGGGGATAATCGACGAGTCGGCGACTCGCGTGTTTGCGCGTTTCGAGGGAATCACGAAACCGACGGCGCGACCGTGTGTGCAGAAAGTAGAAAGAGAGGAGAGAGCTTCGGGCTGCAAATCACATCGGGCTGCAAGCGGGCCGAATCTTTCTCTCCTCCTCCTCCTCCTCCACCTCCTCCTCCTATCCCCTCCCGCCCCCCGGCTGCTTGGCCGTTCAAGCCGTACCCTCGTGTACTTGAATTTACTACACCATTCACGTTCGCGTCTACATAAATCGTCACGTCGAACCTGCACGTGTGCACGACCGCCTCGCCTCGCCAAGCCTCGCCCAATATGTTCATATACATATGCACGCGCGTACCAGCAAAGCCGTTTTCCGAGTTTCACGAGGACAACGACGCCTGAACCTCCTAACTCGAAACGACCCTTTGTCGATCCTTCGAGGATGGGACACACTCGAGGATGGGCCAGTGGAAAATCATAATTTTGGGGGAACTAATATGTGATGATATCGGCGCGCAGGTTCGATCAATGATGAAACACTAGCAATTTTGCAAATTAATTCATATTCTCAACGTTTCGATCCTGATGTGGACCATTCTCAAGAGTAATTTTTGCGTCTGAAAAATTTTTGGGGAACATTCGGGGCACCATGAGTTTGGTCATTTATTGTTCTGCTGGTGGAATTAATGTTCGAGATACTTCCTTAACCCTCGACCGCCCCTCGTGTCTATACTTGACGCATTTTATCTGAAATTTTAAATGTCAAATATGTATAATAATGAACATAAAACGATGTCAGACTCGAAATTTAACACTAAACTTACCACAGACCGGTTCATATGAACGAACAATTCTTCATTCGATAATTATTGCAATTATAGAAATGCATAAGGCAACGTTTTGACTTTTTTATACATTATATTTGCTCATTTTAATAAAAAATAACACCTAAGGAACCATCTTCTAAATTGCCTTATAATGTTTTCTCAATTTGCGCTTACAGAAACGCGTACAGAAATATTTATTTATGCCAGACCAAAGTCTCTAGCAATTTATAGAATACAAACGTCAGTGCCGTAAATCCTCAGAGTCGCCATTCGGACGCAAAGGGTTAGAGGCATTTAGCCGTTTAAACGAACAGGTAATAGAGTTGCCAAGCAGCATAAAGAGGCAGAAATTCTTCCCGGCTTTGATTAAGAGACTCTGGACGAAGCTCGTGTTCGTTGGTAAGATTTTCTAACCGAGATCGGCGAGTTTCACAAGGCCGGGTATTTCAGCGCAAAAGAGTGGTCTGGCACAAACGCCTGTGTTTCGCACGCCACTCGAGCCTACGAAAAATATTTTCCTCTACTTCGGTCCTCTCTCTTTCCGTCCAACGTTCCCACTGAAAATCCCGTCCTTCCACTCGGTATGACGCAGGTATCAGAAATTCTGCGCCCTGACAAATTGTCGCGGGATCAAAAATAAAAATCACAGATCTCGTAACGCGTTCGCTATTTCCCACAGACTTTCCCGGCTCGCTCTATCTCGGACAGAGTGAAAGCATCGTAATGGAATAAAAAATCACTTCTAATAGTTATGAAATTGGTTAATATCGCCCCCGTGATTTTACGGTGGAAAAAAGATTGAACAATACAACGAGCGTTCTCGTTAAAGCCGCGCCGCCGATGCCCGAGGCAAGATAATATTGTTAGGGAACCGCGGAGGCAGTGATCATGATGGGAATGTCGCGATTAGGTTACGCTGCCGTTCAGGAATTTGGATTAGTCCTCACTGGGTCGATGGTTTATTATTGCATTGTTTTTCTCCGAAATAAATCCAGCCCACTATTTTTACTTTTTGTTACGGTCGAGTACTGTTTTGTTACTGTTGTTACCGTTACGGTTGCTTATTTTTAGTCAGCGTTTCGAAGATGTTATTTAGGTAGTCAATTTTTACTAATTTTCAGTTGAGATTTTTCGGAAACAAAAAACCAGAATACACTCTTAAACAAGGAATTTTTCGAGAATCTCTCCGTGGCCACTTTATTGCAAAACGAGGTTCCATGCACGCGTATCGCAGCCTTGCGATCCGAATGTTTCGTGTTTTCCGTTTAATTTATTCCGACGAGCGAAAGCCAGGGGTTCGGTTTTTCCCCCAGGGGCATTTGAAATTCGGCCGCGGCACGCGAGGATTTTTCACACGAACGGTTTCCAAACATCGTCCATCTTAATTCCACGGTAAGCTCGAGCGCGAGCAAGTGCAAGTGACTGCACTTTTTGAACTGCACACACATACACACACGTCGTCTATTTTTCTTGCCGGTGCGTATCTGATCTGCGCCGGCCGTATTAAAAATACATCATCGAGCATCACGCGAGTGAATTGTTGACCCCCTTCCGGCGAAAGTGAAATAGTGCAGGAATATTAACCGAGCCATAAATCACATTATCGGTACGACATCGTAAATTATGAAATCGTAAAACACAAAATCATCGTCCCAGTTCGAGCAACGTGTTGCGGGAGATTCATACGCGAGGATAATACGAGAACGCCGCGACGTGTGCGTGACGCGGTGTCTTAAACTTCACCGTCAAAACTTTGAGAAGTTGTATTTCAAGAATTTTATCGGATCGCAAACATCTATTACAGCGGTTTTCCGAGCGCTAATTGTACGGCCGACTGGCGGTGGCTAGAAACTTAATTGTTTGAGAACCTCTACGGAGAAATATCGTTTCCTTTTGATTTATCTAGGCTAATTTTACGGACGGAAATATAAATTTAGATTAATACGTTGCCTGCCTCTGTCACGTTACTCCACTTATTTAACACTACAGACACGTGGATATGACGGGTTCTAATATTTTAAGTTTATTACTGGCGAAATTGTAAACGTGCATCCACGTGGAATTATTCGACAAATTTATTTCTTCGGGCGTGCATCATAAAAAAGGCTACTTTGGATAAATCTAGTTTTGTTTTATAAAGTTATGTGCGAAATAGTCACTTTTAGTACTCCGTATGTATTTCTTACAAAATGAGTAGATAAATTTCAGAATATCTATTACCATGAACTTATTAAACTTGATGGTAGAAAGAAATTTTTACTTGGCTTCAGTATTGATGACTGTTGCCATTCATGTGACCGTACTGGAAGCAGAGTCGCCAAAGTAAGACTTGTCTCGCCACTCTATGTATCTTTCTCCATGCTTCCGACACGAGCTGGTCACGTGACGCGTTTGTTAGTCTTTCTTCTGTTAAAATGTTTTAATATTTTGTACTAGGGAACTTTTTGATAGAAATACTTTCTGGAGCCACCACAGGGTGTATAAAATGTAATGCTCATCCGTCGTAGGGGTGAATCTACACTTCTGGATCGGTGGACATTTGTAAACCCAACCTGCCGAAAAATTGTTGTTAAAGTTTGTTTTCACATCAATACCTTCCACTCATCGAGAAAAGAAAGAATTTGAAAGGAGCCACATGTCGCAAACAAATAGTTACTGAGATATAAGCTGTAAAAGATCTTGCAAAATTTGATTGTGTAGAATTATACGTATAGAGAAAAGCCTACTACTTCAGCCCACACAACCGTGTCGATGAGACAGAACATGATCGTGTGCGTGCCTTAGGCCAAACGAAGTTTAAAGGGACATTCGTCGCTAGGCCCGTACGACGTTATCGTCTCCCTGCCCATTCGGGTCATAAATTTGAAGTTGCAAAATATGAAAGAATACCTTATATCCACTTTTATACATAATATTAATCCTGGGCTATAAAATACTAATGTCAAGTATAGGTACTTACAAATTTTTCAGAACCTTCTGTTCCTCCGTCGGATCAACAGGACACTGCCATTTGCGCGAATACGTCTTAATAAGTGTGAAGCACAAAACAACACATTTTCCAAAATCGTGACAACGAACGGGAAGAAATTGCTCCAACCACACGGACACACGGTCAAAATAGTACTGCGGTTGTCACCTCGGTTTTTCGTGAATGGTTAAGGGTGGATTTAGGTGGGGAAATGTTGCGTTTGTTAATTGGACGGTGGTGTGTCGGAAGGACTTTAGGTTGAGAAGTGGGGAAACTGTCACACAAATTCCATTTGGTATTGTCTTAGGTCGTCAATAACAAGATTTATAAGGGTGGTCCGTCGCACGTGTTGTCGATCTGTCGGGATTGAAGGTTTTTTGCTTGCTATAACGTCCTTTACAGGTATGTCGCCTAATCCGCTGGAGGAACGGTTAGGTACGGTAACATTTTATAATACAGGATTAATATTGTTATAACAATGGTTATAAGGTATTCTTCCATATTTTGCAACTTCAAATTTATGACCCGAATGGGCAGGGAGACGATAACGTCGTACGGGCCTAGCGACGAATGTCCCTTTAAATTTCGTTTGTCTCTCGAGGCACGCACACGATTATCTTCTGTCTCATCGACACGGTCGGGTGGTCTGTAGTAGCAGGCTTTTGTCTATACGTATAACTCCACACAATCAAATTTTGCAAAAACTTTAACAGCTTACATCTCAATAACTATTTGTTTGCGACATGTGGCTTCTTTCAAACTTTTTATCGCCTGGGTGAGTGGAACAAGTTTACCAACAATTTTCTTTGTTATAAACAATTTTGCGGCAAGTTTCTCGCACAGATGTTCACCGATCCAGGGGTGTAGATTCACCTCTAGAACGGATGACCATTACCTTTTATACACCCTGTACGCATTTATAAGTACGCTCTTCGGAATAAAAGTAAGAATTTCAACAAAATCTTCCGGACGAGTAGTAAAACCGGTTTGAAGAGGAGAGTTACTACAATTTATGTTATTAGCGGAGGTAATTTGAAGTCTTTTTTATCGAATGTATCGACGAAACTTTAATAGGATCCACGTGGTTATTGTTGCACAACTTTCCGTCTTTCAAGGACAGTATTTCTAACGATCAGAGAGAATCATTGAAAGTGTCGCAATTCAGAATATTTAGAACAATTTCAAGAAATATATTTTGATAATTATCTAACATCAATGCATGTGTGCGTTGTGTGCCACTGATAACAAAATACAAATTTTATAATAATTCTCTGCACAACTTAACAATCTACAATATTCAAATAATGTTCTTACAAGTAAAATTAAGTGACGTGAAAAATAAGAGGTTCATAGTTTGATCACATAAATTGTGTTACACAATGGAATTGAAATAAATGATGGAATTGAAATAAATAAGAAGCAAGATGGTCTGAATACATAATATTGTTTTCCAGACAGACAGATTTCTCAACAGCCAACGAACATGGTGCAACAAATCGGCGTCGCACAGCCGGTATTGGCAAAATAAAATAATTGATTCTCCATTAAGACTAGTACAGCTCCGAGGCGTACGATATTTTCCGTAATTAATTACCCGAAGGTGGAAACTCCGATAAGTCCAGGCAAGAAAACGCAGCGTCTCGACGCTACTGCATCGTCATAGTTAGCGAGCATTAATCGAGCTTTAATACCCGATTGCCTTGAGGATTCATTCGCCTAAGGAAACGTTTTTCTCCGGCGCTCACTGTGCCGTTCTCAAACCTCGCGCGACTCTATACTCCAAGCAACATATTTAAAAAGAATTTTATATCGCACATGAAATTTCCAATAAATCAAACGGAAATCGATAAGGAAAATAAAAAAAAGATAACCAGCCACTTCGAGTACAACTATCCGTGATTTAGAACACGGCCGTAACTTAAGCCGCGGATAAGGATCACATAATTTCGAATATTTCGTCGAGTCGGCCGGATGAATTATGGAGTAGAAATCTCACGCGTGCGAGAGGCATTTAAATGTAGTTAGAGATAATTTCGATCCGTGCTCTTTTTCGAAGGAAACGAGTGTGTCCGAGGCGTGTCGCTCGATGTAAGGCAGTCAGTTTTTAACGGAGGCTGCACGGGAAAAATCCACGCTATGACAAATTACCGTGCGCCGGGGACGGGGCAAAAAGAATGACACGGACACATTTCGAACGTGACGCTTTGATAGTCGACGGTTCTTGCGATTCTCTGAAAACCGGCACGATTGCGCCTTTTCACGGAAACCAGTTTGCGGCGTGCGTATCGCGCTACGACAGGTCGTTTTACCCTACTACATTTCCGGAAAAGTGTCTGTTCGCTATCCCTAAAAAAAAAGCTGTTACGCCGTCTAATAAATAAAGGAAAAAATCGCGCGTACAAATGGCGGAGATAGAAACATTATCCCCCGGACGACGGACAGCCATTTTGATCGAAAATGTCTAAAGAGTAACAACGATAAAGGCCTTGTGTGACTTGCGTCAACGCTTAAAACAACTTCTCCATCTGTTTCTTCACACCATCTAAATTGGGGGTGGCCAATGGCTTCCCTAGGCAACACGGGCAGTAGACGAATCGCCTGGGATCACGTGTGAAATCAAATTTTTGTTGTAAATGTAGCAAAGCTAATAACACTGTCCAACACCAGTTCCCAATGTACTGTTGGGTCCTTCCCAAGTGGTGTCTCTCCCTCTTCAATGATCGTTTAAACATGTTTAAACAATCATAATGCATTAATATCATATATCACTGGATCCGGGAAAGTCTACAGAATCTTTTGCTATATAAAGAACAATTCGATATCTTTTATAATAACATCACAATATTCGTTTAAAGTTGAAAAATATATGTTTTTTTCAAAGCCATGTTCCTAAAAAACTGTGCGTATAGGAGAAAAATTAAGGACAGATTCAGAATCAGCGCAAAAAACTCTATAAGAAGGACCCATCAGTATATTGGGAACATAAATAGAAGTTGAAATTTGTTGGACAGTCTAATTGACTGTTTCAATCGTTGATCTACGTACACGTTTCCAGCATCCACACACATGGAAAGAAGAAGAATTATCTGGGATCGCGCACGCAAATGATCTCCCCAACACCTAATAATTGACTGTTTCAATGTAAATCGTTGATCTGCGTAAACGCCTCCAACAACCATCCACAAAGGGATACTCTTTTGTACGGGAACATTGTGTGGAAATCAATAGATCTTTTAGGAACGAGTACTTCGGTACTTTCTACCATCTGAAGACTTTCAGCTTCACCCTAGGCTAGCAGAGGCGAACCTCGGGGAACGAGTAGAACAATTTAATGATTTGTCCGGTTTCCCTCTTACATAGCGGCGGTGAAGTGTCTTTGAAGTAGCCCGTATTGTCTGGCGCGCATGCAGGCGTACAGACACGCTGGACCAACGCGTGTCAAAGATCTTAGATTCCTCTTCGTGTCCTGGCTGCCGGCAATGGGTCGATATACAAGGCTGGGTCGACCGAAGGGTTCCCGCGTGACTTTGCCAGGGGACAGCGAAACTGGCTGTCATTTCCACCCAACCTCTGCCCACTATCCACTCTCTCTCCCCCACCTTTCTCTCTCTCTCTCTCTCTCTCGCTCACTCAAACTCTCTTTCTCTCTGTCATCCGACTACCCCTCTAAATCGCCCCTCTTGGATACGCGATATTATGTTCCTGAAATATTGCCGCGAAACAAACAGTCCGCCGCACGCTCTCCACGCGTTCCACGTGTATCCCTGGCTTCCTCCCTCGTCTGCCATGTTTTCGCGTTCCATTCTTGATTCTCTGTAGCTACAGGGTGGAAGGAAATTATATGTCATCGCCACCGCTGCGGGATTCTACACCTACGGGTCCGCGTAGATTTGTTTACCGGAGCTGCGGTAATTGGATAGAAAAGGGGGAGATCTCGACGTATACGATGTTACCGATAATGATAGTAACAAAATGGGTTACACTTTTCCTTGCGTAACCAGAAATGTTTGCCTTTCTCATATGTACATCCAGTAGATTTGTACAAAAATCCAAGTTTCCATCCTAGAAGATCAGTGATTCGAAAGTTGTAAATGTTTAAATTTGAGTGATCTCCAGTGTTTTTGTTGGTATGTAGTGACCGTCGCGCACGCCGCTTACCGAGCACAGCCGCTAGGTGGCACCGCAAGGAAAAAATTGCTGGTTACGCAAGGAAATCAAATGTTAATACTAATCCAAATGGATTTAGTTTCCAAGACATCACGAATAGTTATAAGTAGACATTCGAAGACATCCGAAGAATTGAATGGTGTTATATTACTTTCGACGTGATATAGTTATTAGAAGAGGAGATGCATATTTATTCAACTTCTTTTTCTCAGTTTTCGCGCTGTCGAATTTCTAGAAAACAATAATTTACTGAAAACTTGAGTAACAATGCTCCGCATAGAGTGCCGGCATGTGCACCAGGAAACAACTGTGCCTATAAACCGCGTCGGACAGTTCGGTTTCGCTCGGTGCAGCCAGAAGGAAATTTTGTGCCCATCGGTCGACCCATTGACTCATGAAAATTGCACTTAACGTGAGCCGAAGCGCGACAGCGAAACGAAACAGTGTATCCCCGGTCCGTACGGAAATAATAGTGCAACGTACGGTACGGTCACGTTGAAAGAAAACACACAGGTCCAAACACGGTTAAAAATTTGAATGGAATGTTCAATTAATTCCGCGAAGCAATTATTTGTCTCCGCTCGGCGTATAACAATATTCGCGGAACAATACGGGCTAGTAATAAATGAAAAATTGAAATGCTATTTCGAAGCCGGTTCTCGCGTTCCGTTTTCCGGCTGTTCGGCGGGGCGGCGACGGTGGCTGTTCTGCCGTAGAACTTGGAACAGGGCCTGAGTCAATAAACAAACCAGCAACGAGCCAGCAACGAGTCAGAAACGAGCCACGAACGGTCCAACGAATGACTCGAAGCGATTCTCGTCTGTGAAAGGGGATGAAAGCGAGACGAGAAATTCTCCTCGTGTTTTCCCCCCTCGAGGAAACAAGTTATTTCGTCTTGGACCTGTTCGAAGGGTGCCAGAGATTCGATAGTGCCCTATCATTCATGTTTTCATTTCGTCGTTCCTATTACCGGTTTCTTCCCAAAAAGAAACTTCGTTCTCACAAAATAAACTCAGCTTCTATTTTTAGTCCGGAACGGCTGAATTCGCCTATTTACTATTTCTAGATATTGCAAAGTATTTGTTTTTATCTATTTTCTATTTTTAGATAGTGCAGAATGGCTAATTCCACCCCTTTTCTACTCTAGAAATTGAACCCATTTCTTATTTCTAGATGCTGAATAATGTCTTTCAGCCATTTACTATTTGCAGATACTGCAAAATATCTAATGTCTGCTTTTTCAAATGCAGATAAAAATGGACCATACACAGCGTGGCCTAAGTGTCTCTAGACCATCTGAAACTCAAATTTGTTTATAAAAGAGTAAATATGTGTATGAGAATTAATTTACTGATTACTTGCTGTTTCATCTTCGAAGTGCATTTCTAAAAACATTGTATAATGTTTGAGACACTCCGGTATCGATAATGAATACCTGGCAACGTATTCACAGGTTTCAATAAAGAATGTTTACCATGAAACAACCTCGTTGTCTTACAGTCAATAAAAAGATGCTTGTGTGCCAGAACGTATGCAAACTTCAGTAACAGGCAAAAAATCTCTGATGCAGTTTGTACTACGTATGTAAATTGCATGAACCTGTACACTAGTGTGCAGTCAAGCAGGTTCAAGAACAGTAGCACTGTAAAGGGTGCAAGATCTGGCAGTCTCTAAAACATAGTAAAGCAGTATACATACCAAGACGTACAGAGCCACGCGTCTATCACAAACTATCGTGCAATCGTGCAAACAAAAGTTAGCGTACTGAAGACAAGCTGCTACGTCTCTGACGGAACCTCGAACGAACTGTATAATATCGTTTATGCGGTAGCCAAAAGGTAGAACTATTCATACTCGGAAAAGGAACTACGCTTGAACAACACAAAAATGGAGACGTAAGATCTCCGTCGGGCTCCATGTCTCAGGCGTTCTAGAATTCGATTAAAATTGGACTCACCAGAAATCAGAAAATCGATCGAACGATCACTCTTTCCGTTTTCCCGGGGTTCTTTAAAATCCAATCGGTTCGGTGGAAAGGACGATTGCGTATTTGTAATCTGTTCCCGCACCTCGCCTTTTCACTCTTGCAAGTCTCTGAACAATCAACACATTTCGATTAATTGCGACGGCGCCTATGCGGCTGTGATAAGCTTATTGCAGAAGTGATTGTGGTTTCTTTCGATATAAACGTTCGCGACTATTGGATCACATTATTGGTTAAATATGGTATCGTATCGTTTTTAAGGACGAGACTTGTTTCATTTAATTGTATAAATCGATTCGTTTATGTTGCTTTATGCTGTGTTTCATATGGTCGAAGTACGTATGGAGGAACAGCAAGTTGAACTGATTTCAGCGAGTGTGTTCCAAATTGGATGTTTTGAAATGAAGAGAACGTTAACACGTTGACTGCCGAACAATCATCCCGAAACAAATGCCACAAAATCAAAGTACATCGTTTAATAATTCTAATCAGCATTGCAGAGTTGAAGCTTATCACAGGGACAACTTCTTGAACCCTTCCAATGATGATCAATTCAAGCTGTATTATGAAAGAAATAGGAGAAAAACGCGGCAGTCAACGTGCTAATGAGCTTACAGTAGAATACACAATGATAAAGAATATTCAAATGATAATGTGCTACCCTTAATCTCCCGAATCACAATGAATTGTCACGATGCAGCAAGAACCTGATAAAAAAAAAGTTGATCTCACTGGGTTTCCTTGCAAGCAGAAGATGAAAATGCTGGAGATCTAGATCCAGTCACCGAATCGAGAAGAACGTCCGCCATTTAGGCGTCGAAAGCCGCGATCATTTTTGCACAGGCCTAAGTGTAGCAAAGCAATGAAACGGCTGGCGGTCCCGGAATGACGCATCGTAAAAAGAAACGTGTCGGAAGGATGTTAGCTGGGATCCATCGGTTCCGTAACGATAAAAGCGTTAAACGGAAATGTTCCCGGCCGAAGCGACGCGAAAGTGCTCGTAGATCAGGGGGTCACGTCGGCCAAGTTACACGGTATTTGCATTTAATTAACGCGGCCAGCGCATACCAGTGTCCGTCACATCCGGCACGGTTCAATCGGAACACACCGCGGCGAATGTAATTTGTCGTCTCAAGGTTAGAAAATTGCGATTAAATCGAGCCCGAGCACTTCGGACGAGGCAGCGATACGCCGAGCCAGTGGCCGCCATTTTGCCATAGTCCTCGTGCCGTGCATAGAGAGCACGGACTTCATACTTCGCGGCGCATAGTGCGTTGAACAGCCTGTTTTCTGGACGAAATTCCATTACCGAAAATTGCACGTGATATGATAAAACTGCTTCATAGGTAGGAGTTCGCGATGACCGTATTTGTTTAATATTGCACGTAACGACGTTACTTGTATTTGCAATAGACTGCGGATCTTTATGCAAAGTAAGAATTTTCTGCATCAGTTGCAAGCGATGGGAGCCGGACGGATTCGATTATTTCTTGAATAATTTTAACACAATTTAATTTTTCTGTTTTGAATTGCACCAACGCATTTTCTTTATAAATCCATAAGATCCACAGTCTAGTAATAAATATTTAGGAACACTTTTATGAAAGTTTCAAGTGCCACAACATCCTATAATAGAAAAGGTGGATTGTAGATTCATGATAACGCAGACACGTCGATTCTTGATCACCCTCTACATTCACCTGATCTAGGCCCGTGTGACTTTTTCTTAATTTCCAAAGAACAAAATAATATATATATTGTGCGAGGAGGACGTATGAACGACGTTGAGCCAATAAAACGACGACGTTCTTTGTAAAGTTCCAGCATCGCTAATATAAATTGACACAGCAAATCAAGTACTTATCAGTAGATCATAACGTTCTTGTAGAAACTTCGTCCAAAGTATACACTGGAATTCGACGCGGCTCGAAACGTGATCGAATAATCGTGGCACAGTTGCAATTCGAATTGACGGTCGACGCTGGCCATGTTTATAACGAGCTGCAACTTTCTACAAATAAGTGTAATGGATCAATTACGTTGTACACGCCGTATCATTTAGTTCCTCGGTGCACGTGATATCGTTAAACTTTTTCGACGCGGGATTTGCGTCGATTTTATGGAGACGGTATCAGTATAATCCCACTGGGAACGAACGGACGCGATCCAGACAATCGGAAACGCGCGATTGCGATCGCCAGCTAGGAATAATTCTAGGTTAATCGGGTAAAAGTGCCGGTAATGAAGTTCGCAGGTGTAAAGAGAAAGCGCAATCAGTCTCGCGTGACAGCGACGAACGCGTTGTCAAGGGTCACTTTTACTCGTGCGACGAAGAACCTTGGCAAGTTAGGGGATGAAGAGGGTTACTGCAACGGTGATTTTTATCGAAATCCGATTATTAAACTGCATTTTAAATATCTCGAAGAAACAAGACATCAGTCCACTTTCGTAATAACCAGATTGTGAATCTTCATGCGACATAAAAATTCTTTGTCTTGATTGCAACAGACTCAGGAGAGCCAAAAGAGAATTCATTTCATCTTTTAATTATCTTATTAAGCCGAAACTGATACGACAATGTCCTCAAATATTTTTAATATGTCCACTGCCTTAAATTGCGCGTACTCATTTTTCTCATAAATGCATAAATCACAATTGTCTACGTGTATAATCGATTTCCGCGAAGAAGAGTGTCCTATCTTTTACCCCTTGACTTCAGAAGAGTGAAGAGCAGCTCTTAGAAGTTTCGACTCCGGAGCGAGGGTGAACGTTACCATAAGCGTGCCGCTCGGAACGGACCTAACGACAACGATATCCTCCCTTCCTCGAGGTTTCCATCCCCTGCAGAATCGACCATCCCTCGGCCGGGTCGAGCCGAGCGATCTCGCGTTGCACACGCGTGCTGGTTCGCGCAATTGCTGTCCATCGCCCCGAGGTTTGCGAGTTTGCGTCCCCCGGCAATTCCGGCTGACTGTACCTACGACCCTACGAGTCGCGAGCCACGAACCACGAGCTACGGCAAGTGCTACCCCTATGGATACTGTTACCCGCTAATTGAGCATCTAGGGGATTCTGTAATTTTCGTACCGCCATTCTCCTACCGGATCAAGCTATCTCTCTCTCTCTCTTTCTCTTCTTTTTTCTCTCTTCTTCCCTTCCCGCCACTATTCTCCCCGCTTCACGAGCCCGTGAAACACATATCCCCCGTTGTTTCTCCATTTTTCCCACTTTCCATCGCGTCCCGTGTTTTCTTATCCCTGTTCCCGTTTTTAATTATTCAGCTGGCGCTACCACGGCTGAGATTCGGCTCTCAGTGTCCGGATGCAAGTCTTGTGTCCTGAACGCTATTTTATTTAGAAAATAAGCTTTCATTTTGTAGTTGTACTCTTGCTCTTCCGAACATGTTGTTGTTTAATTGAATGGATTGAAGGAGCTAAAGCAGTGTCTTAAATATGAAGAATCGTCAAAAAAGGCTATTTCGAGATGCATCACAAACATATTTTGTTCCTGTTTTCTTTTTCAATTATTCAGCTTGTGCTACCTTTTCTGGGATTCGCGTGTGTCCTATAGTTGCTGGACGTGTGTAAGTCCTGTGCAACTCTCGTGTTCTAAACACAATTTTATCTTGAAAACAAAGTTTTTTTTATGATACTACTTCCTTGTTGGTGGTGGGAATTTCTGCACTTAGGTTGATTATGGATTCGATGATTGGTTCGTAAGCTTTTTAAATGGTTTGAGGTTACTGAGGATTTCTATTATGCTCATCGAGTCGGTGAAGATGATGAATTCAGAATTTTCTGTGAGTTTGATAGTTTCAAGGGCTTGCTTTATGGCGTAGGCTTCACAGAAGAAGATGTGTAGTCTGAATGACTGTTTTGGGTAGATTTTCCTTTTGCTGTAGAGGTCGGCATGTCTATTTGACAGGATATTGGGATGTGTTGGATTAGAGAAGGATAGAGAGATTACTAATGGGAAATATCTTCATAAGAAAAACAAGAAAACAAAGTATTATTATAGACAGGTTTTATCTTCTAATTTTAGTTCTGGGATTATCTACATTAAATAGTATTAAAATTAGTATTAAGAAAAATAGTATTATTAGTATTAAATAGTATCAATATTATTTATCTTGTATTATGACTTTGTAGCCGTGTAGAATTGATAAATTCTTTAAAATAGAAAGTTTAAAATTCCTACTGTAAAATTCGATCAACAAGTTAAACAGAAACGAGACGCAGCTGCGTGAAGGCTACCGACCATTTAAAATAGTATTCCTCAGGGACGCGGGGACAAAGAAAAATTTACGACAACCTGTGGAGGCTTACGAACGGAGATTGCATCCCTTAATGCACGTACGAACCGCGTTGGTTTCGACAAAATCTTCTTTCTCGGCGCTGCTGCGCGGCGAACAATTGTACAAGTAAACACTGCGAGCTAGTTGTGTGTGTGTGTGTGTGTGTGTGTTTGTGTACGGTCACGAAGAGAAGATTTCCCTCTTTTCCTCTCCGGCTGTTGCGGTTAGACAAGACCTTGGACAGGAAAGGTTCCTTCTTACAAGGAAGAACCTCCGTTCGTTCGGATGAGTCACGCAGCCGGAACAGAATCGATCGCCGTCGGAGTCCTGCCCTTTCGAGACTCTTCTGGCTCTTCCTTCTTGCGCTCATGCTCTCAAAACGCAGGTGAGCACTCGGCACAGTTTGTACGAAAACTCTGGTATCTCGAAAAGACCGGTTCTCAGAGCTCGGTTAAGCTATACCTCAAATATTTCTATTATTTTTCATTAAAAATTTATCATTACACTGCGGATATCTTTATGCAAAATAAAAGTTGCCTGCAACGATTGCAAAAAAAAAAAAAATACAAACCAAATTCGATATTATTTCTTCCCTTAATGAGTTTAATAGAGAAATCATATACTGACATCTTCAATTTTAAACATTTTCCAACAATTTTGAATCTCATCTGCTCAATTTTGCAGATCATTATTCACTATTGATGATTATTCAATCTTATGTATTTGCAATTCTAACTGTATTATATTTTGATGAATTAATGAATATTTCTCACCCCACCATCAATTTCGTACATATACATACAATTAGAGCTTCACGCAGAATTTTAAATTTATTATTAGAAACAATTTATTGGTGTAATTCTCGTCTCATTTCTATTCAATATTATTTCATTCTGTTCTCTTCACTTTCCTAGTTTAATTTGTACTTTAGTAAAATTTTTATTTTCGACCTCATGGCTAAGAAAATGGACTTGGGATTAATTGGTTCGCAAATCGTACTTAATCTTATCAAAAAGTAAGAATTAATCACTTGAGTAAGAAATACAGTAGCACTTTAACCCTCCATGGATTGGGTCTGCGAGTCCGACCAATTTGTCCTGTTTTAACTTTAACATTCTCTGAACAATCTCAAAATTCTTCAGTGAACGTTGGCTTCACTCGCGACAGTTTTACAGGTTACAACAACAATCGCAACCGCAAGTTTCTCGAGGACATGTAAGCAAAAAATCGGCTGCTTTTGACTAATGCACTGGGGAGTTAAAAGAGAAGAAGACCTCCAACGTTTGTACATTGAATCCGGTTTCCCGGCTACCGTGCGACAAGTTAGTGGCAAGTAAGCCGTAGCCGTTCGGAATTCCCATGGAATCTCTAATTCGAAACATCCGGAGGTCAGTCTACAGAAACCAGGGGCTCTTATTAGATTCCGACGATCGCGATGTTGATGTTGGGCGAGAGCAGCAACCGCCGCGGTCACGAGGATCGCTACGTGATCAGCGAAGGGAAAATGCGTCGTCCATGTTGCTACGTTGCTAAGTTAGCGAGGGACGATCGCTAACGGTCCACTCGAGTCGACGGACAGCCGATTGTTAGTTAGGACAAACGCGGACTAACCGGCGGCGATGACGTTTCTCCCTTCTTCCGTCTCCTCTATACGCACGCGGTTTCTCTTCGCGTGCCTTCGCCCGGTTTATCTGCGGGGTTTATCGTGCCGCGACTCGAACAAGAGACCCCGGGACAACCGTCGAGAGAATCGGAGACGGTACACACTCGACTTATTCTGTTCTGGTTCTCGTGCTCGTTCGATAAATTCCGAACGACGCGACGCGCACAGCGCCTGTTTCAATAATCTAGCGGGACGACGTTCCGGATTCGGTGAAACGCGGCCGAAAATCAAATTTTCGTCAGAAACCAATGAAAAATAGCTTCCCAAATGTGTGCAGACTACATTAAAGAAACAAATAAATTCTTACAAATCACCCCGTTATTTTTTTGAGAAGCTTGAAAACATGCAACAAGTTTTATCTCTAAATCGCCGAAACACAAAGGAGCACTCTAACTTAAAAATTGAGAAAACGCTTTAAATGATTCGATTCCTCTTGAGATATGTTGTAGCTAAACTGCGGATCTTTATGCAAAATAAAAAGTGTTTGCATTGGTTGCAAGACACAGGAGCCAAATAACAAATTCATTCTTCTTTTAATTATCTTATTAAGGTGAAACACTAATACGCTGGTGGCCTTAAACCTTTTTAATACCTCCACTGTTTTAGATTGTACGTACGCAGTTTTGTTATGAATGCATAAAATCCGCAATCTAGTTATAAGTGTGGATCTTCATGCAAAATTTTCCAGATTAAAGAGAAGTCGGATAAAAATGTGTTTTTCTTCTCTCGATAATTAGAGTAACTCGAGAAAAAGGTAACGACGTTCCCAAATTTTGTTAATGTGTGTGCAGTTTAATATTGGCCATGAATGCATAAATTCCGAAGTTAAGTTATAGTAGATGTTTCAAGGGTTAGGTTAAAAACATGCTGGTGAAAAAGTTGTTAAATCAGAAATGACCAGGCGCCGATGCGTTAAAACGGAGGACACTTTGTGCATCGAACGAAAATAATTAATAAATAAATAAAAGAAGGGCAGGGCAAGGGGTGCCGATAGAAATGGCGTCGTTCGAGGTCATTGGAGGCGAGCTCTTTCGCTAGCCGGTGTGAGAGAATCGCGTGCGAGAAAGTTCCATTAAAATGAAAATCTGATCTCGGCCACGGAACTCGAGGACGGAAGAGGCGCGGAGGTTACGTTTTCCTTCTTAATTTAACATTTACTTTGTCCTCATGCCCTCGGCCGCATTCGATCGCCACGTAACGTAATCACGATACACGATCGATGGATCGGGCCTGTTCCAATTTAACGGTGCGTTCCCGCGTTAAATATAACGAGAGGAACGGTTTACGTGCCCCGGCACTACAACCGGAGACAATTGAATAACGAGACTAATTAGTGTCCCGCTTGTGCGGCTGGATGAAAGGTAAATTTTGGTCGGGGCGCGACGATGGCGGCGGCGGCGGTCGTCGACGCGCGCATTCATCGTTATTTGTACGTTTGTACTTTGCATAAATTTCGCGATTGTTTCCTGCCCGTTCGATGCGGCATAATTTATCGAGCCATAGAGGGACAGAGAGGATTCCGGACGGTACAGATAGGCTCAAGTACTGCATACCTTCGCAAGAAACTGTCTGCTGCTAGAACCAACTGCGAGACCCTCGCTTAGAATCTGATTGACATTGTTGCTTCCATCGAAATTGTTAGTCCTAACACGTTGTTACTCGCCGGTCCCATAATTTTTTCGGAGTCTATGATATGGGTTTGTTTACCCTCTGCTCAGAAACGAAACAATTTTCTATTCTACAATATTTCTTTTCTACACAATTTTGTTCAACCATAAAATAATTGAGAATGGCACAGCAATTTTCGGTGCTACCCCAGAGTCGCCATTCCAGTGCTAAGGGTTAGTAGACTTTTCAAGAAAATGTTCAAACGAGAATCTTTTTCAGCACGTCGAAACGAATAAAATGACGTATAAGAAGCTTCGGGGAAGCGGGATTGTAAAGTTCCGTCGACCCCTCAGCAACAGCAACTTCGAGGATCTCGAATTTCAATCTCAGTGATGTAATCTGATAATTTCGTTTCGGATTAGCATGTAAACGAATATTACATATTATGGAATTCGTTCTCAATAACGTATTGGACCACCTGTAATTCTTGACGGTGTTATTTTATTCAATAACGTATTGGACCACCTGTTATTTTATTCCTTCATTTATGACAAGACGACGGATCTTTATGGAAAGTAAAAAATTGTATTCTTCTTTTAATTGTCCTATTAAGCTGGAACTAATACATTGATGTCCTTAAATATTTTTAACAGGTTCATTTTTCTCACAAATGCATAAAATCCGCGGTCTATTAATGACATTCACGCACATAGAACCCATCAACTGTCTTCTGGGTTTATCAGCAAGTTTTGCAAGTTTCCCGGTTACCTGCCTTCGCTGTTTCCAGGTAGTACGTCCAGAAAAGCTATAATCGTTTACTGCTGTATTCCTAAGTTTCCTGGCACTCTACACTACATAATACAACAGATTTGCGTAACAAAATAGCTAGTTGGGTAGCAGAACACGGCGAAGATACCGGCTAACAAAGTACGTTCTCGGCCTTGCGTATTACACAAGTTTTGGCAAAGGAATAACGCGGAAAATTTCTGCCGCGTGTTTTTCCGAGATGTAGTTTCAGAAAGAACATGTTCCATCGTAGTTTTCGGAGTTCGGAGGAAAACTTGAGCTTAGAAGATGTACTCCGGAGAACCGACGATTTAGAGACCAGTTCTTGTATTCCAGATGGGTGGAAGAATCGTTAGAACGGGCCTGAACAAACAATCTCGGATCACGTTCGGCGACTAGGATTCAATGGTCAATCTTTGGATGACATGCTGTAGACAGATTGTAGAACCACTGAAATATTTACGTTCTTCCATATCGCCGTTAATCTTCTTCTTGGACTTAATACGCATAATAATCTCAATTGACTGCGAAAAGGTAGAATTAGGATAGACCGTTTATAACTCTGGGTCAAAATGGACCCACCGTCCAAGGATTAATAAAAGATTCCCAAAGTGGTCTAAGTCAAAATTCCAAAGAAATTGGCCTTTTTGTTTATTACGTACTACGACGATTGCGTCTACTATAATTGTACGAAGTCAAAAATTAATATTGCGAAGTTCTAAATGAGTTCACTTTGATAATCACTAGACTGCGGATCATCATGTGAAATAATAATAATAGTTTGGCTCGATTGCAAGGCGCAGGAACTAAATGTCTATCTTCCTTTAATAGCTTTAATAAGCTGAAGCTGATACGTCGATATGCTTAAATTCATTCAATCTGTTCACCATTTTGAATTATATCTACTAATTTCCGTTACAGATGCCTAAAATCCGCAGTCTAATAAACACATTCAGTCGAGACTAGGAACAGAACACTAATTGCCAATGTCCCTGTACGCGATTCAACAGATGCGTGATCGAACTTGTTAAAAAACCGAAGGGTCTGTGTGGAAGACACTGATTGTACGTGAAAAAAAGCGAGATTTTAGCTGGATAATGGAGAAACGCTGGACTCGATGAACGATTTTTCCCCACTGATAGAGAACGGAGCGTGGCGAACGATCGAAAATACACGGTCCGCCACCGGCGAGAACGAAATATGCAATTGGAGTGGTCGATCCTTGAGCAGAGAGAGCCTAACTAGGTCCGCAGGGACCGCAGGGCCCCTGTGCCCCACCTCTGCCCCCGCCGAAGGCGAAGAGGACGTTGAGGAAGGCAGAGCCCACTACCTACCAAACCGAGACACACCATTCTTCCTTCCTTTCGAACCGATTATTCGACCCTATTCCCTACCTCCCTCCTTCGCACTTGTCCTTTTTTTCGCTATCCCCGTCGCTCTCTATCTCTCTCGCTGTCTCCTTCGTTTACGAAGCCTCTCGGTCATGGATCGTGTCTCGATCAGCGGTGCTCATTTTTCTTCGGGACGCGGCCGGAGACCGTAACTAGACTGACGGATCTTTGCTCGGAATAACCATTTTCTAGTTCAGCTCTAACACACCGGAGTGATATTCAAATTTCATCCCTGCTCTATCATTTATTTAGCACCCAATCCAGTACCATAACTGTTGTAACTAGACTCACGATGTTTATGTGAAATAAAAATCGTGTACTTTAGTTGCAACACATTGGAGAAAAAAAAGGAATTTTAATTCACTCCATAACGACTTGTCTTATGGTTTAGATACATAATTTAAACTGCCCATCCTCATGCGAACTAGAGAGTCTGTATGCAAATCAGGGCAAGAGAAACAAAACGATACAAAAGATAATGAAAAACCGAGATTACGGATGTAGATTATGCAACAAAAATGTGGGTTAACAAGGCGAAAGAAACGTCCAACAGGAAGACGCCGAAAAAAGGATCGGGAGAGGATGTTTACGACAGAAAAAATGAACGTAATGGACGGAGAGATGTAGAGTCGAACGCGGATGAATGGTTAAAGGGAAGAAGACACGAGGCGGATAGTAAAAAAGAGTTGGTCGAAAGAAAATTTCCTGCGGCCTAACAGGAAGATGCTAAAGAGAGAAACAACGGGGCGAAGTTAATGACAGAGAAAAAAAAAGCGAGGAAAGTAATGGGGAAAGAGGAAAACGGTGGAAGAGGGTCTCGTTCGAGGAGTTAAAAGGACGAGGATAGGAAACGGTTAGAAAAGGAAAAGAATAGAAGAATGTTAAATACAACGAGAAGGGGGAGAGAGGTGGGAACAAGGGATGGGGAGAGAAGGGGAGGGAGAGAGAGAGAGTGGGAGGGAGAATTGGGTAAATAAAACGAAAGTGAAAGAGACGGATGGAGAGAGAGAGAGAGAGAGAGAAGGGGACAGAAAGGGAGAGAGAGAGGGGAGACGGTGCAGCCTGGAGCTAGGCACGGCATTCCAGGACCCAGCTTCTCCTCTTCGTCCCTTTGCCAGGATCAGGGTCAACATCAGGATCGTTGAATGGATAAGCGGACCTCTAGGCATCCCCTCGCTGCATCGACCGTACAAACAGTTCCATGCGGGTCGAATTGCACTCCTTCGATTATTGAGAACGTAGTAACAGACTTACGCGTTCAGCCTAGGGACGATTTAGGGATGTTCTAATTCGGTTCTTTTGGTCAACCAACCTATTTCATAATTTTTAACAGCCTATGATTCTTGGCTGAAGACCTCTTAGTGAACCCTTCAACAGCAATTGTGGACTAACAACCCTCCCCTAGTTATATAATTGTTCTTTTTTTTTTTATTAGAAATGTACAAGATTCCTTTTACAGCACAATTATTCAAAGTGCTATTAATGGGCTTCAGTAACCGAATTTGACACTGAAAGTTGAAATTCATTAATTGCAATGGCTACGAATTAATTTGTAGACTTTTTTTCATCAATAAAAATTACTGGTAATCGCTGGTTGTTCCTAGTCTCATACTATGTGAATAGAAAGAAATTAAATATAATAAATAGTCTCCTTTAATACAATGTTCCTTCAAACACAGTTTCCAAAATTGATGCTTGTAGAATTGATATTGTATCGATTCTTTCCAACCCGATGAAAACAAAAGCTGTGTTTGGGAAGGACAGACATTCACAACTGTTTTGCGGCGATATAAAACATTGTTTAAAACGCTTAAAAGATCGAAATCAAGATATGAAAAGAGTTTTCGTACGAAACACTATAAAAATCGGACCGAACTTCTCGAAGGCTTAGTTAGGTCCGGCGCAGATAAACCGGCCAACAATTATTTATTTCGGAGGATTCGGTTTATTTACGAGCGACGAGGACTCGGCTTGAAAATATGATTCTTTTATGTACGCTACGGTACTTTTATGGTCCACGATAAACCATTAACGACGCTTTTATGCCTGTGTCGAATTCGCGACAAACACGCCGCGCGTTTTTATCCGCTCCGTTTGAAATAGATTCGAATAGATCGCTCGAGTAATCCGGACAGATATACGTTCGATGATGAATGATCGGTCGAACACGAGGCTAAATTAACAACCGGTTTAACGTGTATACGGCTCTCGAAATTAGATGCGCGAGAGATCCTTCTGGGATGTTTCGACATTCATCCACTTTGGAGTTTTGGTTAACATTTTCTTGTCTATTGAGTCGTTTCGTGAGTAACACGAATTTTCTTTCGTATTTGTAGAGGGTGAAGTAAGAAAATGAAAATCCTTAGTATTCTGCATATTTCTCGCTATTTTCCGTAATTGTTGAAACAATTTGTGAGACAATAATGTTCGTGATTTATTTTTCTAGTATGTTTCTAATATAGTTCGGTCGCAATTCTGCTTTTTCATTCTAAATCTGCCAATACTCGTATCTTTTGTTTATTTACAAACATTAGGTTCCATTCGTTCCATTTTCACACCAATTTCATAGTTATTCATACTCTCACTTTTACATTCAGTCATATCTCACACAATTTATGTATGTCCTATGATATTCATTTTTAAAATCATGCCGTGACTATTATCGATTTTTCCCTGAATATACGACTGTATTTTATTCGCGATTCTCGATTTTAGGAGAATATGCAAAATTACAACATATACGACAAGAAATTAAACATTTTATAGTATCTAGGAACACACTGCGAGTCAAATCGTTACGATTTTATAGCGAAGCATGAAATCCTTCTCGAAGTACGTTCACTAAAAGCGCTCAATTATGAAATGTATGAATGTTACGTATGAAGCAGGAAGCCAGTAGAAAATCGTAAATTTTTATACGCGCGTAGGAATTGATATGCCGTAATCTACCTAGAAAATGTTTAAGAATTTTTAATTAACGGGAAGCCGAACTATGCCAAACTATAAAATCAATTTGAGGTGGAGTGTTAATATCAGATACTCATTAATAACATTTTATTTGGATACTAATATTCTATGAATACTGCAAATAATATAGTATGTGTGACAAAAATGAGATCCACAAATACGTGAAGTAAAAATGTCTGAACAATTTAAAAATACTCGTGTTAGTGTAAACTCACTAAAATTATTGAATGAAACTCAATAAAATTATTGAATGAACGAAAATCCCTAGACTGTGGATTTTTATGCAAAATGAAAACTGTCTTAGTTGCAATAGAAACAGGAGTTAGAAAAATATTAAATTCTCTTAATAATCTTAGTAAGTTGAAAATAATGCAACAGTATCTTTACATTCTACATTTTTGTCATGAACGCATGAAATCCGCAGTGCACTCGTCACCAATAAAACTTCGCCACAAAGTTAGCTGCCAAAAATCTGCAGTGTTCTTGTCACCAATAAAAACGTCGTCATGAAAAAGGTTCCTGTTTAGTTTCTTGAAAACATTCTCGGCTCAGGACTTCATTCTCAGAGAAGTTGATAAAATTACTATTTATCTCGCCAGCGTATCGATTATTTACAATGGTCTCCATTGAAAACACAGAAAAGGATGAAACTAGAAACGAGGGACAGATGGCGACCGAAAATTTCCGCATTTTTGGCCTGCGAGAGACCGACCATTCCCACCGTAGGCACAAGCCGGGGGGTCGCCATTTCCATTTGCCTCCTCGTTCCTCGGGGCCTTTGAAGGATCAAGGATCAAGGATCAAATCGCCCACTGGCAGCGAGGTTTTCCCGTGGCAGGGAGAACTTTCACTGGCAAACGGAAAGAACGGAGCCCGAGGCCCGAGGTAGCCGCGTGTTGGCTAGGCTTATCGCTCGCGATCGCGTTGTCAATAATTATCTACGTCTATCTCGTCGTTATTATTTTTACGTCCGATCAGTGAGACTGGCGGGCTGCTCTCCGTACTCTCGGGCCGCGGATAAGATCATGTTTATCGGGCTGGTTAGGTCCGGATTAGGCTCGGAAAAAGCCGGCCTTCTCGTGTCCTGAGAGACGCAGCTCGACGACGACGGATTTAGAATTTTGTTCGTTATTACTAAAAATATACACGGGTCGAGGGTGTTCCGAAGAAATCTGTGGCGATAGTGGTGCAGAGTGCGCCCCGGGGGGGACTACGGGGGGTGGGTTTCCAGGGCTGGTCGCTAGGCAACTTACGCCCCCACTCTGCAAGGGCAACGTGCTTTTCCATGCTCCCCTGTCTACAGGGTGATCCGTCAAAATTTGGCCAACCGTGCGCGCCCGATGCTTCGAAGATGATGCCCGAACCTGGTCGAGAACCTCTCTGACAGCGAATGCGTGTGACGCGCGACAGATACAGAAAAACCTGCAAATGGGAAAAATGACTCCACCCTCGGGTCGGGGGACGCGTCCCACGAAAAGGCTTTTTGGCTGACAGCACGCGATAGCGACAGTGATTTAGGTATACTGTCTGATAATACTATAAGACACTGCATCCACATACAGTGACTCACCAAAGTGTTCCAACACTTACCATGAAAGACTTTATTTTATGTGGTAAGTATATTATACAATATTTACAGAAATATTATTAACATTGTAAATAGGTATGACTCTCGATTATACAGGTCAGGTTTCAAGTGAATCGAAAGGTACAATAGTTATGAATTACTTCTTACAAACATAAACTTTGCTGGTGCCACAAAAGTATTTGAATTGGTAACTTTTCAAGCTTTAATATTTAGTATGTCCACAATGTTCGCACACCTTTGGCACCAATAATAAATAATAAATAAAGTATTTCAGGGGGGGTATAAGTGTTCAAATACTTTCGCGAGTCACACACTATGTGTTACAAACCATAATTTTTTTCAACAATTGTTACATTCACAACAAAATGTTACCTAGTTGTCTGGCATCATCTCACCATGGCATTTTCTATTTATAATAAGTTTGAGTTATTAACGAAAAACAGGGACCGGAGAAATATTTTTAAAAAATTATGAATTGATAATAAAAATGAAAATAAATCTCCGTAATTACTTATATTATGCATGCAATGAGGTTCTTTTATCTCGAGGTAAAATGACGAACATTGTGATTTTATTGATTGCATCGTTGAGAGAACAAATTCGTATCAGAAATTGCATATTTCCTCTTTCAATAATTTCAGGAGAATAATATAACAACATCGTTCGACTTTTCTGTTTTTATAGTTTTATAAATCCGCAGTCTAGTTATCAGTTTCGAACAACGTTATGCTAATTTTCGGTAACACCGCCCGTTAAATATTCAATACTCCATAATCCCCCGTGAAGGAATCACTCCAGCTCGAACGATCCGAAAACAAAAAATCGGAAACCGGTGATTTCAGCAGTGGTAGTTCCAGAGGTAATTATGCAAGGTTCACGGCAGAATTGGCGCTTCGAATGTGAAATAAAATGAAATTACACACGCGACTAAGTTCGCCGTACATCATTCGGTTAAATAAAATAGCACGAAGTACCCGGCATGGTGCAAAGCACGTTGCTAAACGAGGGTCAGTAACCCGAGGGACCGTGTGCAAGACGGACAGGTCTGTCAGGAGACTATCATCGTTCCCGACGACGATTGCGATATAAACGAGCGGCGTACACGAGGCGCAAAACTTTCTGGAATCATTAGGTATTCCGATTCAAGGAAACACCCTGCTAATGTACAGAGAGATCTTCGGGGCCACGACACGATCCTTCGATTCCGCTCTCGGCCGCTCGAACCGTTCTCCCTGCCTTCGCTTCGGTTCGTCCTCGTTAAAAAGGCTTTGAAACGAGCGCATAAAATATGCACTCGCTTGACCGTCTCCCGACTTCCTGTTCGTGCGTGGACGGCTTCGGTGCCGTGTCGCGTCCCTTTCGCAAGTTTCGGCGAAAAGAGGAAATGTCTTTCCATCCGCGTCACTCATCTTGCCGCGCGCGCGGCAGCGTAAGCGCCACGCTATGCAGACCGCTTTCGGAATGACGCACGGTGTTCGAACTCTCATGGGAGTCGCACAGCGGGGCATGTATTTGTCCCGAATAGACGGAAGAAAGTCGATTTCAGTGTCAATAAAAATGATCGTTTCGTTGCTACTAAATGTTATGTATAGATTTATACGAAAAACAGAAGTTTCAGCCCTACCCTATTCATGCAATCGCTGCGAAAAGCATGTTGACAGCATTGAAAATTCGTAATTGAGTGTAGTCTTAACAATAAAACGACGTAATTAATATGGAGTTTGGTACCGTTTGTTTGTTATGACATCTTCAAGTCTTCTGGGAATACTTTCAAACAATTTATTTACTATAAGATTCGATCACTTAGATCGAAGCGTAAGTGAGAAAAAGTCAGTTTTTAAACAAGCACAACTGAGTGCTTGGAATAGCATTGACGAAGATGTTATAAATAAATTATTTGAAAGTATGCCTGGAAAACTTGAAGAGGTCATAAGAAACAAAGGGTACCAAACTTCATATTAATTATGTCGTTTTATTGTTAAGACTGCACTCAATTACGAATTTTCAATGCTGTCAACATACTTTCCGCGCAATCGATAAAAAAGTTATTCAACTTTTTCTGTCATTATTATAAACTTCATATCATCTTTGGTGCTACACATACTAGTTCGTACTGATAATATATATTTGTGTCACTTTTCTTATGAATGAACGGGGTTATCTGGGTAAGAGCTGAGTGACGAGGAGGTTTCCGACTTTCGTTCGCAATAACTGTAATTGTTGGCTGGTTAGCGTCGCGACGAGGACCACGTAGATGCGTTATCAGCCGGGTGTAGAGCAGCTACGGTAAGAATCTCGTGGAGCAAACAAGAAAAGAGGTGTGTGGGAGAGCGGAGGAAAAGGTAGCAGAAAGCGCGACGGGCTAGGTAAAAGGAAACGCGGGTAGGAGAGCGGCGGAGGTGAATGCGAACGGGCAACACAGGGTGTGTCGCGAATGAATGCGATCCGACGCCATTTTGAAAGGGTACGGGAATTAATGGCGATAGGAAAAAGTAGATTGCGAAAACGCGACCGTTAAGGATTCATCATCCGGTGCGCGATTTTCAGAGTGAAGAAACCAAGAAAATCTACTGGGGCAAACGTGCCGCCATTTTCTCACGTGGTACGCTTCCACGGTGCACGGCCGTGGGTAAGGTTGCATTTTTAGCAGGTGCACAGGAAGGAGAAAAGGCCGCGCCGATATAAATGCTAACTCGGCACCGATTTGCATAAAAAGCAATGTACTAGGCTCGTAAGAACCGATTGGATATTGCAGACACAATCCTGGCATGTCTTTTTCACGTGATCATTTTGCATCTGGTGGAACGTATGGGAATTGCATTGTTGTATAAAAGTTGATTGCATTGTTATGCTCGATGAAAATGGAGGCATGTAGGAAACGTCCTGGGACGTCATATTGGCGACGAGCAGACTGGTGAGAATTTAGAAAAAAACCTCGATATACTATTCTCAATTTTTTAAGATCTCTCTCTCTCATTTAATTGAAAAAAGAAATTTTCATACGTCTTCGTTTAAAGAATTTTAAAAATGTCAGCACATTTTCTACAACTTAATAAAACTACATTTTTTTATGTCGCATAAAGATCCACAGTCTATTAATAAGTTAACTTCCTGTGTATTAAATGAGGTTATTGCTAAGCCACATGATTCAGGCGCAGCTTCTCGAAATTCCTGATTTAAAGTTATCGCGTGATAACGATTATTGCAAGTGGTCAGCTTCCAGATAAATACAGACACTCTCGCGATCGTTCGAACAGAAAATCGGTACCCAGATCATAAAAGGCGGTGCCGCGAGGATTATAATGGCATCGGCAAGAAAGCATTCATTATCATCCATTATGTTGTCCACGCGAAATCGTAGATCCACGCAAAAGTGGTAAACGATCCAGGTCACACCGAGCACGCAACTTTCGACCCGCTTTTCCAGTCCATGCCCTATCGTAAAGGGTTTATTGCGAGCTACATTCCTCTCCCTTTAAATGTCGCTTAAAACTGCAACGATTTTTTCTTGTTAGTCAGCCGCACGCGAAATTTATAGCTGTTCCAAACGCGTCCCGCGCCAGCGAATTCGAAAAACCGAAGAAAAACTCGATGGTTTTTATTTTATCAGTAAATCGTTCGTTGTTATACCTCGCTCCCGGAGCACGTTCTCTAGTTTATAGTTGGATTTCATTTGCATGAGCCCAACGGGAAACAGCCGTGTATACTGGGAGTCCAACTAATTTTCCGTTCAAATAATTGAAGTTCGCGAGCGGATAAATTCAGTCCATTAAACATTTGCTCGTATATAATAACGTTCGAAGCCGTACAAAAGAAATGGATTTGCGAGAACAATGAATCTATGACTCTTGGCGAGTCCATCTTTTATTCATTTTATAACGAAGATACAGCACCGAACTAATGACGATATCAAATTACTTAATGGTTATAAGTTATAATAATTTAACATAAAATACATGTGTATTCGGTTACCCCAGAAATAACGCGAATTTCGTCTCGGCCTTTCGTAACGTGGAATGCAAAAACCATCACAGTTATTGGTCTTTCATGTGCAATTTTCTGTATTGTAGAAATCGAAGAAAAATGTTAGAACACTAATTGTGATTATGATTTTGTAAACTGGTTATTTATGGGATGGACTATATTTTTTACCGATAAAGAAAATATGGAGAAACATTATTCGTCTGAATTTATTAAAGACAGAGTTACGTTCTTATTTAGTTTCTGTGTGCGCACCCCGAGATAATAGTAATTTTCAAACGTGTTTTTGCGGTTCGCGCTAAAATCTCGTTCGAAGAAACGCAGGTTTACCTGCAAGGGAGACGGGCAAATTAATAAATCAATATTGCTGGCCAAGCTATACCACGTTATAGCACTAGAGGAACCAAGTAGTAAACCAAGTAAGTGGTCAAATAAATATTTTACGTGTCGCCGACCAGGCACAGCCGAGACTTCTACCCTCAAAGACAAGATTAATTCACACATTAATCATACATCAGTCTGCAGCTTTTGAAATGTGGACTTCTGAGGGAACTTACATCCTTCTAAATAGAAAGTTCAACCGTGACTCCTTGTCGTAACACTGCTTGTACAGGGTGGTTCACGCAACTTGCACACCTGTATAACGTCCAAAGTATGCGTTGAACAAAAAAGTTTTGTATACAGAATGTATATTCTATAGACATGGTCTGAAAGGGTACATTATGCAGTGTATTTATTTTTTTTACAGGTGGAAGCGTTTGGGAGATTTGAAGGTCGACTTTGTTTTTTCAAATGGAATAGAATATATTTTTTATACCAAAGTACGGAAGAATGTTGAATTCCGAGTAAAAAAACTATTGTACATTCAATTTAATGATGTTTTCGGCGCAACTGTTTCGATCACTTATTAAATCTAGCAATTTTGCAATAAACTTTTAAAAAGTATAAAAAAAAGTATTGACCTTCATTAGCCCTAAACCTAATAATTAACGAGTAATATCACTTTATTTCCTGAAAATTTTACTCGTTAATTATTAGGTTTAGTATACTTTGGAATACTTTGGAAGTTATATAGGTGTGCAAGTTGCGTGAACCACCCTGTATGCATATGTATAAAGATTATACAAAATCCGTTGAAATAAAATACTATATTTATCTGAAGCTTGCATCATTGTATAATGGAGCTGTATACTGTTGCATGACTAATTAACACACCAGTGCCGGTCAAATGATCGATTTTATATTTTTCATTTCATAATTATCGACAAGTTGCTTACGTGGAAATTGATTCGATAAAATTCTGTATCCAAGCATACATCGTCGTAAAAACTGCAGAAAATCTAAATAAATCTCACCTCGTCATTTTTGCAAGCTAAAACATGTTAATCGCTTTTAGTGCTCCGTAGGTTTAGTGTTAATAGAGTGCAGATGTGTGTTTAGGTACTTTTCAATTTTTGTAGAACCATTTCAAGAAAGTGGAAAACCCAATGAAATATTATTTTCACCGATGATAAAAAAAAATCCAAGATAAATGAAAAATAGTAAATTATGTCGTACTTCAATTAAAAATTTTCATAACGCGTAAATGCAAAAATATCCGCGGTAATAACCAATTAATCTTGATTTAGAGTAACTAATAGTCGTGTGGATTATATGTAGACACTGGTAGGATCTTCCAAGAATAATATTTGCAGAAATATTGATGTTCTTATCCGAGACTTCTATCATATCGTGTTCGAGAATATCGACGGGCCAATTCACACGGCCCCCTTGTTTGTTTTATTTCACTCGAAACACACGTTTTCTGCTGGATGTTCGATATTTTGTAACGCAACGCGTGCGAGTTGCGCCAGTGATGCACATTCTTCAGGATCATAGATGCACAGGCATTTGAGAATTACATCATAGCTATTATACGACCACTGTGGTACGATATGCACGTCCACGGTGTGCTGCAACTGCAACAGAACGCACAGCTCGCTTCTACGCGATGAATTAACGATTAATGTTTAGGACGTCTCTAATTTGTGTGGACGCGCAATGGCGTCGCGTGAATATTTAAACATCTCGTGGAATTTCATGAGACTCGACGTTGTGAACATATAGTGGACCAAAAAAGTGTTTGAACAAACACTTGTCGTTCATTTTCGTCCAAGATATTTTTTCATGACAGCTGCTGCGAAATTGAACACGCTCTAGCGGCCCAAAATATTACAAATTGAAACGTCTGTGAAATAAAAATATTTTCTCGTGGCTGACACCACCATCCATTTAAAAACTGAAGCTTTCTTTTTACAATTATTGCTTAACACTAAACCTACCATCACCGATCATAATGACCGGTTCCAGATTTTTTATTTTACGATTATTGATGTAATAAAAATAATTTCATAAGAAATGATTGTATAGATATCTTTAGTGGAGCACATATTCCAATAGGAGCTGCACAAAGTCTAAATAAAATCAATCTTGTCATTTTTATAAAGGTACATGTATCAGTTACTTTAGTAGGTTTAGTGTTAAAACTTTATCTACGATTTTTCCTAGTCGATTTATTGAGTACGAAGATGTACTGCTCATTTATTATTTAGCTATTTTCAATATAATTCCTAAAACAAATTGTTAAAAATTAGTAGCAATGAAGAACATGTCTTTTGAAGACATTATTACAAGAAGATATTTCTACATTAAAAACCAGTCCGAGTGCAAAAAGCTGAAGGCTGCACGTGTTCCGCGAGGAAGAGTCGACAGTGTGAACGGAGCATTAGGTGGCCCGACTCTGGACATATCGTTAGGAGCCGGCGCGCGTCTCGTTTCTTCTTTCTTCCAACTTGTTTCCAGACTCCCGACCACACTCGTGTTTAGTCTACGCCGTAGACTTCTACGTGGACCACCGCGTGGCAATCCTCCGCGTCTGAAGCCACCTCGTTTTAGGAGAAGTCCACACTATCTATCTTGCAACGATCTGTTCTCTATCCGTCTAAATATTCTGCCTAGACAGTGACTCGACGGACAGGTCTGGTAAACACTTCCGTGTGAAATCGGCGAACGTACATTTCGATCGTATTTCGGTAATCATGTGGGAATAGCGGATGCGGTGAACAGTGTGGACGAACCTTTAGCTTGGTACGCACTGCGAGAGCTGCGACCGAACTTGAAAAATCGGACCCGGCTGCGTTCAACGACGCTGGATGCATTTCTCACCCTTTTTTCGGTCGCGTTTATATACTGCAGCAATTATGGGGGACTAAATGAAGCTGATGCATTACTGACACTCGTAGACTATGTTGGAATTTTTTGGAGTGTTGATTCTATTAGCCGGAGATGACGAGTTAGGTCGTCATTCGGGTTTATGCCGAAAAATTTTCATTTTATTCGCAAGTCAATTCTCGCATTGCATTGTGTCACGATTAAAATATATATTTTCTCTGTAAATCATCGTGAAAGGTTGAAAATAATATAAGAATTCTAATGTCTTTTCAGTTTTATATTCGACCTCAAATAGGAGACATACAACTTGCTCTGAATAAAAGGGGCAATCTATATAAACATAAAAATAGATCTATTAATCCTCTCAATCGCTACACAACTCTAATAAATAATCCAGCAGCTGTGTTAAACAGCTTCGAAAAATCAGTAAAACTCAGAATTTCAACGTGTTCTCCCATCAAATTAGCTACCGTTGCAGAATAACAAAGGAAACAAAGCGTCTGTGTAGACAAGAGTTGAAAAAGAAAGAAAAAATGTAGAAAGAAGAAGATAAATCAAACTTTCAAGTTCGAATCAAAGCGGGCAAAGAGTAACAAAGAGAAAGGTGTCTCTCTGTTGACGCAATAAATCCAGGGAAAGATAATGAAAAGGATATAAACGTTCGGAACGGAGACTAAGACGAAGATGAAGACGTGGCCTGCATTTATTGCAATTCGTTATGATCGCGTCCCCCGGCCTCATGAATACTGAATTCGACGTCTGACGTATTATAAATGGAGTGAGAGAGACTTTGGCGATGCAAATAGAGCGATTTAAAATTGTACGCTGTCGTAGGAATAAATCTGACGCATATTCGCTACGTACAAAAATGAAGAAATGGTCTGTTCCAATTCATTTAATCAAATTAATATTATGTTGCATCCGATTTCTTCAAGCTCTATATAAAAATGTGGAAGAAGAAATACACGATTTCAAAAACTGATCTTGAAATGACCTACCGATGACCTTGAAATCTTGAGAAATTTAGTGGAAACCTCGAATAAGGGTCTATCATCGTTTGGCATCGTTCACAATAATTCAAAAATAAATGAAGTAAAAGAAAATAATAATAAATATATTATTAGTACTCGTAATTTTTTATTCAGAGCAAATGGTGTTTGTTTTATTGCAAGTTACTGTGAATCGGACATTTCATATGCACCGACCTAATAATAACCTAGCATAGTGATTAGTTCTCCGGAGAGAAAAACATTTCAGTCGATCTTCCTGCTTCACACGAGAACCCCCCGCTAATGAATTAATAAATGCAGGTTGGATATTATGCAAGCTCGTATTTTCCAGCGCAAGCAGTCATAGAAGCGGATGTAACTCCATTGGCGACGCGTTTCGCGGGAAACTGGTGACACTTTCGTAGAGAAGGGTAACGTTCCTTCGATTTCGGTTGTTTGTCGATCCCTCGAGATGACGAGATGACGTTGACGTCATCGGCTGAACCATCGTTTTAAGTACCGGTGCAACGACCACGACCAACTAGCGCTTATTTACCGGCCGACAGCCCGCATTAAGACGAGTCCTCGTTACGTATCGTCGAATCAAGCGACACGCATGGGTCTTTTCCGGACCGAAGTGACGTACCCGCTCGATCCTCCGGGACCGCAAGTGTACAAGGCTCCCCGTCGATTATGCTAATGAACCGGTATCGGTTTCCCACATCGTACGTCCGATTTCTATCTTTCGCCCGTAAATTAAGATTCGGTCCCGTGGCACGACGGCGGAGAAAAAGAACGAGAGGCGAATTAAACGGGCGAACGGTTATGAATAGGGTAGAAACGATTCGCGCGAACGTAACCTGGAGCGGAGGCTGCGCGGAGCTTGGACGAAACTAATTGCCAGCGTTCGCGGGGTAATGGCTAATTCTGTGCACGCTGTAAAGACGGGCCCCGGAGAACAGTTCTCGAGCGGGCCCGTACGATGCCGGGTACGCGGGAATTGAATCTCCTCGAAGGTTTTCGCGCGCGGACAGATTCGCACGACCGCAACAGGTCCATTCGCGAACATCCGCTGCGAGCCGGCCGTCCTCTTCCGCAATAAACGTAAGCTGGCGTTACCTTATCATCGGCAGCCTTCGGGCGTCGACCGTACAGCAACGAGCAAAACCGAACACGCTTTTAACATTTTTGAAGACAGGGTGAGTGACCATTTTCAAATAAATATACCAATAGTATTTAACTCGTTATTTTTAACCGGGAAATTCTCCGCGATTGGAAACGTGTTTCTAGTGCAGAGTATTGTTATTTACTTTAACATTGACAATTTACGGGCTATAGTGACTAACGACACTGTTTTACTGTTTCGTTTGGTTGTCATTTTGTTATGCTCCTTTAAAGTTACTGTCACCGATACAACCAATGAAAACGATGGAAGATTTCCGAGAACAAAATTGAACAAAAGTTCTAAGCGCGGATGGCTAGAAATAACAGGCGAAATCTGCATGGGAATCGCAGTTGGACAGTGTAACGACGCCGGGGGAGGGGGAGGGGGGCAGGACAGTGGAGGGGAGTTAACTAATATCCGAGGATTGTTATCTAACAAGCGGGGACCCGCGGCAGTGGAAGCGACAAAGTTATGACGAACGTAGCCAGCTAGATGGGTGGAACGTGGAACTCGCATCTGTCTGGGCTGGTATAGACGTATAGGAAGTGGAAAAGAGAGAGGTCTCTCGACGAGCATAAAGGGGATATATAAGCTGGGATACGTGAGCATAGGCAGAGAGCTCGCGCCGGGGCAGCGTGGATGTGGATGTGCCAGTGTTCTATCTGCTTTAACAACGAGTTTCTGTCCGCTCCTCCTCCTCCACCACCTTCTTTTCCACCTCTAGCTTCTCCTGCCTCTATTTCACCACCTCCGCCTCTCCTCCCATCTTCTTGTTCGCCTTCGTTGCCACCTCTTCCGTGTCTTTCTGAATTTTTCACTTGCCACCATCCACCCGCCCAGCTACCCCTTCAAACAGGCTTCGCTCCTTCTCTGTTCCTTGCTGCCGCTTCCTCCCACGCCGTATGCTGCTCTCCCTCGCTCTCTATTTCTCTCCTTTTGTCTCTTTCTCTTCCTCACTTTCTATTTCTCTCTTCCTCTTCGCCATTCTCTATTTCTCGCCTACTCCCTCACTGTCTATTTCACCAGCTCTTTCTCTCTTTCCCTCATCCACTTGCTCTTTCTCTGTTCCCCTGGCTGCTTATCTCTTTCTCCCTAGCTTTTTCTCTCTTTCTCTCGTCCACTTGCTCCTTTTCTGTTTCTCTGGCTCTTTATCTCCTTCTCTAGCTCTTTTCTGTTCCTCTAGCTCTTTCTCTCTTTCCCTCATTCACTTGCTCTTTCTCTGTTTCCCTGGCAGCTTATCTCTTTCTCTAGCTTTCTCTCTCTCTCTCTCGTCCACTTGCTCCTTTTCTGTTTCTATGGCTCCTTATCTCTTTTTCTAGCTCCTTCTTTGTTCCTCTAGCTCTTTCTCTGTTCTTCTAGCTCTTTCTCTCTTTCCCTCATCCACTTGCTCTTTCTCTGTTCCTTTAGCTCCTCTCTGTTCGTCCATCTCTTTCTCTGTTCCTCCAGCTCCATCTCTGTTCCTCTATCTCTTCCTCTGTTCCTCTAGTTCTGTCTCTCTTTCCCGCGCTCTCTCCTTCTCTCTCACCCGTTTGGCCCCTCCGTCGATTCTTCACCCCTCGCCGTCCCACTCGGTTCTTCCTTCACCCTTTGTCCCCCTTTTGACTCTGTTCTCGCCCTCTCCTTTGTCACGCCGTCTCCGTTCATCCTCCATCGCTTCTTTTCGTAAATTTCATTACGCCGCTGCCCGCGCGTCCTCTGCGAACTTTACGCCTCGTATTTTATTTTCTGTAGATAAGAACACAGCCCCCCGAGACGAGGAACCAGCAGAGAGAGAAAGCTTCTTTGCGCTCCAGACAAGGTGGAAAACTGACAATGAGCCTGTTGTAAGGGAGAATAGCTCAAGGGTCAAATAATCAGCTGACTACCACACAGTCCCCGGTCTTGTGCGCATGGTTTCCATTCGAATATTTCGTGTTCCCTAATCCCGTTCGAGCCAGGGCCGGATGTGGACGTTCGTTCTTACTGGTTGTTATTATACTGTTCAATCAGGTGGTGTTAGTTGAATGCATATTTGTAAGTTTAGACAGCCGTTTATCATCATTCTTCTGTATCCGCGGAATTAGGATAAAATCAACTTTCTCGTTTTTACAGAACAATACAATTTAGGTCACTTTAGTAACCGATTAAGTGTTAAAAACAATTGCCACGAGCGGTTGTTTGCGTGTAACATACAGAACTGTGAAGACACTAGAATTTAAGAATATTGTTACACAATCTCAGTGGTCACGTTTAAGCAATGCCTATAACTGACTTATAATTCGCATACACATCCGCAGTCTAGACGTGAGTCTAATGCCACTATCAAGTTATTAATACTGGAACTGACCAGGTGATAGTTCAAGGTGAAAGCTATATTATCAACTAACAATTGTTATTAGCCACGCTGACCGCTTCCATGAACGCAATAGCACAGTGTCGAACATATTAAGAAAGCAGCAAGCGATTTGCATTCAGATCTCGAGTTACGAGGAAATATGACGGCATCATAAAAGAAAATATTAAAAATCCAGCAGCTGTTTCGGATTACGACGAACGTACGGAAGCAGTCGATGCGATGGGCGATAAGAGCGTACTATAAGACGTATAAAAGTGTGTTTTTTCATTTTATTCACTTGTTGGCTCACGGTACCCATGAAATATTCGAAAGCGATAAAAAAGATTGATCGTTTCGTGCATCCGAATAAAAATTGACGTAAGAGGTAAAAAATATATTCCGGAGCAGAAATTCACCTATCAGAGTAAGATGTGTATGTTCTATCTGCTGATCCATCGATATGATTTTTGGTTAACATTTTCCGGAAAGAATACAATCTGTATTTTATCAAAAAAGAATCGCTCGAATCATTATGTAATGTATTTATCTGATACAATGAGAAATAATATATCATTTTGATGTCTACTGATTAGCATTACGTGTGTACCGTTTGGAAACGATTCACAGAGGTGAAGATACTAAGTTAGTATCTTTTTCCATGCAGATTTATACGTTAGTAAAATAGTTGGGATTGTAACAAGGTACAATAAAGACATCGACCTCCAGTAATGGCCGCATTTTCGCTTATGTTTAACGAATGATTCCGATATGGTTGGAACTAATATAAAAAAAAAAACAAATAAAATTGTGGTAATTTTTCCCGAATATATTCCTCCGATAAGAATTTATCAATATTTTGAACAGTACAAAATATTTAATCCTTCTGAATTGTGTTTCATCTTGAAGAATTTGTTTAAAATATAGTTCTTATAGTAACTGTTTTTTTAAGAAAATAATGTTAGTCTAATTCTACTCGAATTTCTGGTCAATTAATTTTCAATACAGTTGTTCGAACTTTTTTATCTAACTCCACCCACAATTTCAATCTACACCGGTTTAATTTCATATTTATCGAACTGACATAAATCAGCCTCGTTTGGACAGCTGTAAATATTCAATGGAAACAACGAAGTATGTATTAATAATTTTTTCAAACAATAATTTAATCATGATTCAAATAATTAATTTGTTACAAAAGCTACACCATGGGGGCTCGCCACAAGCGAACTTGCTCCTCGTTTTTGTTCCATAAAACAGTGAAAAAAATCGTACATCAATTTTTAAGGAATGGTTGCAAAGAGGAGACTCTAATCTTCAAATCTGTGGTAGTTTCATTTATCAGAAAAATGTTCGAAAGCTTCTGGAGACGTTTGAATTTGCACGTGCTACATCATGTAAAGATATCATAGAATGTCATATAATTTATATATCATATAAAAATATCATACAATTTAAATACCCCAAAGAAACATCGAATGCCGTCTGGTTTTGCTCCCGGGAATTCGTCGACGTTTCGTGTGTCCGCTCGCGGAAACGATCGTCCCGGCATACATCAGAAAACCCTACTTTCCTCCGTCGCATTTTCTGTCTAGACGGGCTCCCACTTGTTCACAGTCCGACACACGGTCCTTGTCATCGCGGTGCTCCGACACGATTTACTTTTAATTCCCGTCAAACCCGTATTTCGTGCACGTCGCGTCGCATTTAGCGCGATAGTTGAAAAGTATGCAGAAAAGCGTATCCTCGGCCGTAATTATCACGCTGAAAGCATCCCGCCACGAAACCATCGGTACAGTGGAACCTCGCTCGTTGCACAGAACGGGACCGAAAATGCCGTACAAATATCGAGGTTGTGTTCTAATTTATTCTTCACTATTCATGGTGAGAATCACTATTAACGAACGAGGATGTCTGCCTCTCGTAGTTAACTTCGACAATCTTTATTTTGCACAACGATCCACACTTATAACAATATTAAAACATTATCATTACTATTAAAAATATTAATTTGCAAAGTCACAGCGCGGACACTGAAACGTTTACCGTTCCAAACCTGTGCCCCGTTTATTCGCTCGCGCAGATCGTAATCTCGGCGAGTTCGAACACGAAGTAAATTAGCAAATTGCAAATTCGTCGGCAGATAGGAGACCCGGCCCACTCCAGAACCGAATTAAATTTCAGATAATCGGAGCTCGGCGCTGATACGCTCGCCAAAGGACTTTTTTATCGAATGGAAAAAAAAAGAAGTTTCCGCGACGTTTCCCAGCAGATCACCGCGTAATAACTTCCTGCCCCGGACTCTACATATTCATCGTATGTAAAGAGAACGTTGTTAAAACGCTTGTTACACCGATCCTATCCGTCCCATAAATAACAGCACTCATTATTCCCACCTCGTGCAGATCATGGTCTTAGAAATCCGCAGTTCTCAATAGCATCGGCAGACGAACATCGTAACGGCGATCCTTTCGTACCGGTGCGAGATATATCCAGCGAGTGAATCATGGAAGTACACCACCGGTATTTATCATTAGGCGTAAGTAAAAGTAATGGCCGGTTCATTGTCGAGTATCAAATGTATACAGCTTGTGATACAACATGGCCACTCTGCTTATGAAAAGACCGAATGGAAGCAGACCGTCTGAAAGATACAGTGACTCCAAAAAGTACTCGAATAAATTTTTCAAAGATTTACAACATAGTACTATGTATGTATTTTTTAATTCATCAACCCCTAACTGTCTTATAATTGAATTCCAAGGTTTCAATTTTGAAAACCAAGGCTGCAGTTCGGTGAAATACCGAGCACTATTACGCTATTTTCAGCGTACTGTAATTATTAAAACAAAGCGTACTGTTTCATTTAATTCTTACAATCGACTTCGAAAATGTTTATTTCGCGTAAAAATCCGCAAGTGATAGCATGTTTAACTTACATACAGCTCACTTAAAAGCAGTAAAATTAATTGTATGCACTTCGTTGTTTAAAGTCATAATAGAATGCATAATTTTCAGAGAATCTGAGATTTTCTTCTGCTAAACTGTTTAAATAATTTTCAAGATAGGGTACGTTGCATTTAATAAAACTTTCGAACAAGGAAGGTAAGCAACGAAACAAATGCTGGTAGCGCGAACGTGTTAAACTCGTTTGACGACCACGCAGTTTTACATTTCTCTGAATCGTTTTTGTTAGAAATGCATAACAATATCTACAACAGAAATAAATAATACTGTTGTATTATTTTCTAACCTATCGAACATATTATTTTGCATCATTTTTGCCGTCACTTGTACAAGTGGCTCTAACAATTTGATCACCGTACTGCTGCAAGGAATAACTGCAAGCTGCACGACAAAAATGAAAAATCCGAAATTTTTTGTCCCCGAGGAACCAGTCCCATGGGACACTGCTGCGATTACGTGCATTGGTAGGACCGGCACGAAATCCAAACAGGAAACAGAGAGTTCGTGTCGCTGTTTCGAGCGTGGCCGTCCGATATGGGCGTTGTCTTCGCGGGGTGTATCGTTTTTATCGTAGCAGCGATCATCCGTTGTCGATTCGCACTTACGTTTTTCTGCGTGGCTGTCGAGAGCCAGAAAAAGACCTCTCATTGTCAGTCAGAGATAGAACGGCGGGACGCGACGCTATCGAGTGAATATGTATGGGAGAAACCCAGCCCATAGGATGTAAGAGAGAGAAAGAGAGAGAGAAGGAGAAAGCGGATAGATAAAGAAGGATGGGTGCACGATTGGTGGGAAGAAGAAAGACGGAAGAAAGAAGGAAGACGATGTTTTTGCATGCTCTCCGTTCAAGGACCTTGGCAGTCCTGTACAGCGCGCAGGAACACTCTTCCCCTTCTATTTCTCTTTTCCCTCCCCATCATCCCCTTTTTGCTCGTCACTTTATCTGCACTTTATTAGTCCCCCTTTAATATCATCGACACGGTACTTTGATTTTCCTCCTTCCTGTTTTCCTTTATTTTTTCTGCGAGAGACACGCGGATCCATTTGCTGTCCCTTAGTCGACGAATAATTGATTTCGCACGCGAAAAGATAATCTTGTTTGTTGGGAAGATAAAAGATTGATCCCCTCGATCATTCTAGTCGCGTGATCCATTAACCGGAGACATTAGCGAAGCAAAATACACACCGGATCATAATAATAATTTCGTTAGCGCGTGACACTGCTAAATGGAGCGACACGCGAGTAAATTGAATAAACCGCGGGGGCCACGTGACACGGCCGGACCAACTTTTCAAATTCCTCCGGAGAAGTAATGGATTAATGGCTGTTGTGGAACTGGGCTATCGGTAACCATTATGCTCCGTTCCGTCTTCCGCAACGATTCACCCTGCCTCGTAGTCGAGGGATCTAGCCTGCTGAAACATTCCCACGGAAATTGTGAGAATGGTGGTTTATTTCACCCTTTGAGAAGATATTTTCGTAGCAGAAGATTAGTTCACATGTCAAATAGAATGCAGGAAGTGTTTGTCGTTCTACAAAATGCTGCTCAACATTTAGAATAAGCTGAATGTCATTTCAACCCCTTGTGCTATATCGAGTCGGACTCGCGACGAAAATTGCCAACAGAGTATACTGAATATGGATATTTTCCTCGAAATAAAATTCTGTCTCTTCAATGTCAATATTAGCCACTTAGGCGATACGGAGTCTCCTGGTCTTAGGCGTCATATCTGAGGCCTCGTTTGAAAATTTTTATAAGGAGATCAGAGTACTACTTTGCATTGAAATTTTGCATACATATTTTCGATTATTTGGACTACACAATAGAATTTTTTCAAGCGAAAATATTTAAAATTGTAGGAGTTATAATTCCTTGAAGAACATAGTGAGACTGCAGTAAAGGGCCTAGAGCTCCGATCTTGAAAGAACTATAACCTCGTTATCCTCACGAATTGAAACAAATCTTTTTGCATACATATTTTCTGTTATTTGAACTATACAATAGAATTTGTTGGAATAAAAGTACGTGCATGCATAAAATGCGGAAAATTGATTTTTTCAAGGCTTCAGATCAGAAGACCCTTTTAACCCCTTGCACTACGACTTATTTTACGGTTTTAGTGATTAGAACTTTTTTGTAGTTCGTAATTTCTTAAAAAAGGAGAAAATTTATATTCATATTGTATGCCTAATATATATATTCTCCAATAGCTGTACATTAAAAAAGCCAAAGTAGATCAAATTTCCAGTATATGTGTATAACTAACATAGATCTACAAAACATGTATTTTAAATTTTCATTAAGGGCCCCAATAAAAAAGTTTTAAAAATGCCTTTTTTACTTTTGCATGTAACCCTGTAAATTATAATTTTTGGAAAATCTTTTTTGCATATCATTTCGTAAAGCTTCCAATTGATTATAAAAAATCAGGTCGTTTGGTACAATTATAAAAAAGTTATTCTATTTTAAAGGGCGTACGAATACTTTCTACACTCACTGTATACATTTATTAGACTCTGATCAGAATCTTTAACACGAGTGAGACACGATATTGTAGGGCGAAGGGTTAAAGGATTCCCGATGGTCGGTTGATCCAGGAGGTTTGACGGCGTTCTTTGTCTAGAAACGCGTCCCATCCGACCAGCTTCTTTCACTAGCCACTCTCACCTCCTCTCCCACTTGTTAAGCACAGGTAATAATGGGTTGGCGAGCGATAGTTTTCGCGCAAAAGGTCCCGGGGACCTGGAATTCCGTTCCATTCTGCGCCTCGCTGACTCCCGCGCCCAACTTTCGCGTGCCTCGCGACCACGTTTCGGGTCGCCGGCGAATGGAAATCGACGGTTTAATAATAACCAGCCACCATTCCGTAAATCCAGGCCTGTCTTCTCGTTCCGTATTTACTAAATAAGCTCATTAACTTCTCAGGGACGACGTTCGTACATCGTGCTGGCTCCGACGCGCGTGCTTCGAAATTTATTACACTGAGTGAGCCAGATTGTTGGGCACCGGGACGCTTTCGTCTGTTATTGCTCGCTCTCTAGAACTGCTCTGAACAATAAAGTCTAGCTAGATTAGGAAAGATTAGTTCACCAGCACATTATGCCGATATCTTTAACACCGGCGCAGGATGAAATTGTACTTGAATAAAAGGTAAACATATTTTCAGAAGTTATGTTCCGAATTGTTCATTCACTGGATAGGTTCCTCACAAGTCTTAATAAACTAAATAAAACAAAGATTTTTGTCATAAATGCATAAAATCCGCGCTGCCTACTTATTCTAAGAAATTCTATTTTGGTTTTCTTGATGTACAGCTTTTGTGAAAAACAAATATAGGCATTAGACTGAGGATTTTATGCATTTAAGACAAAAATAGGTATAGTTGCAATTTAAAACAGTGAACAAATGAAAAACATTTAAGAACATCAATGTGTTAGTTACAGCGGAAGAACATTATTGAAGAATGAAAGAAATTATTACTTGGCTCTTGTTTGTTGCAGTTGATGCACAAACAATTTTTATTTTGCACAAAGTTCCGCAGTCTAATAGGCATACAACCGACATAAATTTTCTCCTTTCGCAGGAAATACCGAACTACAAAAAGGTTCTAATCACTGAAACCGTAAAATAAATCGTAGGGCAAGGGTTTAATCATTGGGCGACAGGGGTTGAGTAAAAATTGACCCATCAAAGTCAGGAATAGTTTAAATCGTGAGACCCAAAAAAGCAACAGACCTCGAAGAAACGCGAAGAAATAGTTGTACATATTCGAAAATATTCTCCAAAAAATTGCTACAAAAGGAACTGCAAAAGTGTACGATGTGATCGTTGGGTGGTGCGGCTTCTGCAGAGCTGGCCCGTAATTATTTGTACGCAGACCACTTGAAGATTTCGCGTGTCCCTCGTGAAAATCAAGGACCAAGGCTAGAATATCAACGGAAAGAGGCGAAAAAGACGAGAAGAGGGCACGAGAACGATTAGATACGTGATGGAAGAGAAGAATGGCACGTGTGTGCTCCAAGGAAGGGTGACGGGGAGAGCGAAAGAGCGAGAAGCAAGAAGAGAAGGGAGGAAGTAGCAGCACGATTCGTTGCCGGAGAGAGGGAAAGAGAGAGACGCGGAACAGAATAGAGCTAAAGAGGGAGGAGACGGGAGAACCACGAAGAGAGAGAAGGAGAGAAGGTACGGTGGAAGGGAGCGGGGGATAATGAGAGAGGGACGAGCACGCGCGACTGTGTGCCTGCGTCAAATAAAACCGAAAAGAGAGGAGCTCGAGGCGGACAAGGAGAGCGAGAGAAGCAGGCGGCGAAGGCCGACCGCTCGTCAAACGTCTCTCTCGGCAATTCTTACTCAAAATTTTCTCTCTCCCACGCGCAGCGGCTTTCTCGCGACGCGCGGATCCGCTCCGCTCTGCTCCGATCCGCTTGGCGAGGCTCGATGAGGCTCGACGCACCCCTTTGGAACGCGCCGGCAACATCTCAACATTTGTCAAGCATTAACACTAAATGATAAAAGTCACCTTTTTCACATTGCTCTGCAGGAGTAACGAGAGCGCATTTATTCAGAATTTTCTGATTTTCGTGCGGTTTTCTTCCTATAAATTAATCGTGGTCATGAAGTCAGCGTCAACAGAAAGTTACATTCATGTTGGGATAGTGCAACTTTCAATTGTTTCAACAATTAGTCACTTGTACGAGGTTAAAATGTGTAATCGTTTGATCTGGCTTCAGTAGTCCGACAACTAGACTGTGGATTTTATGCACGTATGACAAAAATGAAGTATAGACTAAACTTGAAAAGAGTGAAAACATTCCATGGATTTAAAAATGTTTTATTTCCAGCCCATTAAAATTATTACGTTGGCAACTAAGTTCGCGTCCTCTCCACATTTTCTCAAAGTTATTTATATATATTTTTTAAGCACGAGTATTTTATATCAGATTAATCGCAAAATTCAGAGGTTTCCAATGATATACAGTTCAGAAGGAATGTTCGCTGAATGAGCAGGTTATAATGATAAAATAAAAGAATTACGAAACAAATGGTCGCGAATTTAGCTGAAATATAGCAAATGAAATTCAATGGTGCACAAAATAATGTTCGGCGAAGTTTTAAGAAACCATTACCGTAAATGAGGAGTTAGAGTAACGTTCCACTGGCTAATTGGAGACTAACAATAAGAGAAACTAATTACCCATTTGCTATGTTTAAAAAATATCCGATAGGAAGTAACAGTGCTCCTGTATTACCAATGCCCATTCATTACGTCACTTCTCGCTAATCCTCCAAATGGGACCTTTCGACGTTACCGGTGCACCATATGTACCCATGAACTATAAGGGTTTAAATCTTGCACGATACAATACTGATCGAGGGGTCGCATACTTCCGTAAGTATTAATGTTATCGTTCTATTATCCTCAAGGATCAATGAAACTATTTTTCACGTTCGACTCTATACTTTTCTCAGGGGTGGCATTCATTTGTTGATCAGTCCAAAAGCGACCGAACAAGTTTTACCGATACTTGAGGAAAGAAGAAGTGAAAACAAACGTCTAAAAACGGCGTCGACCTCGATACACAAAGGACTTCTTTGCTAAAACTAGTAAAGTCGTAGCTTAATTGTCTATAGACATACGAACAAAAATGGATGAAATGGAGATTGATTGAGTGAATCATACTGAAACAACTGCCATTTCCTTATTTGTTCAATGGTCATTGTACATTATAACTAGAATCTGCGGTTGTGGATGTGGATATGCAAAATTATCTGCATCAATTACAGAATACAGGAGACAAGTAGAAAATTCGTTTCTACATCAAATTATTAAAAAACGTTCAGCTCAAAAATGGAAAATCATGACAAATATAAATTTTCCAGTAGACTCTCGTTTAATAGTAAAATAATATTCATATTCTAAGATTCTAGCAGTTACGATTCATGTTAGAATGAATCACAGATTGAACATTGAACCCTTAGGAGTCGAGTGGTGACTCAGAGTCACCACTAAAAATTGCAGTACCATTACTCACAATATTGTTTGCATTATTAAATATGTTGGTATCTAACCATTTTTACTATTATATATATAATATAATATAATATATATATCTCAATAAAATATTAAATTATATATAATATAATATTATATGAATATCATAGAATGGAATTATCCTAGGTCGGAAAAAATGTTTAACACTATTTCTACCACGATTTTGTGTATACCTATTTCGACCAGAAAGTGTCTTTTGACATCTCTTAGTAGAAATAGTGTTAATTTTCAAGTTAAAATAGCTCCGACTGCAAAGGGCTTATGCAAGCATCGTTACTTTCATTTTTGTCTGGAAAGAACATCTTGACCATTAGCTCGCTATATCACTCTGTGAATCCTGAAGAAAATGAAACTTCTTCAGAACATCTACTACATCATGACACTGTTCGGCTCTCTGCACAGAGGAAACGTTCCAAGGAAAGCTGGCGAATTCCGCCAGAAATGCCCGAGTCGAAAAGTTTTCTGGTAAAGCAAGGCTAAGCCGAAGATTCTCGAGCCGATCGAAATCGGCTGGAGCAGGTACCCGTCGAAAGGGAACAAAGAGAGCTCGGCCACCGGCCGGCAGGAAAAGCTGAGTTTCCTCTCTCTAGCTCTGACCGGGTCTCGCAAAAACGACGCTCACAGCGTAAGAAAAACGGCCATCTATTTCGAGGAATTTCGTGGAGCTTGGCTGGCAGCATTCGCAGGCCATGCGCCCCTCTCGAGATGGCTCGTTAAATAATGCGAGACTTCGTGGAAGTACTCGATCAACGGGACGCTTAAGGACACCCGATTACTTATTCTTGCGGATCCGAGTTGTCGCTAGTTCACGACTCTTTTTCGGAGTGACCGTTGTAACGATCCTTGACGATCCACTGTCGCCTGTAATGCGCTCGCTGAAATCTTTCTGTGGCCAATCGAGAGAGGAAGGCGAGACATGGCGCAACCGACTAAAAAATATAGGTCTAGTATATTGGTAAAACAACATTTTTATAGTTGACGATGTCGTAGAGACTTTGGAGAAGTTAGATGATCTTTATTTTTCTTTGCGAAATGCTGTCGATATTTTCTTCAGTAATTATTTGACATTATTTGACATATTTTACTAACAAATTTTTAACTAAAAACAAAATTTTTATAGTTACGACGTCGTAGAGACTTTGGAAAATTTAGATGATCTTTATTTTTCTTTGCGAAATGCTGTCGATATTTTCTTCAGTAATTATTTCACGTTGCTGATCTTCAGATATTTTACTAACAGATTTTTAACTAAAACCACACTACAGATATGAATTGAGTGCAAACTTGTGTGCAGGCTTGGGCATGTTTCGTATGGTTTTACTGTTATAAAAATACGGCAATTAATCCGATAGAGCCTGTGAATATTCTCCATATTGAGCAAGTTGTACACGCAGACAAGCCAAAACGAGTAATAACAAGGAAAATGTATTGTCACCAGTTTCTGAAACTTGGAGAATGCAAGATTTCATCGCACAGTAGCACACGTTTTCCTAGTTTTATTCATCTCAAGCAAACGGTTATTCGATATACGCCGTCGCGTTTTTCGCGATATATTATGGACATCGGCATTCAGGAAAAAATGTAGCCGCACACACGCTCCCGAACAGACTATACCCGCTGCACACGTATGGGGTCCGTTCCCTATAATCGCAATTTCAACCCTTCGCATTCCTTTCGATGCCAATAGCCACCGTTCCGTGCGCAACAATCCAATAATCACGAAAATACCGTTCCGTGACAAAAAGTATCGGAGTATTGCACGGAGAGAGAGAGAGAGACAGAGAAAGATAGAGAGGGAGGAGGGTTTGAAGTCTCGTTACGTGGCAAATGCGATGCGTGCGGAGAGGGTATCGAACGCCTTCCAAGGATTAATACGTCGCAAGGGTGATAAAATACACGGCCGGTGTATTATTACGAAAAGGAAGCGGCAATTTATTCGCATCAGTTCGAATAACCAACCGTGCCATATCGTGTGTCACTGTAACGCGATGACATTATAATAATCCGGTGTTTCGCGACGCGACGATCAAACGGTCGGCGTCGTTTCAATGTCGCTTCGACGATCGGGAAAATACCGAGTCGTAAACACATTTTTCTTGTTGCCAGTATTGAAGATCTACTTCCAACTACACCGAATGCGACGAATTTGCGTTTTCGATTGTGCTACACTGTATTGTTCTCAATTAGTTGAAATTATTAAGAAAGGAAACAATTGTCTATGTAAATTGTATACCTTGTAATGACTACACTGCGGATCTTTGTGCAAAATTAAAATTTTCTTCGTCAATTACGAGACAGAGACTATATAAAAATTTCTTTCTATCTTTAAAAATATTAATAAATTGAGAATAACTGGACCAATTTATTCAAGGTATTTCCAAGTAGACAGAGGAAACATTGTTTTATAAAACGAGAGAAAGAGAATTGGTATACAAATTCACAGTCCACGGACTGCATAATTGATTAGAAAGTTTATTTAAAAATTTGTTCCGATTCTTCGAGTAACATCGACCAACTTTTAACAGCTGGATGAAAATCTGAAATACTCGAATCTGAAGTATTTATTAGCAGTTTTTAATAACGCGAACGGAGCTGCTGACCGGAATAGGCAGCAGCCGCGAATGGGGACATTTACCTTACTCGAATCTAACGTGGAAACCGTAACGCAACCCAATGCAATGCGACGCAATGCAATGCAACGCGATGCAGCTCGATGTAGATCAATTAAGTGATATGTCACGAAGTGGACTGAAGTTCAGAACTATCAGTATTCGGTACTAAACAAATTTGGTCGTAACTTACAATCAGTATAGATTGCTTGCAACTTCTGACTTACTCGCTCTGCAAAGTAAAACGGCCGTCTACCCCAAGCTCGTCATAATTACCTGAAATTAAAAAATACAAGATTTTGTTAATTTTAGTTATGAATACAGATATTTTCATACATGTATATAATATTTGAAAAATGGTGCAGCTTTGACAAAAGTTTCAATCATGAAGAAAATCGAATAACAAAAAACCGCTATAATTTCGTCGTTTTTAAGAATTACGACTCAGACTGGGCGCAGAAACTGACTGATCAAGAAAATACGGTAAAATTCCAAGATCCATCGATCGATCGGAGTGTCGCAAAAATCGTTAGCGATCACTCGGATCGATTCGCGTACGGCAGTGACCTCAGTATCGTCTAGTGGTAACGCAGCTTTCGGAATCGTCCCTGGTTGAAACCGTTCGGAGTCATGAGACACAGGGTAATAACGGCGCAAGATCGAATGGATCGGATAAGTGTGTGTGCTGGGGTAAAAAAGATGGCGCCAACGAGATACACGCGTTTCGCACGCTACGTTACCGATGGCCCGATGCGAGATAAGCTGCAACTAGGTTACTCAACGCCGTGGCCGTTGCGCCATTCCTCGGCTTAATTGGTCGGCGAGGAGGAAGGTGTGCGCCGGCTCTCTGTTCCATAGTAAATGTACGCATCGTCCTAGCCACGTTCTTGATCATAAAAGCGTGTAATTAATCGAATCGCGGCTCCCAAGTGGCTTCCGCTGACCGGCGGCGTGCTCTTCCACGGAGCCGACTGTCGGAGCCTCTAAACTTCAGAATTGGGGATGTTCGATTACTATTCGAGCCTTCAGAAGATTCCCTTGGGCAAAAGATCGATCTTTCGCGCCGTTTCCACATTTTGTATTTTACAATTATTTCGTATTATACAATCAATTGTTCCATTTTTATAAGATAGCCACTTTTAGTACTCGATAGGTTTAAATCCAATCCTGGTTTTGAGTAACCAAGATATTTCGTGCAGTAGTTTTTACTGGCTCACCCTGTATATAGGCAATAACGACACCGAATTTTATTTCGGATGAAAAGAAATGAATGATAAGCATGGCACTTGACGGATCTCGTTCAAACTAATTTATTCTTGCAAAAGTTCTTCGCACGTCGATTTTTCCAGAGAATAGATTCTCACAATTCGATTGTTCGTTGACTCGAGAATCGATTCTTTGCGGTGAATCGAACATGCCTGCTTCGGAGCCGGCGAAACTGGAGCGCAACCGCCACGTGTCCGGCGATCATCGCCGCGTATCGATCATGCCGGGCCCGAATTCTATTTCGAAACAGCCGTGGCAGGTGCGCCGCTCGAACAGCCCGTGGATTCCGGGGGTGTTTTCGGTGGGAGCCGTTCGATTTTCAATCGACGATAGAAGCCTTTCCACATGGAGTCGCGACTCGCGTGTCGCATACGCGAGCTACGCGTGTGAATAACGCGCACTTAACAAAGAGTGGGATCCAGAAGTGAAATTCTTGCGTTGCAGCGAAGCGTTTCCCTCCCAGGGATTGATTCTAGCGCCGTCCATCGAACATCGACGACAGAGGTAACAGCTCTCGATCATGTACGAAATAAACTTTGTAATCCAGTAATGTCTGTATTATCTCTTCAAATGTGGTACCGGTGGATTGGTGAGATTCTTCCGATTAAAACAAGTACAAACACGACATAAATCGATCTATTTTTATAGATTTCAAATATACAGGGTGTCCAAAACCACCCGCCCAGGGGTGTTAACTTCTCAAATAAGCATATTTGGTAAAAATATTTGAAATAAAAGTTGCAGGGATTAATGGAGGACAGTATTCATAACCTTGTATTTGACCTTCAGTACGTATTTTTAAAATGGGAACCCCTACTTTTGACTACGAATTCTGAAAGAACTCGAAATTTCACGTTCAGATATGTACTTATGTCCTAGATTAAAATGAATGCTAGAGGCCATAAGAAATACGTACTAACCACCAAATAACCCCAAAAATGGATCCGAAGGTCAAATATAAGGTCATGGACATATGACCTCCATTAATCCCTGCAACTTTTATTCCAAACATTTTTACCGAATATGCTTATTTGAGAAGTTAACACCCCTGGACGGGTGGTTTTGGACACCCTGTAGTAACTTATTGCATTGTTAGTTACAGTAAGTCTGTAAAACCAGACCAAATTGGGTCGTGTTTGGGCTCATTTTAATCAGGAGAACCTCAGCGATCCTCCGGTGCTATATTTGGGAAGGTAAGATAAAGCTGACAAAAAATCCTCTACGATCGGCACGCTACAAAGTATGTAGCAGCTCTACCATAACTGTAGCTCGGCGACAGTTACGAAGCACCACGCGAATCGCAATTTTGCATTGCTATACGTACGGCGTTACGTGAAAAACGCGACCCGCGTGTCCCTATGTGAAAAAGGCTCTTAGGCTGTGTCGGTCGGGCGAAAATAGTGGCGGCAGCCTCGAAATCGATCAGGCATGAACGCGAGCAGAGTTTTCAGGGAGGAGGCTGCGGCGGCACAGGGTGGCTAATCTCGTCGCTCGTCCGGAAGGGCACTTATATTGATCGACAGAAAATACCGTGATGTCCTCCTCTCCAGTGGCGAGTCGCTTCGACAAGTCCCGTGTTCCGAAGGCTCCATAATTGGCCCCGGTTTCGCCCAAGCGCTCCCATCGGCCAGCTCACAGCACCGCCGGTGCAGTGCCCCTCTATAGAACACCCACCGCACCGACGTTTCTCGCACCTGTAGTTAACGTGCGATCTGATAACGGCTAACCACCCCGTGGCTAGGGAGCCAGATAGGGCGGTAATGCGCGTGGCTGGATGCTCTTTCAAAGGCAACCCTAAAGGCGCTTTTCCGTTCCGTCGACACGATACACCCGACTGTTGTACCGTTTTAAGGAAACAACCTGGCCACGGCCGGTTCCTAATCGACCACGATGGGGTGCGCGTTGTCTATACACGATGGAACTGCAGGCATTCGGTCATTTCAAAAGTCTTGATACGTTTCGAAATAGCATTCAAGGTGTAGCAACTGTTTCCTCAGACCCTAATGAAGACGTCGACTTCATTTTGTTTTAATTAAATGATTAAGGGGACTAGTATTTTACTATGTACATACTCCATTTTTTGGGCTAACCCCACCAGTTTTTGAAATAGGAAGTAGTATTGATTTCTTGTTATTGTCTCTCAGCGGATGCTGGTGAGGGACAGTGGGCGCCATGGTGGGGATGGATTTATCTCAATTGGGACAAAAATGCCCAGCCCTGTTGTAATATCTCATCAGTAGACTGCGGATCGTTATGCCTTTATGGCTTATGAAAATGTTTAAAAAGGCTGGAATATAAAATTCTAAAATATGGAATATAAAATTTGTCGACAAAAATTGGTAAGTGCAATGGCATTTACTTGAACCATTTTTTTATGGTGCACAGTCACAGAGTCTTAAAGTGTTCCTCATATAAATAATAATTAGATTGCGGATCTTCATTCAAAATAAAAAATGTTTCCATTGATTGCAGGACACAGGAGCCAAATAAAAATTGTATTCTTCTTTTAATTATCCTATTAACCACAAAACTAATACGTTGATGTCCTTAAATATTTTTAGCATGTCCACTGCTTTAAATTGTGCGTGTCCATTTTTGTCATAAATGCATAAAATCCGCAGTCTAATAATAATAAATAATTGCAGAAAAATATATCGACAGGCGTCACTTGTCGTCTACCAAATGTTCAGAGCGATTTCCGAGGATCTGCGGCTTGATCGAAGGCGTGAGATCGCCGGAACAGTGTACGTACTCACGTATCGCCCGGCTGCGAAGTCTCGCGGAACGCTAATCGCGGATAAGAAAGTTTAACGATCTTGAAACTTTATCAGAGCCCGCTAATTTATTTCATTGCTTTCATGGCTGCTGCGTTTTCGCCGTGCGCGCGATGGTTACCATCGAATATCGCCCAGCCGAACCGTGACTGCGAAACAACACGCCGCGAGCACGCACAGCTCCTAACCGACTGATACCCGACGACACCCAATACCCGGCGATTCGAAAAGCTGAAAATAATAATCCGGTGTTAATTAGTAACAACAGTGATTCGCGATTACCGGCGACACGCCATCCGGAACCTGGTAATCGGACAGCCTTATCGTGGCCCCGACGGAATTATCCGAACTTTTAAACGGGCCGTAACGCGGTGCATTTCAGGTTCCATTCCGGAGGAGACGCGATACCTCCGCTCGAATTAACATACATACGTGTTATTAAGGACGGCGAACGCTCAAATTAATTGTAATTAAGCGGACCTCCGCGAACTCGACGGTATCGGCAAGGTATGCATTAGCGGTATAATACCATGAGTTTTGTTCAAACAAGCGCCGCATCAATACCCACGTCATTATCCAACCTTCTATGCACACACCCCCGCTCCCGCCCCTGTCGCTGTTCTTTTCAGTAAAGAACATTTTTATGACAATTTTATTAGTAATTAATGATTGCTGCTTTACTGGCTTTCTCCATCTGCACCACTCTCTGTCTTAAGGATCTCTCTTTCAATTTTAATTTTATATGACATCAAAGTGTCCAGACATTTTGGAGATTCATCTTTTGATTCTTGAGACCTTGATTAAGATATCAGTTACAATTTTATATACATCTTAAAAGTTGTCGTGATAATTATATTTCTCTTAACAACTTATTGCCTTACTCCCTTTTCTTTAAACTGTGTAATTAAAACTAAAACGCCATTTGTTGATTTAAAATGTGAAGTGCTTCACCAAAGTACCGTCTTAGTATCTCTCGCGCAATCATTTCAATTAGCCACGAACATTAGATAATAAATCAGCAACTTAAACTCGTTCACGCACGAACATTAATAAATCAGAAACACAGAATTGCGAAATGAATTCTTCAGCCAAAACGAAGACATCAGAATTCACGAAACTCGTCGTTACGATGATTATTATTGTGATAATACTCGTTTCAACGCTTTACCAACCGGAAGTCTATTAATAGACCTTTTTTTAAATAATAATTTCAGCAAAAGTTGTCAGACAAATTTCGAATATTTATGGAGAAGTTCTTTGATTTTAAAAAGCCTTGTAAAATGTTAAAATAAATGTTTATATAGATCTTCCAAAGTTCCTGTCTCCAAGTTTACATTTTCCTCCAATCAGATATGAAAACAGCGTATATTCGGGCACCGTATAATTTTAGCTGAAACGTGAATTAATGTCCATAAAATGTCACAAACCAGCGCCGACTCGTGCCAAATAATTCGCAATCTGGCAAGTGCAGGTAAACATCCTGCCTGTAAATATTCGTTCAGGTAGCGCAGTCTATTAGCAAGTGAAGTTTCCGCGCGGATCGCAGAAGCGTATCTCCAACGAGACAATTTTCCTCGAATAGTGATCGATCCTTTTGCGGGGACAAATTTTTTCCCTCTATCGCGATGAATGCTAACAGTTCGGACAACCAAAGAGGACCGAGTCCTTTCGAGGCGACACTAACGAACGTTTGTAGACTACTAACGAAGGGAGAAAAGGGCCTAATCGACGGGATCTTTACCGGTCTCCGTGTCGTATTGCCGACTGCCGTTCCACCACTCGTAGACCTTGCTGGCTTATTCGAGAAGCTGCCGAAGCATTCGCCGTCGCATCGTGATCGTATTTGTCCGAAACACAATTAAAAAGAACAATACCTTCTACCGCGAAGGAACACATTTTAATAGAAACAACCTTTTGCTAGAAACGGGAATCGTTCAGCCATTTTGTGTCTTTCTTCAATCATTTTATAAGGTTTAACATACTTCAATTCTTCTAATCTCTCTGTTGTACCTAACTGCAGCTGCTCATTCTTGTCACACACACCCACATCGCGGATTTTTATGCAAAATAAAAATTGTTAACCGGAAGATACAGGAACTCTATACACATTTATTTATTTTCCTAATATTTTTAACCTGAAAATAATGTAATACAACTTTTCCAAAAATGAATATTAATCATTAGACTGCGGATCTTTATGCAAGATAAAAATTGTCTGTCTATCTTGTCTCTTTTAATAATTTTAATAGATGAGAAATCATATATTGACAACTTCAATTTTCAAATTTTATCCTACTATTTTGAATTTCATCTGCTCAATTTTGCTATAAGTGCATAAAGAGATCCGCAGTCTATTAATCGTTTATAGATATTTCTAAACTTCTGGTTATTTATACACATCAAATCTATTCTACACTGAAACATAGTATCACATATAAATATAGCGTTTATTTATAATCATAGAATCTATTTTAACGAAAAATATAGTGTATCACATATACAAATAGTTCTCATCAATAACACAATATCTATTTCAAACAATAACATAGTATCTACAAAAATAGCTTTTATTTATACCTATAAAATCTATTTCAAACTAGAGCATAGTATCGTTTCAAAATCGATACATCAAAACCTCAACTATCTCACACCAGCGAATAAAACAAGACCGAACGTTACTTTATGATGTTGCTAATAACCTAGCAGTCGATACGACATAAAACTAAGCATAAAAATAACAGAAATTTTCTGCAACAATTTCCAAGAAGCGTGTTCAAAAACTAGGAAGTCAGATACGAGGTAGGTAGGCCGTTCCACTCGACGTATAGTAAAAATATTTCGGCAAACATTCGATGTTTACCTGGACACGCCCGCGCCTAGAATGGAACGGTATAATCCGGAGCTTAATGAAAGATATTTATTCGACATCTATCTTGTCAGCTCGATATGGTATACGATTGATCTTGCCAAAGCGTCGAGAATTTTTATCTGTCCGGCTGCTATCGGCCGTCACGATACACATTATCAGAACGAGGAATGGTATACACTACACGAATACATGGAATTCCATAGTGTTGGCTTGGCCGACGACGACGAAAGAATGTGTTCCCCGTCGCCGAGCCCCGGCACATTCTTATGAAACTGATCGTTCGTCGTCGACGGAGCACGACGGAGTTGATAATCGCTTATCAACGCCGCCAGTCGGATCAACGCCGCGCCGTATATCCTTGATATACCCCCGGCGCGTTCGTAACTCTTTTCGCGCGTTCCCGGGGCAACAATGGATTTAAAACGATTAAACGCCTTCGCGCAATAAGCTCGCCTATGCATCGGGTCGTTTGACACGTCTTCTTCCCGTACTTTGTTCCGCAAACTTTCAACGCGTCCCTGCGCACAGACACCCGAGATAATATCCTTTTAATGCTAACAGTATCAAGCGCTATAAAAACGAGAGCGCGGTTAATGAGATTTCACGCGGTTTTTTCGTACCGCGCGCCAGAATATATAAATTTCTATGATGCTAGACTACAGAGTCTTTGATCTTTGTTTCCGGTTTTGTTTGCAAGAATAAATTGTACATTTACCGCCACGGAAAGTGTAACTTATAGTTTTTAACCATTTGTTGATCCCGTTAAAAGGGGGCCTATTGCATGTTTCTATGATGTTAGACTACAAAGTCTTTGCGCTTTGTTCTTCATTTCCGGTATTGTTTGCGAGAATAAATTGTACATTTACCGCCACGGAAAGTGTAACTTATAGTTTTTAACCATTTGTTGATCCCGTTAAAAGGAAGCCTATTGCATGTTTCTATGATGTTAGACTACAAAGTCTTTGGGCTTTGTTCTTCATTTCCGGTTTTGTTTGCAAGAATAAATGCTTGTGGAGAATAAATTGTGCGTTTCTGCCACGAAAAATGCATCCATATCATATTTTTGAACAATTTGTTGAGCCTACTGAGATTGACTTCAAAGTTCAAAGGCTTTGCACTTTGATTTTCAATAGTGGTTTTAGTTGAGAGAATAAATTGTACGTTTATAAGCAAGAGAGTCTACTTTGTATTTTTCTTTTCAGTATGTTGATTGTGTCACAAGACATATTTTAAGCTTGACAGCCTTTTACCAAAATATAATAATTAGGTGCGAATCTTTATGCAAAAATAAAAAATTTCTACATCAATTGCTAAAAACTGGGGCCATGTAGAAAGTGTTTTCTTCTAATTATATCTCATACAGTTGAAACTAATGCAGTGATGTCCTTAAATCTTTCTAATATGTTCGCTGCTTTCAAAATTGTACGTACATATTTTTGTCATAAATGCATAAAATCCGCAGTCTAATAATAATTCTTCTTTAATTTTAATTATGCGAGTCTACATTATTTTGCAAACGCTTATAATGAGAAACCTCAGTGGATGACCATGTTAGGAAAGAAAGAAACAGCGAAATTATCTCTGTGGTCATTATTTTCTCAAAAACAAAAATATTACAATTATCAGCGTATTACGCTAACAAAAGGGTCGAGACTGTGGCTGTGGCGTTCTAATTAACGTTTTGTTGCACGCAGAAGAGTATGTCTGAAACAAACTCGTACAGCGTAAACTGCAACTTTTCTACACCATGTTCGGAGAATAAATTGTTGAAAATGTGAAAATTTTAGTTGGCGAGTGTCAATTGCGCGAGTTGAACCGTGGTCAACAAAGCACAGAAGTACCACCGGCATTAGCGTTTCCTTGCAAAGCTCCGCTTTTGTCTCTGCTGCGATTCAAATCCTGGTCTACCACTCTGTACTTGTTCGTTTATGTTTTTCCTTTTTCATTATTAAAAAGAGAACACTCCCGTATTCACGACATAATAAATACTCGAATATTTTTCTGCAAACAGTTAGGATAATCATGGAGGGTAAATGCGTAGACGTCCTCAAACATTTTCACAAATTGCGTTCATACAAAATTCAAAAGACAAATATATATACAAAATACATAATATTCAAATGCGAACCCCCTCGTTATTAATTTCTCCCTCACAAACAGACGTCATACAATATATTCTGAGAATAACAATGCATTTGAGACTGCTTTCTTCAATGGCGAAGGAAACAAATGGAAAAATTTGAACACACACACTCACAATCGAAAGATTAGAAGAATTACAGTAAAAGAGAACTAATTCGCGTTTGGGGCTCCTTTTCCAAAGGATAATTTTTCAAAAAATTAGTAAATTGGAAATTCGCGAACGAAGATACAACAGCGAAGCAACAATACTGCGAGCAACAGTAGAATTCGCGAACGATCGAAATTTTCGCGACTTCATCAAGCTACTCGGTTGGACTGTCCTCCCCTTCGTTGGAAAAAAAACGTTGAATAAAATATCAGGATTACAGATCGGCCAGTACCCTCGTTAATGCATCGCGTCTTCCTGGAACGAATTTGATTGATGCCACTAAACGATAAAGGAAACAAAAAAGGAAACTGCATTAGGGTAAGAGGATTGGAAAGTAATAGGAGACGCTCGACGAATCGCAAAATCGAGGACGGAAAAGGGAGTTGTCGCACGCGCATTCAGCTGGCTCGCGGAGGAATGTCGAATTCATTTGGTTCGCCATGTATGACGACAACGTGCATACGTACCTGCATGCATACTGTACACACACACACACACATGAAACACCACCGAAAAGCCCTGAACGTGGAACGTTCGCTTTGGCTGCGTCGCGCGTCGAGCTGATTGAAAACGGCGATAGTTACTTTGTTAAACAGCTAGATTCAAAGAGGAACACACACGGAGATAAGGGAATTAAAAGGCAGCGGAACGGCCAACGGAACCGGAAGGTGCGCTTCCGGGAATAGAAAATTACCTTTCCAGGGATTTCGACCCTATCTGACCAGCCCAGGAGTCACGAATTATTTATCGTGTGGCTCTCGGTCCACGGTGTCGGGAAAAAACAAGCACACAGTCATCAGACATCCGCTAAACCTCAGAAATCATATATGATGCGAAGAACCGCGAGAATAATCTCTTTTCCTTCACTTCCATGAAAAAAGCTTGGGCATGGCTCACAAATTACTGAATCATTTCCCTAACTCGCGTAACTTGCCTATTCCAGGCCTGACTCTATCTAATCAGTCTAGGATAAGTATGCCGATGAAACTGAAAAATCATACTCATCGCCAAGAATTAAAAGAAAAATCACTTATTTTCAGTCAGATCTCCGACAAAAATGAGAATAGAACCTGCTACACAGTCTCGCAAATTACAGAATCATCTCCCTAACTCAGCTAATCCGGGGCTCTATCTGACCAGCCAATAAAACTCCGAAATTGTACTCGTCGTTAAGAATCGCAAGAAAAACATATTTACCATCACCTCCACGAAAGAAACGGAACTAGAGCACAGTTACACAGTCTCACAAATTAGCCTCCAGCGACAGGAGAAAGTAAACAAGTGATCTATCTCTGCTAATTGAAAATTTCTAATAAAAATCACAAGCTTACATGAAATTGTGCTCGAATATTGTTGTTAAGTATCGCAAGAGAAACCTGTTTTTTTCGGCGATAATCTTGTTGAAGACGACCTATATCTGCTAATACAAAATGGCTAATGAGGATCCCGAAGACGCGTGGAACTGAAAAATCGGTCTTGCATGCTGCCGGGAGGTGTTTCAAGAGAAATCTGTTTTTTCATCTTCTAGGTGTACGTGAGAAAGAAACAGGAAACACAGCACGGTTGCGCGGCCACACAAATTACGGAGTCGCCCCGTTCGGAAACGAACGGGACCAAGTTATGTGTCGTGTATAATGCCGGCCTGACACTTTGGTAATCCAATAATGCTGGCACTTTGAAAACTCTGGTCCTCTTGTAATCCGACCCTCACCATCGGAGCATACGAGATCAATTTTAGTACGAGCACACCGACGCGGCGGCGAACTCGCTCAAGTAGCGTGCGCGACTAATCCGAGTGAAATTGAATCCCGTATTCTTCATTCGTTTATCTATACCGCATGTTTAAATCTCCGCTCGCTCCTAATTTCCGTGTTCGTTCTGCGCCGGATGTCGCGAAAAGTCGAATTGCTCGGTCGATGGTGCTTCCCTAGATTCGACGGACACAATGCGATGTTCTGATGACTATGGACCCTAGGGACTTTTGCATTGGCTTCGTTACACCGTAGTTCTCGGCTCGTCAAGATAAATTGTGTTGGAACCATTTTTTTTTTTGCAAATCTACTTTCTTGAGATTGATCTTCCGACTGAGATTAATAAAAATTGTTATTGATTGGATTCTTAATTATACGAATTGCTATTAGAATATTATAGTGTTTGGCCTTCATAAGACGGATGCTTCCGACGATTTTACAGCTTTGGGCTTCTTACTCTTAGATGTAGGTCCAAGTTAGGATGGCACTAAATGTGAACAATCGGATTTAGGATACTCGAATAGCAACCCGGTGGATGGGTACGGGTACCAGGTCATTTTGACCCACGGTAATACAGTTTGTTGTACGGATACTTTCCAAATGGTTCGAAAGGTTGTAAATACTGTGTATTTATGGGACTGTCATGGCCGACCTTGAAGCTAGATTGCTGCTACTCTCTATTGAAATGACCAATGGAAATGTATACAAGCGTCGACTTTACCAAACGTATTGTATTTAGGTTCATTATACTAGGGAACACGAAATTCTCGTAAATCAGTTGACTGCCTTCTCGACTTAGGAAATAGCAAGTGGCAGTAAATATCTTAGTTGGAATGAAATCTGAACATCACCTTTTGCGAATTGTTTAATGCAACTCTATCATTAATATTCCAAAATAAACCACGTTAACATAAAATTTGAAAAATGTACTCGATTAAACTCAACTATGAAAATCGTGTTATACAGTGTTGTATTGTGTATTAATATTACGCTGAACATTATTATAAATTGAATTCTTCTAACCCTGTGCCTCTTTAAAATTCATCCATTCATTTTTTTCCATAACTTGATGAAATCCGCAGTCGCTAATAAATTTGGAAATGAATGAAATGTTTGTAAGAAGAAACTATCGTACACATTAATATGCAATTGTATTCATTACCATTTCGCATGGAGATTTAGCATCGTTCTTTACCAGACTTTCTGATTTATATCTTCTATAAATCCGCAATATTTTACCATTTTCCACCGTACAATGTCTGCCATTTTTTAGTTGTTCGCCGTTGAAGTAAGCGCTGTTCCATGTCCTCTTTCGAAACGTGCGCTATGTCTGAGCCAGCGCATCACTGTTTACGTAAAATCGATAAGGGAACCCGGAATTCGTTGACTGAGGATTAATGGATTTATAGTTAATGTTGTTGACTAAAGTCCGACAAAACAAAATTTTTTCGAGATCCATGAAAAATACCACTTTTCTCGCTAAGCGCCGAGAGATAGTGAACATTATCTAATTCATATTTTCATCAATCGTAAGCTCGCATAAATATCCGCTGTCTAGACATAACAGTTCGTCGCAGGCCCTAGGCAATGTGCCTAACGTACCTATTGAATAACATGGCCTTGGCGACGACCAAGATCCATTTCGTTTTCATCGAGCATCCATCGCTTCCGCCGTGAATCTTCTCTCAGTTCGTTCCAAAGACGTATGGCCCTGAGGAAAGCGAGTGTGAACGAAACACTCATAATTACCACACTTAACGTTTCGACGTCCAGTGGCTCCAAAAAATATTGGCATCGTATACCAAGTATCGAAAATATTGGATCTTGACCTTTTAAATTTTTGAAAAATTCTGCATGTTTAAACTTTTATAACTTTCTAAAAAAGAATCGTGCACCAACAAACCCGGACTCAATTTAAAACGTAGAGTCTCTATCTTCGCAAGTCATCGTTCATTTTCTTCTAACAATACACATCACATAATTGTGTAACGTTTTTGCATAATGTAGCAGACGGGAAAGTAAAGTCTTTCTATTTAATCTATTCAATCGTCTCTGAAAACATTGGAAAATTTTTTTCGTGATTGAATCTATCACGAGTTTAAAGATCGAAATTTTCTCTTCACAACGAGCACCTCAAACTTGATGTACGATTTTTTTAATAGCTTTACAGAGCTTTGAATCCAAAGTGTATTGCTAATTTTATTCAATCGAACTTGTTCCACCTTTATAAAACAGTTTAAAAAGTCGTGCAAGTTTCAGAGGGTCGTTATCAAAGTAGAGGATTGAAGCTTCAAAATGAGCCTGGATTTATTTTTGTCGGATTCTTTCTTACGAAATTATAACAGTTTAAACATTCACAACTTTTTGCAGTAAGTACTTCCGATACTTTTTGGAGTAACTTTTTCGAAAATGAATTCTTCCCAGCAAAAATGAATTCATATTGTATTATTCATTTTTCGAACTGAATGTCAAAACATTTAACAAAACAATTAATTTTTTTGAAAATGAGGAACTATGGTTAGGTTGTACAACTTTCACAAGACAACTCGCGACGTAATAAACCGAACATTCACTCAGAATCCCTGAAGAATGTGAAAATTTAACGCGAGGAACGAAAGAGGCTTAAAAACCAGCTCCGCTCGTCGCTACCCTAAAGTAATTATCGAACGAGGCTTCCCATTACTCGAGCGTTCCTAATTACGCAAGTTTTCTAAACTTTATACGCAGTTCCCGCGGAACTGGACGTTTATAACTAAAATTAGGTTTACGTTTATGATAGGCACAAATTAATCACCCTGCCGAATTTCATTGGAACGAAGGGGGTGCACTTCTAAACTTCAGAATCTAAACCAGTCGTAAGTATTAGATGAGTGCGAGAGAGTTTCTAGCTTGAGTAGAAAACTTATAGTATTACCTTACTCTAGGTAGTTTATTTAACCCTCTAATTATTTACTTGCTATCAGAGACTATTTCGTTTCAAGTTTCATGACACTTCTAGTCTTAAATGGATTTGCGTCTTCAAGAGCATCGATACGAGAATGTTTCATTCATTCATTGTTGCCTATGTTTAAATTTAATAAAAAAAATTTTGACATTTTATTTTACACGTCTGTGAAACCAACAATTGTCATGATTTCGTACACGAGATCCTTTTAGATACGTTCACTAAACGCTACGTACATCCAAATTTGAACAGAATCCCCGAAACAGTACTGCGAGAAATAAATAATATTTTCAATTCTTCTTTAAATAGTTGAAGGAAGAAATGAATTCGTAAGTAGCTGCGATGTCTCATAATCGACGCGGAGAATTTTTATTTTGTATAAAGATCCGCGCAGTCTAGTAATGACGATTGAACACTCGAGACCGTGGTTCCCGGGCCGCAGGCTCCCGGAGCAAGATTGTCCATTGTTTCCAGGAAGTAATAACGATCACACCGGCCATTAAGAATCCATCAAAAGTTCTGGCCGAACGTTTCCGTCGGTCTCGCGCTCCGAGGCGGCTCGCAACGTGCTCCGCGAGAGCGCAAAAGAAACCGAGAGCGGTCCCGAGGGGTAGGACAGAACCACCGTGGGGGAGGAGAGAGCGAGTGGGAGCGGGGGAAAAAAACGTCGACCGGGGAAAAAGGTACGAAACAGGACGAAACAAGACGAAACACAGGACGAGCGAGACCGCGCGCGAGCGAGAGAGAGAGAGAGAGAGAGAGACAGCGGAGGCATGCAACAAAAGTATATAGATACCACGCCGCGATACGGTGCGATAGTGTGACGCGTGCACACACGAGCGCAGATACAAGGCAGTTTCATGTGGTGTACGGTGGGTGCGACGCGGTGGGGCGTGGGGCAGCGGGCGGGCAGGGGAAAAAAGGAAGGGGAAAAAGTGACGGGGTGGTGGCGGGTGGGGGAGGAAAGGAGGAGGGACGGGGAGAGGCGAGAAAGAAAGAGAGGAGTGCGGTACATCGCGGTTAAAAAACGGCGAGCGGAGGAAGGAGTAACGACAGAGAGAAACCGTACGTGGACGCACTACAGCCCGCGCAAAGCTGCTTTCATACGTGCACGGGGAGCGTGTCGTGTGTACGGTGTGGGAGGCGCTTGGATCCGAGCCCTCCTACACCGCGAAGAAGACCAGCGAGAAAAGAGTGAATGCGTGACACACTGTCTGAGTGCGTGTATGCGATTATGTGTATTTGTGTGTGTGTGCGTGTGCAGGCACGCAGCCACGCACCCACGTGTCACGCATACAACAGGCTCGTAGTCCCCCCATTTCGCTCCCTCTTCCTCTCGCTGCCAGACCCGTCGTATCTCGCATCCTTCTGGACCCTTTATCTTACTCGGTCACGTACCGTTTCCCTCGTGTTTCGCTATCAGCTTCGCTCTTTCGCTCCGTTCTATATCTTGCACGCTCTATCTCCTCCTGTTCCCTGGTGCATAGTCCCCAGCCCTCCCGTATATACATTCTTCCTCTTCCTTCCTTTCTTTCTTTCGTTCTTTCTTTCTTCCTTTCCTTCCTTCCTTCCTCGGTTACTTATCCCTGTGCTCGCGCAACCTCTCTCCCGTTTACTCTTTCGTTAACTCGATCGTCGCTGTCCGTTCACCTTGCTCGACGCCCCCTTCCGACCCCCTTTACCGCCGAGACGCCCCCTTCCTGTTGCTCGCGTTCTTCTAATCTTTGGATCGACCGACTCGTTCCCTCTCGAGGGAACGACTACCTTCTGCTTGTTTTTCCATACGGACCCGGTTCGAACGCTACGGGCCCGGCCCGGACCGGCTATGTATGCTTGCTCGGCTCGCTCCGATCGGCTTCACCGCGAGCAGAGGATCTGCGATCAGCGATCCAGCGCGACGGTTGCCCCGTGGGGCACTGGCACTGGCTCCCGGAGCCGCCAGGTCACGCCCACTCGGAGCTCTTCACGTCGTGGGTGAAAATAATACAGTATACGCAATGTTGTACGACGATAGCAAGACAGGGTCCTTATTAGTGCGGAAAGGTAATTGTTAGGCTTTGTTATGAAACGTAAATAATGTAACAATATTCCTACATTCTCCCAATGTCTTTTCAGTTTTGTAGTTCACCAGCTCTCAAACTGTGTTCAATTTCTCATTCCACAACTGTTAGTTGGACAACAGGTATTTAAAACCAGAAACATTCTAATGTCGATATAAAATTGAGACTGTAGTTTAAAATTTCCTATAACTCCTATTGTCGTCAATCAACCGAGTGAAAATTTGTTTAGTCCATTTTCACGTTCCAGCAGGAAATACAATTTGCAAAAATATTTGGTGTAAAGCAGTCTACGGTGCAAGAACGTTCTTCCCACCCGCGCGTTGCTCTGAGCAGGGGAATAAACTGGTCATGAATAATAAAGTCGTGAATAATTATAGAGACAAGAAGCACACCTGGCCGCTCGTAATAAAATAAAACAGAGATTAATTTACTGAAGAAAGCACAGGGAAAAAGGCAAACAACAAGAAAGTAGTACAACGTCACAAACTTTGTATACATATGTACACGACCCGTATTCTTAATGATAATCTCCTGCCGTCACCGAATCCGAATTCGCAAGATCGAAAGTCTCTGACGTCGTATGCCCCCGGGGGCAATCCCGGAGCGCTCCCAGAGAAAAGAGCGTTTATTGCCAATGTCTGCATTCTAAAGGGTATGAGTAACCTTCGACGCGGCACAAGAGGCCGACTGTCAGTGGGACACATGCATTCGTCCCACGAATGTGCGTCATTGTGTCGCATAATAGCATGGAACACATAACAGTGCACTGAAATACAAAAATTGAGCTTTCATATGAAATATTAGACAACAGATTAAAGTTACTTCACCGCACTACACAGATGAATGAATTTCTTTCGATTCAGTATGACCAGAGTTCCAAGAAGTATTAAAGCTATGTCCACACTGCAGCAACAGCGAGAAACTTTTTCTCGTGTTTTTTATCGAATGAAAGAAATAGAAGGCAACAAGAGGCGACAAAAAGTTGTTCAATGTTGTTTCAGTGTGGACATAGCTACGTAGATGCTCCATACGACAATGGTTATTTTTCATAGTCGACTTTTATTTTCCAGGTAATATTAGATAATCTTGTCAGAAGGTCAGCTCCATGTACTTCGGAATACACGTGAGCTAGGCTGTTCGTATACAGGGTGTGTCTAGTAACTGGGCCGAACAACTCGGTTAGTCTTGAAGGTAGAACAAAAATCTACCGGAATGTTTTGCATTATCTAGCAAGCTGTATCATCCTGTGATGCGAGCTTTTACGAAAGTGCGTCGGTGATGTTGCAGAGTGCAATTACACTCATTTTTTAACGCTACTCCATGATTTGTTTTATACGAATCCCTATGTTGAATAAAAAAGTACTGGATCACAGTACTTTTTCCAGTGTCTACGGTAAATGTTGTACCATTCTGTTTATGAAGATTTGCATTTTATACATCTTCCGCAAAATTTCAACAACAACCGAGTTATACTTCCAATTATCGTATTATTGCAAAGTCTAACACTATATTGTAGTGTTCATTTTTTTAATGGATCGTTAGTGTTGTTACACACATTCAAAAGAAAATTGCGCACGATTATCTGATAATACCATACCTGTATTCCAACAGTTTTTGTGCATGTCACTTCTTAGTTAATTTACGTTAATTCTACTTTTTCTATTGTAAACATTTGTGTAAAAGGACTTTGCGGTCCGTTCATAACAAATATAATAATAATTATTATTATTATTACCAGATACAGCACCTATCACACTGAGACTTAGCATTAATTGGTTCGGACAAACGAGGATCCAGCTTACTTTTCGAAATTTGATTTTCAGCATCAATAGCCCGGGCTAGAGTGTGAGAACCTAGAGTGGCCGGTGCTGCACGACTCTCCCCTACTTATTATCCGAGAGCATCACATGCTCTCGGAGCCGGGCGAGCGCTTGCGCGCTCTGTTCCGCACGTAAACGCCGTTATCGCGAATGGAAGTGCAATCGAGGCAGTAATTGCTAATGCCAGTTTCGATCGATCCTCGACGTTCGGCCGTCTGTAGCTCGGATCGAACGCCGAACGCCCCAAATTCTATAGAAAGCCCCGAAACGAGATTTCACCGGACCGAACTCGCGAATTCGTTAGAGAAGCCAACGCCGATGAATGTTCAATTTGCTTCTTCGAGTGTGACAGCAGGGCGTGTTTGGTAACCGGTGATCGTGTTCGCGGCTAGAAAAATTTCGGTTCCGGCTTTTCCATTATCCTCTCGAACGGTATTTCGGGGAAGGGACCGTCCGGAACAGTTGGCGGTAGGGGCAGGAGGGGAACGGGGTCGTGCACCATAAAGGGGTTGCCGTTTGGTTCTTATAGAAACACTGGCCACTGGGTCCATCCTGAAAACTATGGAAGCGCGTTCAAAGTCGTGTTCGTTCGTTTGCCTTTCGTGGGAAAAGCACCTTTTCCAGAAATTATGAAGTTCTGAATGCTTTTAAATGAAACAGTCCCTTATGTCTCCAGGAAGCCATGCTTTTGATTGCCAAATGCTCCAGCACATTATGGTGTAACATCGTATAAAGAATTTAATTGTGTTAAAACAGTCTCGTTTCTTGCAAAAGAGAAGTGACCCATAAGAAAAGGAACTAACAAAAGATTCTAAAAAATAAATAAATTACAGGTGATTTGTTCCTTGAATTTTCACATGTAAAACAAGGCAAATAGGAGAGGGTAGCGTAATTTAAACCAACACCTTGATTAAGTCATCATGTATTTTGAGAAAAAAATATATTTCAAGAGTTAATAATAGTATTATTTGATTAGAAATATGGTTTTATTTGAAACTGGTGTAGCTATACATCCTTTACAAGAAATTTGCATACAGTATTACTAGTGCTGCGCTGATCAACTATGATTTATAAATTAAGTCCAACCAAGGAACTGGTCTAAATTCGGCTACTCTCTTCTATATTTTAATCAAACTCAAGTTCAATTTTAACAATCCATATTTTATGTATTTAAGACAGAAATGAGTGGCTGTGATTTGGAACAATAGAATTAAAAGACGAGTATCGATAAATTCCTTTTGTTTCTTGCAACGGACGCAGACAGTTTCTATTCTCCATGAAAATCCGCAGTTATTAGGTACACCTGTCGAAAGTAACTTTTCCTCAGCGCGTCCCCTATTGCCTCTTTTCCTCCGACAGTAAAGTCTGCATTAGTGCACCGACTTTGCCTCGGAGTAATGCCGGCACAATCATCCCTATCGTTTCGTTTGTCTACCCGTCCCGAACGGCTCTTTGACAAAGTGGTTCACTTCCATGCTACGGAGATTGAGATGAGTTCCACCAACTCGTAGAACGAAGCGTGCCCGATTTAATTCCAATTCGGACTCGGTAGCACAAATCCTACATTACCGTACAGCCATGCGCATACTCTCCGCGTTCTTTAAAACGCGCGTTCCGAACTGTAGAATCAGGAAGATCGATTTACTAAATATTTCCTCTCGAACGTCCTGCTGTTATTATAGAGCCTCAAAAGCGCGCCATTTCAGAAGGGTCTTCATCGCGCGCGACCAATAATATTAATCTCGAAACTGTATTTTCGAAATGGATATTGGATATCATTCGATATTTCCGTTTTGACAGAAATAAGTCGTAGAAAATTTCAAAATTATGTATTTACGAAAGTGAGTAGATCAAACTGTATCTGGCAATTAATGCAAGCCATTTTTATTTTGCATAACATAAAAATCTAATGATCACCAACAGCAATAACTCCGAATGACAAAAGAACATTTTCAGAAATGAACGTACATTATTTCATTAATGTCCTCCACTTTTATATTGTGAAGATCACTGATCTAATCAATGAAAATCGCAGGATCATCAGTAGACTGCGAGAGTCGGAGGATGTAGATATGCAATTTCCAACTTCTCCGAGAAAGAAGGAAATTTTTACTCTATTGATTTATTTATTGATTCTGCACGAAGTGCAGTCTAATCATTGGTGCGACGACGTTTGGGTGCACGATGATTAAAGTTTGAAGCGACGCGGTGAACGGATTTGCGTGCGTCCCCAGCGATCCAGAAAGATGCGGCAAATCGCGAACCGTTCTCGCAGAGAAGCAGCAGCCGCAGAGCAACAGCACGTGACGCTCGCGACAATACTCGCAGGCCGTCTCGCCTCCGAGTTCCTCGATCACCTCCCACTTATTATGCACGCTGCAACGTGCTTGCATTTCTGCGCGTGCTTGTGTGAGAAACTCGATACGAACCGATACAACGCGACGCACGGTGAACCGGTGAACGCCAGCCGAGGCAGCACTTTGTCGGAGTTGTCCTACCTGTGCGGTGCTACCGCGAAGCCGCCGGTAACGCGATGCGATCTTGCTTCTTCTGGCAATGAGTTTCGGGAGCTCGACGGTCCCTTGGGTCAGTTATGTGCCCACCTACCTATTCGCCAATGGATTATCTCGTTATCCCACTCGCCATCCAAATATTCGCAGAAAATCGAGGTAACCTTCGGCGGCGGAGCCTGGATCTATTAGGTCGTTGCAATTGAAACGACCGTTTTTCAGACCGTTTTTCGGACCATAAGGCTTTAGTTTGAAGTTCGGGAGATACAAACCTGGAAAATGAGCCTCGTGGTCATAAGCCAGCAGCTATTAAATATTTAGATTTAAAAGAGATATTTGGAAAATCCTAACTGTCCGGGAAATCGCGGAGTGAAACCATAAGTGCTGATAAATACTGTCAGGAAATTAATATAATGTACGAAAAACTTAATAATAATATAATAATAATATAATAATAAAATAATATTAACACATTACCGACCGGTGATTATTGCATAATTTTTAAAAATTCATGGTACATGGCTAAACACTTTTTAACGGAACCTTCAATAGCAACAGCAATTTTCATTGTGAACTAACAAGTCACCCTCAATAAGGTCATCTAATAGTTTCATTGAAGATTGCAATGTGAAAGAAAATTTATATACTTTCTTTCGGTACAGCACAATTATTGAAAATCCTATTAACAGGCTTCCGGTAGGTAAAGTGTTAAAATAGAAAATACATTTCTATTTCACTCTAGTTTGTAGCTATTCAAGTAGAAAATGTTTACTCTGCATAAAGATCCTCTGTCTAATTATTATTGAATAAGGTGTTTCAAAATTGGTCATAGCGAGTGCTCCCCTTCAGCTTTTTTGGACTTCAACAACCCTAATAAAATTTGGCGCATTACTACAATTGAAATAGATTTCTAAACGTGGTCAAAGGTTAGTGTCATCCACACGTGATCGACGCGGTAGTTAATCTGTTAATAAACATATTTATGTGAACGAGACGCGCATTTTGTGAATCTCTCAGGAAAGCACAAATGCAGTATGAACGCGAAACACGGATTACGAGAATACTGTGTTTAAAGAATTATATTGCATTTAATGCATATTAAGTCTTCTCGTGTTGGTAATAATATTAATAATAACGACAACGATATTCGGATACACTGCGTATCTTTTGTATTTGATTCGTATCGAGTCTTTTAATGACGATAATGGTATTAATAACGACGACAACGCGTTATTCGGGTTTCTTTGCGCATTATACCATTTACACGTGGTGCACGGTCAGTGCGTTCATAATGATAATAACGATAACAAAGGCAACGATGTTCTCTACGCTTTGTACCTCTTACGTACTTTTGATGATTTCAATAACAATATTCATGATGGCAATAATTGTTAGTAAACAGGATGATGGAAACTGGTTTCACTAACTTTATTAATTTGAAAACACGTTGCACGTTGATATTTTACTTTTGGATTCGTAGTTTACTATTTGTTAGAAAGTTAAATTTTCGGGAACAAGAATGTACAAAATTTTCGCGAATAAAAGGATGTGTATTTCAAAATAATAACTATCATTGTTCCCCCATATTAAAAATTGTACTATACTACATACTAAACTGGTGATGGCGGTTCATTAAAGACCACAAACTTGGAAAAACTGCAAATTCCAAGCATAAATAACGTGCAAAGAATAATGTTTTAACAATCGGCTACTGGTAAGCTGTATTTTGAAAGACACTGTATATTCCTCATTGTTAAAGACACCGAAATAAAAGAAAACATACATTCCTCGAGACGTAAAACGGATGAAGTCGGAAAAAACGGCAGCACAGCACCCACAGCCTCAACAATTTAGGTCCCCCATAAAGAACCAGAAGAAAAAGGAAGGCGGGAAAGTGGGGGAATTATGAAAGTGTTCTAGAGTTCGCGAGGTTCAACGCCGCGCGATACGTCAGTCTCGTGTTACGCGGGAAAGATGATAATAAAGTTTGATTAGGCGAAATAAAAGCGGTGTGTACGCGCGCGAAGATGCAGCGCTCTGTCGTGTTCAGCGAGTGGTCGTACTCCTCGTGTGCATGTTCGAGCGGATAAAAACCGCTGGAAATTAGTATTTCAGGATTTCGTTGCCGGCGAAGAGAGAATCTCGTCTACCGTTCCCAATAACCGCGTTTCTAGCCTCTAACGATCATGCTGGAACGTGCTCCGAATAGAAACACATAGTGTTTATATCAAGTTTCTTACTGCTATCTAAATCCGCTCCGAATATGGCCGAGATTCAAATTTCGCGCGAAGTGATGAAAAAAGATTCTATCAACGGGTACAATTTTTTCCATACAAATATATTCGTATTCGTTGATGCCGAATATGTTTTAAAAACGCAGCTCATTAATCAACTTTTCTGACGATTTGAATGGACGGTTTGAGAAAATTCTAATGAGCAATTAGAACTCCGAAATTTATTTACATTGCGTTTAACATTAAATTTTTCATTTTTCAAACATATTCCTGGATCGGCATTGCTAACCTAGATGTTTTGTTAACACTCCGCTGAACGGGAAATGTGTTTTTTTTTTACGGTCAGAGAAGCGACTAATCTTCAGAAGTTAGTTTAACCATTACAGCGGTTCGGAAACTGTCTTGCGATACTATGTTGAGGCAATTAGCGAGGACAATTGCAATTTCTTACAGACGTTCCTCGTAACAAGAAACAGTACGAACTTTCCGTTCTAGAGCCAATAGTTCTTCTCTATAACAGAAGTACTAAATACAAGGTGGGGCAGTTACATGGAGACCCGTAACCTATGTGACTTCTGTTATATATGGTGGTACGGAAAAGTCTCCACACAAGAAAGTTATCTGATCTTAAAGGGCACCTGCCATAACACTGTAAAGTCATCGATAGACTGTCGATTTCATATTTCATACATTTATTAAAAAAAATGGCAAAATAGATAAAATGCTACCAATAAATTCACTTTTTTTCCTAGTAAATTATTAAGGTCAAAGAACAGAGAGGTCAACCATAACTTTACAAAAACGATAAATATATTTAAAAACATGACGAGGTACTCTTTAACCTAAACCATTTCGCGATCAGATGCAAAACCCACTTGCCGAACAAAGCCTCGCAGTTTCCAGGGAAAAATTCCCAGAAATGATTTTGCTGTTGCCTAGTTGGCACGATCCCCTAGCCCCTAAGTCGCCGATTGTACAAAGCGACTCTGGCATAAGCGCTCGCGTGGCTTTCAGTGATTTGTCTCCAGCGTGGACGCGCCTCAAGGCAAATCCATGCGTAACGAAACGCTGTCAGGTACAGAGACCGAGCCACACCGACAACCATAATTTTCCTGTTTGCGTCCGACAAACGCGCAGCCGATAGAATCATTCCTATCCTCAGCCAATGAGATTGACGCATTCACGACACCTCGATATCCGTCATTACGCCTCGTCATCCCCCGCCCCGCCTCGCAACGGCTTTTGCATCGGCTTGCATCGGTTGCATCGGCTTCACCTTCCTCCCATCGAATGTGCATCCTGCAATTATTACTTGGCCCGCTCCCTCCACCGTCCCTTTTTTATTCCCTCGGCACCAAACTCGTTTCGCGTCAACAGGATTAATGAATAAGGATTTATTCAGTATTTTATCGCGAGTATCTCTGAACACACCGGCCGCGGCATCGCGCTCACCGTTTCCACCGTTTCAGTGACGACACCGATCAAGAATTCCTGCCGGTGTCTCACACCTTTCGTCGTTCTTCGTTGTCGACTAATATTTCTTTGATTGAGCCCTGTCGCAAAGCCGACACGTAAACCTGTCAAGCATTGAAATTGGCTAACATGTATTGTCTTATAAAAATACAAATAAAAACAACTTTGTGTGATTCTTATTAATAACGTATGCTTGTGTAAGGGAATCTATTGAAACAATTCCCACGAAGCCATCTTTATAACTTCAATCATTGTAAAATAAAAAATTTGATGTGTCGCTGTGTCCGAGTGACGATCGGAATTAGTCCAGATGACACGTAGATATATTTTCTTTCGGAAAGGTCACCACCATGGTATGCGTTAATCTTTGTTATTAAAAGTTTTACGGTGTATCGCCGAGAGTATGTATACGCGTGGGCAGGAATGGACTCAGCGTTTACCGAGCAAGGGTTAAGTTAAAACTAGGGTGTAGGTAAAGTTCGGACTTCGGAGCAGTTCGAACTAGTTCGGGGACGAACTTATTGTTGAGAAACGCTCGAACTTCGGAACAGTTCGAAATTAATAAAGCAGATCGGATTTCGAAACATAAATACACGTGAAAAGTTGGGAACTAACGATAACAAGACCTTCCGAATTTTTGTTCGACACTGTACATTAGCTTGAATGCAAATTCATTTACTTATGAGAACGTAAAAAAAGATAACTAACTTGTAATAAGTATCCAAAAATTCATTTCTGATGGTTTACAATGTTTAAATCAAGCTTATCCCATCGAACTGGAGATATTCATTATAATTTCTTAACACAGAACCCCTTCCGACTAAGAAAAATATATTTAGTTACTCCAACAGTATACCAAAATATCCCTACAATTTGGAAGGGTTCGGTCAATCCCATCAGCCACAATAAATTCCCGAAAATTCATTGTCGATGGTGTAGATCAGCCTCGCCCCCCTAATTTCCTATCGGATGAATCGGATCCCGGGGCCAACTGCCGGTTGCTTCGAGGAGAATCGGTCGTGTGTCACACGTTCGAGGCTCGGTGGTGGTGCGAGAGCGGGAGGGTGGGGAGAAGTTCATTTTCAAGTAGTTAACCGCTCCCTTTATCATCCTCCCACCGTTTGCGGCCCCCGCCGGCCCGACTCTCGGCGATAAGGCTCGCTTATACTACACACCGTGGAGAGAGAGACCAAGATCCCTCGGACCACCGAGGCACGAGAGAGTACCTCCTTCGCCCTCGCCACCTTCGCCTAACCGTCAATCTCCTCTCCCTCGCGAACAACGAGATTTCAGATTAATTGCTTCGACGTTAGTTGCAACTTAATGAGATGGTTGCGGCCCGGGAGACAGACGGGTGGACGCCGCGAGTGCTGCGACAGCGTTACCATTCCCGATGACCCACTCGGAGATCATCCGACCAGGGATCATCGACTAAAGAAGACAGAACCGGACGCTGGAAATAGACTATAGAGGGTGGTGCGGCTGAAATAACTCATTTGTTTCCGTAACGGGGTGCTCTAGCCTCTCACAGGTCCAACAAATCATCTCTTTTTTTCATTTATCTAAAGCACAGCATTTCAAATTTTTAACCCTCATCCCGTCCCTCGTGTCAATATGACACAGTTTTCCCGAAACTTGGTGACTTTTATTGTTTTAATGCGAAACATAACTGCAAAAACCTAAAATGTAAATGTTAACTCGTCAATTTCAAGGAAAAAAACATCGAAAAGTAACTGTTTGACTTGTTATTTTATCGATTTTTTGTATCACTGTGTCAATTTTACACCGAGGGACAGATTCAGTTCGTGAAATGAGGAACGGATGAGGATTAAACTGCTCTATCGAATAGAACGCAAAGAATATCGTCAAAACGCAAAGAAAATTGTGTCAAATTGCGTGGAGGGTCGGATGATAAGTAACGGAGTATATTGTAGCGTAATAGATCCAAAAAATTGACGTGCATTTGTGCTCAACAAAATTGTATAACCGTGTTCGAGGCAATAACGAAATTATTGCAGCTCGTTCGATACGCTGAGGGGAAATTAGCACTCCGAAAATTTTAACAAAATTGAAAAGATTCGTTAGTTAAAGTTGTGAAGTAATATTACGTGGAAAATTCGACGATCCGATTGAGCATAGGCCATTGTAGTCGGAGGCGATCAAGGAGCGTCCGTTAATGAACGAAGACAGCTAGGGTCAGGCGAAGGAACAAAGCGAAGGATTTTAGGATGAACAACGGCGGCCGAAGCACTTTCTTACCTCGTTCCCTCGCACACAAAGGACATAATATAAACGGGATATTTCGATTTATATCTGCTCCTCCGTTTCCTATTTATTGCCTTTGAAAGCTCCTTCGGAACTCCGCCGGGTATACCTGCCACCTTCACGGAACCCAAACGCTATGGGACCGAACGAGAGACCGACTTACAGTATTTTCTGTTATAAGGTTAAACAATACGACGAAAACGGTGTGGATTGTTAAATGAAAACGACTGAATGTACTATCGAGAACTATGCGGGCATCGTGCGTGTACGTTGCGTAGATTCTTTCAATTTCACGAAAATGAGTACTACAATTTTAACAGTAAGGAACAGTAGCAAACAACAATCAAAATGACGAAAAATCAAATTTTCAGATATTGTAAAGAGGAGGATGCACTCTTCAGATAGTGATTGGAGAGAGAAACAACGAGGAAACAGGAAGAAAGTGAAAATAGAAGAAAAGTTGGCGGGAAATGAGGGCGTCGGTCACCAAGAGACACCGTCATCCCGTGTTCGTCGGCCACGATCGTCGTCTGTGCGTTCCTCCGAGAGGACGCGTAGCGTGATGCCAAGAATCTAAATGCGTATTCTAAATCGCCGCGTGTCGTCGGCCTTGACCCTCAGAAAACGGAAGACACGCGACGCAATGCCGGAAAGTTCTTCGCTTCTTCGTATTCTTCTTCCCGTACCTTAATTAGACATCCACACCGAAAAACAACAGTTTCGCGAATTCCCACCTCCTTCCTCTCGATCCTTCGCTCGTAGCGAAGCCTACCCTTCCTCGCGTGGATCAACGCGATTTCCGTACTTCGCATACTTTTGTTTTCTCGCTAAAAATACACCGGGTGGTTCTCTGCACTGTCAATAGTCACGCTAGATGAACGATTCGAAGCTAAACTTTCGACTGATATTGCAACCAGTTCGGTCTAACTCCGGGAAATCCTTTGCTTTAGAATTTATTAGACACGGTGGTTAGAACTTTGTTGCCATTCGATATCAGCAATTTCGAGTTCCCGGAATTTTTTAAAAATTGATCTCGCAGCCGAAAATTCGGAAAAAATTCACAGTTATGTGTGCTATCGTGTAGAATGTTCATGAATTTTTTTGTAATTTTACGCTCGGCGGAACGGGAGAAATTATTCATTGAACCGTGCTCGTCCTGTATCTACCCTTGCGGTAGGGGTACCGGCTTGAAACTTAACCTTCGGAAAACCACGGATTAAATAAATTTGATGGTTCTACACCCTCCAGTTTCCAATATATTAAGAATCGTATTTTTCATCCCCAACATTAAGGGTTGTTTTCACCCCTCCAATATGGACGATGGCCGATAAAAAGAAAATTGTGTCGAATATTTATGTAAGAACCACTTTTCACATGGATTTCATCAAAATTGTTGTCAATATTCTTTCGTTAACGTCGATTCTCTTTTCAGTGAACCGTTTCTGATAGAATCTTCCGGCTAACCGTGGAATACGAGTCAACGCTTGTCACAGTTTGTCGTCGACTAATAACTCGCTGTCCGATACACTTTTTCTTTGATCCGTTCGTCGTTTACACTGCAACAGGGCGGGGGTGGAGGGTCGATGGGGATGGGAGTCGAGCCGCGGATTATTTGCATGCAGCCCGGTGTCGATCATTTACGCTTACGCCCGAGACGGCGGCGGCGTCGAGTAAATGAAACGCGAGCATTCGTCGATGCTCTTTTTGTTGCCCGGGGGCCTTCACGTAACTGTTCTGCATCGATTCAAAGAGTGCTTCCGACGAACGCGAAGGTATGTGCGTGTATTTCAGGAATAATTCGACGCGTTATCAACTTTTCATCGCGTCCGAACGCTTTTGTTCGAGTGTCTGGCATGGAACGAAATAAAAGTCGAATTGCTTAGGGATTATCGACTGTACTTCCGTCTGCGAGCACGGTAAACGGATGCTCGGGAAAACACCGTCCACCAAACGATCCAGGAAGTTACCACTTAAGTCAACCTTCTGTCAACTTGCCTTCAGGCTGTCTCCAAATTGTCTTTTTAGTATACTGAGCCGGTGGATCTCGGACTGAAATTTTGCAGATTTGTTTACACACATTTAAGCTGCATTCGGAAATTTTGGTATTGGTGTTGCGGTCAAAACTGTAGTAATTATTTAATGAGCATTTATGACGAAGATGAATAGGTGAAACGCACAACACAAAATAGTGAAAATTTATCTGTTAATAAAGTACATCATTATATTCAGTTGTATAATTCCTGACAGCAAATAACAGTGGTGTACCTTTACAACGAGTCATAACTAAATTATAGTCACAACTACCCTAACTACAGCTACAAAAAAATGTAAATAAACCATCACGTTTAAAGGGACACAGCGATTATCCCAGCAGCCCCAGAGAAAAACTTCGTGCAGCATTGAAAACTTAATTTCCAACAAAAACGTGTTCAAAGTTTGCAAACTTACGCGTCATCAACGACGCCGAGTTCTTCAAACCTCCACAACGTCCACAACTTTGCAATTTAATCTCTTTAGAGACACATCCTCAACGACACAATAAGTGTCCAATATTAAAACCGCTTGCATAATTGAGCAATCTTACATCGAAAGAATTTCTGAAGTACTAATATTTGAAAATTGTAAATGCCCATTTAGCAGCGCTGTCCCATTATCTATCAGGTGGTTGAAAAATAAATATTTCTCTTTGCACAGTTTTATTTTGCATAAAGATCCGCAGTGTAGTGCCGTGCAACAGGACGACGTTCGATACTAAATTCGCCATTGGAAATCGCTTCTGCTTGCATCCACGATCGATGCAGCACTACGGAAAATTCGGGCTGGCAGAAACAACTGTATGTGTAGAATGTAGCAAACGATGTGGCTTATTAAACGTCGATTCCCTTTGACCGGACCATTGGCACTCGTTGCGTAGTTGGTTCGACCACGTTCGATGACATCGTTTTAAAACATATAGGAGACAGTATCGATGGGGAAAAGGAGACGTAACCGTAGGTCGATGGTCGTACCGGGGTCGGATCAATCCGGGCAAACAGGAAACGCGACTTGCGTCACGGTCTCCGCCGCGATTCATACTACTTCGGTCATGTATATTCGACTTTAAACGCATGAACGCTTTCGTCGCCGTTCCGCGACCTACGGCAACATGCGTTTCCGCGGCGCGCGCTCGTACTCGAAGTTAGATTTGACGTTCGCTCGAACGGCCGGATGCATTTTATGGGTGCAGCCGCGGCTGGATTAGCCAATAAGCACGTAGGGCGTCGGGAGAGGAGGGACACCATAGAAATCTCTCTGAATATTACATCTTTTGTATATACAGGGTGTCTCAAAATGCCCTCACCACCCGGAAATGGGAGATTCCTAAGATCATTTGAAACAACATTTTCCTTCGCAAAAATGTTATCCGCGGCTTTGTTTAGGAGTTATTAACGAAAAACACGGACCAATCAGAGCGCGACCTAGACGCGAGTTG
>CM052316.1:9215944-9229779 GCA_028455605.1 Lasioglossum malachurum | reverse complement strand
ATTTCCGGCTGTTGAAGGAATTTTGGGACATCCTGTATAGATGCAAAATTTGGGTGACCAAGAAATGTAAGTTGTATGTTCCTTGAAAGGGGCGATTCCTGAGTTCATCAGTTTTTTAGGCGTTATTAACCCGAAAAACACGGACCAATCGGAGCGCGGTTACAGCGGATGGATTCCGGCTCGGCCAGTGCCGACGTCACGCTCAGCGGAACCCGTCACCAAGTCGGAATCTGTCCGCTATAGCCGCGCTCTGATTGGTCCGTGTTTTTTGTTAATAACTCTACATTGACAATATTTCTTATTTAACCCCTTACGAAGCATGTTACTAAAAATGTGACAGAAGAGAAAATGTATATCTACCAATACTTAAATATTGATTATAATTCATATTTGTTAAACATTCTTTCAAATCTTCGTGACGAGTCTGACTCTGAACTTCCACGAAATGATGAGCAACAAAAATAAATCGATTTTATAGATTTATAACAAAAACGAGTAGGTGTAAATTAAAATAAAAAAAATATTAGACAAATTTATACACACTATTATATTATTCTCTGAACCTACTAAACATAATAGGAAAGAAAGTAAATTTCTATTTCACTCGAGTTTGTTGCAAATCAGGTAAGAATTAATATCAACAGGATGACAAATTGTGCAGTATCCTCGAGCGAGCTCTTTCCCACGAGAAGTTCGGCTAACGCGAAGCGAACGGCGCCGCGCGAGCGTCTCGGTGCCGGGCGTCGTATAGATCATCCAAAATACGTGTCTTCGTACCAATTATATTAGATCACCGACGCGTGCACGCGATTTCGAAAGATCGTGCTCCCTCTCGGAGAGCAGAGCAGTGCCGAGAGAAGACGTTCGCTCGCGAGGAGTGTAAAGTCGCGACTGCGGGCGACTGTCTCCGAGCGTCATTAAGTGGCATTATTTACACCGGGCGCTATTGTCAGCTGTCCAAACATCTTGAAACCTGGTAACAGACGCGTATCTTATCTAACGCGTTGCGTAAAAATGAAAACGTTACTCAGCGGCGATCACAATGGAATTACGGTGCCCCGTCCCGCGGCCGTGCTAAACGAGCTGTCCGATTGCGCGATTAATTAAACGGTACCGTTCGGGGTGGTGGGTTCAAGCTGTCCGCGAGACGAGAGAATTACTCGTCGATCCAGAACTGGGGGTTACAACGACGATAGGGATGGGAGAGAGGAGAGAGTGTGAGAGAGAGAGAGATAGCAAGCTAGAGCGTTATCAGAGAAGTGGGAGAAAGTGGCTGTGATAACCGAGTGTAGGGGCAGGGATTGAAAATGATCAGAATATCGGTTTCAGTTGTCGAACCAATTTTGGAGAACCAATAATAATGTAATAACTACACCGCGGATGTTTATGCAAAATGAAATTTGTATATACCATTTGCAAGGGAAGGTAGTTAAATGGATAGTCATTTCCCCTATTAATAATGTAATTTATATGAGAACTCTGGCGGTTGCATACCTATCTGTTTCTCGCTCACTCGGCTAAACTCGACTCCCCCGAGTTTACCCGAATAGCGTTTCACCTCGGAGCGTGACGGATCAGACTTTTTCGCTTCAATAACATGCCTATATAGTTTTTTGCCATGAATAATAACAGTTTTCGTACTATAACTTCGACTACTGGTCAAAATCAAATTTCGAGAAAGTGTTCGCGTATGAAATGTTGGATTTTTGAATGCAAATGTTACGGGAACAGATCGCCCGATGGGTTACGTCTTCTGTTAGGCAGTGGTCGAATGGTGATCGCGCACATGTGCGGCGAACGCGGTAGAGACGTAAACAAGAAAGATTGGAAACTTAAGACGTGTCGTTTTGTAATAATAATAACAGTGGCCATCGTTGCCCGCGATTACCCTATTCTCCCGTGAACCTACAAGTATCTCTGTGCGTTCCCCTCGTGGACGAAAAATACACGTGTAACGAGTAGACGGCGGACGTCGGTCTCGCCCGCACGAATCATGTTCCGCGTAGGACTAATGTCCTGAGTACATTTTACGTACTGGTACCTGCTGGAGGACGTGACTGGTAAAAGCCAGGAGGAAGGCGGAAAGGAAGAAAGAAAACGAGCACGCAGCCAGGCAGGCGAACCGGGCAGGCGGACGGGTAGCCGAGCAGGCAACCAGGCAGCTAGCCAGGCAAGCAAGCAAGCAACCAGGCAAGCAAGCAAGCAGGCAGGCAGCCGAGAGGGCGGCCGGTCCGGGACGAGAAGAGGAAGAAAGAGAGAACGTGGGATAAAGAAAGCAACAAGAAGGGACCTCGCTTCTTTGTGCTGAAGAAGAAAACCGGTCGGCCAATCTTAGCGCCGTATTGTGAAATTTTGTCCAATCAACATCGCCGCTCTTCCTTTTTCGCATTTCTCCGAATATGATTTAATTATTTACTTACGTCCCTCGCCTTTACCCGTCTGTATTACATTAGTACAGCAACGGTGATCTTACGCGACGTCAAAAGACTCGCTTACCTCGAAACTAGAAACGGAACAGATGTTGCTTCGCGTTTTGAAAACGCGACCCTCCGATTGCCGGGAGATGGAAAGCAGAACATGCTGATCGACTGATCCAATGAACTAGACTGCGGATCTTTACGCAAAATCAAAAATGTACGCATTGATTGTAGAACAGAGGAGGCAAATAAGAATTTGATGCTTCTTTTAATCATACTATTAAGCTGAAGCGGATACATTGACGTCCTTAAACATTGTTAGCATATGTACGAGCCCATTTTTGTTATAAATCCATAAAATCCGCCGTCAGTTATAACGCTGGTATTAGACTAGGATAAACAGTAGAGAATAAGAAATAGAGAATAAGGAACGAGATATGACAGAATAAGTGATACAAGATGAGTAATGTAGTATAGTCACATTTGTGTTTAAAAGCTGCTGCGTTCATGCCACGAGTTAAACTCGAGTGTCTTGCATTGGGCACCTTCAGGCATTGTGTACATAGAGTGACTAAAAATCGAGGACAGTTGTGAAGCACAGCGAACTCTGTGCCCCAACAAAATTGAAGGATAAATTACACACGTCCCGAGACTTCTCCAACAATTTGTTGCGACGCGGTGTTACCGTGCTGCGCGGGCTCCCATTTTAATTATCGAACGGTCGCGCTCCGGAACTGTCAGCTTTTAAAATGCTTGCGGGCTGGAACTCTGCTGCAACTGCACAAACTGTTCCTCAAGAAACGCTGCGAACGCGTTCGATCGCTCCTAGGTAACAGGAATCGAAACCGTCAGCCGACTTCGTTCAAAGCTAGTTCGAATAATCTGTTCCCCAATCTCTTTCTTTTATCCAACGGTAAAAGGGATTGTCTAATTTTGGAGCACGTTTTCGGAGCATTTAGGCAATTGTTTCCAACCCTTTAACTGGGGGCGTCGACGAATTAACATTCGTCGTTCGTGTTCGCTTTCAGAATCCCTTAACCCTACGTACAAAGACGTCTCGGATACGTCATGCATGCCTTATGCCATCTTACACAGTGACGTAAAATATTGCTTAATATTAGCAGCAAATCTTACCAGCAACACATCTATTATCGTCCCAGGAACATAAGAATCTCTTCACCCCTTGACGCGCAAGGACGTCACGGATACGCCATGCGTGTCTTATGCCATTTTACACAGTAACGTAAAATATTGCTTAATATCAGCAGCAGATATTACCAGTTACACATCTATTATCATTTCAGGGGAACAGAAATGCTTGGAATTTATGCGACAATTTACACGAATGGTAGGTTAAATATAAAATGGTAGCTTTGGTCCCACCGAGTCCATTTAATTCGTACGTCAAAAGGATAATGTCCTTCACAAGTTAATGAATCTTTATTGTGTCATAATGTCCATACTGGTATAAACTATATTGTATTCCTGTTGATCGTGGAATTAATTTTGGTACAGCAGGATTATTTGTCTCGTATTAATGAGGACTAAGCAAACCTCGGTTTGCGTACACATATGTACAAAGAAGATACTTCGACTGCGTTCAACGAATTTACTAACATTACTGACACGCTGACTTTCTGGATACATCTTGAATGAGCTACGTAGCTTCCATAACTTCGCGATTTGCAGAAAATCGCTTTGCCAAGGGGTATAAAGAAAAAATCTGTAAAAAAATCAATCCTTTTGCCCCGCAAGATGAAAGAGCCCTTAAAGGGAAGAAGCATGAATCGCAAGAAAATGCGAGTGTTCATAGACGAGACTCGGCTCTCCGTGAAACCTCGCAACTTTCGAGCGTTCTTTGGCCGGAGCAAGCGGAGCGAACGCTTCGCTCGCCTCTGTTCGCCACGATGTTTCGTCTGGCAAAATCGAGGACCGGTTTTTATAACCTTTGGAATATACACTCGATCTTGCCTCGCCTTGCCTCGACTCGCCTCGCCTGGCCGCCGTACTCGTCGTCTCTCGCCGAACAAATTTGTTAAATATTCACGAAATTACATTAACGTCGCGCTTCAACGCCTAGAATGAATTGTCGTGAAATTCCGGATTCTTCCGGGACAGATTCCCGGACAAGTTCGCGATAACTCGGAAAGCACCACAGCATGGCAGGACACGCCGCCAAATTGTTCCGGCCGTGGTCTTTCGAAAAAAGGCAAATTTATTCCAGCGTGATGTAATGGGATATCTTTGAACGAGCGTCGGCGTGGTTACCTAACTAACGAAAGAAATAAAAAAAAAACGGTCGGATGCAATTTTATCGGGATCTCGAATCTAGGAAGACCATTTTACTGCGACCGCTAATCCTCTAACGCTATTCAAGCAATTATCGTCGGAGGTAATCATTACGAGAAATTATTAACGGTCGAAGGCGCGAAGGACGATGTCCGATTTGATTTCGCAACGCGAACCGATCCGGGCTGCTCTCCGATCCGGACTGCTCTCCGATCCCGCTATTCGCAGCTCAAGTATGATCTTAAATAACGTTCCGAATAGCACTTGCTCTGTAAAATGAAGTTGTCTAAAAAATTTCTCTCGAAGAAAAGGATTTCGTTCGACCCTTAAATGGACTTCCAAAATGTAATTTCAATAAGCAATGCTTCAGTCAAGTTATATTTATATTTAACACGTTGACTGCCAAAAAATGATGTGTGTGGTCATAATATTATATTACCAGCTCTGAATATCAATTTATTCAAACTGAGTTATTGGATTGCGGATCTTTATGCAATTATGGCTTTCGAAAATTTTCAAAAAATGCTACGATATAAAATACGACAGTACTTAGTACGATTTTATTTATTATTATTATTTTATTCAAGTTTCTGAAAACTCGTCTACAAAAATTGAAAATTGCATAAACATCCGCAGTCTATTGATTATCAAGTAACTAATAATACGTAATTGTTAGTAACTCTGAGCGTTTAGACGAATAAAATGAGCAAAACAAAATTCACGCGGCGGTCAACGTGTTAATAATCATCTCTAAATGATAAATAAATAGGAACGTAGTGAGATACGTAGTAACGTTCCATCTATAAGTTGACAAATACCTATATTATTAATAATTACACATTAACCCTTCGTCAGAGTCCGGATCTATTCTGGCACAGAGTACCAAAATCGTTATTCAACTACTCAGTTTTCGACGAATTAATTAAATGAGCAACTGCTGTATGAGAAACAATGTAAAGATTATAGAACATTCAAGAATATGTTCTAAAAAAATCGATAGATGTAGCAGTGAAAGTGCTACCTCAAAAATGGTTTGTTGGTATATAACCCTGAATGTTGTTAAACAATTTTTGAAGAAATTTTTTAAATATAGCTGCCGGTAAGTAATATAGTCAAGTTTACATAAATAAAGTTTTATTTTGCACAGAGATCCGCAGCCAGGAGCAATAAACAGTTTTCTTACGAAAGAAATCATCCTGTTTTTCAAATGCAATATAGAAAAGCTGAAGCAACCGGTTGGATCTTGTTTGTCGAAAAACCTGATTTCATTGTTTACCAAACACCTGATCAAACATTATACAGCGATGCTGTACGGTTGGTGCAAGATATACAGTATAAAATATGAGGTACGAGAAAATGTGATATTGTACAGCAGTTTGGATGCACACAGTGCACGAAGGAACGGGGGTGCATCGGCGTCGTCGCCGGGCCGACAATTATTACAGGAAACTGCGATCGTTTCACGGTTGAAAAACTCCCTAAATCGATCGGAATAAGCATCAGAGATTTGTAATACGCAAGATGTACGGCGCTCGTCTGGCCATAACGTGAAATATTTCGAGTGTTCGTTCGACGGCGCTGCGTCGAAGCGACGGCAGTTTCCTTCGAATAAAGGAGCAGAGTATTTATTGTCTATTATGCCCGATGCAGTTGGAAACGCTGCTTTAAGTTCGTCACAAACAGCCCTCCCCACGAATCAAAGAAATGTCACAATTCTAGCGAGTGTTTAAACTAATTTGGAATATTAATCCGCCGAGAATGTGTTTGCAAAGTTCAGGATTGGAATTTTCATGGAAGCGGATATTTTCCTCCTAGAGACCAAGCGAAAAGAAATAAAATTAGATCGATTTGAATCCGTGCATACCGGTGTTATGCAAGAATACGCCTACGCGACAATGCTACCCGATAATAGCTGTCCACAAAGGGTGGCTGCAAACACACCGACAGTTTTATTTCTGCGAGAGACTATTCTGAACCGCGGGCTGCTGATTTTAGAATTTTTCATTCAGAAATATTCGACGTGTGTTCCTTTCTTTGATTCCATTGAACGAGGAAAAACATTGACAATGTTTCATAATTTTCACAATTCTTCATAATTTTTATGTAACTTTATTAATTCATTATTTGGTAATTCTTCTGGACAATCTTTCTACTGTTCCTAATGCAATTCATCTTATTAATTCACCAAAAGCTGAGTAATCGAATGACGATTATGATACTCCGAGCCAAAATGAACCCCCACTGTGTCGCCGAAGGGTTGAAGTGCGTTCAATATGTTAAAAACAGTAATGATGAGAAACTACATTGTAAATTATTATACTATTATTGTACTGTCGTTTTTCATATTTTTTTGTTTTGTTTTAAAACCTCGCGTTAGACGCATTTCAATGTGCTCCAGAGCTAACAGACGCTACAATGAACGAGATTCCGCAATTATGTTCGTTCCAACGTGCTTCATTACGTACACTACGAACAGCAAGTGTAATTTCACCCTCCAGTCTTGAATTATGGAATTTTTTACTCGGTGTCTTTAATCTGAACACTTCAACCCCGCGGCTAAATATACATACGTCCAAGTATAAACATTTTGTACAATTATTGGAGCGTGAACGCTTAGAACGGTACTTCGGAGTAAACTGAATTATATTCATGAAATAAAACTTCATCACATTTGCGAGTGTTTAATAAAAGCGGTACTTTCACCCTCGCAATATGATAAACAAATCTTCAAAAAATTATCCAAAGAATAACAGAGTATGTTACGTTACTGATTCCTGAGTACACAATTAAAATTCTTGTTGCTGCTGAAATTAAGAAATCCTCGGCCGTGAAACACAGACTTTCTAAAACCATTCACCCTCGTTCTTCAGGGTGAAAACACCCATTTTCTGTTTCTATATTTTGCGGAATGTCGGATTTTTGTCTATTCACTACCATATAGATCTTTTTCAATAATTTACAAGAGGATACATTGCTTTATTGTAACTATTATAACAATGATGAAATAGATTATTGTAACTATGAAAACTGTATTAAAATAGTCCTTTCTTAATATACTCTCGTAGGAATCTAAGAATATGTTTATTCGGATGTCTCGCAATTTTATCATAGCCCGAAGAAACAAACCTCACTAGTCGGAAATAAAAAAATTTATAATTCGTCATATGATGAGTCCACAGTTCTACTGTTCAATTCTGAAATTGTAAAATTCACCACAATTTGTTGTCATCAGAAACACAAAAAAAGGTGTGAGGCTACCTGGAATAGTGTTTCTGGAAGAGCACATGAGGGTGAACTACCGCGGTAGGCAAAGTATTAATCGTTAAAAACAACGTAGAACTGGATCAATTGCCGTTCAAACCACTCCAAAACATTCCGCGAGCTACTTTTTAACACTAGGTTTACGGATTTTATAAAAATAAAAATAATACATTTAATCAGATTTTTCACGGACCATTGTATATGTTCCAAGGAATGAATCTACTGAACAAATTTTCTAGAGTGCATCTTTACAGTCCCGATAATTATAAATGAAGAAATGTAGAATTCGTCATCTGGACGGGTCCCGTAAATCTAGCGTTAGAAGACGACCGTCGCAAGACTCCACAAAGCGTGAGGCGTCGCGTTGCAACGCACAGCAGCCATCTATTTCCATCAGATGCGTTTGGAAGGATTACGGAACTAGAATTACCTGCGATTAGGCAGAACTCCACTGTGGCGGCTATGCGAACGCTCCGTGGTCACAGGTTTCGGTCATCCTGGTCTGTCGAGGTGCACAAAGAGAGGTATCCGTATTCAGAGTAGCATGCTCGTTCTCGGGAGGATTAAACTCGCAGCCGTCGGAACGCGTCACTACTCCCTTGGCACGGGCTAGGTTGTTCCAGCTGCGACGAACACTATCTCATCACTGGTTAGCACACTGTGGAGACTGGTCGAGTTCCTGTTTGCGACGGGCGAGCACGAATTCGCAAAAACAGCCGGGCAGGATCAGCGGAACGCGTACACAAGAACACTAGTGTTGTCGTTCGGCGACAGAGGAGCCTGTTGGATCGGCGGTCGCGTCGTCGAAGAATCGTGTTGTCGGGTCTCGATCGCTAGATCCTCGATCGCTAGGACCTCCGCTGGCCAAGTAGGCTGGACCAAAGCGCGTAAACATTCGGCGTGTGCGACTCCCCTTCTCTGCCAAGATGGTGTTTCGGGGGTACCGCGAGAAGCTACATTTTCGATGGGTTCACCGGGGAAGGAATGTTTACGAATTTCCCGAAAGAATTCCGTTGCGGGGCTGCGACCAAACCGAGCAGCTGCGGTTCATTTCGGAGTGAATATTTTCTTCGAAATCGTTCGGACCGGGGGGGAGGGGCTTAATCGCGGGCTCGGGGCTGTAACTATACATACATATGCACACGGTGGGTCGAAACGCGACGGAAACGTTGGGATCAAGCGAAAATCACGCAGCGAGTTGAAACTGTTGCGAGGAAGGCGAACGCTCCAAGCATACTATTCCCTTTAATGCGGGCGCCGGCCGGCTTAAAGCTGCGGCCCCCGACCGACCAAACGAGTTTCGGCTCGTATCCAACCGGTGCATCCGAAAATCCCAAAACACTCGGCAATAAATCTCTCCCAATGTATCACGCTTCACGAACTGGTACACCCGTAGAACGTTTAATCCACTGGTACTTTTGTCGATGGCCTCTGGGCGGGTACACTTCGATCATACACCCCGCGCGGTACGTTATTCACTGGACCGCCGTATTTTTTCCCGATCGTTCTCAGAACGAGACACCCGGCTCCGTTTCAAGACAACACGGATACGTTACGACTCAATCGATGGACAAGTTGTCCTGTTCGCTTCCGGTAAATAGAAATCCCCCTGTAACGCGGAACATCGTAACGTGTTCACCGTCGAACGGCTGAATTGCGACTGCGGCTGGCAGGATCCGATGTCATCACCCCCACTAACCGCCGCTCCCCAACTCACCGGCGGAACGCCCGAATCAGTTGCGCGTCTCCCCCTTCCGCCGAGGCTACGCCCACCGGGGCTCGCTCCACGCCCCCTCTGGCCGCGCCTCTTTTTTTCGGACCTCGCGCGGAACACTCGAACGAAATGCACCGGACCGGATTCGTATACATTCCCGCGCTTTTTCAGCGGTTACATCGTCGCACGAAATTAGGAATTATTTCGGAAAGAACGTGTTCTTGACGTGTGCGATGTGCAACGACTAGCCTGAGAAGCTGCAGCCTCCTGTGGTCGAGTGTTTCCCGCTGAACGGACGTGTTCCGATAGTCGATTTGTCAGCGAAACGAATTCAGAAACGCGACGGTCGCGGTACATGATTTCGCGCAGAGTTCAACAATAACGCGTTTCGCAAATTGGTTTCCTTTATCGTCTGGTGGATGAATTGGTGGAGTATTCGGAGCAAATCGTATCCAAAAGCTTGTGGATAGGCTTTTCGTTTTTCTTATGGGTCCGTAGAGAATATTTATTCACCTAGCATGCTCTCTTTCAAGTACCATCGATTTGGCCTGGAGGGAAGACAGTTGGAAATATTCGCGGGTTCGACGGCAAGAGATATAAATTTTGGCGGCAAGGTATACATAATGTGATGCGATTAGTTAGTTGCGTTGGGTACGCGTGATCGTCGGCATGGCGTTTTCTGGCGGACCCTTGTGGCGGTTCGCGTGCTCCAATTTCTGTCTGCCCCGCGACCAACATGAACTCCCTCCCGGAGAAGCGAGTGGTGCCATTTCATGCGGTTTTTGCTGACAGTGATGCGGTATATACCACCCGGTACGAGTCGGTCCTAGATGTCGCTCCGCCTCCCGACACCATCGCAGACATCCACCCGATTCGCGCATGCGCGATCAACGGGTCCCTGTATAACGCCCGTTCGAATTACCCCTCCGCCATCTTTCCACCAGCTAGAATCGCTAGTATATAGACTTAACGTGACTTTCTCTCTCTCTCTCCCTCTCCCTCTCTTTCCCTCTTTCTTTCTCTCTCCTCTTTCGTCGTGGTTGTCGCCTCTCCTTGCTCCACAGAAGTCTCTCTTTCTTATATGCTGCCTTGGCCGGTCGTACCTTTCCGTGACTTGATCTCCCTTGCTCCTATCGGCCGGTTCTTAGCCTTTCTCCCACTTGTTTGTTTCTCCTGGACCGACTATCGCCGCGGCTACCGTGGGAAATAATGCTGCTACCAGAGAAGCTACCAAAATGGCGGACCGACGCCACCTGCCGCCTATCGAGATCCTACATGCACACTTGTCCTCTCCTCCTTGGATCGAGCCCGATGCTTTATTTAGATTGTAACGTGGCCCAGCCGCGCTGTCTGGCTGGCGTTTTACGCCGATGACACTGCACTAATGCTAATATACAATTAAATCGGCATCGAACCGATTTAGGTGTATCGAAAGCTAAGTCATGTTCGGTGGAAATGTTGCGCCACTTTTTATCGAACTAAGCACGTAAATCACGCGTAATTGCAAACTATTTTATCGACACTTCGAATAAAACTGCAGAGAGATTATGCGAGACCCGAGATACTGCATACATTTGCATACATGTTCCGCGTGTTGTTGTCTCTTGCAGCTACCATTCGCTCCGCGATGTTCGTGCTGTTTCATTTCACATATTAATTAAAGCGGCGCGGCGATGTGAAAACTGGGAAAAAGCATGTGTTTTTCAATTAGAATTTATTTAATTAGTTATTTGTTATTGCTTTGAACCGAGTGGTTAATTTAGCAAGTGCAATATTGTTCTTACGAAACGTTGTTTGAGAAAATTATTTTCAAGCCTCCTATATCAGATTTACGTAAGAAGAAACTAATACAAAAAGGAAAATACTTGCCTTCGAGAAGCTTTCTACTGTGTTACGTTCGTTCTCATACTCGTAGTCTGGGCATTTCGTCACTATCTACAAACTTATTGTTCTCGAATAAATATTAGGTAATTTGTACAGGGTGTGGCCGGACGGGTGGTACAAAGAAGCAGGGGGTGATACTACATGTAAAAATAAGTCGAAAGAAAGGAATAAGATTTTTTCGTTCGACGCTTCGTTTTCGAGAAAATCGAGTTTAAAGTTCAGCCAGGTTCTCGCGTGTTTTAGTATATGCACAAAGTAGAATTGGTTGATCATGGTCAGACGCGTCAGACGATTCCTATGCAATAGCACGTGTATTCGCTGTACTTTCAAACTCGACTTCTTCGAAAACGAAGCGTCAAACAAAAAAATGTTATTCCTTCTCTTTACGACTTATTTTTACATGCAGTATCATCCCCAGCTCGGTTGTACCACACGTCCGGCCACACCCTGTATAGGCAATAATTCGACAAACAAATCAGATTGTGTAGTATCTGATAATTAAAACGAAACACATTGCTACATCACCGATTTTATCTGCTTGCTTACAGTTTAAGGATACGTACTAGAATTACGAAAAAAATATAAAATAAGTTCCATTTTTATGAGAAAATGGCATTCTCAAAGTTTTTACTTCATAATTCTTTTGTTAAACTATTAGGAACAGCGATAGTACAAACATGTATAAGATATGGTCCACGCGTGGTCGCCGTTTTCAAGAGATATCACTACACGCGACATTAAATACAAAATTCTGCGGAAAGTTTCATTTCAAATGATTAACAATTCAACATCTGCCAATAACAGGCGCGTGGAGACCGGTTTGCAGGAGCGCAATCAGTGGCGTACCACCTCGGACTCCGCACGTCTTTTTTGGAATCTAGAAATAGATCGTTGCACGACATTAATCTATCATTGGAATTATAATTCCAAGTGAATTCAGATATGCAGACTGTTTTCTATTAAAGAAACACTTTTATCCATTTATTACGTTTAAAAATTATTTTGAATGTAATGTGAAACTGTATTATTAGCTTATTTAAGCTATTTATCAAATGATATAATGGTACAAAGAAAGATAAGGAAAAAAAAATTAATCTGCCGAAACCAGGGATTGAACCAGGGACCTTTAGATCTTCAGTCTAACGCTCTCCCAACTGAGCTATTTCGGCCCGTGATGTGCTTCCTGTTTCCGATTCGAACTCAGGGCGCCAGAATTGTAGCAAAATTCAAAATGCACATCATAAATGTATCTAAATTCTGCAATTTTATTAAAAATTGTCTAATATGCACTTAAAACAATGTAACATCTCTATATCGATGTAGATAAAATCGCTCAAATATTTCAAATGTTGGAACGATATCGATTATCGAAACCGTCGATTGATATCGATACATATGTATCTGATCATTTCCGACTGTTGTCATTTTACAAAATTAAAAAATTTATTTAAAGATCCTAATTCCTTAAACATCTAAAAATTTATTGATAATTTTCTATACATTGAGAACACTTTTCAAAGGAATATAAAAATTCCTGTATATGTTCTTCCTTGTGTATTTATAAAAATGTACGAAATATATAATGAAAAATGAGTCGTTGAATTTTCAATTTCTTTAAAATCTTTCAGATTATAACTGCAGATAATTAAAATGTCGCGAAGTAGAACTACATATATTCACGATGTCTCACTTGCGCAGTACAAATTGGTTCGTGATAAATGACAATGCTACTTTCTGTGATAGTACCATTAAGTAGGTTATAGGAGTGCAAGCTGTTCAATTAAAAGAAAAGTTACGTTTATATCAAGATTAATTTATTTTGTAAGTTATGGATTAATCGTATCTGCGCAATTAAATTATAATATCTCGATATAATACAGATACGCGAATTCATTCTTTTAATGACAGGTTATTACAATATTTATTTCTCAAGCAAACTCATCGCACTTGCCACTTGTTTATTGTACATACTTACATACATATATTTGATTGGGTCTGCAGGAAAATATTATCCATTTTTATTTAACTTAAATTTCAGATAAATCTCTCTCATGTAAAACATTTCATTATATACAAAGGAAAAATAGATGTTATATCTCCTATATTTTAAACAATGCTACTACCATTTATAACGTAATTACATAAAACGTTTTGTTACAGAAGGAGAAAACATGCTGCATGCTATGTTAACGTTAAACGACGTGCCTACTCCAGTCGTTGCGAAAGGTTGCTGGATAGAGGAAGACCTTTCACAACTTGGTACAAAAGAT
>CM052316.1:9166113-9215844 GCA_028455605.1 Lasioglossum malachurum | reverse complement strand
TCCACGAAGATCCATGTAGCATGTCACGGATCGACAGGAATGTGCGCTAATGAATCTATCTTAAACAACCGACGTAATTCCACGGCCTAACAACACACACACAAGTGGAAAATACATCGTGCACGATACCTTACCCATTGTCAGTCGCCACACATATGATTATAAAACAATATTCCATGTGCCCGTTGCTCTCACCCTCCCGAGTAGCACCTGGGCACGCGAGAGGACTCGAGCAACGAACAGAGAATCTCAATATCCTGAAAATCCTAGCTAAAAGAATCAGTTAGATTTTGTACGGGCTAATGCTCTTGAATTCTTGCAAAATTGCTCTCTACTTACAATTAAAAATTGAATTCAATTTAAAAATCAAATATTTAATTATTGGAACGGAGGGGGGAGACTAATAAAAATTTTATTGTCGAGCAAAAAAGGACTAAGCAATAAGATTTTAATAAAGATATTCATTTATTGATTTATTTATTGTCAATCTTTATGGAAATATCTTAAAACCCTCGGACAACCCTTCCAACAAAGCAAAATTAATATATATTGCTTTGGCAAAAGAATCTGTCCGTCGCGAATCGTCTTTTTGTACGTGGTATCTGCTGCTTTTCCGAGCACAATTCAAAATAATTTTAAAATATGGAACAATTATTTGCACATGATAAATAAAGGACTAGTAATTATACACTAAATTACAGAAGACTTATCTTCTCGTAAGTTGAAGATTTTATTCATCTCGAAATTGTTAATTTATTAAGAAAAGAACGCGACGTACAAAAAGACCCTACCTAGCTAGTAAACATTTTGCTACCTGCGGGAACGCCTGGCGTTCTCACCGTCACTGTACTTGTCAAAATCACTACGAAAGAAATAGAGCAATAAAAAATTGTTTGTTTACTCACTACTTGTTGGGAGGACGAGAAGCTGCGTTAGAGTCCTGAAAAGAAAAAATAAAACAAAAAGATATTAAAATCGATTGGGACAATTCCATTGGCACATAAAAAGATTTCAATTTAAATGCTATTTAAATGATTTTCGAAATAAAAAGTGTACAACGAAATAAAACTGTACAATATTTCATTAATACTTTGAAAGGAAATGTTCAATAATAAAGATTAATTATGAAGATATTTTCGTACTTACATTTTCTCCCCCTTGAAGAAAGTACAATAACACACGTTGCCCCCGAGCTCAGCTGTCGACATTGTCTTTGGTCATCAAGGTAGTCGTCATAGTCATCCAGATAAGCAGCCTCAAAATATTTTACACCCTCAGAGCTCTGTAACAGAACGAATAAATTCATTTAATTTCAAACAATCGACCGTTGGAGACTAACTAAATCCGAGGTGGAAGGAAATAAATAATTCAAGTTGAATACTTAATAATTGTTCATTAATGCTTTGAAAAAAGGATGTTCAATAACACTTAATTGAAAGATAATTGGTACTCACGCTCACATCCTCTCCTACTTCAAGAAAGCACGACACGACACGATCGACGCTCGGTCTCGGTTTAGATTATCGAACAGCATCGGTCTCGGTTACTAATATATGCTCCTTCTCGATTGATTGATTGATACTTTTCTCTTACAATCTGTAACATAAACAACAAATACATTAATTTCAACAGTTAGAGACTAAATCGGAATTAATAAATAATTCAATATTTGAATAGAAAATCAAAATTAATTTTAACGGACAAACTCGATTTCTATTGCACGACACGAATTTAAATACAAATCTCCGCGACACAAGAGTAAATGCGCGAATTAATAGGAAATAAATAATTCAAATTGAATATTTATTAATTGTTCATTGATGTTGTGAATAAATATGTTCAATAAAACCGTATAATTAATGGAAATACAAGTTTTACTCACGCTCACGTCCGTTCCTGCTTGAAGAAAGTGCGCCATGACGTTGCGTCTCACTTTCGATTATCGAAAGCATCGAGTAGCATCGATCTGGGCTATGAATATGCTCTTTCGATCGATGAATTCTTTTCCCGCGAAATCTGTAACAGAAAAAGGCAAACAGTCAGAAACTAAATTAGAATTAATAATAAATAAACAATGAAATTTCAATAGAAAATCAAAATTTTAATTTGAACGGAAATTAAACAAACTCGATTTCTATCGTACGACACGAATTTAAATATAAATGATTGTCACGACACAAGACTAAATTATATCGCCAGAAGGCAACACGATTCGAAAATAAATATAAATCATTAAAAAATATATAGTTCATTGATAGTTCAACATTATTAGTTCCATCATAGACAAGTATCTCCTCAGTGGTCTTCTGTACCGATAAGATGCCGTCGGTGGCCTTTTGATTCTTACGCCGGGCACAATATATCGTAGAGGGCGTATGAAAACGGCAAAATTTTTGGGAGGTCACGAATATCACGATGTTTCATAAGGCTGGCAGTCTTTAACAATATCAGAGAGGATATTAATTTTTAACAATTTTACACACACAGGAGTTACAAGGTACTCTATTTATCGAAAATTTTACTTTACCTATGCTAAAATCACCGCGCATGCGCGAGAAAGCTTTGCAAATATCTCCGCACTGTACGCTATCTACAGCGACGTATATACTACTTGTCCGCATTGTCCGCTGCGGTGATTTCCAAGTTCTCGAATATTGTAATCTCGTTTTTGTAATTGATCTGAATAAACTTCGCGATTAAAGCTAGATTGTGGATAGGTATTCGGCGTCTTATTTCAGCCTACCTACGCCACCTCAGATTATAATGTTATAGAATAAACGCAAGATGAAAATATATTTATTGATCGACGTTTGAATGCAGTCAGTGAACCAATAACAAAGCTATAGTGATCTAGTTAATCGCCAGGTGCCGCAACGGTCAGGAACGACCATTCTGACATCTTCTGACTCACACTCAGATTTGAGGAAACATCGGAAACATTTAACAGTCCGCGCAAGTTGCAGTGTCTCGCTATTTGGTGAAGTTCAATATTTCTTATTACAGTGAAGTTTTATAGGAGATTTTCTTGAAAATCGGACAGAGTTCTTTCATATTGAAATCCTCGAAAATGTTGCGAGCCACCACCTTGCTACTGCTTATCTCCCTTCACGCGGGATTATCTTACGGTGAGTGCAATATTTATTATGGTTGTTAATCGGCGACCGCATATATGTATGTGTTGTAGCTTTCTGTACCAATAATCGTGACTCGTTAACTTGCTAATATGTACGTACTTTAGCATTTGAACTTTGATTGATACATCGACGCGGTTCACGTTCTTCGAGTCTCTTTCTTTGTTCCCATCCTATATTTGCAGAAGGCAATAACATGAGAAACCAGTTTCAGAGGATGCCGATTCTGAGAAGCAAATTTTTGCGAACCAATTCTACTTTAAAATTGAAAGTATACGTGTGTATATTGTTTTATCTCTTCATATTAGATACAAATAGTTTATATTCGAAATTACTGAGATATATCATCACTCTTATTCTTTCTACTTCACACATTGCGCTATAAGAATGCCTGTGCTTCGAGTGGATTCAATTTGGCGGATAATGATGTGTGTGCGTGTGTGTGTGTGAATTCTGCGAATTAAATAAATTATTATTGATAAACATTCTAATGTTATTGTATCACACATTTTGATCTGATTACATATAGACACTCAATCCAAAAATGTCTACTGTAGCATTTCGCAAATTTTTTCGAATTGATGCGCATAAGCGAATGGTGTTCGGGGTGTTCCGGTTAATCTTGATTCATTGTCAGTATATATACCAACGCAACTTACTATGTAGCTTCCTCTGAACGGGACACGAACGCTTTCTAGGAACTGATAAGCATTAGTGCGATTACAATAATATCACAGAGCGCAGCTTCTTTCGTTTCAAGTACATACTTCCATAACCTCGACTTTTTCCATGCACACGATTATGTGCATTACGAGAAGCACACTGTTTCATAATTTTTGATAATTATCGGGATTAAACAATTCTTTTGGAGAACTTCGAAAATAAAATTATTTCAGAAAAAAGGGGGACATAATAGTTATTTTCCAAAGGTGTTGTACAAAACACGGTTAAATATATATTTATTATATTTGCGTTTTCTACGAATGACGGTTTCTTTGCAAAATCATTCATAAAAATATAAAATAGTTTTGGAAGAAAATAACTTGTTTTTAAAGATACTATATATAATTGACAATATTTTCAAAAGTAAAAATTCATCATTTTAGATATGATCACAGTTGATGTTAAACTAGTATAAATATAATAAAATTTTACTTATCAATTACAAAACTTTGCAGGTAGAGCAAGTTATTCTTGCCATAATTCGGCTTTAGGAGTAATATCGCTCCTCAACAAAATTCAGGACTATTCTCTTTGAATATCTCATATGGAAAAGAATTTTAAACAAAATTTGCATTTCTTTCTATACGTACTTTTAAAACTAAATAACAATCATTTTCAAGAAATTTTTTCACGTTATCCCCATCACTCACCCGAAAAATTAGATTTCTGGACTTTTAAACTCATGTAAAAATACTTCCCGAAATCTTTTGTAATTGTATTTATTTTTATTACGTGTCTAATTTATTAACTGCAAAGTTTACTTGCATACACTGCAGAAATATACTTTCTTACATAGTGAGATAATTAAGTAATTGCAACATAACAAAAATAAAGCTGAAGGTCATTGCAGCATGTGCTGTATCTACCTCAAGATAATGTGGCAATGACAATTGCCATCACTTCGTTAAATAATTCAGAACGGTTTCATCGTGAATGCAGGGAGAAAAAATTCAAAAGAACCAATGAGTCATACGCCATAAAATCTGCGTGGGCCTTCGGAGTTATTCAAAACAGTGTCATTTCACCGGATGTTGCCGCTAAAGCAACAGCATTTGCTCAGAGAGCACTAACAAAGATTGTACTCAATGCTCGAGTTGCCAAGAATGGGCTCATGAAGCTTGTATAGATATCCCTGTGAATATGTTCGAATAATTATACTTGTAACAGATGTAGCCTATTTTGATGTCATCCACAACGCGTAACCCGCCATTATTCCCTTTATTAAGATTAAGACAATTAATGCACAAAAAAGAATCTAAAGAGACATGTATCATTTTATAAACATCCTTTCTACATCGCGCAACTTTTGCAAATGTTTTTCCATATTATTTTCCACATTTCCATATGGAATTTGGACTTAATTCTCGGATGCAAAATATTTCGCAAAATTTTGAGAGTATTATTTACGATCACCGTATATTTTGGATTGTGAAAACGTTCAAGATTTCTCACACAAATCTAAATTCTGACGTTTGCACTTTCCGAGGTTCAGATTACAACAGATTTGAATTCTATTAGCTGTAAGGAAAAAAAAACTCATCATTTGCTAATGCACTTCGTCCTGAGGTTGTGTTGGCTGAACTATTTATGGACAAACACCAACTTGTTTTACACTAGCGTCAGATATTAGACGAGGAGTTAGGCTATAGCGTGGTATGCATTTAGACTGATCATTTTTTATACGTAATATTATAATAAACAGTGCTTTCACATTAGTTTTACATTCCACTGTACAGTTCCACTGCACATGATCATCGAATTCTCAACGTGTTCCACAAAACTTCTTTTGGGAAGGGAATAGCATATACGGAAGTTAATTAATCGGTCTAAAACATATTTTCCTGACGAATTTTATTAATTGAATGACACAGCAAGTTCAGTTGTATCTCTTAATTGGACATGCCATGCACGAGACATCAACGAATACGACATCCGTTCGTCTGTTTCCGGGAAAATACGAAAGGAATGAACGAAATATAACAGACAACATCCAAGATAGACGATTTCTAGAATCTGAAAATTTTTTTGTTGGTACCATAACGATAGAATACGTTATATGTATTCTAAAAAAATAATTTCAATAAAAATTCCTTATCAAATTTATTTAGTATACAAATTATCTACTAAATATATTAGGTGTGCAAATAAGTTCTTTCCCCTTTTTTTCTGCGATCACAACTTCTGACTGAATTCGAATTACTTCCCGATTTGGTGCCATCCGAAAGAGCGTTCTTTTAGTTTTAAGAAGAGTCATAATGAGCGCTCTAAGAGTTTCCAGTCCTATGCAACAATTCCAAGCAATATGGCGTGCGAGAAGCTGTTGAAGCTACTGAAATGGTTTGTACGGCACTGGGAGAGACCGCTGTATCTTACAGAACATGCAAAAAGTGGTAACAAAGAGTTCAAGTCGGAAATTTTTATTTGGAAGACGACGATCGTTCGGATGTACCGAGATAGTTTGATGACGGTCAGTTAGAGGAATTGCTCAACGAAAAATCCGACCCAGACGCAAAAAGAATTGGCAGAAAGATTGGGAGTCAACAGACAAGATTTTATTACATTTTATATAGGTAAAATGTAATAATATCTTCAATTTGGGAACAAGGGGAAGAACTTATTTGCACACCTAATAATTAAAGTTCAAATTTATCCTTTTGTAACGGAAGATATCGCTGCTCGGCCGATCACTTTATGGGATCAATCAACTCTCAGCCCACTCAAGAACAATGCTAACAATAAGCCGAATAGGTACCCTCATCCGTAATACATACGTCGGAGACGTAGGTGTTACTGTCCATAATAAAAACGTGTCCGATCATTATTACTAGGGATGGGATCAAGTACCTCGCAAACAGGTTCGAACCTTGATTGATGGAATTCGAACTCTCTATAAGTAATGCACCAAAATGAGATGTTATTCTTAAACAGTTACGAAATTAATTAAAAAAATGCTTAAAACCTACTATGCAGTTCTGATTTGCAAGATTCGAGTACTACTTGTTACTTTCATCATCGAAGTACTTGTAAGTATCTTTTCGAAACTTGTAAGTACTCATTCCGAATTTCGATAACTACTTGTATACAATGAATACTTTTCAAGTATAATCATTGAAACTTTTATTGCTTTTAAGTAGTAATCGAAACCCATGAAATGAAACTTGGTTATTGAACTTGACTCGGATTCGTGAGTACATATTGAACTTGATCCCATCCCTAATTATTACTAATATCGTCGGCCAATATTTTGTTATCGATCAAGACTGGCGTCGGCGAAATTTGTTGCCGATGAAATCTGTTATCGGTAAATTCCCCTGGACCCCTTTCATTAATATCCTATTTATGCATGCCGATCATTCTCGTTGTATTTGTCTTCGCCAATGCAAGTATTGTTCACGTCAATTGCATGAATAATTAACTATAATAAACGATTGTCTAGGTCGATTGAATATCATTTTGCAACGATCTGCGTGACAAGGAGCACGTAGACGCGGTACAATACAGGCGTAACTATAAAAATTTTACAGACATTTATCAGTAGACTGCGGGTTTTATGCATTTATAACAAAAATGAATAGGTGTAATCTAAAACAGCAAAACTATTAGAAGAATTTCAAAGTTCTGTAGTATTATTTTCAGCATATTAAACATATTAAAAAAGAAAATAGCTTTCTATTTCACACTGGTTTGTTGCAATTCAGATAGAAAGTATTTATTTTGCATAAAGATCCGTAGTCTATTTATTACTGTAATTATTATACACATATTAACAAACATTGCTGTAGGTGAGAGTCGTGCACTACCGGCCACTCTGAGTTTTTATTGAAATTCTTTTACTGTCGGTAGAAAATGTAGTCAATAAAAGGGAACCAATCATTAAGTAAGTAATTAATAATGTTAGTAAGAAACATCAGTTTCAACAGAGTCGTGAATGAGACCTAGTTGAAGCCGGTGCTGTACGATTCCCCCTGTCGAAGAGTTACTCGTGCGTACATTCGTACTGAATAAATTCTAATAAATCCTTCACACCATTGAACGGTTAAAACTCGGCTGCTATATTATGTTTTTCAGGAATGCAATGTTCATTAAACGAACAGAACATCCTGGGTAAGATTCTCACGTCGTGTCCAGGGCTTCTGGACTCTTCGGAAAAATCTTACTGTTGCTACAACCTCGAAGGCCGCTATACTTATTGCTGCGATGCCTACGAATTAGCAATGCAGGCGTCATGGTATTAGAAAAATCTAATTATCTTCCGACGGAACGGCGTTAAAAAATTCATTACAGGAATCAAAGTTCTGCTTGTTTTATTGCAGGGCCGGTGCCACCATCATAGTGGTGTCGGTGATTGTGATGTCGGTGGTAGTTTTCTGCATATCGTGCATATGCTGCATTTGTTGCCGGCGATACCGTAGACGTAATCAAGGAACTGTTTATGAACGTGGGTATATTTCGTCATAGTAACTCTACCCCGACCCGGTATCGTTCCCCCAACATACGATAGACTCTTCAATTACACTGTGCAACAGATTCTCACTTTTATCTCGGGTGTGCGACTTGAACCGCTGAATCGAATCTGAAATACTTACAGTTGGGCAGCGGATTTTATGCATTTATGACAAGAACGAATGTAATTTAGAACATTGAAAATATTGGGTTGGGAAGAAAGTCCGTAGCGTTCTCAAATTAAGAATCGCAGATAAAATTAAGATATTTATTCTAATATTTTAGTTATTGTGAATAAATCTATGGTAATTATTTACATTAGGGGCTTCCTCACTGATTTTGATGACATTGAAATATGCTGTCAAGAACAACTTTTTCCTATACATGTTACCGCCGCTCGATTTTAGTTTTCGAGATATTCGCAAAAAACTATTGCTAATACTGTACGGAATTTGTCGTATTCCTGCACGCTCTGCGGCAACGTAAGGCTGTCCCGGCGCGGCGTTTGTTTACATTTTGCTTCTACACACGCTGTGGAGATGAGAGAAAACAGGGTCTCACTCTCATAATATATATTATGTATTACATATTATATATATTATATAATATTATCGATTTCAATTTCAAATCTAACCCAGACCTACTCCGATCACTTTTTGAGATGTTGAAACATTTTTATGAATATCTCGGAAACTAAAGCAGAGCGGCGGTAACATGTATAGGAAAAAGTTGTTCAGAATGTAAATTAATGTAAATAATTACCAAATCTATCAATAAATATCTGAATTTTAGCTTTCAATTTCAATTTACAAACGTTACGAACTTTCGTTTCAACCCAATATTAGACGAACTCCAAAATACTTCTATATTATTTTCAACCTGTTGAGCATATGAAGAGAGAAAGTAAACTTTGTCAATCCGGTTTGTTACAATCCAGGTGGAACATTTTTATTTTGCATGAAGATCCGCTGTCTACTTGTAGTATATTCTGGTATAACTGAACACGTCAATCGCCCACGAAAATTGGGTAAAATCGAAGCTATTTATTGAACAATTTACAGGGCACTGAAAGCGACTGTTTTATATTACTTCATAAAAATAACAGGTATCTCTTTGAGAAAGTTGCAAACCCAGATACATGTTGAACAGCGTAATTAATGCAGTTGCACACGGTGCAGAAATTAGCTATAGCATTTCCCACAATACATCTCGAACACCACACATCCTGATTCCTAATACTACATATAGAATGTGATTTTTTTTTTAAACGGTACTTGATGATATAATTGTTTGTAGGAACATCCACGGCCTGATTCCATTACATCGCCTCTTCCACTCTCCGACATTATTTTACACACGATTATTCCCCGTGATTGTAGCCTAGGAGACAAAGACCTTTTTAAGATGTTAGTTGATACCTCGCTTTTTCTATGTATACACGCACCAAAAATGCGTAGCTTCCAACCTCGTTACTATGAGGATTACTATTACTATATGAGATATTCGCCAAGTTAGTTTTAAATGGAAAGCTTTACGGGTGTCGCGACCATTTCATCGAGTACGACGGAATTGCGATAGCGGCGAAGTTTTCACGTTATCGATGACTAAATGTTTCTCGTGATTGCGACGTGAGTCTAGTCGGCGGCTATTAATTTTGCGAAAGACATACATTTTTGTTCACAGCTATACGGTGCGGGAATTTTGATGAAACTTTTACTTTTGATCTCATAACAAAATCGTGATGATTATTTCTAACGTCCATGACAGAAACATGCGACATTGTTTTTATAAATATTTTACTCGATCGTGATGCGGTTTTCATAATTGGTCTGATAATCGTAAGTCGTATTTAGTCTACTAAATAATCTCCTAACACGATTCACTTCATCGCGAAGGAGTATTTATATCTTATTTAGTAATTATAAGTTGTATGTGTTTTAATAAAGTCGAACATCTTCTGTACGGATGTGTAGTCTTTTCCTTTTGTATTTTGTGTTTGGTTCCATGACAAGCTCACAGGCTAGACTGCAACGTAATGGTGTTTAATTAAAAGATATAAAAGCATATAAGCATAGTATAAATAGCATATAGTATACAGGGTGAGTCGCCTAACGTTGCCACCTCAAATATCTTTGTCGTTTTTAAAGATTCGTCAAACGTCTGAAGGACAAAGTTGAATGTGGTAAAATGAGGATCATACGATGCCAAAAAATTTTTTGTTTTTATGTAATTTTTTTTTAGAGATATAAGGGTCATCTTCATTTTTTAAAATGGAATGAGGTATTTTTTAATACATGAATCGATGCAGCTGGACATTCGTTATAAAAAAGTACAACCTATGTATGTCGAAAAGTTAGTAATTCTTAAGTAGTACTTAGTACGACAGTAATGGTAGTGTTTTAGAATTATTTAAATTGAAATATCTCTCCTGAACTATTCGACATACATAGGTTAGTACCTTTTTGTAACGAATGTCCAGCTGCATCGATTGATGTATTAAAAAATACCTCATTCCATTTTTAAAAAAGGAGATGACCCTTATATCTCTAAAAAAAATTACATTTTACCATTCAGCTTTGTCCTTCAGACATTTGACGTATCTTTAAAACCGACAAAGATATTTGAGGTGGCAACGTTAGGTGACTCAACCTGTACATACTATAAAATGACAAAAATTTATAAGTTAGTCACGCGTGCACAATCTCGAGTATCAAACATTGCAACTCTCGAAAGTTCTTGCATCGTCGCGTCTGATATATTATGCATTAACACTACTGTATGCAAAGCACTGATTTTCTATCTTCACCTAACAAATTATAGCCTTTAATTTTAATTTAGTGCTCGCGTGTGCGGTATTGGGCTATTAGCATACTGTGTAGCGAAAAATTTCGCATGAATTTTCGAAAAAATTATGTGCAGGGTTATAGTAGTTCCTATTAGCATCCTAGTAACCTAATAAATTAACGCCGTTGTCGGATTGTGAATAATTAATCATTTGAAAACGAAGCCTCTAACATAATTTCGTCGCTCTTCCGCCATACTTTAGTACTAGAATCATCTTGAAATCGGGGATGGCTATTCGTAGCGATCCACTATACTGACTATACACTGGCACAACGAACACTGCGAATGTTACACTAATCTTGTTAACAGATAACAGGGAGATATCAGAACTGTCCATGCTCAAAAGAATATGTTTATATATATATACAGAGAAGGGACAATGAACATTCCATGAGAATAATTTTATATAGACATCTATTTACGTATACACGAACAATTATATTTTTTTTATAATCTTGGCATCGAATTACTATAATGAACGCCTACGAATATTAAATATAAGACTCGCGAGAAAGACAATTTTGAGGCATAGATAAGCGCTTTCTATTGTACCGTTTGCACAATAAACAATATTTTGGTGTTTGGATACGAGCGAACACTTTCCTTCCCATTAGTACGTTAAAAATAGTATTCTGCCTTACAGTTGCGTTATTATTAGCGCACCAGTGTGCGCCGTTTATATAGAAATAAAACGGTACGTTAGCCCGTGATAAAAAATATCGACCTACTTCCTGAAACGTCCCCTATAAACGATGCGTTTCTTTTAATGGTACAGACCGAGATATTTTCAAACACACTGCACGAAAGTTCATGGAACTGGCCGATATTATTTTATTATAGGGTCACGCGTTATTTTCAGTCGTTGAGAAGGTCACAGTTCACGTCGGAACTTGTTGCTCTTGGCGAGAAAGTAATACGTTGCGGATCTCCAGCGACGCACAGTGGCAAAAACTACCGAAAACCTGATGAAAAAAATTACAATTTTATTGATTTCTACAAGCTGTGGCCACGCGGCCAGACGAGTGGTACAGCCGAAATGGGGGCGATTCTACATGGAAAAATTAATCGGAAATGCATAATAAAATTTTTCCATACGAGGCTTTGTTTTTGAGAAAATCCCGTGAAATTAGATAGGAATTGTCTGAAGTGTCTGATTATGTCCAACCTATTCTACTTCCTGCGTATACTGATTACTAAACCATCTCACCTATTAAAATTCGTAGTCTAGTACAGTTGTTACTTGTTGTTCTCACGTGTTCAATATTAACTAACGAATGAATGAAAATTCAATTTGTATCCAACGTGTCTTAGTAATTTGCCTTGAATTTAGATACACTAATTTCGTCCAAGATGTCGGGAAAGTTCGCCACTATGCGACGCGAGTGATTCAAGTCTGATTTTTGGGAATATTTGTTTCAGACGTACAAGTCCCTCATGTTGTACGAGTAATTCACACACCCGCGAATGTTCTACCGCAGTCAGACTACGTTGTAAATTCAGCGATGTCAGGTGATTATTACAAATGCTGTGCTTATCGAAACATAATGAAGCGAAAAGAACGGATAGTACGGCTAACACTAATGCGTTTCTATATTTTTCACCCTTTACACTCGGAAACATTAACTCGTCACTAACTGTACCGAGTAACTATAAATATTGGGTTGGGGAATAAGTTCGTAGCGTTTTATGTTTTCTTTTATTCTACAACGATTTTCTTGTTCTTTGGCAAAGTGATCAATCGAAGGAGCTCTTTTTGCTCTACAAAACTATGTTAATTTTTTATTATTCTTCAGGCTTAGAGATGGAATATCCAGGAGGCAAAAATCAACATTTTCGACACCTGGTTTCCCTCGCTTTTCATCGAGGTCGAAAAGCTGCCGCAGTTTTCGACAAATCCCATCGAATGAAGATGGCTGAGATTGGTCTTATGATCGCAGTTCATTTTTTCCGCTAATTCACGACTTGTTTGGCGACCACTGGCGGCAGCTTTTTGACCTCGATGAAAAGCGAAGAGAAGCAGGCGTCGAAAATGTTGATTTTTGCCTCCTGGATATTCCATTTCTAAGCCTGAAAAATAATAAAAAATTAAATTATTCAAAACAACGGTTATCGTTTCTTTCGATTGATGTACAACACTTTGCCAAAGTACAAAAAAATCGTTGTAAAGTAAAAGAAAACATAAAACGCCAACGAACTTATTCCCCAACCTAATATATTTGTAGCAGCAAAACGTGGATATAGAGATTTTTCTTATCTAGAGAAAAGGCGTTTCAATTTTCAACAAACTCATATTTTTGTGTGTTGAACATGATTCAGCTGGTATCTTTATCTGTCCCGCCTAGTAAACTAATATTACACATAAGGAAATATATTTAAACGATGATTAAAGCGAAGAAGATTGAGTGGAGAATGACTGTGCGAGTCAATGAAAATAATTGCATATTAGAGTCCAATATTAAAAATCTAAGAGAGAGTTAAGTTTAATAGTTTGAATGAATAAATTATTGTACATTGATGGAAGGAGATCTTGAACTGTTTCCAGAGTGTAAAGAGTTAATTCTACCTCAACCCGTTGCCGTACGATTTTCTTCACCGCTTAGGGGTTTATTATCCGTTTCGTGAATACTGTAAAGTTTGCTAGTTACAGTGATATCCGGATATACATATATCCGGGATTGACCGTGGTCATATATCCGGACATCGCTGTATTTAGGATAATTGTAATAGAATTTCCCTCTTTCAGTAGCGCCAACATCGGTAAACCCACACGATATGTATGCAAAACCGCCACCGTATAATACCAGTTACGTTGATCCAGCCGCCAGTAACATGGAACGCCGCCAGTTTTGAACATAAAGTTCCATTGAAACTGCATTTTCTCAACGGTCTCCGCCAATTAATACTCGATCGCTAGATCGGCCATTACGTACAAAAAGCCTTTTCTACCAAGGAGATCGTTAACATTCTTGGACAGATGCCTCGTGGAATGAAAGTTAGATTCAAAGGAAATCAAAAGAAGCGTCGCGTTAATGAATATTAGACCTCTTACTATCCCGGTGTGCGGGAATTTATTCGGATACTCGGATCTAACAAGGAAAAACATATCCAAATTACATAAGTCAATAGCGATGAAACTTGTGTGAGACAGGTAGTTCTTCGAAAAATATTCAACATGTATATTCCTTGTGGCGATTAGTATCTTGTAACAGTTTCCTCGACAGTTAAAGAAGATATTGGAGATATCTAACACAGGATTGTAGGAATATTTCTCATTGCACGGATGGGAAATGTGAATTGAGTTATTATTGTCAAATAGCCATATATTTTTATAGATCACACGTTCAAGTTTGAACAAAATTAGTACATTTAATAGGAATAAACGTTTTTAAAAAGTGTTTTACGACATCCACGTTTAAGCGTTGTTTTCACTCCTTTAGTATGAACAATGGCCGATAAAACAGTACATGTTGAATATTTTTCAAATCGAATATGTTGCCTTGTAAATTAAGAATCCGAGTACTCGGATCTATAAGTTTAATAGATATTCGAATATTCGGCCACCTGTATCAAAAGTGGGCGAGTATCAAAAGATACTTGAGTTTACACGTTCCACGTGTAGTCTGAGCAATAGTAAGAGACCTAATCGATTCGTGAAACTGTATTTATAACTTTCTTTATCTCGAGGCTCATTGTCAGTTCCGGATGTCGGAACGTTCCGTACGTGTTAAAAACACAGTCAATGCAACGTCGCGAATACGTGTTCAGAATATGTATCACTATACGATCAGATCCTTTTCCCAGACTATCTTTTTGTATGGTTTTTATAGTTCCAACGAAGAACTGATATGTCAATTGATATGTTTTTGTTACTATTTACCCTTTTCGAACAAACAATTTACACGGTTTTACTAATTGAATAAATTGCTTAATGAAATTATTTCAAGTACATATAAATGCTATGAAACCAATACGAACAAAACGCACAGGTATTATCACATATAGCATTGAGAAATCTCAAAGACATCTTATATATGTATATATATATATACATATTTAATATATACAGGATGACTTGGTTAAAACAAATTCGTCTACGCAATTTGGTTGACGTTGAAGATAGAGAAGAGTACATTAATCAATCTTGTTCAGTTTGCATAATAAATTAATAATTATACTGATACAACAATCATTAAAAATGCTTAACGATATTGGTGTTTAAAATCATCATTTTGAACATGTGCATGAACAACGTGCATGTTAAATATAAATAGGTCATCGAAATATTCAATCAGTTCCTCGGAATAAATTGTTTTCCATCGATAATTGACCTGCAATAATCTCGAACTGTCATTAATTATACCGTAAACGTACCAAGGTAACTAAAAAAGCATTATAAAAAATTAAACTGTAAAAAAAATGAATAAACATGATTATATACATATTTGATTAACGCACTTTTTGCTATTGTTAAAAACGTTTTTAACGAGTCAGCCTTTGGTAGTCCGTCTTCCTAACAATCAGAGACTAAAGTTCATCGATCGTCGTTATGCGACTGGTTTTTATAGAAATAAATAAATAAATATTTATTTTTTGCCATCTCGAGATGAAATGTACGTTTCACACACATTGAACAAACTGATACTGTTTATATGTATAAATATCGATATCAAATATCAAATTATAATCGAACTGTTGTATTGGTACGCTCGAGCGTGACTCTCAGGCGAGGGTACCGTTGCACCGTTTACTGTACGATAAGAGAAACAATAAAAGTGTTATGTTAAGAATAAAACAGCGGTTTCGTCATTTTCCATGTGATAGCAATTAAGTAAAAGAAAGCATTTCGTGACTTATAGGAAAATATATATTTTCTGAATATCTATGTTACAATATGTATATACGTATAAATATTATTATTAGTGTTACACAGTTTTGTCTATGATGTAAGTAGTAATGTTTTGTTATACATTATACAAGACCACATTGAGTATCCATTGCTATATTTTTACATTGACGTGAGCGACTTGCTCGAAGAAGGTTGTCCATTCACTTGGATCGATGAAACATATGAAAAGGAACGTGCTGGACAATTTCTCGAAAGTCTAGAAACTGCGTAACAATATAATTATAATTATTATTAATTAGGCTTACAGGATTTCATTGATGAACCATTTCCCTATTGCTGTTAGGTTTATGTTAATCTGACATAAATACTTATACATAGTTTTGATTATTATTTTTCATTATCCATGACAAACTATTTTTCGTCTTTGAAATTTCCATTTCAAAGGTACAGTACACGGAATCGGTAGATTGATAGAACTTGCAATTGCGTTGTCAACAATACAATCGGACAATGCAAATCAGCATGTCTATATTGAAATACTTTCTATATAAAATATATTAAATAAATACTATTTGTAGCTCCTCATCCACAGAGCATCTAGCGATACCCCTATCTATCAATTTATCTCGATTATATTGCAGAACTCATGATCAAAATCGTTCGACAACATATTACTATTCATAATCAGTAAAATTCTATTTCTACAAATTATTACCGAATAATGCTTCAATTATACGTACGTTATGAACATAAGCTTCGATTAAGAATAAATTATTAATAACGTCGACAACAAGTCAGAAAGTAAACAATTAATTAATCGTGTGTTGATGAATTGTTATTATTTATAACGAAGAAGAACGCGTAAATTAATTTCTATAACAGAATGGTAAATTGTAAATTCAATATTAGAGCTATAATTTGAAAAATTTTGTTATGCTGTATAAATGCGTCACTGTTCTTATTGTAGAATTTATTTTATGAGTATTCATTTCTCTTTTAAATATAGCGTTTTCTTGCACGATATGGGCGCAATCATCAAATTATGTACAATATTTTTAACGATCTTTGGATATATGTATGTAACCGTTTGTAGATCTTCGTACATTTTAGAAATTTCATATTGTACAAACTGGTGTTCACCGATGACCTAATTTTTTTTTCACTATTCGCCATACTTCTCGTACAAAAGCAATATCTATAGTAATATCAATTACAAAGTTATTGACATCGCGTTCACGCAGCAATTTGCTTTCAATTTGATTGCTTAGCATTTGCTTTTATTTGCATTAGAAACGAATCTGGAGGACGGTAATTTTTAATGTACAAACCGTAGCTCAATGTACAAACACAATGATACTGTGTCGTTGTTGATTTTCACGGTGGGGATCTTTTGAAACAACCAATCTACGTTAAAACGGACAACAATTACTGCACGCTATTTGTTTGCAATTCAGTCAATGGAATATTACATCGTACAAAATATTCGAATTCAATATTATTATTTCATTCTTGATTAACTCTAGAGCCCTACTAATACCAATTGTACTCAATATCGATACACGTTACGTATTATATTGTCTACGAATAAAGGAAGAAATAGTATCAGTCGTGTTTAGTAGGTGTTTCAATCACTATCATCTGTCAAGTATTTTTAAGAATGAATCTAAAAATATGTCAACAGTACCTTCCCTACGAATTTAAGAGAGTATTTACACATATAGGAATGCTTAAAAAATTGACAAACATTACAATTCTCTATCGTGTATATAATTAATCACCCCGTTGTTCAACGATGCTCTTCACGATGAAAAATTATTATATAGCTCTTTTTATGTTACACACGTGCAATTAATTTCTTAAACTTGGGGGCTCAATAACGTTTACGCATAGACCAATATTGCTTCAAGAAAAATCTTGGTAACAAACGGTACTCAAATGGATCCGAAAAAAATTTTCTACCTATCTGCCCATACTAAAACGCTATACATAATATAATGATCGTGAAAACCGGTATTGCTTTAAGAGATTACGCATGTAGACTGCGAAGAAGTATTATCCGCGCTGTTGAGATTGCTGTAACTATTCCGGAAAGCCACCTCGTCGACAGTTGATGATAGATCATGGGATCGTTCTTCCTCTAAAGGAGCAGTCGTTGACGCATGACTGATTGATGAATGCCGCGATCGAGACAAGTTCCCTCGCTGGTTACTGCCAGCAGAAGGTGCTGGACTGGGCGATGGACTTTCCGGTATTTGTTCTTGCTCTTGTTGCTGCTTAATTACAACTAATCGGTTCAACAAGGAAACCTGAGCTTGGATGCCTGACATAAACGGTCTGTAACCCAAACTGAAAAGGCACACGAAAATTAGTTTCTTCTAGAGGTGTACGAGAACTCGAAAATATCGTGTTTATTCGAGGATATGTCGGGATTCCTGAGAATTTTCGGGACTTTCAACAATTTTCAAGAACCCGACCCGACCCGTCTACCGCGTACAGAATATTTTCGGATTCTCACAGATTTCTAGTTTTTTCGTATTATAACCACTAGTGGTGTGCCAGACCGGGTCGGGACGGGAAAGGGAACGATTTTCGGAATAGGGACGGGATTCCTGAAAATGTTCGGGATTCCTGAGAATGTTCGGGATTTCTTACTAAAAAAAACGATATGGAAAGATTTCGTACAGTATCAGAAATGCCGAAGATTCTCGGGAAACCCGAACATTTTCGGAATCCCGTCCCGGCCCGACACGCGTCTTCTCATCCCGTCCCAAGCATCGGGTTTCGGGACTTCCCGGGATCTCGCACACCACTAATAAACACTCTTTTAACTATTGCAGTTACTAGCAACAATACCCACCACTCCGAGTGCGACCATCTGGTTAAGTTAAGAAGACCGTCTCTCAGATTAATCACAGAATCAAAGGTTTGCATAGGAGCATGAGCCGCCCGGATAGTTCTAGCCATAGCAGGCGCATCACGTAAAACTGTTGCCAGCACCGCAGCCCATCCTAAGCAACCGCCTTCAAGAAACAGTTGCAAAAGGTATCTAAGTTGTACTTCTGCTCGACTTATCGGTGCACAAGGGGAAGCATTATGAACTTCGGTTTGTTCTACTGGTTCTGGCGGTACCCAACACACTGTTCCAACACCTGTCCCAACAATAGACTCGGTATCGTCCCTCCAAATGGTACTACTATCACTAAGAACGCTGTTGGCGTCTGAAAACGGATGGCAAATTTAAGTAACTTATTCTTCATCACAATTAGCATGTAAGCTTCGCATGGAATAACCCGAAAGATACATACCGTGTAACATGTTTGCTGTTAATTTGGTTTCAGCGGCAGGAAATTGTGTTTCTAAACTAGCAACAGGAGATACCAAACTGGTATAAGGTGGCCGTCCACTTGGTAAGCTAGTATAACCACTGTCAGGCAAGTCAACTGCGAAACTTGGATTCAGTGGTTCTTCTTCCGGACTTTCCAGACTAACCGACCTTATCGAACGCAGAGAGGTGAGACTGGACCTTCGAAATTTTTGTAAAGTTGGAAGAGATAGTACCGGATAAGCAAACGCAAAATCCTCATGCACCGCTTTCAATGCTGCTACATAATCATCGATTTTCGCTGCCCTGTCGCGTTCCCTGCCGAACCATGTGACTAAATGGAAGTCCAATCGAGCAGCGAATCTACCTAAATCAGCGAGTCGTTTTGCTGAAAGCAATCGGCGGGCATGGCGCTGCAGTATCACATCGATGAAGAATTCTTCCGCTGAACCTTCCCTGCAGAATAAATTTCATTTGTTGTATACGATTACCGCGAATGCTTGATATGTAGGTTGATATAGAATAATGTACTTACTTGTTCTCCGTCTTTTCTACTTTAGAAGTATTCGTAGGCACAGACTTTTTTCGTCTCATTACTACATTTCTAGTTTTTTCTAGCATTGACGAAGGAGCTATGTCTTTGGCTACCGACTCAGATTGCACTTTAGGAGTCACAGTGGTACTGTAACTTCGACTTCTCGAAACTTGCATAGTCCCTAATACTAAAGATAGATCATCCTCATGAGGAGAAACTGGCGGTGTTTGTGGAGGTCCTCCTAATTTCGATGTACCACCCCAAGACGTCCTCGGTGACTCCACATCATTTGGATCTTTGAATCATACGAAAATGCATGTTTTTAGTATAATTTTGGACCGGAACCGATATGCCTGGTTTTTAATAAGTTTTTCATGATTTACCAATCGCTCTGAGGAAACGAACGAGATCTTTCGAGAGCTCCCATCTTCCCTGTTCCAGAGCAGCATCCAACAACAGAGTAGCATGCTGCCGGCTGACGGTGGAAGGCTCTAGGTTTTGCAAAATAATTAAATAACTAGCAGCAGTGTCGAGTTGCTGGCGCTGCAAACAGTCTTGCAGAAGTTTCTTCGGTGGTCCGGCAACAGAGAATAAATAAGGCCAGAGTGCTATCTCGGTCTTTCTAGCACATTGTACAACAGCCCTGGCCCATACGCCTGGAAATTCACGGATGAATTCCACCACAGAAGGCAACTGAGCATCTGGGATTGGTTCTTTACTAGTTGCTTCTTCTTCTAGTACCTCGTGAAGCAGAAGTTCTAACGAATGTGGAAAATACGGCAGTGAGGAACATGATCGAGCAATTTCCCAAGCGTGATATCCCAAATTACGATGGATAAGTTGTCGTAATATTTGATGAAGATATACTTGACTCTAAAATTCATACCACGCATGTGATTATTATGGACTTTTAATAGTGCAGAGTATCCTATCGTATATAACAGAATTCTATTGATCGATTAACGATAATACGCTTACCGTGAGCTCCAGCAAACTGAAAGGTAACGAAAAAGGAGAGTTCGTATCCGAAGTAAACAGTACTGTGTCGTTTTCTGCCCCTAATAAAATAGCATCTTCGAACAGTATAGCCAGAGGATAGATACGCAAGTGGAAAGGTAACATGATTCGTTTGCTCATGAATGTATGCGTTTTCTCTTGATGATTTCTCGGAAACAATGGAAGCCAAACACGCATACCATGTGCACCGCAAAACAACCACAGAGCCTCTGTTAAATGTGGCTTGTCTCTTCTCGACCTCCACGGTACCCAAACATTTTCTACATAAGAGGCTAATACTGTCGGAGCACTACACGTGAACAGCTGTAAAGTATTTTTAAGTATAAAACTTAAGGAATTGATGGTTACGGTAATTCCGAATGAATTGTTCACATACAACTTCCGAGTTGTCGGTACAATGTTCCCGCTGAACCATCAGAAGACGCCCAGATACATTCAGCAAAAGACTTTCAGGATGCGGATGACTTCCTGCCGTTTCAGCACGTATAGTAGTCAATGTGGCACTCACGACACAAGCTGGATGAACACAAAGCCCGCTAACGTCTACAGTTTGCAATCTGTTTAATTCGATACTTCCTGCATCTGAAATATTATTTATTTTACGTACGAATTCAACTATTAAATGCGACTTCTTTCTTCCTACTTACCATTATTGTTTTCTACTACCATATCATAAATACTTATCTGCGCGTTGGCGCAAAATGTTAAGAGCCTGTCCTTCAGCGTATTGAGCAATAACACTTGCGATGTCATTCTGACGGTCGTAACGTAATTATTATCCAAGCGTGTATCGCGAGGGTATATTCTAACTTCATCTTTATCATCTAATATTGAGTAACTGCTAGCTATTAAAAAACCTCGATGCCACAGTAAACCGCCGGTTACGATGAAATCGCGTTCTTGAGTCTCATTACCAAATAGTTTCCATTTTCGTGTAGGTAACGAATAATGAGCTAACCCTGTTCGTCCAGCTACAGCGATACTCATGCCCTCGTTATCGATAGCAGTATACTAAAGAATACAATTATTAAATAATATCGTGTCAAAATCGGACATCTACGAATAGTAATCTTACATACTCGTATTGGCCAATTGGAACCACTATACGCAGTTGGGATAGGAACAACTAGCCATTGTTTACAGCCCGCAAGCGTTTGCAATGTGGAATCGTTAGGAATATCACCACCGATATGAAAAGTCGTAGTGTTCGTAGAAACCCCGCTACCAAGATTTAAATACAGTCTATCTTCGCCTTGTAAGTATAAATGTCCATGGTGACCCTGTTTACCAAAATACAAATAACTGAAGCGGGTTCTCGAAAATTTCGCACGCTACTTATTACCAGTATATAAAATAATTTCTGAAAATATCTTTTTAGAGTATTACCATACAAGGATTGATTGTTAAAGGGCTTTTTGCAAAATCTAATTGTATCAAAGAACGTCTTAAATTAACTGGGTCATTTCCATTTTCCTCTGTTAACGTCGGACCCGGAGATTCTCTTAACATCCAAAGCTGGTAGCCTTCGGCGGACCATTCCTGCGATATACAAAAAATATGAGCCTTCATACGAAAGCGAACTTAATTAGAGAAATTAACATCAACAAGTGGTTTTACCATCGTATGTATGTGTAAAGGATTGTCGTGGGATAAATCTACTCTCAAGCCATAATCCCATTTTAAACTACAAAGTAAGAGAGCACCAAATGTGCTCCATACTGCTAGACCACCGTCTTCCCAAGCTAACGCGATGGCACAACTATCGGGCGTCCACCTTAAGCACCTTACACGACCTGGTCTTCCTGGGTAATCCTTCGAAGATAGACTCAGCGTATGCGACATTTCTAAACCTCCCGTTGTTTCGTCTACATAATAAACTATGCCTTCGGAGCTAATAATAAAAATGATTAATAATTTTCTCCCCGACTATACGTACTCTAACGTGAACTTCAAACGCGAAGGAACGTACTTTTGCCTCCCAATTGCAATAAGACGATATTTATGATTAACCGCTGCGCACGTAGCATCGTCAACGTCTCTAGCCCAAATTCCTTGTACTTGCTATAAAATAATATTAGTGGTTATAAAATAATATAAATGTCATCAGTACTTATTACTAGATTGCGGAACTTTATGCAAAATCAAATTTTTGTGCATCGATCACAAGATACAGAAGCTAAGTGAATATTTATTTTCCTCGTTAAGAATTTTAATATGTTGAAAATAATATGTTGACATTCTTCAATCCTTTGAATCGGTTTACTGTTTTAAATTGCATCTATCCATTTTTGTCATAAATGCATAAAATCCGCAGTCTACTTATTACAATATCGACGTACATTAGGATCAAACTTTAATGACTGTGCAGTAAGAAACGCTGCTTTGCCAGTGTTCAGAACAATTGCAAATCCACCAACCAAAGGAGAATATTCGATATCGGTAACATAAACATTATTCTCAGTCAGTGGTACAGCCACAGTTGATATTTGTTGATCTATGCTGAATGGTATTCTCCTTAAATCAAGGGAGTAATCTCGATTCACAGTGCCATCCCATTTGTGACGTATGATATGGCTGGTCTTTGTAGCTACCATCAATTCATCTCGTATACAGACTAAAGAACTAATACCTCCATCTATCCATGCTGATTTCTCCTAAAAATGAAATGTTCTTTTCAAATAAATAGTTCATAGAAAACATAGTCAAACATTTATCACTTACAAATGTCAATACTAAAGACGGAATAACTTCCTTGATGAAAAGTTCAGCGCTGTCTCTTTTCAAACTAGTAACTGGAGAATCTCTTTGTTCGTAGAGACCTCTCCCTTCTGGGCTGGAGTCTGATAATCGGTAAAATAAAAGATAGCTATCTGAGGTCTGAAAGAAGAATGGAAATTTATAATCATTGAATCTCTAAACCCTTACTTTAGCATTTTCATTCTCTTTTATATAACTTTTCATACCGCTATAACCAGCATACTGGAGTCTGGTCTCCATTGTACCAAAATGTTTTCACCGTGTTTCCTTAAAGAATCTGGGGTTCTTCTGACAAATAGAATGGGTACACACGGCTGCAATTAAATGTGTTTTCTTATTGTAAATCATATCGAACATAGACAAAACAATAAAAGTTTATACATAGCTTCGTTTGAAAGAAAAATATCAGTGGATGGAATGTAAAACTTGGCTAGCTTATACGGCTGAGCTACAAGTTTCATTCCTTGCAACTAAAGATCACATGTGAAAAGTATCTCCTGTCACAAGGTATTAATTATCGAATAATAATAAAGTATTTGAAAGACATGCCTTGCAATACCAGATGGTGAGAGAATCTGTGGTCAAAACAGAGAAAAGTATCTTGTCCCTGTTGCACACGATCGCATTAATCTTCTCCGGGTCTGTCGTGTTCAGGACCCGAGGCCACCCGATGGGGAAAAACATGATTTCTCTTTAGAATAGTCCACTTCTCATGTTCACATCCCCGTTTCCCTTAAATTACTCTCGCGTTTTATCCCTTGCACCGAGGAGTCTGACAAGTAAACACATCCTAACCTCACCATCTTTCGCTGATCATAAATGCTAGGTTACTGGCACGATACGGAGCTGTCTCTGGCTGTCTCTCAAAGTCCACGTAGCACAATACATACATGGGAACAACTCATTACATTTGTACTACTTATTCAATTCACAATCATTAGCACTGTCGTGTGAAACCATAAATACCATCGAATCGGTTTATACATACAATGTACTTGAGCGTCGTGTTCGCATGTGCACAGAAATTGAAACGAATAGGTAAAGATTAAAAAATACATAAAGCTATGTGCAATTGTGTACGTAAGTACACAACACACACACACACGCGCGCGCGCGCGCGAAAGCTATGCAGCTATAAAAAGTGTCGTAACTTTCTGTGATATTCCTACGCTAAAATTTTAAATGCTTGACATCCTTCCGAAGGATTATCCAACAATCATTTTCGGTTAGTTTTAGATATTTGTTTGGTAACGAACTAGCCGAATCTGTTCGAACGTTCGAATAGTTTATGAAATAATTAAAAAATTGAATGTATTTGAATATTAGGAATATATTTCAAATGTGTATATCTAACTTGCTATAAATTAAAATTAGATATTGATTCAATTAAAAAATTCAATTCCTATTTCTCTTCTCTCTAGTTTCATTTCATCAAAATATGCTACGAGTCAGACACACTTATATTTTTTTTTTCAGTTTATTGTAAAATTTATTGGAAGTATCGCTGCGTATTTCAATAAAAAGATGACTGAGGATGGAAATGGAACTCAAATTACAACGAAAACATACCAATATATTTCTTTACAATGTTCCGTAGTTATTGCTATGTAGTAAGTAGTGATAAAGCGTCGCAAATACATAGCTTGCGAACCAAGTCTGTTCAATGTATGTATATTCTATTTAAGATTCCGAAGTCCGTACATTACTGATCAATATCACAGAATCTCGTAATCGAAGAGTTCTCGTATAATACTATTCATTCAAGAAAATATATAAACAGCGAATAATTATAATATGCGTAGCTTCTATAATTCTCAACAGAACCTTATTAAATAAACATTTATTTACATCTTACATAAAAAAAATCTCTTACCACTAGACGTACTATAAAGAAGACATAAATAATACACTGTCGATCTAAAAATATACAGCCTTAGAGCTGGAAGAGAAATTCGGAATCAAAATAGCAACGCGAAAAATCGAAAAAGTTTTTAATATTATACAAACGATCATTTCCGTAAAAAATCCTCGTTTAGTTTCGTTGGCTCTTTTGAGCAATGATTGCGTACAAAATCGATCAGTTCGGGCAAACTTCATCTTGCAAGTTCCAAACTTAGGCGATGGAAGAAACGAACGCCATTCAGCAAGTGGGTTCTATGGCTCATGGTCCGTATTAAAGTTTGGACAAACTTCATGTTGCAGGTTCCAAACTTAGATAATCGAAGAGACGAAGGCCTCTCAACAGGTAGGATCCATGACTTTGTGTTGCAGATTTCGAATCTAGGCGAAGAAACGAACACCACTCAGCACGTGGGTTCCATGGCATGGCTCATTTTCGGTGGTCTACCGAATCCTCGGGTGCCATCAGGGCCGGACGGCATCCTAGTCACATTTTGAGGTAGATGCGTCACCGTGATCCCGCTGTTGCTCCTGGGTCGACAGAAGGTGATCTGTTCGGAGCCGGAGGAACACTGTGACAATCTTCTTGGGGACATGTCGAAGCCGGAATCGCGGCTGCAGGCGGACAGTTTCCTCATGTATGATCCGTAGTCCGCGGATCCACGGCGACTAGAGTGATAACAGGCAGTGCTGCAGTCGGAACCGGAGCTCGAGCAACAGGAGACACGTCGGTTCTCCTGGTGATAGTAACTTGGTGGAAAAACCGGGTGGCAGTAACCAGTCTCGGAACTCGAGGAACATGCGGAATAACGTCTGCCAAAGTTCCCGATCTCCGAACCAGAACCGGACCCTGAACCGGAACAGGAAGACAGACGACGTAGAATGAAACCGCTTTCCGATCCAGACACAGAGCAGCCGGACAATCGACGAGACAGCCATGCATCCGGCGATGGGGGTCCTGCAATCGAATTTATAGTACTCGAGTACCTTTCGACATGTTCTGACAATGGAATTCATTTTATTCTCGAATAGCAGATCTTTTGGGAGGACAATAAAATCTAAAACAGATCTTAAGGAAATCTCATATCCAACGTTGAAAATCCTATTTAGGAAGAGTTAACGAAAGAGGTTTATAGAAATTGTGAAAAATCATGGATCACAGCCTTCCCCTTTATGGCTGTTACCGCAGAGATCAGAAATTGTTCGACATAATTGGAATCTATGATGAGCATACCTTGATAGGGATGGCCCGGATAAGCGTGGTACATTGGGTAACCGTGGACGGGTTTCTTGTGTCTGGCTTTTCCATCTTCGGCCTCCGATCCGCTGGCACAGCTCGAGGAGTTGTACGCTTCCTCTTTGGACAATCTCGTCAGGGCAGTTTTCTTCGTCGATTGTTGTTTCCTCTTCTTATCGCTGGATTGTTGCAGCTCGAACACCTTGGCATTGCCCAAGGTCATTTGCAGAGCAAGACGAGCGGCCGCTGAATCCGTGAACTCGACCATGGCGCATTCTTCGCTAGACGCCAACTCGGGCCTTTTAGAGATTGCTTGTCGCACCTGTCAGTAGGACAGAAATGTTTCTTATCGTTGCAATAATCACATAGTGCTTATTTCGGAGAGAAAGCTTCTTTTACAAATGTTAGGATTTCAAGGTACACGGTTGCTACGTTTCTGGTGCACAATTCGTGTATGCATTTTCAAACCGATATTATTTAATTTCAATAATTTTATAATTATCAAAATTCCATAACAGTTCCACGACGATAAAATGAAAGCATCATTAATTTCTAATCGTGTACACGTATCCTTATATTTTATACGCATACCATAAAAGCATAAAAATCCGCAGTCTAGTCATTATTTTCAAGCACATCTTAAATCCAAATAAATCCAATCTTTCAAAATCTATGATAAGGCAACATAGTCACTCTGGTGTTCGATAACTTTAGCATTAATGCAGGCAGACATATTACCTCAGCAGGTGCAGGATGTCCAGGTCGAAGGACTCTGATGAGAGCGATCTCCCCGCAAGGTCGGAAGATTTCAGCCACGGATTCCACGGAGAGTTTCTCAACCGGTAGCCTCGCGGCCAGAATCGTTCTCGAAGGGGCGGTTTGATCGAACGGCGGAAGAGGATCGATCCTCCTTAACTTGGTCCCCTGTGGATTCACTTCGAGTTTCTTCGACTTGGCCAGGGCAGCGCCGACCACCCTCCAGTCTCTGCTGAGATGCTTCACCCGTTTGAAGCTCGAGATCAGTTTCAAGGACACATACCCCTCCTTGTTTCGCTTCACATGTTTCAACAAAAACGCGTCCTTAACAATGTTCTCGTCGGAAAAATAAAACTCCACTTGAGTACAGATTTTCTCGGCGAGTTCGTCACTGGGAGGAACGAAATCGTCGGTTGCTTCGTTCGCGGCTTCGACCGACTTGTTTTCCAGCTTTTGGGACACGGAGTGAACGACGTCATCCGTCAGGTCCGTTCCGGAGTCTGGATCTGAGGGTTGTGGCTCTTTCATGGTTTCTGTCATCTTGATCTCGTTGTCGGAACTCACGCTGTCCGATAGATCGGCTTCCTCCCCTTTGGAGCCCCTACGGTCGAAGGTCAGGCTGACGTCGCTGTCAACCGAGGAGATGCTGTCCCTGGTGTCAGATTTTTTCATCGGCGGCGGCGAGAAGATCAGGCTGCCCACTTTATCCCTGGACTCCTGAACGTCCACGTCCTCCATGTCGACGCGCCTCGAGCCTCGCGGATGGAAATCTGAACGTCCAGGGGATTGCTACGTCCGTCGAGTTGATCCTCATTCGAGATGATCGATGTCCCAACAAACACTTTCCCAACAGTTCCAAGCTTTAACGATTAAACGGCCATTTTTGCGATCGGTTGGCGACAAGAGATTGCTATTGTTCCCGAGAAAAGGAGAAATCGGTAGTCCGACGTCGACGGCGTCTCCTCGAACATCCGAGGACGTGGCGATCAGAGAAGAAAAGAGATCGGTAGTGGAACGTCGGCGGTGTCTTCTTGTCACCAGGTCCGGCACGTTTGGTGGCACCAAATCGAATCTGCGGAGACAGGCCAGTAGGTCTATTAAACGATTCGACGGCACGCTAACGATCCTCGGGGAGGGGAACCCGTAGAGGACGAGCGGATCCTAGGTTGGAGAGGGGCCTGTTGTCGAAGGGGTAGAGGCGACTCCCTTTAGGGAGAAAAACGAGGAGAGCAAAAGAGCCGACGATATTCCCGCCTCCGGTTGGGATTGCTCGTTCGCCTCGGAAGGGGAGGAAAGTGGGGGATTCGTTGCGCGATTCGTGACAGTTCGGGGAATAGTGGCCTTCCCGAACACGCGTCCACCTCTTTAAATACTTTCGCCCGTGGGTTGCGCATGCGTGATCACTTGTCCCGCGACAAACCTACCCTGAGGTCGTGACCTTCCTAAATACCGGTCAAGAGTGAGACACGAGACGCATGCGAGCCGGGAAGGCTGCTGTCCGACGGAGGGTACTCGGCCCGGGAACTTGCCGCGGTGGACGCCGGGGAGGGTTGCCTCCCGATCATCCAACGAACACCACGTACTATAAAACTCATTATCGAAAATCGCAGCATTAAGAGTTGGTCCCGCGCTGCCGGGAGATCTCCGCTGGAAGTCCGCGACGCTAAGTAATTCGTCGACTGTCGTGAAAAAAAAAAAGATTATTGTCTGCTGTTTCAGGGTCGCTTGTTCCTTGTACGCAACATATAATCGTTGGCATTTAACTTCAGATCCGCGCCGCGTGGAAATGTAACAAGGACAATTGTCTCTGAGATATGTTCTCGCAGAGGCTTGTTCCACTCCAGAGCCATGTCAAGTTTCTTGTTTGCAGATTGTACAAGAGAGATCTCTCTCGAGTCGCGGCTGGAAGAATGTACCGCGAGATATTTCAGGAGAATCATCATAATTAATTTGTGCCTGGTTGTCTGTTCAGGGTGCGAATGCTAGAAGACCGTGGCGGACTCCTCAACTCTTTCAGTCTAGCCTGTCACGGAAGTTGGGGCGGCGAGACGGCTTCTACAGGAAGGAAGGATTTCTTTACGGTGGCGGTAAATCTCGACAACCTCGAAGAGCCCCGGCGGGCTTATTCGCAAACGCTTCGTATTGCATCCGGACGCTGCCAGCATAATAAGATATAGGTCAAGTGCGGCTGGTACCATGTATGGCCATACCTGTAGTGGGGAAGGACGAAGATATGCGCAGGTTATCGTTGTCGAATCGAAAGGGTTCATTCTTTGTCTTCGTCGCCCCGGCTTCTCGCCTCTTCGTCTATTCGGCGGACCACCTGTCTGCCCCGTGTCATTCGCAATTGACCTCTCTAACTCGAAACTAATCAACTAAGCCAAAATCGTTGTGTTGCTACATAAAGTTTCAACCGTTCGTTGTATATCGAGATTAAATAAAACATATCTCTCATCATTAGACTGCGGGTCTTATAGTCAACAAAAATAGAAAATTACACAAGCCAATTTATTTCTAAGAGAATGTCTATTAGTTTATTACTAGACTCCGGATGTTTATGCAAAATAAAAAGTTTGTGCATCAATTGCAAGACGCAGGAGCTAAATATAAATTTATATTCTTCATTAATAATTTTAATGTGTGTGGTGAAAATAATACATTAATACTCTTAAAGTCTTTTAATATTTTCACTGTGTTTTAGATTTCACTTACTCGTTTTTATTATAAATGCATAAAATCCGGGGTCTGTTACTATCAGAATAGCGAGGTCCCACTTTTTGGAAACCGCGTTCGGCGCGAACGCGAATGGCGTTGTTCGCCACGAATGGCAAAAATTAGGGGAATCGATAGTAAAGCGGAAATACAATTGGATTAATATTTACGTAAAAGTGTTTGACGGATCGTCGCATAACCCTCTTAGTCGTGTGTATGGCTTCGTAGATTGCGTAAGCAGCTATTCGGTACCTTTCGCAGTAGGTGTACAGCGCCGGCAAAAAGGTGCCTTTTATTTAACGCATAACGATTATTGCATATCGATAATTACGTGAACGGTAACCGGAGATAAATATAATGTTCTAAATCCAATGTCATTCAAATTGATTCTACGAACGGCTGTATTTAGCGCGGTGTGTGTACGTATATGCGTGAAGTATTCAGTTTCCCCGAGGCGATATTTCAAAAGAGAACCTTTTAAAAAGCTATGTAGGAACATATAAGTAGAATGCAAAGACCCACTGTGCCGTAGTCATATTTGTAACAAGATATGTTAGAAAACGCGTTCACCGAGGATCTAATGCCATATCAGCGACAATTAATCTCATGCCATAAAGCCAGTCCGAAACTGTTCGGATTTGTAATTCATAGAGACAAACGAAACGAGAAAATGAACTAGATTCAAGTAGATTCACCAAGTATTAAATAACTTTCAACAATAGAGGGCGGCAAATTAATATTACCACATAATTATTCTTACGAAGGATTATCCAACAATCACTTTCGGCTAATTAGTTTTAGATACTTGTTTGGATTCCTAATGTTTCAATTAAATAACGAACTAGATGAGTCTGTTCGAGTAGTTAATTAAATAATTAAAAAATTGAATGTATTCAAATATTAGGAATATTTTTCAAGTATCTAACTTGCCATAAATTAAAATTAGATATTGTTCACCGAGGATCCAATGCCACATCAGTGACAATTAATTTCATGCCAGAAAGTCAGTCCGAAGCTGTTCGGATTTGTAATTCGTAGAGATAAACGAAACGGGAAAATGAACTACATTTATCAAGTATTAAATAACTTTCAACAATAGAGGGGGGCAAATCAATATTGGCCACTCCGATCGCTGCCAGAGATAGATGGCCTGAGGCATTCGTCAAACGTTCCATCGCCCGGAGCGAATATTGGCAATAAACGATATGAATAGCGACGCGCACGCCTTGCTTTTCTGTATATTATTGAATGATCTAACTTGTAAGCGTAGCTAACACCTCTTTGGCTTTCAACTGGAGCCCTGGTCCTCTATTCGACTTAGCATTCTGTCTGTGGATCAATGAAAAAGAATTATTCCTTTCATTTTCGTTGATCAGCTGCGAAAAAGTAGTTTTGAAAAAATTTAAAGATTTCAGCAGGTATATGGTTTGCATAATGCGCCACTGTTTCATCAGTAGACTGCAGATCTTTATGCAAAATAAGAAATGTTCGCATTGATTGCAGGACACTGGAATCAAATGAGAATGGTTATTTTCTTTTAATTACCCTATTGAGCTGAGACTGGTACCTTGACGTCCTTAAATATTTTTAACGTGTCCACTGCTTTAAATTGCACGTGGCCGTTTTTGTGTCTGCGTACCTACTCTGGATGTTGTGCTTTAATAAAATTGATCTAAAATACCTATGTAGCGATGATAATAAAAAATATGCAAGTGATTCAATTCCGTGGCAAAGAACGTTTTTAATCGAGGATTTCCGAAGACCTCCGGGAAAGAACGTTAGAAGCAATTTCTTATCTTCGTTATGGACGTCCTTGCTGATCTCGGTGCGCTTAAAGAACAAACGAACGAGCACGATTCTCACCGGCGCGTCGCGGCGGTTCTTAATTTGAATTCTCGAAGGAAACTCGCCGGTCACGCGACCTCGCTCTTCACCGTCATGTGTCGTTCACTGTCCGACCTTTGACGATATTTATTGATGTCGACACCTAATCGAAACACGGTAGCGTTCTTGGAATCCGCAAGCACCGGGTCATTTCAGCCGGTAATCGAGTTTAGCGTTTAGCTGGTCGATGAACAGTAGTCCGATTGTTCGTAATTGAAACGATGAGAATACCGGGCTGTGTATGGGTGTGCGTGTGAGAGAGACAGAGAAAAAAAAGAGAGAGAGGCGAATGGGAGACGGTTAGGGTGCCCGATAGTCATCCGATGATCGCGAGGGCGAATCGGTGATTCCCCGAGGCGATTCTCAGTGCTCCGAGCGGCGGCATCGTCTTGTTCTGCTCGCTGGAGACAGGAGCAGAACTCGAACTGGGTCAGGGCAGCGCGCCAAATGGTTGGATCAATTTTATTTTAAATTTATCAAGTCCGCTTTGGCTCCATGGACACGCGTGATCAGTTCAGATTTCCAGCGGCACGCTGGCTCAAAGAGCTGCCTTGCGTCTTGTGTGTTTGTAACACGGAAACCGGACGACCGCCGGGTATATTTCATTCACTTTCGCTTTTTGTTTTGCAGAATCCCTGCCCGACGACGGTCTGTGGGAATCTTTTCTAGTCCCTGTCGATCATAAATGCTGTCATTGAGATCTCCTCGGGATAATTTACAGCCCAAGGATGAGGAATGGAGGTCTAATATAATTCCCAATTAATCATAGAATAACTGACATTTTGTGAGTATTATTTTTTATGTTCCAAGAAAACAGCGGATTAATTCAGACCTTTATCTTATACGTTTTTGTATAAATAAGACAATTTTTGGAAAGCAGAAAAAGTTCTCTGGGATTATTCTGCTCCGAAAAAGTTGAACTTGTAACAAGCAGGTTTTCTAGAAATGTTATATGGGGTAGATAGATCTGGAGTTGAAATCTAAATGAGATTATATAAAAATTATGATGTGCTTTCTCTTCTATATTTATCCTGCTTTCGACTCTTTAAATGATGTCTTTTTTTTAAATTTTTGTAAACAAAAAATTTAAGTGACACGATGATATAATAAAAACATACACAATGTGCCACACACACAGATTAATTAATCCGACGTCTTTGATTGAAAAGCGTGCGAGAATGGGTGGTTTAAATAAAAATCAAATTGAAATTGAATTGCGAGTTTATTGTCGAAATAGTTGGTGTTCCGCGCCTCGAAAGAATCGAAGGATTCCGATCTTCGTTCTCGGCGCCGAAAATGGGGTAAACTAACTACATTTAATTGCGCATCGTCGACCGCAATTACACCTCTTTAATGAACCTCGAATCCAAGGAAGTGCGTCGTTTTAATTTTCTTCTGTTGTGCTTGTAATGGACGGCCTTCCGTTGTCCTTCCTCCTCAACCGGAGAAGCATTCATGTCTCCGGATAAATCTTCACAATCGAATCCTTTTTTTTCTCTCTTCCCTCATTGTTCAGTCTATTATAATTACTCGCAAGCGATGGATCGTGGTATTAAGGTCGTGCATCTTTTACTGCGATCACCTGTTTGATATAGTAAAATAATTGCATAAAATCTACTCAAATTTTTCTTTTATTCGCAATCCTATAGAATCTTTAGCAACGAATCGTTATGCTCAATTCTTCAGAATTATACTGTTGTCTCATTTACATGCAGTGGAATGATATATACATATAATTAGTAGTTAATACGAGAAATATCGAGCTTTAAAAGTTCTTAGCTTGTACCGTCTCGCACAAATTACATGTTTATTGAAATGAATTATTAGATCGCGGATTCTATGCATTTATGACAAAAATGGGTAGGTGTAGTTTAAAACAGTAAATAAATTAGAAAAATGTAAATATACTGTTGTATTATTTTCAACCTATTAAACATATATTAAAAGAACAATTAAATTTTTATTTCACTCCAGGCTGTTGCAACTCGGGTAGAAAATTTTTATTTTGCATAAGGATCCGCTGTCTATTAAGCATTTGCCGATTTTTGATAATTGCAAATTTGAAATAATTATGCAAATCCTGTCGTTTAAATAACGTAATATTATGTATTCGATTGCGTATCGAAAACTCGTGTGCATGCGTGCTTTCAGGAAACGATTATGTCTTGTTACCGACCATACATATTAAATAGAGGAAACGTTGTCACACGTGGAATAACTAACAGTGGAGAACCACTGCATATGTGTGAGTCAGTCAAAGTAAGGTCCAGTATAAGGCCCTGGGGTGATTCGCCTAGACGGCCATGACCATATTACAGGCCAGAGGCCTCCAATACCATCCAGTAAGTTCGCTTCCAGTAACAAGTTTACAACGCTATTTTCTTATAAGTTACGATTCTTTTATTGAAAAAAAAACGCTTATCTTCTAGATAGAATTATACATAGACCAAGCACAAAAATTTGTTTCTGAACTAACAAACTGAATCTAACAAATACTCGAGCTAAAAAAATTCGGAGCTATAACGTGTTTTAATGGACATAGATAAAAACTGCAAAATTCATATGTTCGAATTTTATAAGCAAATTCGAAATCAATGAAATGATAACCCTTCCCATCCACCCATTTCAATTTTAGACGCACCATATCACATCTAAATGAATGTAACGTCATTTAGAGCGAGAGGATACTACTGAAAGTACAATTTTAAAATACACATGGTTCCAGAAATATAAGGATTATATTTACAAAATTTTACAAAATATAGAAAAGTTGTAGCATTCATCAACTAATTCAATCGATATTTCCGTGGAGTCTTAAGTTTTTGTGTAATACGTATGTAGTCGAATACGCAAGTGCGACAATTGATTCACATTTATGAGAAGAAAATTTACAAAAGAAATTTACCGTCAACGATACTGTGGACAATGTTGTTTTATTATTGACCTTGAAATATCCGCGTGACCTGCAACACAACAGAAAAGTGATTGTATTTTCCTTTAATGTTATTTTCAATGTGAGATATATTAGTAATATTACCTAATTGTAATTCTATATATAAAGCTAACATTATAACATGTATAGGAACATCGCAGTCTGGACCTTTAGACATCCACACCTGAAAAGAATTACACAATGTTTAATAACGATAGCCGTAATAATAAAACAAGCTCTTGGGCAGAGTTTATTAAATGATCAATCATTTCAACGAATAATACCCAAGCCTGTGAGAAAGTAAAACGAAGCTCTTAAATGTTAATAATTACCTGTTTTAAGGTTTCTCCAGATTTGTCAAGTTCACCGCGAATCGCATAAGCTACAGCTAAATTGTATCTAAGTACAGCGATACCGGTAGGAACAGTTGTTGGATACCACACTATAAAGTATAATCAACCGTCATCCTACATGTAAATAGCGATAATCAAATTCGTGAAATGAATAAAGAAAATGAAAGTTTGTTCTCACTCTTTAGAGGTTTTGTGACAACCTCGTCGCCTTTATCTTTATCTTGTGTGTCAATTATAGGAACAAAAGTATTTAAATCTTGAATATTGTCTGGTTTAAGATATTCGATTGCTTCGCTGATTTTGTCCATAAATATCAAACTCTCCGCGGCATACAGATTTCCTAGCATTTTGTATGCCCCCGGCAATTTATTGATACTTAGTAGCGACTTTGCATGTTCAAGAGCGACTACATAATCGCCCAAACATAAGCATACGTAAGCACTCGCTGCTAGAACATTAATCTTTAAATTGAACGCTTCGGCTGTCGACACTTGCGACATCGGAGCTGAGTGTGGAGCACCTGAACATTTTTTTATTATTCATTAACTTAATCTTTGTCTTTATATGTGTCTAAAATGTTTTAATAACTAAATTAGTACCTGCTGTTAACGATAAAGGTACTGACTGCGAATCAGTGCTTGTTGTAATTGGAGCATTGAGTTCATTGAGCTCACTGATATTCGGTAACAAAAACAATGCGTTCTTTAAACAAAGAGATGCGAATTCTAACGTTAATTGTGGCATCGCCGAATGGAAACTTTCAGAGTGATTTTTCGTATCTTTAGAGAGAGATGATGCTAAAATAATTTTCCTATGAATTCCAGAACCTACAACTTTCTGCACTAAATCTTTCCTCCGTTTTGGAATATTAAAATCAACTTCGTTCGTCTGAAAATAGAATGGGAGTTATATTTCATATGGAAAAATATTCTGATATGATTTCATGTCCTTACCGGTTTGTGACAATAAATACAACACTCTGCAACTCTTAACCATAGTTTAGGGTTATTATGAAGCTTCTGGGCAGCTTCCATAAAACAATCAAAAGCAGCCAACGCTTGATTCGCGTGTAACAACGATACACCTAAACTGTACATCAATTGATAGTGTTTATTTCCACCAAGCGTATACAGGGGTTGAGAAGATAAGGGATCTAAATACAAATATTTTTGTTGTATAAATTGTTTCCAATATCTGAACTGGTAAGCGAAACTCACAAAAGGTGGAAATCATAATTACCACTGTCCTTTGATTGTACACTTTCTACTGCAGATTTGTTTTCACGCAGAGCTTTCCTTAAATAGAAACAAGCTAAATTCGGTTTACCCATTGCAAAATGTATACAGGCCATATTGTTGTAATATAGAACAGCTGAAGACTCTCCAGTTGTTCTGAAAGAAATAATAATATTTATTGATATGCGCTGTTGTTAATATTACTACAAGGTATACACAGTAGGGTGTGATCGCATAAATTCGACATACTTGAAATCCATATTTTCGGATGTTACAGAGTTCAGTAATTTGATAGCTTTTTTATAATTTCCCCTTAAGTATTCAAGATTTGCTTTCAAGAATACCGTTGATATATTCTAAATATGAGAGATACGTGTTTTAGAAGTATGGAAAAATGTAGATATATATATAATAGAAAATAAAAAATAATTTAGAAGTAGTAGTCTATTATCTTACTACAGGTGTACCCAAGGAAACTATAGTCTTCCATTCTCTTTTACACAATTTCAGCTGATGCATCAGAAGATATATTCTAGCTTTACATTTTAATAACTTTATCTTGAATGCGTTGGTGGCTATATCGGTTTCTTTCTTCTGTTCCTTCTGTTCCGTCACAGATTTCATGATACCTTCTTTGTCCACAGACGCAAGTTTAGAATTATCCGTGGATATCAGCTGACTTTCTATGTAAGTTATCAAAGATAGTGCAGCATCAAGCTGATCAGTTACTATATGTAACTCTATTAGTAGCAGGCAAACTTTATGAGCCAGCGATTCTTCTAAAAGAAAAATGTAATGCATGTACATATTAAATTCGATGCGATGATCTTCTCATGAGAGAATAATTTCCCTTAATTCTATACAGAATTATTTCATACGTACCCATGGGTTCTATAAAAGTAAATAATCTATTTACAATTTGCAGTGCTGCGCTGTATTGCTTTGTATGATATAGCAAAACAGCTTGATTGTATCTCATAACACACTTTTGAATATCGTCTATGGTAGTTTCAGTCGAATCGGTCAGTGATATCTGGCCACATATCGCATTCAAACTTTTCCTTAACAACTCTGTCTTCTTCAAGTCACTCTTATAATATTCTACCACAACTTTGTTGTGCATCACTTTTAAATCTTTAGGTTTCAGTGTTTCTAACTTATTTAAGTATGACAAACAACTACTGTACGCGCCTTTCTGAAATTCGGTGAGCGCATTCTGTGCTAACTCGAAATTCTGCGCTAGCTCCGTTGGGCTACCCGGAAAATTATCCTTATTTTGCGTTTCGTTCGTGTCACTCATTTTCGTTGATTAGAGAATAATGTTTATCATAATAATTCTCATCAAATCTTACAAATTCTTCGCAACGTTTGCTGGAATATTTTCATCAACTTGTACAATTGACATTTGTCTTGTAGGTTATAACTTGCAACGATTTCTTGTACAATTAAAATCGTTTAAAGCCAAATACAAGCATTTTACAAGTAGTTTCATTTAAAATACTTTAAAAATATGCATCTCAAATAAATCAAGCAATTTGACAAAGGTTTGATAAAATTCTTAAATTTTTCTTTGACTCTTTCGTAGTAACAGGCAGTGATGGTATAATCAGTCCCAGGTCCCAGCCTGACTTATGTTATCACCTTTGCTCGTTGCACCAGTTAAATAGGCAGTCTGAGGCGCCAGTAAAAATTGTAATACCATTATCCAAAACAGTTTTAATATTATTAAATTTGTCTGTCTTCTATAAATTGTAAAATGTTCAACTGTGGCATGAGAAATCAGGTTCAATTTCACGTGCACAATGTAAAAAAGATTACATATATAGAATAAAAATGATCTGGGTTGAAAGAAATGTCTTGATCTACACAAATACACGTGTTATACATTAACTTTTCGCAATCAAATCATAACAATTCTTTCAAATTTTACAGGGTCATCAAGATACCCTATTTTATGGAGAATTTACTTCACTGATGCTGAAATCTCCAATATCTACTCTACTCCAATTCTACAATATCTCCTCACTGTCTGTGCCAACGTATATGGCGCGCGCATTTGAACGGTGTAAATAGTATTTATGATGAATGTATTATAAAAATACGAAGTATAGCAAAATTAATTTTGCTCCATTACTCATGCCATTAAGAAAGGTATATTGCAATAGTTTTATATATTTTAAACCAATGCTCTGTGCACAATATTAATTCTGGTACAGACGAGATATCAGTCTGTGGCCCCACGGACGTGCAACAGAAAAATACATTGAGTGATAGGTCTATGAACATGCTTTGTCTGTGACCGTATCACGTGGTTTAGATTTTGAACATCTACAGGGATCTGCGGCTTCTCTCGGAAGGTGTCGCCACCTTAAGGTGTGCGCATTTTTAATGCATTCTGAAATTCCGCCGCTCTGCCGGCAATCTGTAAGGTCGCTGTTTAGTGTTCGCTGTTCGCGTGGTGCATGCGCGTGTTCGAAACTCTGAGTTTCCCGGGGCGATCTTTTTCGTTCGGTTAACTCGGTTGTCAGTATCGTTTCTAAAGTTAATATTATACTTAAACAGTTTCCCTGTACGTTGGAGGTGAGTGTTCCCCGCGTAAGTGTGCTTTTCGCCAGCGATTTTGTTAAATGTGCAATGCCACGGCGGTAACACTTTTGTACGTCTGGTAAGTCAGTCATTCCAATACACTCAATCAGCAGAATTATCATTATTTTGGCGCGAAATTGGAAAACAATTATACCATTAAACAATATAACAATAATAGAAATAATGCTGAAAGAATTCGAAAAATAGTTAAATAAAAACTAAGCGATGGAATTTTGTGTAAGATATGTATATTTTTAAGAAATGTAACATGTTTCAACACTAGCTGTAATAATAGGCTTTTTAAAATTAGCACGGACAATATTGACAATCTCGGGATACGGAAAATCCTTGGAATACACATTTGTGTGGGGATCAGCATGGACTTCACTCTGGGAGTGTTAAGTATTTCTGCGATTGTTATACATATCGTTAATATCAGTATGACACATAATGTTCTATTGTGTTCAGTATTGTTACGCCTCTTATTGTATCATTGAGGTTCGATACATCGAATATTTATTTAACTAAATCGGTTCGTGTTGACTGACAGTTGAATAACGCATGTGGACGTGTGATACCAACGGCCATAAAACGTGCGAGAAAAACGAGACATAAATTAGTAAATGAACGAGGTGAACGAGGAATCGAAAGAATCGATAATAATTTAGTTGTGGGATAATGCGAATATTAGTCGCAACTTGCCCACGGACTTGCGGTGTACGATAAATCCGTAAGTGGGACATACGAATGCATCGATTGGCATAGTATCGGGAGCGAGATAATGCGATTGTCGAAACACGAGAGGCCATCGATGGTTTTCTTGCACGAGCCGTTACTCGCTCAAGCCTGATCCATCTTGGGGCGAACGAAACTGCATCGAGGCGCGATACGAACTATTTAACCTCACATAATTTATTGATATACACGCTGTACTAGTCACAACGAAAGCTTACACTATAAAAATAGCGACATGAATGGACACTGGTAATGCACGGGGCTACTATCTCCACTCGCTCGTTTTCTCGCGGATAGAAAGTGGCCAATCAATCTCCCTTGTCTATTAATTAACACTCGAACAAATCGTCAGACGATGGCTACGAGATTTTCAAATTTACGATCGTTGAGATTGTACATAGAGCTACAGTTGTGGGAATTTATTCAAAAAATTTGTTTCTTTGGACATATATTATATATATATTAGGCTGTTGCATATGAAATGTCCGATTTTTAACAATGACATTAAACAAACGCAATTTTGTATACCCAATGTATTCTATGTACAAATTTCAAGTTTCCTGATTGTATTGCGATAAAAATAAGATATTATGGTCATTCACGTTCTTCATTTACAAGATTATTATCTTGGTTTTGTAGTTCTTTTTACCATCAACGACTAGTACGTTAATTAATCACCACATTTTGACCAAAAATCATGGTCAATAAGTTATTTTTCCACATATATAAAAGAAATACGCACCAGTCTCGTTGATTGACTTTGAAATAAACTTTATTTAAAAGTAAAATTATACAATAAATATAAGACTATAAAAAAGTAATAGGCACGTGGTTGCCTTATAATATGTTCTCTACTCAAGATCATTTCTTATGAAGGCATTTTTATAATTCCATTAATTCTGAAATAAAAAATCTAGAACCGGTCAGTTGACCGGTCGTGGTCCGTTTACTGTACGATTAGTTTTGTACCTCAAAGTTTTATATAATAAACTTATAGACTCTAATAGCATTTCTTGATCGCGAAACATTTTATAAGAGTTGCATTGTAAAATCGGACATTTCATGTGCAAAAACCTAATACGTATATATATATCCCGAAAATTTTGGGCATCCGAGCCTCGATTCGACTTTTCATGACTCTGGCCGGGTTGGGCCCCTTAAATTCCTGATATTCGGGTATCCGGAAATTTCGGAACGGGTAGTGCTTGGGTCGGATCGGAAACATGAAGATCTATGACATTCGGGTATCCGAACATTATACATTTTCGGGGAAAACATCCGATCCGACCCGAACCCGATATTTTCGGGTATTCCGATTCCCGTGTTGAAAAGCGAATTAACCGCGTGACGAAATACAAGCGCCAAGCAGAATTAGCTTGTCGGTTAACATGTTTATGCATACATTCTCGAGTGTTAAGATCGCCATTCGTGCTCCTCGACTTGTTCGCGCGTGCGAACCGACGCGACCCCCACCACCGCGCACCGTGACGTCTCATTTTTCGCGAGTTTGCGTTTCCCGCGCTTAGACGTCAACCATTATCACGCCACGAGTATTCGGAACTCGGGAGAATTTATTCGCGAAACAACGCCTGCCTGTATCGAATAAACATGACCCCAATATATGGTATTTTGAATATGTACATAGAAATATGTACATAAAACAATATTTGCAAGTTTTTCAAAATATTTTCGCATCATGTAATAAACTAATTGTTCTAAAAAAAATTATTGCCCTTTTCGGAGCGTCTGAATGTTATTGCTAATGACCGTATGTAATTTATGTGGTCATAAATATTTGTTCAAACACTTTCTGTCACAGAAGGTACATATGTATACATATAGTCGTTTTAAATCATTTTTTGGTCGTATTACACTGGAGTTTGCTGTATTGTTTATTTATATTTGGCTCACACTGTTCGTGCATACATGTATGTTATTGAACTGCTTATCTAACTAACTTTACTTTGACCATTAACTTTTTTAATGTCTTCGCTAGGATTACCTTTTATCTACGTACACTTTTTTACCATAGTTAAACTACGGAAGTGTTAATTATAAGAAATATATTCGTAGTAGGCAGAGATAGAAAAAAAATCAAATTTAAATTTACATCGGGTGTGTGAACTTAGGTATTATGTTTACAGGAAGTAGAAACGGTAAGCCACGGTCGGACACGTCAGCCGATTCGTGTTCTTAGTATTCTATGTCTAACTCGCGAACCAAATTATCGCACAGTGGATTTTATGCATTTATGGCAAAAATTGATAGGTGTAATTTGAAACAGTGAAGAGATTACAAAAATTTAAGGATGTCAGGATATTATCTTCAACTCCGGAAACTATTTAAGGGAAACAAGACAATTTTATTTATCTCGTGCAATCAATACAGACAATTTTTATTTTACATGAAGATCCGCAGTCTAACATATGCACTTTTATCATGTACATATAGATGCATAAAATCTCAAAAAACTTTTAAGAATTCCAAGAATGAATTTATTCTGATAATGCTGGGTGTTCATTGTAACGCTATCATAGCGTTACCATTGTAAGCTTGAATAAACAAATTTTAATTGAACAACTATAAAGTAAAGTACAGTAGGACCTCGATTAACCGGTTTGATCGGGAGACAAACAGCCCGGATAAATTAAGGCCCGATGGATAATCGAGACCCGAGGGACATAATTAAAATGTACATTATATTCCAAAATAAATCTTTTATTTTTGAAAATTTATTTCCCTTCATGATATAATCATATTTAAACGCATATTTGTTTATAATCGGGATCCGGTTAATCGAGGTCCTACTGTATATAAAACCAGGAAGACCAAGTAGTTGAAACTTCACGGGTTAGCCACACCAGAGTTCGACGGAGCGGATTACACAGTGTTCCGGGGTGAAATAATGATCGATTCGATTGCGTAAAATGGTTAAGTTGGCCAGTTTGACGGACGCGTTTGACGAAGGAGAGACGTAATAATGACGTTGTAACAGTTCCGCAAAAAGTGACAGAAAAATTCCTGAAAGCAACACCAAGAGACACGTCGGTATAAACACGATTTCTTTTCGACGTATTTCCATTCGTGTTTTTATGTTGCGGTGAGACAGGTGGTTCGTTATAGAGTGATTTGCATAATTAGTGTTACTCGGTAATTACGATTATATAATTTAAATCTGAGAAACGGATGCCGGCAGCGACTTCTCCTCCCAGTGCCGAGATCAGAGTTGTAGGAGGACGATTACGCAAAATTGTATTTGAAATATTTTTCTTGAAATGATTCACACCCAGAATTTTTCTCGTCATGATTTCTCGTCAGAGTTGGGCATTAATCGATTAAAATTTTAATCAAGATTGATTGATTAATGTGTACGATTAAAAAAGGTAATCATTGAAAAATAGATGATTGGTTCGATCGATTGATGAAGTTAATCGTGAATCGTTGATTAAAAAAAGAAATCATCGAAAAATCGAAGACTGATTCAATCGATAAAGAAAGGAATCATCGAAAAAAAAACCATAAAAGCACGTAAACAGAGCTTGTATTATAGACCAAATGACAATACACCTAAACTTAGTTTACATTTTTTTCAATAGTCATATAGTTTTGATTCCGTATTTCATTTCGAAATTTTTAGCAATTAATCATCAATCAATTATCCGATTGAAGATTACAATTGAAAGGAATGTAATTACTAATCGCAATTAAAGACTAAAGTAGTATTTAATCGTAAACCGCAATTAACGATTAATAAGAGAGAGTATTTAATCGTTAATCGCAATTAATGGCTGGACTAAGAGATTAATTGTTAATTGCGATTATATATATAACGATTGAAGTAGAAGTTTATTCGTCAATCGTTGATTAAATTTTTTCCCAACTCTGTTAATAGTGTATCATCATCGTCGAGACACCTATGTGCAAAAGATATCATACTTGAGCCGGTGTTGTCCTCGCTTCTATTGTTTCTGTGCGCTGACTTGTCAACGATAAATTGCTCAGCACTTTTTTCACCATCTTCTGTTACGTGTCGAACAATTAAGGCAGCTCACATGGATACACAATCGATATTATTGTTTTACAAATGTTGGAGTGAGTGTACAGTAGGCGTTCAACAATGACACCGATAACGACGATATCAGTAAATTACATCACGCCAGTAAATTTTGCCTACGCGATCGCCGTTTCTCCGGGAGCGGTATTGACTATTCGATGACAGCTATTTATAGTGCAAAATTGCGAGTGATTCATTGTAAATAAGACTTTGTTGCACAAGACGCAGAAATTAGGGAAACATTTCTTATCTTCGTGCAACACGCTGCGTGAATTATGCGATCTTAGCTACGAGCGTTTCGATTAGGTCAACCGTGTTGACCGGCGATCGTGTTATGGAAATGAAAATATCGTCACTACTAATAATCTGTATGTTCAGCGCACAGAAAAACTAATTGACGTGGTCTCTGCGATCGTAGACTGCGGATTCTTATGCTCGTCCTTCGTTGTACCGCTTTCAGAAGATAGAGAGAAATAGAGAGTGACGAGATAACTCGTCGTCCACGTTCTGCCCGTTTCAGCAAATATCAACAATCATTTTACCGTCAGCATTGAAAAATCAATTTCTGAATCTGAACAAATAATTCTTCTACCTCTAGGAGCTCAGGAGATAAGAGAGAAGTAGAGAGTGACGAGATAACTCGTCATCCACATTGTGCCTGTTTCAGCAAATATTAGATGATTGCATGAGTTCGTGCCCGATTTGAAAATAAAATTCAATGGTTAAATTTTAAAGAATATAGCTTTATTAATCAATTATTGGGTTGGCAAGGAAGTAATTTCGGTATTTTAAGGTGAAATAGAGCCCAATTTTTTTATTTCAGCAATGAATTTCGATGAATAAGATATTCTCCCTTTTGTTCGATGATCTTTTGCCAAAAAGAATAAATAAGAAAATATTTTATTGATTAAAGTTCATCGCGCTTGAATAAAGGAATTCTAATTCCTTCTAATTGAGTATATAATTTTTCTTTTTACACTCCGCTGTGCAGTGCATCTTTTCTACAATTAGAAAAGAATGGTGACTATATAACTTTTCTTTTCACACTCCTCTGTGCAGTACAGTTTTGCGACATGCATGAAAATCGGGCACGAACTTGTGCAATCATCTGACATCAACAATCATTTCACCACCAGCATTGAAAAATTAATATCTGAATCTGAACAAATAATTCCTCTACCTCTAGAACCTCAGGAGATAAGAGAGAAGTAGAGAGTGACGAGATAACTCGTCCTCCCCCTTGTTAACAGGTTAATACCCGTAGCACCCGAATATCGGCAAATCGTTTTACGACCTGGGTTCGCGGATTAGCGGTCGAGCCGATTTCTATCGCAATTGTATCGCATGACCGAATCGAGCGGGTGAAAGAACTGCAGAAATCACTCGGTAACACGCTCTGTGGACGATGATATAACGTCGTGTCGCCGCTTATCGTAAACTCGTGCTGCAGAGCGCGCGGGCGCGCTTGCACACACATCCTCGTCCCGGCTCTCGCGTGCGCACACAATCGCCATGAACTATTCGTTACGCATGCACTCTGTATCATGGTCGGGCGACCTAGCTGAACCTTCTATTAAGCTCCGTCCACACCGCCTTGGCTCTTATCGCGCTGAGTTTGTAGTAACCGCGTCAAACCTCCAACGTTGCAGCTACTTGAACAATTCACACGACAAGATTGCTCGAAGAGTCTTCCTACACACTTTCAAAAGAACAATGGCAACTAGTTGTAGGTTCATTGAATCCGATATTATGTACTAACAAGTGTGGATATTTATGTTCAATAAAGTCTTTCTTTATCTATTTTAATAGATTTAATATAATATGTTGACATTGTTTTGGAACCATTGGCTTACTATTGTCTTCGTGGTTACAGTAATTAGAGCTACTGGAAAAGCACGAAAAAAGAAAATTTATTATATAAATTTAATGTGTTGGGGTTACAAAAGAATACTAAGTGTACAAATTCATTCTTAGGCTTTTCTTCGTGAATTTATTGATTATTTACAAACAACCAAAATACATTCTACTCTGCAAAATAATTCCCCTCACTTTCTAGTAATTTATTTCATTTTACAAATAATTGATATGGTCATTGAATTCAAAATTGATTATCTTTAGGAGCCACGAATTCATTTGTCCATCTAACAGAATTTCGTTTAAACCAGGGACCATAACTGTTATAACCAAAAGGAAAAATCGTATTGATTACAAAAAGGATTATAAGTAACCGAAGATTTTTTCTGTTGTTGGTAAATGTTATCGTTGAGAGAAATTCATTTCGACCGTTCATAACAGTTATCGATAAGAGAAATCTATTTCCATCGCTCCTAACAGTTATTCAACGAGAGAAATTTATTTCGATCGCTCATAACAGTCATTGATGAAGGAAATTTGTAATAGTTACTGTAGTACAACTTTCAAATGCTAGACTTCAAGCTTCATAAGGCTGTTACGAGCAATCGGATCAGTTTTTCTTCATCGATGACAGTTATCGAAAAGGATCCAATGTTTTGAACACCAATAACTGTTATTTGTAACCAAAAAGTATAAAAATGTATATTTTTTAATAATTTTGTTCGAATTTTTTTCTATATATTTTGTGTAGATTACCTTAAATTTCAATAATAATCAACTTTTTATTAATGATTTTTATATCGTAGAAAATTTTAGAATAAGTGTTATTTTTGGTCCCTGGTTTAAACTGTTCATCTAGAGCCTGATTTGTTGTTGTACAGCAGGAGGTTAAAGATGTTAAACTTCACCGACCCAATTTTGTCGGCAGTCTGGTTGTTACACGGTATTACCACTGACAGGCATATCAAGCATCCATAATCCGAATTATAACCGTTCCGAGTGAATTTTCTCTATAAACAGATCCCAGGTTCGAACGATTTATCTTTCTCTCTCGACTTCTATCGTCTCGTGTCCGCTCAGAGAGTCCGCAGGAGAGAAAGTAGTAACTGGGTAGTGTGCTTGCTACTGTTCGAGGCCTGTCTGTATTGTTACGGACATGAACTACTGACCTCCGTTCGCAAGAAATTCGCGGGCACACCCGTGCAACCGACTGCGGATCATAAATACACCTTTTTACGCTTGTCACGCGTTTCCCCTTTGCTTTTATCCGCTGAACGGAGTTTATCTGCTCGGAGGCGTTCAGTGGAACAGTTTTGCCTGTTTACCTACTAGAATAACTATGACAGGTCCTTGGATGTTACGCGTTGGCTTTGTGAGCTGTTTTTTGTTGTTGAAAATTGTAGAACCAACGGTTTCGCTACGTTCAATGTAATTCATTGCAGTGGTTGACGTTTATGGCATGTTTATGAAACGATTCATGGAAGCTGAAGTGAAATACGAACTTGTACTGACCGGCGCGCTGACGACGACTTCGTCGCCGCGGCGACTGCGTTCAATAAAAAAGAAAGTGAAGACTGTTGCACTTCTGACGTGGATTCACAAATTTGCTCTCGTACTACCTACACAGAAAATCCGAATGTAACGAAATCAGGGGATACAGTTTCGAGAAACATTTATTTCACCTAGAGCCGAACACTGTAGACGTATTCTACGAACTTGTAAGTTTATCGTCGGTTCGTAAAAGCTTCGGAATTTAGATAAGAATGCATATATTGTCCGTAATTACATACATAAATCTTCAGGGTTACGTAATGCAACAATGTCATGTTACACGCGTGGCAGCTCGCACACTGCGTGTCAACATTAATCGTCCTTGTGTCGTCATTTTTATATATAAAACTCGATAATCTTTTCTTCTATTTTCTATTTTAATCAACATTATTTATACGGAATATCGAAAATAATACGTTTGTTTTACAGTCGGTTGAAGGGTCTGTGTACACTCCCTTTAAAACAGAAGGCTGCAATCTAGATGAATTTTGAAAATTGAGAATTCAATTTCTAGCTTTAGTCAAACAAGGAGCTTGTAATTCATTCGCCGAATATGTTGGTTACAATGGTTAGCTTAACGAATACGATTTATTTAGACAAAAGTTATGTTCGTTTATCTTCGCTGTTCAAAATCCGACATATCATATGCAACAACCTGAAAGATGAGGTTGTTTGGTAAAATTCTGGAAAAATTGACTTGATCTTAGGGGCTTTGCACAGAAGCTTTGCTGTAAAGCTTGCGATATCGATGTTTGAGTACAGCGATAACGCATTCCGCAGCGAAAGGGTGAAGCGGAACTGTACCGTATCTCCAGGAAAGAAACAAGTTCACGCATATTTCGAGCGACGGTGGGAAAATGACCGCACCGTGCTCGAGAATTGCTTCGATATGAGGTAATACGCGGCGCGGAACACGCAAGACACGTTACGTAATCCTCTGCGAGTGTGTACGAACGTGCCGGCTAACCTGTACACGACCATATATTTATTAACTGGCGATTGTAGTCGCGGTTTCCTCTCGGAGGAAATGGTCGCTCGTGACTAGCTGCACGGTCGCGGAAATTTTGCGAAACGTCTTACGTCAGAAATACAGAAAAAAGCAACGGGATTCGATCGAATCCTATCCGCGAGGAGGGTGCTATAATCCTGCTGATTATTTATCAATTTTTTGCCTCGGAATCGTTCGAAGGTATTATTTAATATTTATGCAATGCTTTATTTGAAAATATTGATGCTCGTTTTATCCTCCGCTGGCATTATGGGTCGTTCAGGGAGAGTCGAAAATATCTCGTTCAATCAAACATTTCGTTTAACTAACGCCTATACATTCAATTAGAGACTTCTTTTTTTGCAACCTGGAATAAAAGACCATATTAACGATGAATGGTTAATTATGTTTCCATAGAATTCTTACTAACATATTTGTGATATTTTTCTGATTCAAATGAGTCCAAACACGATACTTCTCCGGTCATTTTTAGTTGCTTTGAACGACGACTCAGTAGAACCTCTATTATTCGAACTGATGATTCTCCAATATAAAGAAGTTCATATGCAACACAATTTATGGACTAAATAAGGATTTAATATGATACTACAGCTAGGTAACTGTTCTATTATCCGAACACTTCAGTAATCGAGGTTCTATAGTATCGTGCACCATCGCTTTCTAAGAAACTGTTTCTTCGCTCGTGACCACAAGTCGCGGAAGTGATCGGCACGGATTTAGATTCGCTTGTATTTTTTTTTACATAACATTGCATCGACTGAACATAAATCGGGAGTGAGGATAGACGGGGGCAGAAAAGTGAATCATCGATTACACTTGCTAGGCTGCCACCTGGCCGATGGCTTCCTCGTTAAACCTTGAATCGGTAATCTGCTCCTGCGGCGACGCGATGCTCCGAAAAGCGGTGAAATCGATCCTTATTATCCATTGCTCATTGTTTCGAAAAGCCATTTTGAAACCACGTTTAAGTGATAATGGCCTTTTAAATCATTACACGTTCTCGACACCAATAGTGATATACAGTAAATCCTTTACAATAGACGCAAAAGCGTCGGGGAGGTTCGTTTGCAAAGTTCGTAGACGGACACGTAGTTTTTTGAGCTTCAAAGACCGAGCCGAACGTAGAGGAGGACAGCGCGTGTAAAGAGAGACCGCGCTTTCATGTCGCTGGCAGCTATCCCATCTCGCGGCGAGCAGAGAACTAATCCCTATGTTTGGGTCGCAGCAGTTGATTTTTTCAGAAAAAAAAATTAAAAATCGTGCGACAACACGTGCGACGGACCCATCGAATCGACGAACGGACTACCCTTATAAAT
>CM052316.1:9101146-9166013 GCA_028455605.1 Lasioglossum malachurum | reverse complement strand
TCATGGCATTTCCCATACGCTCTCCTTCTTTGCGTCGCAAATTTTGATCGTTCATTATTTTTGAAATGAAAATTTTTCTATGATTTTTTTTTGTATTAGTTGTTCCTGATCTTGTAGCTTCATTACTTTTTTTTGTATTAGTAGTTCCTGATCTTGTCGCTTCATTAGGATTACTTGGCATTTCCAATCTTAATTTATTTCTAAACATTACTACACTGCAAGAAGTTTCACTTCTGCCGCGCGTGATTTTCCACGCGTATAGCTTTTTTTATTACATCAACAATCGTAAAATAAAAAATCTGGAACCGGTCATTCTGACCGGTGATGGTAGGTTCAGTGTTAAACGCATATTTGTTTATAATCGGGATCCGGTTAATCGAGTTCCTACTGTAGTTCCAAAAAAATGTCTCTTAAAAATTTAAATACCTTACAACATTTTGACACGGTTCTAAGTCCGGATTGAAACAAATATTTTCGGTGCATTAGAAAATGAATTCTGTCCATCTAGTATAGTATTCGAGGCAGCATGCGCCGGCAGGCAGCGTGGACCATGCGAATCTCGGTGAGAGAAAGTGTGCGCGCCGTGGCAGTGAATGCAGCATGCGTGCCGACGTGACCCGTCCAATGTTTTAGGAATTTGATTTGATATTCCCTCGCGCGATGCAAATAATTATCAGACGTAAAACGACGTTACGGTAACCAAACCGGACCCGCGGCACCCGCAATCACCGGCCAGTATTCTGTCTGCCCTTACCGCGGAGAAATGTTATTTGCATTTGAAACACGCTTTGACCTTTTCGGTGCCGTGCGAGAGCCGCCATGATTCCATGTAGTCGGGTCCCGAGTCGCCGACGGCGATCTTGACTGGGTCACGCTACCAATGACGATGCTCGAATCATTTCAGAATTCCCGAGGCGGAAGCGAAACTCTTTAATTGGCTTTTTACGGCGAAATCATGCGGGCTAGAAATCGATCGGAAATCCACGCTGGCGGTCGATCTTAAAATTACGGTAACGGTGTGTTATTACTAGACTGCGAATCTTTATCCGAAACAGAAGTTAACTCGTTCGTTACCAGCCGTCACATACGTGTGACACATCGGTTTGTTATCGGAGCCCGTCGTCATATACAGGGTGGTTCACGCAACTTGCACACCTACACATAACTTCTAAAGTATGCGTTGCACGAAACAGTTTTTTATACAGAAGTTGCATGATCTGAAGGGGTACAGTATGTTCCTAGATGTTTCGGAGATTTGGAGGTCGACTTTGTTTTTTTAAATGGAATACTACATATTTTATACCAAAATATGGAAGAATGTCGAATTCTGAGTAAAAAAGTATTGATTTAATTTAATTTCACTTTATTTCCTGAAAATTTTTGACTATAATTACCCATGCACACGTATCAACTTTCTAAGTAGCTCCTAGTCCATATAACAGACACAGAACATTATTATTTTGCATTAACCATTAAAAATTCGCAGTCTACTCGTTAATCACCCACTAATTTTCGAAGCCCCTTATTTGTGTAGACTTTATAATTAGGCTTTAAAAACAACAAAGATATTTGAGGTGGCAACGTTAGGTGACTCACCCTGTATGTGACAGACGTTTTTGGTCAATTTATGAAGACATGTTGAAACGCGTTGTCGCACATGAAACACGTGTGCCAGTTTAAAAGAATATTTATTTTACTTTTTCAGAAAGTTTATTCCAATTGGTGCCATATAATCCCGAAAAAAAATGAGACCATGGTAGCGAACGAGTTAAATAAATTTGCATTTACACCAAATGTACATTTTTATCGCAGTATTGATCTGCCGTACGAAGGTATATAAGACCCCATAACATCTTCATCAAGAGCAACTGCAATACTAGTTTACGAATATTAAAATAAATGATAGCGTCGTCTACATAAAATTGTCATTTACGTGAACACAATCGTTTAAAGGAGTAGACTAGTTTTTCCAGGATTGCAAGAGTGCGGGATGCGCGTTCTCATTTCACGATAATAGAAAAATAGGGTTTTTCAGTAGTCAAACACGCTAGATAAGAGATCGATCTAGACCGCTATCGTCCTCAAAACTCCTATTTTTCCGTTTACGAGGCGTAATTTGCATTATTCGTGCAGCTATTTTCATGAAGCTGTGACTGTGAATAATGCAAATTACGCCTCATAAACGTAAAAATAGGACTTTCGACGGCGATCGCTGCCTAGATTCATCTATTTTACATCTAGATAGAAAAATCCCATCTTTGTATTATCGCGAAATGAGTACGCGCATCCCGCACCCTCGCAATTCCGGAAACGAATCTACCGCCTTAAATAACACGATATGAAGCGTGTTTCTCTATCGCAACAAGTTTTTTTGGTCGGTTGCAAAGAAGGCACGTGTAGGATTAAAAGTATGTTGTTACATCTGTGTTTCTGATAGCTCCAAGCCATAATGTTACCAACTAATTAAATTATCATCTGAAAAATCTATTTTCATGAATATGGAAATAGAATATGTACATAATTCTGTGATACATACAACGCTCACGAACTAAGTGATTATTTATGCTTTTTATTAAAAACGGAGAACTGAGCTGCATTTGCAGCCATAATAACTGTTCACCCCGGTGTCTACTGATCGCTATGCTGACCAGGCACAAACTGAGACATCTCGCAATAAATTTTCGAAAAAACTTCATCGGGGAAATGTCTGCGTACCGAAGGTTAATACTCCTTTTTCTGCAACAGTCTGACAGCCGCTTAACATCGTCATAACACCGGAGTAGACGAAGTCGCGAATTGTCGAGAAGCTCGCTTCGCAAATATTCGACATGGCCTTGCGCGTCGCGCGAGTTCCTACAACTTTTACGTCACAGGTCAAGCAGGCATGCATGCACACACATGCAGAAATGCACAAATGCATAGGGGGGGGGAGGGAGAAGCAGCGGGATCGCGGTATCGTTGCACCGCACTTCGCTGCAGATTACGTAATGTAACGTTGATAAGGAAGTAAGCCGGTCGCCTTGACATTGCCGGCTGGTAAATACCAGCCGGTCGTTCTTACCGATGATTCTTGCGTTGTCGTCAGAACGAGTGCCGAACCAATACACTCCGCAGGAATGATTCATCTGCTCGCTTTGCATAGTTCAACGGGGCGGTCAATTTTCCCAGACACGTGGAGCAACTTCTTATCATTGCTAATTATATGGTATTCTTTGTAAACAGTCATGAGAGTCTCCCGATACATATGTAGAATGAAATTAGACATTACAATATTAACGTCTCGATGTATGTCTACATGTCTACACACATAGACGTCAAGTGATACGTCAAGTGATACGTCAAGTAAACGTACGAATGCTTCGTTATGTTTATTTTCATTGTGTTTTATGTATGAATACAATGTACCTTCAAACCAGTGGGTTATCAAATAATTTTAACGAAAACATGATTTCATTAGTTTTGTTCACGAAAATTGATTTTTTACAAAATCCTAAGGCGATAGACAAATTTTACGGCCGGATTTGAAATCATCGTGACCAAATATACAGGAAATGATGTATAGCATGTCAAGAAAAAAATCTATCCGGACATAAACCACAACTTTCTTGAAATTCTGCAAGTTTAACGCAGATTTTAGTAAACTCTCTATTTTTCCCATATTCTGCAATGTTTCAGCTTTAATTGAAGAAACAAATCACCGCTCTATCTCATTTCTATCGGAAGTTCGTCCCACTGCGCGCCGTCTGACCTCTCGCACGGCCGACGACGCGACGCACTGTTTTCGCGAATTGATTTCACATTTCACAAAAAATCAAAGAATGAGAGATTGTGTAAGATATTACATAATACCGTTTTTATTCAGAATATGTATCGTAGAATCATAAGAAGATGAAAATTCATCACGCTGCATCAGGACGTACACCGTACGTCCTTTGGGTCGGAAGGGTCAAAAAAGGATAGATGAGATAATATAATTTTTTGATGAAAGTTTCAGCGACATATTCCTAACACTTTCCTGGTTAAAATGATACCAAACACAACACAGTTTGGGTCTTATTTACGTGTTTAGTCCACGATACAGTGGAACCTCGGTTATCCGAACTAGTCAGTGGAACGTGAATGTCAGGATAATAGAACGGTTACTTAGCTACTGTACTAGATTGAGTCTTTACCGGTTTGCACAATGAATGGATAATGGAGAATTCAGACATCGTCAGTTCGGATATTAGAGGTTCCATTGAATCGAGAATTGAACAAGCAAATGTACTCAGAATTATGCCATGTTTGGGCTCATTTTAATCAGGAAAATTCAAAACAAAAGAATTTCAATCTAGACACCTCGAAAGCCTGATCAAAATTAGAAGGAAAGATTAGGTGAACACTTTTTTTCAAGTAATTACGATGCAACGTCCGGTGATCATTAGTTAGAATATCCTGAGATTGTTATGCGAAGCGAGCGTAAAACATACGCGATTAACTACTGGACGGAACTAAAGGAAATCGAAGGAGGGGGATTAGAAAAAGTTGATTGAAGCCGCGATATGAATAACTGTTGAAAGCGACCAATGAGAATTGGTAGGAGGAGCGGTATACCGGTGAGAGGTAAAAACCGTTCGCAGGAAGTTCAATTAACTATATTGCGTCAATTAATAATGACTAAATTGTCGAAGTTAATCGTGAGCAGTGCTGAAAAGATTATCCGTGCAACGGAAAATTGAAGTGCCTCTCGTTTTTGTTTATTATGTGGTAATGTGTGTCTTTGGGCATGGTGCGTGCCAACGTTTACGAGCGCTGTAATGTTAGGTCGGCGAGAAAGTTATGCTCGTTTCACGGATGCATAAACAAATCAGTTTAATGTCATGATTATACTCTGGATTTTATGCATTTATAATAAAAACGAGTAAGTGCAATTTAATACACAGTGAAAATATTAAAAGACTTTAAGAGTATTAATGTATTATCTTCACCACATTCAAATTATTGATGAAGAATATAAATTTAGATGTAGAGCTCCTGCGTCTTGCAATCTCTCGATGCACAAACCTTTTACTTTGTATAAACATCCGGAGTCTAGTCATTATTAATTCGTTCAACAAGCTCTTTTATTAACAACCTCAGTGATAACAGGCGGTGTCTTATGCATGTGCACATAAAATATTTTTATTGTCTTCGCCTGCCTTTCGTGAATTATATCTGAAAAACAAGAAGCACATTATTGACTTTTTAAATGTTTCTATGAATACAAACAGAAAGGGAAGAAAAATGTGTGTTAAAATTTTCGCAAACGTTGCCTGATCGATTCGAAGTGATCGAAGATCGCGAGCCGCCATAAACCACCGTGAACTGCATCGCGGCTGAAATTGTCGGGAGAATTTGTTATGCAACAACGTTAACACGAGCTGCAAACCTACGGCGGCCGATCGTGCATAGAAGTTACGATGATTTTATAATAGCAGAATAGCGTATCCGCGATTGAACGTATTATAGTATTATATCATAGAAACCCGCATGACAAGACGCGAGAACGTAATAAGTTTATCGGTTCTGTTGATTACGTTGCATTACATTACGGCGGCGCGGCGCGGCGCGCAACACTTTATTGCTCACGGTTTTTACGTTTTCCATTACGTGAAGGAATGTTTTCTCCCGGTGAGAATTTCGAAACGTGTCTTTTACCGTTCTTTTATGGGTTATTGTTCTTGATTGGGTGCAGTGTCTGTGATATATCAACTGTGCAAGCTCCTTCGCTTTTATTGCAAATCGATTGTAACTGCGTTTCTGTGCTGGATGCTTTAGTGTGTGTCGTTTTGGAATTTTGAAATTGTATGCATTTGGCGTCTTAAAGTTTCAAGTAGTCTTAAAGCAGATGATTACGACATCGGTTAAGGCAGGAGTAGGGTAAAGTGCCCAAATATGAACCATTTTTTGTTGGTCATTTTTTGATTATTTTAGAATGGTCTTTTTCGACCAAAAATATACCAGTTGTAGATGCATTTCCTCCCTATAAGATTCTGGGGTCAAGTTTGTTAAAAAATTGATACAGCTTGGGAAAAATAATTTTTTTTGTGGTGAGTCATTTGCAGGTTCCCTCGAAAGGGGTTCTTAATATGGTACACCTTGAGTCATATATGAACCATTTTTTGTTGACGTGATTTTTTGATTATTTTAGAAAAAAAATTTCAATTTATATTAAATTTTTCTATCTATTCCGACACTAATTTTATAACAGAAGAAATTTTGATCTAATTGCTTAAAATTTTGGGGAAAAATATTATTAATCATTTAACTGGATTCGGTATTTTATGGAGAACCAGGAAAAAAATATTATTTTCTCCTTTTTAGTGCATTTTCATATAAGTGTGCTTTTTAAAAAGTTCTTTTTCGTTAATAATTCCATAACAACGCGGAGGTGGCCCCTTTCAAGGAACTAGAATATTTTTGGACACCTTGTATATCTAAGTCTGCAGTTTAACATATCTATTTTTCGACCGATCGCGTAATATCAGGCACCAGAGTTACGTTATTGTTAATGATTTGGTACAAACAAAATCGAACCCCGTACTCGTCGTGTAAGTACGTTCCACACACCGATGCAGAGCATCGAATATTCTTCTCAGCAGTGAACAATGCGAATCTTCTTATATACAGTTGCCCCGCTGCCTTGTCAATGTATCACATAATAGAGAATGCACAGCTGTTGAGTGTCAAATGGGAAGATTCTAACGAGCCTTTATTGCCACCTGACACACTCGGACGCGATCTCACGAGCATAATTCTATAGTAAACATCAGAAATTCGATCGTTTGAATATCCATTCAAAGTAAAGGTCAAATACTATTGTTAAATTGTGAAGATTTACATATACAAGCGTGAACGAAGATATGAAAATATTCACTACGAATATATTTACGCGAATTTACATTTTTACTAAATAATTACCGGAAACAGATAACCAGAAGATTAGCAGCTACAATCACTAGGCCGCGGATCTTTATACGAAATAAACATTTTCTCCTTCCTAGCAATAATTAATTAAATTAAATTTATTCTCCTTTTCCATACTCTCTGCATAAAATTTTTGACGAACACTTAAATGCTATATTCAGTTTTGATACCTCTGCTATTAATCTTAATTGTGATACACCTTCCTTCTACACTTATTACACGAATTTTACTATTTTATATTTCCAGAAATTATTAATTTGATCGCATATATATTCTTTTCCGTTCAAGTTTTCCAAATGTTATTCTCAGGTTCCGCTTTGCTCAGTGCAGTAGTGCTTTTCATTAGGTACATCGGCAATTATGTACTTTGAGACGAGTGATTCCACATTAGAAAACTAGCGGAAAATATGTATTGTAATTTTTGCAGTAAATATTCATCGCTGTCTAGTACATAAGAAGTAACAAGACTGGAATATGATAATTTGTTGACAGGCAGTTAGCCGTAGTTATTCAATGGCACGTGTAACGAATTTTCAAACTCGTTTTCCCTGAAAATTACGAAAACGCCTCGTGTAGAAAATTCATTTTGTATTTTCAGTTTTTCTCATCATTCCCTGTTAACGTCACACCTCTCGTTCAAGGCTCGATTAAACGTGTAAAAAAATGGTACACCAATTTTCAAGGTACCGTTGTAAAGATGAAGCTTTAATTTTTAATTCTACAGTGATTTTAGTCATGGAAAAAAATTTTCGTAGTTTTCACAGAATGTATAGCATTTGCAAAAAAACAGAGAAACTAGAGGCTTCCAGCTCTAGAATGCGTTCAAATCGATTGTTGTATGCTTATTGTTTACGAAATTACCACAGTTTAAATATAAACAATTCTCCGAGAATCAGGTATTCAATGTTCGAGTACATCTCGGATCCGCTGTATTTCTGAAGTGTTGTTATTGTTGTTACACACTGGCAGCTGCTTCTTTAGCTGGAGTCTGGATACGTTCCAGATATTATTCGCTTTTGTTCGGGTGGACGTAAAGGGCCGTTTTTATGATCCGCCGACGCGACACGATAGGGGGATGTCGTCGACAAGACGTAATCTGTCAGCCGCACGCCCGATGACGTTTATATAATCACGTGGTGAAATTGTTGTACTGTTGTCGGATCTGGTTATGCAACCGGAATTCAACAGCATTCTCGCGACGAAAATGTGTGCCTGTTACAATGATGCACGCGTCGTTTCGTCGGGTGACAATTACTAGCCTGCGGATTTTATGCATTTATAAGATGTATGCGTCTCTAAGCCGCGATATGCATAGTGAACATTGCAGCGAATCGTTAATTGATCCTTGTTTAGAATCCAACGAAAGCAACCGCTGTGTCTCGTTAGTTATTTACCACCAGACTGGTGGATTTTTATGCAAGATAAAAATGTACTTTAAAAGATTCCTAAGATCATTTGGAGTAACTTTTTCTTTTACGAAAATGTTCTCCGTGGCTTTGTTAAGGAGCTATTAACGAAAAACACGGACCAATCAGAGCGCGCCAACAGGGGACCGGTTCCGGCCCAGCCAATGGCTACGGCACGTTCAGCGGAGCGTGTAGCCGGGGCGGAGTCAGTCCGCTATTGGCTCGCTCTGATTGGTCCGTGTTTTTCGTTAATAACTTCTTAATGAAGCTGTAGAGAAAATTTCGATAAAGGAAAAAGTTATTGTAAATTATTTCAGGGATCTCACCTTTTTCAAGGGGGTACAATATTTTTGGCACACTTTGTATGGACATTTATCCTTCCCTTAATTTCAATGAACTGATTCAAGTACAACAGTATCTTTAAATTCGTTCTAATAATTTTTGTCATAAGTGCATACGCAACAAAGTAGAATAAAAATTGTGTCGAGTATATTTGTTGAAAACTGCGTTCTAAGTGGGTAAGAGGTGTTGTTCATCTTATTGAACATAATGCTTCGTTCGCCGAGTAGGTACAGTGTATATTTTCCTGTTGATTTATTGGCCGTCACTCGCTCCAGCGCGGAGAAGAACGCTCCTCGCCTTCTTTCACAGCTGAATGAACTATGCGTCGCTTAATTAACAAGTTCCCCGGGGCCAATTATAAAAATGTACAATGACCGAAAGAAAAGGGGATCCGTTAATTTGTCTCGCGATCCTTCGACGAATCACGGGAGCACTGAAATTCAATCAATTGTTTCTCCCGGTGGTAAACTGTTCCCAATCAGTCCTAATAATAATATAAATGTTCAGCTACACAAGTATGTAGTTTTTAAATCTTGCAATTATGATACGGATGATTTGTATTTTGCATTTTATTGGATTTATCAAAACAAGCTCCAATGAAATAGGAACGACACCTTTGTCAGTCAATATACATATTTTATAGATATGTGTATACAATATAATAATATTTGCACATTTTGGTTACAGACAAATGGGTCATGGCTCCAAATGAGTGGAGAGGTGGTACTGCTCGATGTAGATTTGAGGGTAAGTGAATAAATTATTATCTCATTTAGGAACAACGTGGAAGACACTAATTAAAAATCCACGATTTATGTATAATTGAACCAGTTTTAATATATTGACTGATCGAGAATGTAATGTTCGTAAGAACTGATCAATTTTTCATTTCTCGTTGCTCAATTTATCGAACCGAGCAATTGTTAACACGAATTTGTTTCTTTATATATGAAATGAGAATGAGGTGCTTGGTGTTCAAGGTTTACTCGTTACAGAAGGGCAGTTTTAGGGGCTGGAGGGTTATTATGGGTGGCGGTGTAATATTACAGAAGGTTGACCAGTGTTATCTTACCAATCAACGCGAGGGAAAGAAATCTGGAAAAGCTGTGTCATTCAAGAATCTAATAAATGAATATATACTCGAGATATCTAATAACGTAATTGAAATTGAACTACATTGATTGCAAGAAACGTTGTTCACCATCTTATATGAAAAACGTAATTATAATTTGATTATAAGGTAGAGTTCATTTGTGTGGTCCACTGATGCATCAATAATAATAATATACAGGATGATTCTGGGAACTGGGACAAGTTTTATACAGCTCTTTTTAAGTAAAAATAGAAAAAAATTTGGTTAACACTTTTATACGTATAAATATAGAAAAAAAATAGGAAAAAATTTGGTTAGTACTTTTATACGTAGGATAATAAAATAGATCAATCAGTTTAACAAAAGAATAGGGTTGCATTAAAGAATAGTGTCTTCACAAAAAATAAGGTCATGGGAAGTTAGTACGTATTATAACATAGGCTTTTTCCTCTATCACTTCTTTCTATTTTTACTTGAACAAGAGCTTAAACAAGAACTTATGTTGTCCCAGTTCCCAGACATATTCTGATTGGAAGCCATTAATGAATATGACTACAATTGTAACTGGCTGTGACGTGGATGTATTATAAATACTTAAAGTAAGATAGAGTGAAGCAAAGTGCTTTTCTCACGAATTTCATAAAACTTTTAATGGTAGAACATTGCACAAAATTCACGATATATCATCAACCTGATCGAACGATCGCAGAAGACTGTCGAAACGTTTCCCATCGATTCAACAGCACAAACAGAGGTCAAGGACCACTAATTCGAAACGCTTTGTTTTCGCAATAAATAATTGGATAAGCTATGCTGCAGAGATAGGGTGAGGGGGTATGGTCGGGAGGGGGGCAGAGTGCGAAATCACAGTAAATTAATCGACGCAGACTGATCCTCCGGTTACCGAAAAATCACTACTAATGAGTATCGAGGGACAGGGATTTAGGGGGACGAATCGCGAAAGACCTCTCTCTCCTGTGGTCACTTCAAACGATCGACATCGATCATATATCGCCGAGAGGTTCGTGGGAGGGAGTTACCGGTTGCACCGATGAGAGAACAATTATTGTGTTCCGTTGGAAACGGGATTAATTCGCGCGTGATTAACGCTAATTAATGCTGCTCCCCAGAATCTGTGCGTCGATAGAGGATCAAGAGATCTCGCGGACGTCTTTGCTGCGCGCGTCACACAATGTGCAAGCCAGCGAAATATTGTGGAGAATTCAGCATGGTTCCCAGTAATGCAAATCTCTTTATCTCCTTACGTTTTTAAAAATGAAGAACTACTAGAGTTAGAACAACAATTTACCCTTTTTTTTATGGAACTTCAGTGATTCTAACTCTGCAAGATCGACAAATCGAAACAAAACAATTATTCAAATTTAATTATTAATTGTTCATTGTTTAAAAAATGGCTAAAAATTTTTATTAATTTATGTAAAATAGTCACTTTTAGTACTCCTTGAACATAATGTTAGAAGAATAGATGAAACGATCTCCAAAATGATATGACTCTAGCAGAACGGAGCAAACAAGATGCAAGAGAAAAATCGCATGTAAATAAGAGTTAGGTATTGACCATAACAGGGGAAACTTTTCCCATAAAACATCGTTGCTATCTCGTATATATTGTTGATCGATCTCCTCGTGTTTACAGAGCCAGTACTAGATGTCCTTCAAACGTCATTCGACGTCTTTCATCGTGTCCACTTTCGTAGGGTCCATCTTGAAAATACTTAACAGTCTCTATAATATTATTAAATTGAAGAATTTATTTCCAAGATTCCAACACTGAACTAAAATTTGATTCTTTCCGCTATACTCGTTTCAACGCATCAAAGTAAGAACCATACAAATCTGCAATCTAGTTATTGCAGTATTGCTGCATCGAACATTGAGCTAATCAATTATTAAACCGTCACAACATTCTAGCGAACCTGATACATTCGTGATGTATCCAAACATTGAGAGTATATTTACTTTTACGTTATGCAATTTTATTAGCAAGTGCTTGATTTGCGGAGACGTAAACGTCGTAAACATTGCAATCTACCAATTGATTTTTCCGGCCTGTCGGGATATTACCATTTTTAATCTGTACTATTTCATAATTCATACACGTTTACAAACAATAGGCATCTTATAAAAATTTATAGACTTTCTTCAGTCACGCAATTCTGCGCTGCAACTCCCAGGCAGCCGAATGCTTGTTTATTTCCCTGTTTCGTCGCTAGTTCCACGAAATTCCCGCATGATTTCATGCGCTCGATAAATCAAGTGTTTCCTCGTTTCCTTATCGAACTTCGTACAAACACGACATGCATTAACCCCTGTCGGGTTCCGAACAATTCGCAGTTCGCTGGCTTCCGGTGCCAGATACCGCGAGAACAATTTCCCTCGAAACGCTCGCCTTCCAGGTGATCAAGTTCCTGGATTCGGAGAAAGATTCGTCACTCGGAAAATTTGCCACCGCCCCCACTCCCGAAAAGTGTCTATACTGAAACGCGTACAAAAACTCATTGAGGCCACAGAAAGACTTATTATTATAAAAGGCATGTTTTAAGTTTTTATTATAGACGCAGACAAAAAACTTGAGAATCGTGACGTTTAATAGCAATTTTTAAAAAATTATTCACACATTATTAAAGAAACTGTACCTTCTGTCTACAAAAAAAAAACTCAAGCCGTTTGGTGAAAATTCGAAAAAAGTTATTTGTTTTTGAAGCGAATGCTTTTTATTGTGTATAAATAATCTGTGATCATATCATTAGGAGAACAAATTATTTCGCGGCTTCTTTCCTTTTGTTCTTTATTCACGAACGACTGGAATATTCAAGTAAAAAAATCCCCATTGTTTTCGATACATTTACTCCATCCTGAATGTAAAGTAATGCAATAAGAAATTTCAAACAGAGTTCGAATAACTAATCGCGAGGGTGACGAATTAATTTGTACGTCGTATAATTCCAACCGGTACTTGTATCATCGATTGGCATACTCGGTTTAATACCGGGTCCGAAAAATGGAGCGTGCATACAACCCTTGAACTGCCTTATTCAGAGTTTCCTAGGGAGCCCTTGTGCTCGAAGGGGAAGAAACTGTTAGGGGCGAGTGGCTCATTGTTCCCAGTCCCGTCCAAATTCGAGCTGACAGAATCGCGGGTGCTTCTTTTCTCCTTCCTCTTCCTAACGACTTGTATGTATTACGTCACTTTGCATAGTCGATTCACACAATCGACGGGCGTACACTGACGTAAATGCGGAAGCGATATCGGCAACTAACGTATTTAATTGCTAACACGCTGGCGGAACTGCGACGATGCACAACAAGTGGAAAAAAGTAGCAGACTTTTGCTTGGTCAAGATATATTTTGAGTGTTGTTTTAAATTGAGTTGTAACGATTCACTGTGAGGCTAAGAATTAATTAGGACATTTAACACTAAACCTGTCGAGCACTAAACGTGATAAAAATGTTTCAGCTTATGAAAATTACAAGGCTTTATTTATTTAAATTTTGTACAACTTTTAGTAGAATATATGCTTGGATAAAGAGAGTTATTGAATCAATTTCCATGTAAGCAACTAAATAATTTCAATAATTCTAAAACGAAAAATATGATAACGGTCATTTGACCGGCAGTGGTAGGTTTAGTGTTAATAATTACGACAATTTACTTCATCTTTTAACCTCTGATAGGAACATTGATATAGTTCAGTAAATTATGTTTGTTATACAGCAATCGCGATGATTTATATTTTTCTAAATACACGAGCTCGATATTGAGGAATCACATGGTCAAAAAAGCACAATCACGTTCCAATCACATGGTAGCAAAAATAACATGTGGCACAAAAAAGGTTCTCTGTGATTGATTTTGTAATCAAACTTCAGACTCGATCAATATTTACTCTTAAAAAATATTCTGCATATTTTTATCGGAGATAAACCTTCGAAATTAGGAAACGTCGATGTTGCGATACGAATTGCATCGTGTAGTGCGCAGTTTCGGATTCGTTTCTAGGACTTTTATCACGATTGCATTCGAGTGTTTAGATACGATTGAATAAGAGGAATTTAAAGTTCTACGAAGAGATGCGTTCATCCCCGATAAACGTGAAAGCATGCTTGAGCGCGCCAAAAAATGTAGCGGGAGACGGTAATGCTTTCTATACGTAATTTTCGGTTTATTAAAATGATTAGGAGGAGAAGTACATTTCTATTTCATTTTTCTCTTACAATGTAGACTTGGAAAATTTTTATTTTGCACAAAAATCCGGCGAGCACCAAAAACGACCTCGAGCCACCTTGATTTTGACGAACCAATAATCGGGTAGAAGCTATTTGCAAGACATTTCAGTGGCGAGCGTGCTAGTTATATTTTCGGAGTGCAGTTGACTGTGAAGCTTCCGGAAATATCAGTGATTGAGGTGTCAATAAACGATCCACTTGACACGGGGATGGAAATAAAGTGGAGAGAAAAAAAAAACAGTGGAAAGTTGTATCGGGCATAATAGCGCGCCGAGCGAGACACGAGGAAGCGGACCACGTGGTTTTCTATCGCTGGCGGAAGTGGGAGTGACTAAATCCGCCCTACACCTACGCGATGCACGCCGTCAACGGCGCTGGGACAATAGTACGCAGGTCTAACCCCTTGGGAAGGCTGGCGAGTAGACCAATCAACGTTCACCGATTCCTCCTCTTTTAGGAACTACTCGAAAGTTGATCCGTGACGCGTGCATTCGTCGGTTTCTTGATCTGGATTGCTTTTCTCGAGTAGAGCTACTCGAGCACTGTGAAACTAACAGTAGGGCGACCTCTCCAATGAATGAACCCTTAAGCTGCGTGTCTGCTGAAATTAGTAAATCGCCAGTTCATTTCTTGCTGCTATTTCTATAAGAAAGAAGCGTCGTTGTTAAGTTCTTACATTCCAGAACACAATGCCAATACAAATGTTTCGAATGTACATCAATTTCTATCGAGAGAATAGAGTACCGCTATGAATGATAATCAGACTGCGGATCTTTATGCAAAATAAAAATTGTCTGCACTCACTGCAAGCTACAGGAGCCACTTAAGAATGTCTTTCTTCCAAATGACAAGTACCCATATAATGTCATAAATGCATAAAGATCCGCAGTCTAATGATAATTATCCAAACAAACTTGGGCGCCTCTAGGCGCTATTCATAGTGAAAAATCACCTCTAATTGGTCGCGTATCAGAAGCGTTAAGTGAGATTATTTATGTCGATGGTAATACATAAACTCATGCGGAGATTGTACATCGTTTGTGAAATCGGTGAAAATTCTATCATCAAGTCGGTTTAAACTACAAAGCTGTAAATGTTTAAATGACTGCGATAATGTGATTCGGTAAGCCTGAGGGTCCAATTGAGGCGCTGTAACGTTGTGTAATTATTACTCTATAACGTTATAACTCTTCAGTGCTGCGGAGTCGTAATACTGAAGCGTGGCCAGGTCGTAACGATGCGCAGTGATGTAACTGAGAAACTATAATATAATAGTGACATATACCTTCCACCATAAGATTGTCAACGCGATCAACAATTGGGTAGAAGAAGCAGGCCGGTTTATATTTTTGTGCCAATATACATATACCAGGTATTTCACCTAACTTGACCACCTTTGTTGTTTTTAAAGATACGTCAAAGTCTGAAGACAAAGTTGAACGGTAAAATGGGGCTCATACGATACCAAAAAAATGTTGTTTTCATGTAATTTTTTTAGAGATATGAAGGTCACCATCATTTTTTTTAAATGGAATGAAGTATTTTTTAATACATTAATCGATGCAGCTGGACATTCTTATAAAAGAGAGAGAAGAGAGAGAGAGAGTACTAACCTATGTTATTATTAGTTATTAATGAAATATTTCAATAATAACTAATAATAACATAGGTTAGTACTCTCTCTCTCTCTCTCTCTCTTTTTATAAGAATGTCCAGCTGCATCGATTAATGTATTAAAAAATACTTCATTCCATTTAAAAAAAATGATGGTGACCTTCATATCTCTAAAAAAATTACATGAAAACAACAATTTTTTTGGTATCGTATATGAAAACAACAAAGATATTCAAGGTGGTCAAGTTAGGTGAAATACCCGGTGTAAGTCGGGGTGAGGGAACGGCAGTTCCAGTCGCGTCCACCTGTACGGCAAGGGAGCACGTGGCGATCTCCTCGCCGAGTCTCCTAACTCCTCCACCACTATCAGGCGGTATCACCACCACCGCCAGTGCCGCCGGCAACCAACCACCCCCACTCGTTGTTCGTTGGCCGGTCAGGTGAAGAGTGCGCGCTGGCAGCCTCGGCGAAGTGGCTCGTTACCACCACCACCACGCTCGCACGGACAGTAGCGGCACGGTAAACGATCGCGAAGGTTGCCGGACGCGTTGCTCTTACGTGTTACCGCGTTTCCGCCCTCCCGCTTGTTTCTTCTTCCTCTTCTCTCGTGGCCAGAGTGTGCAGCACACGTGCCCCGCCGGCTCTCTCACGATATCTACTCGGCCCGGTGAGCCGCGGGCGGCACGACCTCGTCGTCGTCGAACGGGCGCCCTCGAGGCACGAGGGCATCGGCCGAGAGGAGGGAAGGCGATAGGCCTTCCGCGCTCCTTGAGGATGCCGCCGCTTCCTCGTCGTCGACGGCGACGTGGATGTACGCGCTTCTCGGTAAGACTTCGGCCCCGAAGATCCCCTACACCCTAAGGGACCAGCCCCGCCCCCATCGCAAGACCACGTGGTTGCAACGCGCGAACCCGACGACTCCACCATAGCTCGCTAGTATCGGCGATGTTCACGTGTATCCACAACGCGCGAGCCTTCGTTTCATCAGGATCGGCAATTTTTACGTGGTTGCAACGCGCGAACCCAGCGACTCGACCTCACCTGGATCGGCTACGGTCATGTGTCTGTGCTAACTGATACGCGACAGTGATGAGTGCCCATCCCCTGGACTAGGCTCAGAGCTGGATCGGTCAGAGCAAGGGAGATCCCCGTGTCTTGAAAGTCCGGTCGATCATGACAGTGATAACGTTGCTTCAAGCGAAGCCTCATGCTTGGGTGACAGTGTCGTTCGCCGTGCAACAGTGACGAGTGTTCATCCTCTGATTGCTATCTACAGCTGATCAGTACATACGCACCGGTCGATGATGCGTTTCTTCAGTCTTGTGACAGTGTCCTTTGCAGTCGGTGATCAGTGTTTGCGTATTCTTGCCTCGGCCCTAGCTGACATGTGCTTCAGACTCTGAATCTACATCCATGTCCTGTGCTCTGTGTTGGTTCCGTTCATTATGCGTCGGTTACGAGTGTCTTAACCTGGTCCTAACTGGCTGAGGTGTTCAAAGTAGATTTAAAGCTCTATGTAGATTGTCCTGTTGGCCCCGATTTATTTGAACGTCGTGTCGTTGATGGTGAGTGTCACGTAGTGGACTCGACCCAAATTTGATGGAGCTAGACAGTCGGTTCCCGACGGAACTGAAGCGTCCTCCTTGAGAATCCTAAGGATTGGCCATTTTGGATGAAGATTGACTTGGCCGTCACGTTTTTGGATTGAATTGACCATCCTGGTTGGATTAAATTGGCCGTAGCGATCGAACATGTCCAATCCTCGGTGACGCTAAGTGTTCAAGCTATTCCCCATGTTCACTGCTTGAAGTAGGATGATCCTTCTCAGTGGTGTCACGTGCATCGTACTTGAGGTCGTTCTTAGGGTACCAATGCCTCAGAGACTGGCTAAATAGCAACAGAAGGTGGTAGTGTGAGGTTTTCGTTGGTTTCTGTCGGTTGCTTAGTGAAGATATAGTGATAGATAAGTGATCGATCGTGAGGCTAGTGAATAAACCGGTGAATGATCCGCAGAGACGTGTCGATCAAATCGTCCGTCGTCTCTCTAGGATAGATCCGCGTGCCTGTGGACCGGCTCGGCAAGTGTTCAAGGTACTTCTTCCTAAGTTCTTCACTGATTGGGGATATAGTTGCCGAAACTGTGAGAAAGTATCGAATATTGACCAAACTGACCAGATAGTAACACGATCTTAACTTGAATCGTTTGTAGAGATGAATCAGTCGCTGTTTCGAATCCAATACTAGCATATTCAGTTTGCTCTATCAGATTTCACTCCTAGAGAAGCAACGAATATTAAATGATTTTTTAGACTTATCAATCGATGGATCATTTGGAACCGTTGCCCGTTCTGTTCTTCAGTTTGCTCTACGCATCTTCTCTACTGGCCCTTTTGGTAGGTGTCTGCTTTTTTCTGAAGAATATCCCTTCGGTCTTTTCGCCATTCATTTTCTTATTCTCGTTACTATAAACCTGTTAACTACTTTGTTTTCTCTTTAATTGTTCTTCCGCCAGAAATCTTCTTTTCCGCCCTCCTCTAGCTCCTTGTCTCGGTAAGATAATCGTCCAGCCGTTCCCCTGCAACCGTGATAATGGTCTTTGATCGTTCACTTCTGGTTTGCTACAAGCTGACATCATCTTCTTATCAGGCTATTGTACTTGAGCTGTCAGTGTTAGTTTTCCTCAAGGGTCCAAGGTGAAGTTGGAAATGGCTCTTCGCGTGAATTTTTACGAAACGTTCGAGTACCGTGACATTAGCAAACAGGTGGCAAGCAAGAAGTGTCTTTCATTTTTCGTTGTTCCAAGCTGATGACGGCTGTAATGCTGATTTTAACGATGAACGACGTCGATGAATCGACTCGTCACGGGTGCTCGTCCATACCTTCCGGTGATTGCTCATTTTTCTATTCATTGACCTACAGTTAGATAGTGGCCGCTGCGATATCGAGCATTTTTCACAGCTGAATACTCGATAAGTCACTCGTGCGAAGATAATGAACCACGATAAGGTTCGCTGCAATTTCAGATGGCAATTCGAGTCTGTTCGAACGTGTTTACCGAGCCCCTGATATTACGGTTAACATTTTCGGTGGAATAAACATAAATAAACATTTTACGAAGAAGTAAAACAAAACATCTCCATAATAAATTGCATTTTCTTCTTTTCTGCAGAAGGTATGGTACTGGAACCAAATAAATGTTTGTTTCTTCCTTTAACAATTTGAATAAGTTGAATTACGAATATTAATATATAATTATCAATAGATCAATCATGATATTGATACAATAATATTGTTATTATTAATATTATTACGATATAATAATATATTGATCTTTTTTTTATCTATTTGATCTATTTTAATCTTTTTGTCGTTTTATTCTTCGCCCACTCGGTTTTGTCAGAAATGCATAAAATCCGCAGTCTTGACATCATTGCAGTTTGACATGCAATTGCAAAATATGTTTTCATATTAGAATTGTAGATGTCGAAGTTATAAATAGTTCATTTAATCTTCCTGACATATTCATTGATTAATCACCGATGACTTCAGTTTAATCACTGATCTAACGTTATCTTCGCATTGCTGTGAACTCTATACTGACAATATTGACATACAAATCGCATGTCGCGTACGAGATTACTCTCCGACCATTATGTTGATTATCTCCGCCACACGTGCAGTATTTTTCTTAATTTATCGTGTACTTGAACTTCATTTCTTCAAAGAATAACAAGTTATTAGAAACTTCACGCTAGCCTTTACGACAGATTACGGAGCATTTGGTCTAGAGCAGGGATTCTTAAATTTATGTGGTCCGAGGTCCCCCTCTTGAACAACATTTTTTTTTTGCGGACCCCATACCAACCCTAGGCATTTTACGTCGTTCCTGAGACTTAATTTCTGGCTCAATAATCTCATAGGAACTACGTTATAATAAATATTGTTAATGTCAAAATTGTTTCGCGGACCCCCAGGGGTTAAGAACCTATGGTCCAGAGCAGGGGTCGGCAAACTACGGCCCGCCGCCTGTTTTTAATCAGGCCCGCGAGGTTAATGAACACGAAAAACTAAATCAAATTACGTAAAACAAGAAACATGTAAAAATATCACTTCCTAATAAAGCAATGTTAAACCTGGTTTTTTCGTTGCTCTAGGAGTAGAATTAGCTATCCATGTAAATATCTTTGAGCTTGCTACCCGGCTTCCTAGCATAAAAATTTTACGTTTCTGGCCCTTTGCAAACGAAGTTTGCCGACCCCTGGTTCAGAGTATTAATAATTATGAGCCCGTTGCACAGGAATTTTGTCAAGTTATAAATTACGATGGATATCTAATTTGCGATTACGAGGCGCGCGACGGAACGCACGAAGAAGAAGTCGTTGGTAGTTAATGATCTTTGCGCAAGGGAAAAGTCAAGTGAAATGTTTTCCCGAGCAGAGGAAGGTAGCCATTACAAAATTGTAATCGATAATGTTACAACATCGCCGGTGATCGTCGTTAGCGTGCAATTCTGCTACTTTGCAATTCGCCGTATCATATAAATGATGCATTAGTTAGTTGATTACTGGGTGCAGACTGTAAAAGTGTTTCGACTTGTGTAGTACACGAGAGCTTAGAGTCTTAACGGAGCTTTCTAACTCTTTTTGTTTACAAAGATTGGCATCTTCTAAAGTTGGAATGGAAGGGATCGATTTTCAAACAGACAGTTGCATACAGTTGTTTACAGATTTTAATAAAGGAATGGAAAAAAAGAACATCTGGAAGATACTTACATAGTTTAACACAGGATTTCCCAAACTACGTTCCTGAATAGGTTTTCCGCGACAATTCGAAAAGGTCTGAATAATGAATGTATAACAAGTGTATTTGTGTATATTTTGTAACTCGTAGGAATTACCTATCCTAAAAAATAAGCTAAGTGTTTCGTTAAAATTTCCGGGTTTACGAAGTGTGTTCCATTCCAGAAAAAGTTTGGGACACCCTGGTTTTAACACATTCCAGCAGAGTTGCTGGATCAGGGGGAGGGAGCACGAATTGAGGGGAAGAAGTTACCCTCTCTCTGCCAGTACCGGATTAGTCACGTGACATTTTGACACATGTACGACAGAGACGAGACGCGTCACGTGACGGGGTTGTGGCGGGAGCGTGGGTAATAATGCGTAGAAGGGGAAGGTAGAGTGGGGAGACAGACTCGAGTGGCCAGCTGATCTGATTGGGTGAACGTCTGGTACGAAAACCTTTTTAATTTCAACCTATTAATTTTTATTTCAACCTTACTACCGATAAGATACTACTGCTTTAAAATTTCAAGTCTAGCTCACCGGTAAGTTAGTGTAAAATCAATTGCAAAAGTTGTACCGAACAGACAAACAGACAGACAGGCAAGAAAGCGAGCTAATAAAAACTTGGTAAAAAACATCAAATCCTAAAACCATGCATGCAAATTCGACTGAAAGTTGAAATTTTAGTGAAGTTAGTTTAAAATAAATTGCAAAATTTGTACCAGACAGACAGATAGACAGACAAGAAAGCGAGCTAGTAAAAACTTGGTAAAAAACATCAAATCCTAAAACCATGCACACAAATTCCACAGAAAGGACGCTACTGACAATCCCGATGCGAAAATGTGAAGTTGAAGTACACACATGGGACTGATCGGTCGCATTGGCAATGAATGTGTTGTGTTCTACAATCGGATGAAAATATTATTAAAAAATCGATTTGTTTCACCCACCAAGGTGTACGTAGCCCCTTAATTGAAGATAACCGTGTGCGATCCCTTTTTTCGCGCGATCGACGCAACGCAACGCAACGCAACGCAACCTAATCGGTTCCAAACTGATTGCGCCGGCGATAACGTTATTTTTCGGTTATGTAATCGCGAACAGCCGCTTTCCTTGGCGAGCGTGTGGAAAATTTTGCGATTCCCGGACACATTTTCGGTTGCATAACGGCGACGAATTCGAAACGTTTTCGAACGATCTCCGCGCTCTTGCAAATTTGTGCTTGTATAAATCCGGTAAATTATTTATGAAACGTTCCGCGCAACGGAACGGAACGGAATCAAAGTTCGCGTTGAACTTTCCTTAACAATGGCTTCCTAACGCCGTAACGTTCGCGGATATTTTGTATTTACAGAATTTCGTTGCGCTTGTCCTCTCAAGATTTTTCATTTCAAGCTGACGACACGTAACATCAAACGATGACTAAAAATTAGGTAGAAATGCATTTCCTGCATGACTTCACTCTGCGCATAATCATATGTAAATGGTATTGAGCTTTGATCATCCGAGTAGCTGCAAAAGTTGACAACAGTCTCGTAACGTGTCCTGTTTTTCCTCTTCCGGTCGTTTACCTTATTTCAGTTTTCTAGGTAGATCTTCTGCGCTTTATGCAACACCCAGTTTCTTTCACAGGTGTCTGAATATGCGGTTCATGAACGAAGTTGCACATTTAACACTTCGCAGAGGACCAGATTGTGCGTAGAAATCGAAAATGAAAATGGAAAACTGTGTAGCAATTTCGTGTTGTTTAAATAATTCGATCATTTTAACTTTGGAAATTAGGTACATGAGGTTAATGTCGCTAATATGTCCACGTTAAACCTCAGAGGGTTGTACAAGCATTGCATTTTTAACAAAATAATAATTTCATCAATAAAAAATTTCACTTTAACTCGTGTACAAACTAAACTCAGGTCAGGATCACACGGTCGTATAAACCAGGCAGTCAAATATTTACAGTTTTTAGGTTAACGTATTATCACGCAAACTTTGGTAAACAGCTGTTAATTGTTTCAAAGTCGAATGTCACTTCTGCTTTTTGCATTGTTGAAAAAATGATAAGGAAAAATATCGAAATAGTTATTTTACTATAGCATCCTGTCAAAAATTGTTCACTGATCGTTGTCTACCATTTTTACAACTAAGCTTCACAAAATAATTTTGCAGTATGTTCGTTGCACACACGCGTCATTTCCCACTTCTCAGTCGCTTCACGTGTCGTTTCAACTGATAACAGTGTGCATTTCCGTTTTCACGACAATGCTACAGTTCTGTGAACGCATTCAGTGTAAATGTCATACTGAAATACTGTGAGAACATTTTGTTTTAGTGGTAGTATACATATACGTATAGAAGGATATAAATACTGTATACACTTCACAGATAATAGGACGGTCCGGTGATAAGACATTTGCATAATAGAGCATCTAGACGTTCTGATAATAGAGCTCTACTGCTCCATTTCTCCCAGCCTGTTTATGCCACAATTCTGGAGACAATAGCGTCAACGATTACAAAACACTTGCTTCAACTATTTTGACAATAAATCTATATTTATAAAACAGTGTTTTGTCTTATGAGTAGGCATCGGATTATTCTGCATTTAGGGTAAAGTGCCCAAATATGAACCACTTTTTGTTGGTCATTTTTTGACTATTTTAGAATGATCTTTTTCGACCTAAAAATTACCAGTTGTAGATGCATTTCCTTCCTATAAGATTCTGGGGTCAAGTTTGTTCAAAAATTAATACAGCTTGGAGAAAATATTTTTTTGGTGGTGTGTCATTTGCAGGTTCCAGCGAAAGGGGTTCTTAATATGGTACACCTTGAATCCCTAATATGACACCTTGTGCCATATTCGGCACCAACACCAAGAATGACAGTAGCTATACCCATATTAGGGAACCCTTGGTAGTGCCATATTGGGAACTCCATGTGGACTGATAATTATACTAATTACTGACAAAGAGGAAATGAATTTCAGCCCAAAACAACAGTTGGCAAACATTAATATAAATACACTGAAACTACAGATATGTTCAATTTCGAAATCACTTACCTTCATCGAAAAAGATACTATCGAAAATCTAACCACAAAAATATTCAACACGTGCATACACAGCTGGCGGAGGATCGATATTAAACGCTATACCATGAACACTGTTGAGTAAACTTGGAAAACTCGTTTGAGGATTTTCTCACTAGAGTGCGACTTCTCCTTTACAAGATATAAGGTAGTGCCATACTAGAGGACTATACCATATTTGGGCACTTCACCCTATAACAAAAATGGGTATCTAGGTATAATCCAAAACAGTAGAAACATTAGAAGAATTTCAAAACACTGCGATGTTACTTCCAACCTATCAAACATATTGAGAAAGAAAATTAATTTTGACTTCGCTCCAGTTTGTTGCGATTCAGATAGAACATTTTTATTTTGCATAAAGATTCGCTGTCCGCTGATTATATTATTACTAGACTGGATTTTATGCATTTTTGGAAAAATTGAATAGATGAAATTTAAAACGTGGTAATTTATTTAATGTGGTACTTAAAAAATGACGTTAAATAAATAAAACTGAGTTTAAGCTTTCGGACGTCCATAATGCCAGCAACAATTACCCTAATCACAGTAAGTTGCATGAGCTCGTCGGGACGCTCTTCCGCGAACTGCCAGCGAAATGTCATAAAAATATGAAATTGTCTGTCAGTCGGTGCACGGCTCGCCATAGATCACTTTGATCGGCCTTTCGTTCGTCGTCAATTTGTCAGCCGGCTGCCAACGGGCAAGTGATTGCGACTGTCATGTAGTTGTCTCTTCGTGACCACGTGCCCCCACATTGTCTCTTTGAAAATTTAATTGTTTTTAAGCGCGCTTTAGGTGGTTCGTTTACTCGAACTTACTGAAGAATGTATTTTTATCTCGGAGTTATTGGAACCGGCAGCTAATAAGATTTCACGCGTGTCTAGTTGTGATCACGCAGCTGGAACCAACGATTATGTTTACAGTCAATTATATTAACAAGACTCCTATTGCCTTTAAACACTTTGCAGTCTGTGATTTACACTGCTGTCTACCGCGTAATTACTGTTGATCTACCGTATTTCCACTTGGAAAAATTGTTCGCTAAAGATATAAATAGAAGAAAATATGCTGTCGATAATTTATTTGCAGCCTGCAAATATTTATTCATTTATACATATGCATCATGTCGGATCTTTTTTTATATTTGTTTACATGGTTTTCATTAAGGGAAATGGAAGAAGATCAAATATCGACCCAGCTGATTGAAGTGGAAAAATATTTTTCCTTCGTAGATCAACAAAAGAGATCCATTTTTAATTTAATTTGTTGTAAGGTCGCGCGTTGCGATGTATTTTCCTTATTGTCTTAACGAGGTGAATTAAGCGACTGGTGAATAAAGTATGCTAAACGAATTCGAAACAAATACGATCTGAAGTAATAACCATTTAATTGACCAGGTCATAGTATAATTAGCGCAATTTGTTGTTATCGTAATCGTCCCGGTGTGATCGCGTCGCGGAGCTGAATAAATGAGACCGGTGCACAAAGGGACCGTTTATCCGAACTCGATGACAATCAGCGGCCCGTTCAAATACGAGGTCAGTGATTTAGAAAGTCGTGTTTTACATCAACGCAGTCTGCGATGAATAATTACACGACCACTTACGTAATCTGCCAACTAGAATCTTATCAAACTCTATAACACGCAAAATCTATGCGCATCGTTCAGTGCCAGAGGAACGTTCGACACGATTGTCCGACTGGGAATGGCGATGGTTCCATCGACGACAATATTTCTTCAGTTTAACTTGATGTTTTCTGGCTGAGTGACTAGAAAGTGAGAATTTTGGCCATTTTGTTCCTCGTTTTATTCTTAATCAAGTAGTATCCACACTGACGGCCGACACAGCGTCCTCCAACAGGTGTCTGTTGTTTGTATCGTTTTTGTTCGACATCGAAGGACCTCTTTAAAAATGGCTGGGACCTTGTTCCTGATTAGGGTATCTACTTTCTGTGTTGGTCCGGACTTGGACCTGAGGCCCAATCTCTCTTAAAACATTTAAGAACACTCAGGAACTTTTCACTTGCAAAATACAGGAACCTTGCCCCTAAGGTTTTGATCTCAGCTCGAGTCTTCGTCCTCATGGCGTTACCCTTATTTCTAGAAGAAGTCTCGAATTCGATCATCCTAACCTCGTCGCGTACCCGATCCTAATGCTGATCCTAGTCTAACATTGACCCTAGTCTTCGCGTCGGTCCTGATGCTGGTCGTCCGCGCGTTGCAACCACGTGGTCTCGAAAATCGGTGTCGGAATAAAGGAACAGGTGTTTGCGGGTCCCCAGACGAGGGTGGATTACTGTCAGATAGCGGCGGTGTCGTGGAGAATGACGTTGTGGTCGGCGATGGCGCCGGCGTGAACAGCTGCGAGGTGCCTCAACATCATCAGCAACGTCTTCAACGTCACCGCTACTATCGGGAGCAGACGCAGCTCGACGAGCATCGCCAGCAATACCAACAGCGGCAGGAAGAGGAGGAGCTGGAGGACCTGCTGTGCTTTCGTGGACCACCAGACCAGGAGATGGTGGCCCAAGAAATGGCACAGAGTTACACGCAGCTCCTCCATCCGAGTCAGGAGCCGCAGGAGTTCATCTCGTTGGAGGAGCTGCAGCCGAGAATCCATCAAGATCATCATAGCAACCGCGGGCAAGTGGTCACCGGTATGTCCTCCACCGGGACCCAGCTCTATCAGCATCATCAGCACCATCCCCCGCGCTGTTATTATAATCTCTCGGCTGTACAAGAGTAAGTGGAAATACATGCGTTGTTGTCGTGTTCTATGCGTTCGTGTCGACGGCTAGACTCTCCGAGTCTAAATGAAGGGGACGTTCGCATGAATGTGTGTGTGTGTGTGTGTGGTTATTGATGTCTAGCTTTACAGTTGCTGAATTGGTGTTTTAAACAATTCTGCCATCGACTGTGGTGTCGATCCATTGACAGAACAGTTGGTGTACGTTGAACTAATAAAAGTGAAGTTATTGTGAACATTTTTAATCGATATTTTATTGTAGTATGTATAGAACATGGATTCACAATCGTACAATTAATTGAAGGATTCACCGATGTGTAAATGGTACAAAAGTTGATTCATGTTGTCTAAATGTTTATTGTCAATAATGTGTTCAGTGATATAAAAAGATTACTAGAATGAAATTCTATATTTTTACTTTTAAATACAGTTAGTTAATCTTATGACGAATGATGAATCTTTAAGAAAAATACGTACAATCCCGTGGTGTCTCCGCTGCGACAATATGGCTACCGACTATGCAGAGTCAGTGATTTCAATGAACGCATGATTGAGCATTATTCAATTCCGTGTTTTTATATGCAGCTTTTCGAGTAAGACTATGATCCCGTTTAAGTTGTATTTATTTAAAATTGCATACATTACAATGATTTAATTATATACATCATCTGGGTGTTAATGCAACTGACAATTTGTTCAGACAGAAAATGTTTAGGATTTTACGACTTGCAGCGTCGTATCTACGTATCTACTAGATATCTATAGGTATCTTTTATCGATATCTTGTGTATATTTCAATCAAAACATCGAAGATGGAAACGTTTGCAATCACGTGGATAATCATATTTAATTTATTAGTGTACACTTGATTGATTTTTTGCCATGATTTACCATTCCTGATCATGACAGCAGCATGGTGTAGCATGAAGCATCAGTCGAATATAATATACATTTTACGTGTAACATAATATTTTATCGTACACGCGTATTTACATGTGTATTCGCAATGTTGTATATGTTGTTTTGATATCATTTATTATCCCTATAAAAGTGACATAGTTTTTACAGCTGAACAAGTTTCGGGTACTCGATGTTCTACCAAAGCGTAACAAGCGATTCTAGTTTCGGACTTCACAATTACGGTAGAGGTGTACGAATTCTTCACTTCGCTTGTTAACCTTCCGGTACTCGCGCGTTATCTCACAGATACACGACTTGCGTCTAATGCGTCTAGAGTGGGAGATAAATCGCGAATACCGGAAGGTTAAGCAAGTAATTAAGTTACTGTAGAAAATACTCTAATTTCTGCAATGCTGCGGAAATGTTGGGAGAACAATTTCTCTAGGCTTACATCCGAATCCTTTTCCCAGGATTGCAAGGGTGCGGGATTCGCCTTTTCATTTCTCGATAATACAAACACGGGGTTTTTCAGTAGTCAAAGACGCCAGATAAAAGATCGATCTGGGGCGCTATCTCCCTGAAAAGTCCTATTTTTTTGTTTACGAGGCGTAATTTGCATTATTCGGAAGAATACAACTGCGCGTGTAGCTATTTTCATAGCTACCAGGTGTACCGATTAATAATTCTTAATTTTTAAAAAAGTCCGTATCTTTTCCATGGCATGCAGACGATCAGAAATGGTTTGTCGACCAACATTCAACTTCTCTGCCATTTGTTCAACGGTGCTTGAAATTCGGCGTCCTCAAATTTTTTCGGCTGGCCCGGGCGTTCTTCGTCTTTCAAATCGAAATCACCACTTTTGAATCATCTGAACCAACGCACACAAGCGTCTTGCATTAGGACATCGTCACCGTAAGTTTCCACAGGGATACGACAGCTTTCACCAGCGTTTTTCTTTTGACTGAACAGGAAAAGCAGTACGTGCCGTAAATGCTCTTTATTTCGTTTGAAACTAGATATGTTTACCACAAAAGAAAAATATGACGCTAACTCGAAATCGTTTGAACATCAATGGCGTTTTGAAAAGTATTGTCATAGCAATAAAATGACATAAGAGTTTAGACCGCGAACATGCCCTAGCTTCCAGTGCCACCCAGCGCAGAAATTAACAATTATTAACAGGCACACTTGGTACATGCTGCCGAATAATGCAAATTACGCCTCGTAATAGGACTTTTGAGGGAGATAGCGCCCTAGATCGATCTTTTATCTAGCGTTTTTGACTACTGAAGAACCCCGTGTTTGCATTATCGAGAAATGAGACGGCGAATCCGCACCCTCGCAATCCTGGAAACGAGTCTACCGCCTTAACAGCGAGAACTACGAGACGGTTCCAGTTCGAACGGACTGTACACCCCGCGGCGGCGACGACTGGCGTGTGTCTGATCGATCGAAACGCGATTTATTGTTTCAGAAACACCTGTTCCACGGTTTACTTCGGCGACATAGGCGCGGCCTCTGGCGTGGGCGAGGTATCCGCGGTCCCGGCGGGGGGTGGCGATGGTCTCAGCCTGACTCCAACCCCCGCCACCAACGAGACAACCGCCACTACCACCACCCCCAGCCCGAACACGACCTGCGCTACCACCGTTACCATCACCACTACCAGCACCATTGCACCAGCCACTGGGAACGATAACAGCAACCAGGGGGTCGTAACGGGGGCTGAACCGCCCCAGCCTATGGAGACACCCCCGACCATGGTACCCGACCAGGCACCCGCCTCCGGCCATCATCACTACCATCACCGTCATCATCATCACCATCATCACCATCATCATCGACACAATCAGCAGCGAAGCGCGTCCACCACACCGAGCCTCGGCCAGGCCAACACCGACACGTCCGACGAGTTCACCCCGATTCCGAGGAAACGGAAACTCTCGTGCCAGTAAGTCTATCCACTTTACTAATTAACACGTTTTATGTCAACAATTAATTAATTAATTATTTATTTATTGATGTGTCATAAACCTAGTTTGGTTTATATAGCATACATTACACTGTAACACTTTATAAAAAAATAGAAAAGTGTATAACGTAATAACGAATAATAATGATTTCAGCAATTTTGCAAATTACCACCAATTTTTCAACGTTTCGGTCAACATTTAGACCTCCTCAGTCAATAGATAACTGGCATGGAGTCAACACGAGTTCTAAAGACGTTAAGAGTTTAAAATAATTTTGTCACATAGCAAGAATGTTTATTTGGCTTCTTGCTTAAAAATTTTTGGTTTTGTGTATAGAATACAACACAAACTTTATATTAATTCAATCATCTTTACACAGACGCAATTATATTAAAAAAAGTTTTTCTTGAAAATGGTCTAAATGTTGACCGAAACGTTGAAAAATTAGTGGTAATTTGCAGAATTGCTAAGTAGTAGCATTAGATCGAACCAGTGCGCTGAAATCATTATTATTCGTTATTAACAAATTGTCGATCGAGTTCAAGGAAACAGTTATATAACGTAATATGTATAAAGTGGAATTATGTAGTATAAACGGTAGGCGCTAAATCCTAATCTTACATTTTTTGAGAAAGTTAAAAATAAACATTAGCGCTGTAATGTCTAGTACACGTAGAAAAAATTGATAGTGTAGGGAGCATAGTGTTTACGATTGAGGAGCAGTTCAAACAGGTGTTCTCGTTCTGAATCATATCCTGGACATTGCCAGATAATATGATTAAGATCCTGATCCTCAGGTCCGCATTCATAGGAACCATCCGAAAGGAACGTACTTCGCGAAGGGAGGCATTTAAATTATAATGATTCGAACGGCTTCATATCAACAATTATCCTGAAATCTCCCGTCGGATAAAACACCGTCAATCAAATGAATAATGAAAGAGAGACTAGAAAGTGAAAATTATCACATTGACTACTATGTATGTATACAGTGAATCACGTGTTTTAATATTGGATCTGGATCTTTTTGAGAAATTAGAACAATTAGTAAATACATGACGTGGAAACATTTTCTGAAAAAAATTGCGATTGGTCGGAATTACAGAGAAATACTAAAAATTGTGTTTTCTTGCATTTTTACATCTCATGGAAGACATTTAATCCGTTTTTTAATCATTTTAATGAGTTTCACACATATTTAGTAGATCTTGTTTGCAGGGGATAATAGTCTTCCGCAATCAAATTCATTATAAAATGAAAAGCCCATATACTGGTTGAAAATAATCGATATAGTCGCCGATTTTTTATGGGGATACAAATGGAAGGTGTAATTGAAACGTTGACAGGCGAAAATACAGTACTCTCTTTTTTTATCCGCCGTGTTCCTCACAAAGTCGATTCGACGGGACATAAGGGCGGAAGTCGTACAGTAGTCGGTGTATTACACATTAACCCGTGTGCAAGTGTAGAGAACACGTAGGAAACGAAGCCCCCCAAATGTATTCAAGACTGACATTTCCATCCACAAACATCTTTCCACCCCTTATCCCCTCCGTTGCCATTCCCGCGACGTTTCCCGTTAAACGACCGCAACTCCAAGTAATTACCGATCAAGGTGTCGGTTACCCGCTCAAAGGGTTAACTTAATCATTAACAGAACACCGAAGATTTGTGCTCCCTCGGGATACCGGGCCTCTCGAAATTGCGTTCGGTAATTGACGCAAGACCGGTCGTCCCGTTTGCCACCTTGTCCGTAATAACGACGGTAGTTAGCAATGTAGTCAAAATTATTGGCTCATTTTTTAACTCGTTTATTAGCCCATTGTAGAATATCACTCAGAAAAATCACCACAAGATCAAAGCAACTTAATTAATACAACCTAAACTGGAAAGTTAAAATTGATCGTAGTTGATTCTATTTTAAATTTTCTGCATTCTAAAAGTATTAATGAAATTTAGATACATAGTTCTTTCTATCACTAATTTTTACGCTTATTGCCAGTGCAGAGTTCATTTCTTTACTGCAGATCGATTTCTTAGTTCATGCATTCTTATTAACGCCATTCAAGTTTTTCCATGCTATAGACGACTGTATTATTAGAAAGATAAAATTAAACAAATTTTTGTGAAATAATCAAAAACGTTGCTAAAATCGCTCTAATAAAATACATAGCTTACATGAAAAGTATTTTCTTAATTTTTATTTAGACAACTTTTTTATTTTATTACAAAGATAAAATTAAGCAAAGCTTAAAAAATGATCAAACAAAACCATTACTAAAATCACTTTGATAAAGTACCTAGTGTACAATAGCAAGTAGTTTTCAAACTTTAAAAAATGATTGAAGATGGAACGTTTCCAAAACGCGGGATAAAGGAAACAATTCTCGCACTAATTAAAAAATTCGTCGCAAAAAAGACAAATTAAAAATGTTAAAAAAGAAGGTTTTCTTTTATTTTACACATTTGCACATGTACACTTGCAATGTACAAAGATCAGCAACGTAATTTAACGTGAAAATAGCCAAGTGTCAATCAAGTCATCATCAAATCCTTAAAAGTACTGTTCAACTTTTTCGACCGAGTTTCTCCCACAGATTGATCTGTTCCCGAGTTACATCACCAGTTACAAGACACCTCGCGTATTCGAATGATGTTTTTCGCGATCGCGTTAACCATCCCGACCGAATGCTTGTCGTCCGAGGAAATAGACGCGGTTCACGAAACTTGGAAGGTCAATAAAAGGCTCGTGGAAGCTGTACGCGCGCGAAACTTGGCGAAATTGTGCATTAAAAGGTGTGTGTGTCGCACCCTCGAAAGGGTTGCAAGTCGAAGAAATTGTTTCGCGCGCGCATGGTTTCTCGAGCTTCTTCGAGTTTCTTCGAGCATAGGTCTTCCTCAATTATTCCGCGGTTCCACATTATTTCCTTCGCGGCGACTAAAATTACAACGAACCAGTCTGTAAGGATGCTTCCAGACAGAAGGAGCCAATGTCATTCCGATTTAAATGTTCGAAATCATTAAGAATTCCCAATAAACATTTCAGAATAACGAGTATCTTGAGCATTTAATTAATATAAAATATGCTTTTATAAGACTAGGATGAGCAGACTTTTAATGTCGCTTATTTTGCAACAAAATTCCAGTGATAAAAATATATAAAGTAGTACAAATTTTTTAATGAATGGAAATATTTCCTTATGAAGGTTAATTTTACATTCATTATCTGACCTGTGTTACTAAAGTAATTTTCTATCAATCCATTAAAGGAATATAGCACATGGAAAAATGTGCGTAGTGCCATTAAATGTGCCCCGTCATATGAAAAATATTTTATATAAAACATTTTTTCATATTCCTGCTGGTTTTCGTAATAATTGACTGCCTCAAGATAAATGGACCACCCTGTACCTGGGATAGGGGGTACACACACGTTTATTTAAGACAGAATCTAGTTCGGTATCGACAGGTACAAGGATTTTCGTCCAACGAAACTTTTAAAGGAAGCTTTCCTCTCCTATCCTCGGGGTGGTGGAAAAATGGTATGGGAAAGGAAAAATGGAAACGAGGATAGGTCCTCGAGGGTTTCCAGACGGGCCCACCCGAGATTAGGCAATTGCCCTTTTCGAGATGTTAGAGAGTCATCGAAGACATGAACCAGACGCACGCACTCTGGCACTTGGGCATCCCCGAGTGTCAAGCCGTTCGGTCCTTCGTACGATCTCAAGTGATGCGTCCGGTTTCGTCGCTATGCAGAGGGTTTGGTTATTGTTTTACTATTTTCCCCAAAGGCAGGAGAGGTTCGCCAGGCTCGCTGGTTACGGACGTGACACCTGAACCAAAAATGTTAAATCCCCACAGAATAATCCTCGTGTATGGAATTGAAATGTATAAATACAAAAATGATTACCCAAGTACCCGGTTGTGTTCATATAAGAATTATTATTAAATGAAGAAATGCCTAAGTCATCTATGCTTATTCTTTGTTTCAGTGACGGTAGTGATTTGTTAGACGACACGGGGGACGATGCCAAATCAGTTCGCACAAACGACGACAGTAAGAAGTGAGTAGAATCATGTTCTCCGATTAAAAGAAATAGACTTTTAGGGGCAGGTTTAGTGGAACTATTGATTCTGCTAAAGTTAAATCCAGGTTGTTTTCGAAATCGAGGTACAACCGAAAAGGAGGTGAATCGTTGAGAAAATAAGTAAACTAGAGAATAGACGAAGAGAGCGTTTGGTATAGGACTCCGTTTTTCAGAAAATCGAAATCGAATGTTCGTCGGGTACGCGTGCCATTGAGTAGGACTCTGCTGACGCTCTGCATCGCACGCCTTTACTACTTCCTGTAAGTACGAACGTATGCGTAACATTTAGTATGATTTCGGCTGGGTAGCAGCCGTTGGAGCACTGCAAAGTTTCTCTCGTGTGCGAAGTGAAAGGGCACGAACACACCGTCTAGTGTGGGCGAGCCTAATAAATTGCACCTTCACCTTTAATGAGACTATCAAGGTGTTTAATGAAGCTTTGTCGTTGAAAATAAAGAGGTTTCTGTTTCCGTCTCTAATGATGCAAGAAAATAGTTAGGAGAAAAGTAATCTGTTAAAGGTATGAATACATGATCAGAAAGGATTTGTTCATGGTTGTTTTGTAATAGTATTTTCAAGTCGACGATGTTTATTTTTGAATAAAACTTCGTAAAGATGATAGAAAGGGTACTTTGTGATAACATATCTCGAACCTGTCTATGCTTAATTTCAAAAAGAAATTTTCTTGCAATACATATCGTCTAAAAGAATATATTTAACAATCGTCTACAAAGAAACTGCAGATTAAGTACCACATCACGTGGTTACGGGATATTGTAGCCCACTGTTTTCCAATTGTACCACGATTTCGGAAACACGATAGGTTTGTTAAATAAATTGTGTGGATATTGCTGTGACTTTTATGGACATAGTCGACGTGTCAAGGAGAGAATTGGCAATTTCACGGAAATGATAGTGAACCCGAAAAACTGTTAATTCGCGAAGAACAAATTAATTCGTGGCAATCAAAGTGAATCAATCAAAATAATCATTTGTAAAATGAAGTAAATTAATAGAGGGAAATTATTTTGTTCGTAAATGATCAATAAAAACCTACGAATTAATTTGTACACCTAATAAAATGCACTTTGTCCAAAACAATCGAGATGATTATCGTCGGGCAAGGATCGAATCCGCGAGATTCCACAGTCAATCGATTACATAAAAGAAGATGCACGTGCACTTGATACGCTTGAAGTAATCGGGGGGTGGATGGACATCATACGCCGCGTTCCTGTCCTATCAAGAAACCGCATTACACCGGTGAAGCTTAAATCCTGGTCAGCGGTTACGTATTATTATGTCAGGTGCGGCCAAAGTAACTCCACCTTGACCTACCGTGATTTCTTTGCTCTGGCTTCACCGACGACGTCATTAATCCGATTCGTGTCGCCGTGTCCATGGACACGATCGTGAAAAATGCGGCACGCGTCGTTCAAGTACACTAAACCACCACCGGCATCCCTATTAACCTATTAAACGAACAACACCGAGAAAACGCGATGTCTTTATTCACGTTTCTTTTCTGGTTGGCATGGTTCCAACAGGCCTTTAGTATAATTAAGCTATTTATCGGTTGATCCTCTCAGGATCGTCTTTGATTCAGAATGATTTTACAATGATCATTTAGATGGATTCAATGACTGTGAAAAAGCGGACGTAAGAACTGGTAAACTATGATGACCTCGGAAACTACGAGGGAGAAAGCGAACGAGACTTTATAGAATTTACAGATCGTGGAATGTACTCTGGTTTGCAAATTTTCTTCCCGCGAACCAAACCAGCGAATTGAGTGTGCAAATAAATTTGTGGCTGTCACAGTTAACCCTCGGGCAGGGGATCTTGGGTCCATCTTGATCCAGGAGATAAAAAAAATCGTTATTCGACTGCGTATGTAACAAAGGTGCTGTGCAAAATTGGTTCCGAAAAATGATAAGAAAAACGGTAACTATATTTTGATGAATTAAATCGAAAGAAATTGCTGGAGATTATCTTAGAGAGTACAATGACCTTAATTTGTATTTGTGTACAATGACAAATTGTATTTCTTTGTTGTGCAAATGCGAGTTTGCTTTTTCTGTAACAAAGATCCGAGTTCATTTGAACAATTCGAAGGGAGAGACCGTGGCCCATTCACGAATCGGAACCAGAGTTTTCTCGAAGCGATCTTCTACAGTCCAGTTCGTCGACGGGCTGCCATGCCGGCGCGGCGGGCCACTGAATGCGAATCTGCACTGACAAAAGCACCGTTTGTTAACTGATTCGTCTTTCATAATTGATTGACGACGCTGCCGGTCGCCGCGTCGTCGAGCGAGTTGTCTGAACCGACGACAAAACGACGGCGTGAAATTTGACCTGTTAATTGGCGGAGACAAGTTTAGCTCATCATTTGTAGTTGATAATATATGTGTACCGACGGTTCTACACGTTTCCATATGTCTTAATCGCACTTTCATTCGAGAAGCACACCGAAATATTAAGAACTACACTGCTGTGCAAAAGAAGCACCCAGTATAATTATAAGATATAATGACAAACAATATCTTTATGTAGAAATTGTATTGTATAATTGCATCTAAAGTATTAGATAATCCGCAATAACACATACTTCCAGAACTATTCAATTAAAAAGCGGAGTACTTTATCAAAACTTACTGCGTTCTTATTTGATTTTTTACGGTTTTCTATTAAATATGACCGAATGCGCTTCTTTCTTTTGGACAGTAGATTATGTTGAAAAACTTCTCTCATGTTAAAATTTAGTACTAAATATTTGATGCAATGTACATTACATGTTGTGAAATTGATGAAGATAGTGTATTAAATTGTAAGTTGAAATTGAAAGTTTTATATCTTGAAGACATAAACACAATTGTACAGAAAAAAGATCAAACTGATTTACACGTACGTCGAAAACTCGGTTCGAAAAAATAAAGTTCAAAGAAATTTTCTGTGTCTTTCCAATAATTGGCAGAAAAACTGAATAATTAACCAAGCATTCATTTCTACTAAATTATATAGAAACACTACTCAAGATATTCCTGCACTATCGATCCACTAATATCGTAACACATTCGTCGAAGTAGAAATAACCGGCTAATGGTCAGACACGGGCATTAAGTGTTACAAGCGAATGCGAATATTATCTTCGTTATCACACGGTCGTTCAAGGTTCGACACAGTATTACAAAAGCTTTCATTACGAAGCTTCGATATCTTTTGGAACATCACAATATCCGCGACGGATTAAATAAATCTTCGATTGTGTCCAATCACTATAAAGTAGTCCTCAATGATCTGCATCGTCATTCTCAGTTATGAGACAACACGTGTACGTGTGCGTAATTGAAAGCAAAAAAGTGTTGTTTGCACGCGACATAACATTTCGATCCTGAAGTATCCATTATATTTCATTAGTTGCAATTTTCATGTGGAATAATCACCGTTACAAACTTAAATAAACATGTCCGAATGTGCTTCGCAAATAATTTAAAGTCTCCATTATCGGTGTGTTACAGACAGAATCACAGCGAGATCGAGAAGAGGAGGAGGGACAAAATGAACACCTACATCACGGAGCTGTCGGCGATGATACCGATGTGTCACGCGATGTCCCGTAAACTCGACAAGCTCACTGTCCTGAGGATGGCAGTGCAGCATCTGAAAACCATCCTTGGAGCTGTCACCTCCTACACGGAAGGTCACTACAAACCGGCGTTCCTCAGCGATCAGGAATTGAAGACGCTGATACTTCAGGTGAGTCGAATCCCGCCACCGGGAACGACAGAAACGCAACCAACATCGGAAATATTTCATTCCATCAGCGCGCTCGGATTTACTTACTCGCGACGGCCGAGTTTCGAAGGCTACGCCCCCTCGACCCGCGGCAGCGCGTCTCGGTCCCCGTGGCGCCACCGTGGGCCCAAATGCTAATCCGGCTGATAAAAAATCATAGTGATCAGACGCAGCTTCCTATTGCAACTTGTATGGAGTCGTTGTAATCGGGAGACTTCAATCTTTAAATTTATGGTAATTTGGACCACAAAAAATTTTTTTTAACTTTTTATAGTCATGTGACTATATAGAGTCACTAGACTATATCTAAGTAGACTTTTTATAGTCATAAACAACTAGTTGCAACTAGTGGCAGCTGATTTTTACAAGAATTAAAGAACAGAGTCTACATTACGAAATCAAACAGGAGAAGTAAAAAAAACTGACTACCTTTGAACACGGACATTAATACTATGTGATTGAAAATACTACTTTTTATCAGTTAGATTGGCGTTTGGGTCCACTGTGGTGGAGGTCCCTAGTTCAGAGCTCCTCAGGCGCGTTCCATACTCGCTATTCATGGAGCATTAGGGTCGTCACGTGGTGGGAGACGCGCGGCCGGGTCGAGGGGGCGTAGCCTTCGAAACTCGACCGTCGCGAGTAAGTACACCCGAGCGCTGCCATAAGTAATGCCGTTTTCTATCTATTTTCCAACAAGAAAGTATTTATTGTTTATCGTCGCAGTATTGCGCATCATTTTCTACGACCTTCTCCCATCAGATCCGTAACCGTGGTAGCAAACGAGTTAGCCCGCAGATGAAGCAAGAAGTTAACGAAGCATTAATATAGATTCCAAACGAGTTTGCTCGATATGCTAGCGTAAGATCACGACAGTGTCATTGATCGAGGCACCCGTCGATTCGAAAAGTAGCTTGCGACTCCCCGTCAGGTCGCTGCTCGTTTCCTCCAGAGTTTCTCATGCGTTCAGTGAAATCGGCGATCCGCTAATTGGAAGCAACACGAGAGAAAAGTTTTTTCGCCAAACGCGCCGCTTGTAAAAGGCAGTCCCGCGTGTCTTTCGCAATCGTTTTATATAGCGGACCGAGACTGTGCTTAACAGTCGCTGCGAACCTTTCTCCGGCGTGCTACACATTTTTCACGAGGATCGATCTCGTGACGAGTGAAAGAGAATGGGCTCGAAGCGTGTAGATCTGCAATTAGACGCCGGGCACCGGCACGATCCCGATAACGTACTCGCTCGCGGTACTTGACTCGCGCCCGCGCTTTCGATCATCGATTGTATCGAAGATTTCGGCGATATTTCGGTCATTGCACATCGTCCACAATTTATGGACGGAAGGAAACAAAAATGGGAAAGGAGGATTCGGAAAAGTGGTGGATCGAGTCCTTCGTTGTCCTGTGGATTTTTATGCATAATAAAAATTGCTCAAAACGATTGCGAGAAACAAGACTTGAGTAAAAATGCATTTTGTCTTCGTTTTAATAGATCTAGCATAACGTAACAACTTTATTCAATTATTGAAGTGAGAACTTTTGTAGGTGCACCGCGTACACAATTGCTGGGTAGTGAATGAGTCTGATCCGTCACGCTCCGAAGTGAAACGCTATTCACAGTTTTCACTTCGGTCATGCGATCTTAGCAGTAGGTATCATTGAGGTACCAATATCTTTTGATTCCTACGTATTTATACGTGCTCATGATACCTTGATACTTTGGAACCAGGTATCAATATCGCTTGAGTAGAATTGTAACCCATCACTAGTTATCACCATTTGTTTTTCGTCGTTTTACTAAATTCAACGCACCTCCCTTATGAAATATTAAAACAATTTTATGGAAGAAGACTTCTGGCAATTTTCATCATAATATACAGGGTGGTCCACCTAAAAGCTTCAATGATGACGAAATGAAAAATATGATTCATGCAATCTGTGTGGTATCGCACGAGACATTTTACAGTGACAGTTAAGAATTACACAGGTGGTTGAATATGAACCCGTACACATTATTAATAAATAAATGAAGAAACTGAATACAACCGAGCAGATTCGTGTTACGACCCAATAAATGAATAAATTTGTTCCAAATGCATCTTTGCAATCTCAACACTGAAAAATTAAAAAACCTCGGCCATTTTACCAGGTCTGTGACGTGGTGTTACCAGACGGTAGCCCTACCCACATACAAGACAACAATCAGCCGTAATGAGCGCAATAAAGTATAGAGATCTCGTTCAGAAGAAAAAAATAAAAAAGGAAAACGACGTAGAGTGCGTTTCGCGCGTTTGTAACGGTTACGAACGCGTCGTATAATAAAATCGAACGGCCGGAGTTCCCTTACACAATAGATTCCGTCACGCGACTGGCCGTGTCGGCTGCGCGGCCACTATTTTTCATTGTCGCGTACGTACCGTGGATACGTTTTATCTTTTATCGGGACTTTGGTACCCGCTTCGCTCCGGTACCCGACCACTGGCGGGTAAAATATCCGAGAACGAGTGACCACGCCCGGCATACCAGCTCTCGGATCGACACCAGCTCCATTATTACCGCGGAAACTTTCATTGTCGATCGGCCGAGCGCCGAGTTTATTACTCCCGATACACTCGGCCGGTATCCGGCTCGGCTTGCTGATAAATTAACAATTCCATCGCGCGACGAACGTGCTAACTGTAAACTCGGAATCCTTGATCACAGCCACCGATATGACAAAGCCGGACGCGTGTTATTTTTCCATTCTTTTTTTTTTTTTATACTTTTTTTCATCGTCATGAAAGAAGGAGTTTATTGATAATATATAGAGCGACTTATTGTGCCGATCGGGACACCTTTGTATGTCACCAGCGGCCACTTGAGACCGGTATCATTTCAATATTTATCGTGCTAATAAGGCTGTACCGATATAATACCGAACTCGTTGCAGTACCGAGATGTACAGTGAGCGAAATTCGTTTAAGCGCACATACAAAAATAAGAATTTTGGGGCTGAAGGTTCAAAATTTTAATAAGAAACGTTTAACAATATCTGAGGATTATAAATACATTTATATGCTATAATATTTGTACATATATATTTATCAAAACATTTATTTAAGAACTTTACAAACAAAAATTTAAAATTAAAAATACATGAACATTATAAATTTAATATTTTTAATGTAACAAAGTCGTTAGGGGATGAAATCAATTTTTGTTATTACTGCTTGCCACAATCGATGCAGAATATTTTTAATTTGCACAAAGAACCCCAGTCTAATTGCATATGAAAATGCAAACAAACTTGAACAAGTATCTGGAAAATATGCTTACTCGAGTAGCTTTTAGATAGCTTTAGCTTTTATCACATTGATACCTGTTTTCGTCAACAATTCCTTCACGCTTGAATTTGCATAATAATTCGCAGTCCGCGCGTAAATATCAGCAGCTCTATAAAGCAAATGTTACAACTAATTACGATATTACGGCCGATCGCCGATGTCCTTCGTCGTGTTACGGCCTTCACAGCAACGGTCACCGGTGGTTCCACTTGTAAGACAAGTTTTGGCGCCACTGACAGCACGACTGTTGTCATTGGCCACCATTGCGATAAGATATCTCGGTCAAATACCCGCAATCGCTGACCTCGACAGTGTCACTAGCAAATCGAATACCGGTCACCTATGACCCCCACGGTGACAGCTTAATCGAACCTGTATTATACACCGTGCCATATAAATCACTGCAGATATTTATGCAAATTAGAGATTAACAGAAACTGATTCCCGTGATAATGATTTCTGTAGATTGTAAAAGTAATCGTATTATTTCTGCATAAAAATTTGCGTTCTGCGTCTTCGATCTTTTGAATTTTTATAAATTACACGACGAGGCTGCAGATTTGTATCGATACTCTCGCTTTTATAAATAATTTCATACATGTTTGACTGTATGAGAATATTAGCTTTCGTAAATATACATTTCAACAATTTACATACACCATAAATGCACAAAGAGTAAAGTGATAAGATTGCATAAAGCAATTCTTAAGCATCCTCGCTATGGTTCTCGTGAAGATCTTTTTCATTATGGGATATCTGCTATGCGAGACTTTACAAAATAGTCCCTCGTCGCAAATTATTTATACGGGCCTGTGCAAACGACTTTAATTGAGCAAACTGGATGAACGGCAAGAAAGAATTTTCATACTAACTGCTTTACGCGTATTGGCAGCTTCATAAGCGCCAATCTACTAAAATGATACAGTATCTGCAAGAACTCCGCGATGCCAATAGCAATAACAATAATTCATCTCTACCGTAGCCAGAATCTAGTAAAAACATAATTTGTCGCTACGGAACATAACATTAATCATAGGATTTTCATTTTTCGCTTCGGGATATCCCACAGCTCTCTACTTTCACCTACTTCAATTCTCAATCTCGCTCAATGAACGGTGACTAATAGCTCGTCGATAACGTAACAGATCGAAAGAAAACATACCTACTGAAAAATGATTACGGAAGCATTCCCCAACAGACGATGTAAATGCGCAACGAGTGCACGATTTTACAAATGTAAAAATCGGATAGTAACGTTCCTTCGTACGCTCGAGTACGCAAGATTTCCCTGTCGGTATGTAACACAGTACTCTCTATTACATTATAAATATTATTATCGTGCTGTACGGAAACTGAATCTCTTCTTTATCACTCCAAACATACGGGGTTGGATTCACATTAAATATTCACATCCTCGTCAAGTAATTAGGAAGTACTTTATTTTTGTTACTTATCAATTAACCCTTATACGATCCTCAGGGTGAAAATTCACCCATTTACTATTTTCACATACTGTAAAATCATTGATCCCTTTATGTCTATGTTGTGAGAGTTAATAGAATAACTTTTTTATAATTGTACCAATCGACCTCATTTTTTTATAATCAATTAGAAGCATTGGTTTACGAAATGATATGCTAAAAAGATTTTCCAAATATTATAATTTACAAGGTTACATTCAAAAATAAAGAAGGCATTTTCTAAAACTTTTTTATCTGGACCCTTAATGAAAATTTAAAATATATGTTTTGTTTTAAAAAATGCCTTTCTTATTTTTGCATGTAACCTTGCAAATTATAATTTTTGGAAAATCTTTTTTGCATATCATTTCGTAAACCAATGCTTCTAACTGATTTTAAAAAATCAGGTCGTTTGATACAATTATAAAAAAGTTATTCTATTTTAAAGGGCGTACGAATTACACTCACTGTATGTACCGGAATATGCTGGAATATAAAATAAGATTCTAGGATACAGTATAGTATCCCAGAATATACACTAGAATGTACTAAAATATACTAAAATAACAATTTAAAAACCTCCTGATTTGTACAATAAATCGTATTGTATGCACATAGATTCGACTATTAACAATATGAAGCACACAGTATTCGTGTAGATAATAGACAATTCATATTTCGTCAGTTCGGATACTCGAGGTTTTGATAAATCGTGCATTAAACAACCAAGTATGCTCCGAACGAAAAATGTCACGAATTTGTTGATAAAGGTTTCACAAAAAAATAATAAAAAAAGTTTCATCGTTGCTTCACATTTATGGAGACAGGAATGTAAATTTTAAACTTTTTATTGTTGTCCATTGTTGGTCGCAGTATGCGTTAGTGTTCCCACCACGTGGTCCAGTGTGTCCCAATAAGAATTCGGAGGGAGGTTGCCATAATGTCGATGTCTGAAGACGTGGCGGGGCGCTTCGTTCTCGAATGCACCGGATCTTGAAACCATCGATCGCGATAGCGCGATCAACGGCGCGGCGTGTCGGTCTCGTGTACACGTGTATCGTCGATCTCGTACCAGGTGAAACAGCTAAGTGCGTCGCAGTTGCATAATCGGCATCCGCGAAGCCTGCGGCGATATATCTTCGGTCGTATACAACATTCATTAATGTCACTATGTACTTCTACGTGCGCGCGGTTCTTTAATTCGCCGGCACGAGAGAGAGATTTACGCTCGATCGAATTTGGCGATCGAGCCTTCAGCCGCAGAACCGGCATCGCACGATTTTTAACAAAATATAGGCTGCTTCATAAACTGGTTCTAATATTTATATCCGCGAAGGAAAATTGGTAATAAGGTTGCCGGGATAGTGGTTCCGCGTTCTTGACCATGTTAGGGTACGTTCTTATTAATCACTAATTAAGAATTGGAAAGCTTGCGGGTTCGATCGAATGGGATTGCGGAAAACGATAAGTACGATGTAATCGATCGATACAATTACCTTTTTGTTTAATCGTATTCTTTGTTGTTTACAGAGAAAGTGTTCTCTTCATTTTTAAACATTCTGTAATGTAGCTGAGGCAATAGATCGTGCATGTTTATTAAATGAAAAATTGAGTTTCTTGCGCTGTGTGCAATGCACTCTGTATAGTTATTACATCAGTGAACGGTCGCGGTTGCAGTTTATGCATAAAACCTGCAGTTTGCCAGCAGCGGTGGCAAAACATCTTTAGTATGCAGTCAAGTGTAACTTCAGTGAAACAATTCGAATAGTGTTACTGAAAATCCTGGGGAATGTGTTGCAAATGCTTTTTAATATCTTGTAAAACTCTGACTCGTCATTAGAATCATTCTGACAATGTAATTAACACTAAATCAAGCACCAGAAGTGGCTGGGCACTTATTCCCTCATATAAATAACAAGGTTGAATATATTTTTTCATACATCGAGATATTTAAGGGTTTGCGTTTGAATTAATTTAAAAATATTGCCAAACGTTAATCAATTCGAGTGACATTTTTAACACTATAAACCTGTTCAATTTTATTATGCGATAATAATTATTAAAATTGTTAAAGAAAATATACGATTTTTAGCTCCAAATGGACTTATACCACTTTCAATAATAACATATTATAAGAAATAAAAACAGGAGGAAATTAAGTCCATATTTTTATAGACATTGGCTTTACTGAAATGGATTTTTAAAGTAAAAAATAATCATTCAAATGAATTAATTTCAGCTATATTAAAGAAGAGAAGATATAAATAAACAAGTGTAAAATGTAATTACTTCGTTAAGATAACTGAAAATAAAACAAGAATTTATATTTCAAATTTATTTCTCCTTTACAGTTAGCATAATGAAGTATTCATGGTAAATAGGTGGTATGTAAGGCAGTAAACTCGTCATATCGCTGTGTTTCTCTCTTGTTATAGGTCTTGATGTTTTATACAGTGGCAACATAGTAATTTTGCTGAGATGTTGGGGTCTTCCTTGTTTTCCAATTAAAAAATTACTTTAAATGGAGCATTCTCTTCCATACTAGTTTTGTAAAAAATGTTGTGCGGTTCATCCCTTTTAAACCTCATCCAGCATATTTTCAGCCATTTTATAATTTCTCCGTCCCTCTTGATATCTCCCTGCTTGATATTGCCTCTTCTCGAGATTTGGTTGAGACAAAATCTTCTCGTTTCATTTCATACAAAATTAACAAAATGAGTCGAGTCACATTTTTTAGCTAAAATTCTTTTGATTACTTTATCAAGGAATCGTGCTCCATTGAATGTATGATTATAAATATAAAAAGAGGATATCTATATCTTACTAAAATTACCATTAACTCATTTTTTTCGAAAAGTGGACTTATACCACTTTAAAAAAGAAAACTGCTCATATTTAGATTTTTCTAATGTATCCTGTTTTAATATATTTTCTGCAATATCTTCTCCAAGCTTTAGTAATTGAATCGCAGTTGATCCATAGTCGATGATGTTCACTACTGCAACACCTGTTACGTAATAGCAATTAATATTTGATCCTGGTGACGTAATCAAAGGCGGCTTCTCTTGTTTCAGGCCGCAGAGGGTTTTGTCTTCGTGGTGGGCTGTGATCGCGGGAGGATACTCTACGTGTCCGAGTCCGTTCTTCAGACACTCAATTATTCTCAGGTAACCGGTCACACATTTCCTTCTCAAATACTCTAGTAGTATCACTACCCTGACCATTTGTCTATTTGTTTTTGTATCGAGAGAAATTGTTAATCCGACTTCATTTTTCAAACATTTTTCTTTCCGTTTGCCCCTCTGTGGATTTTTGCTTGTATTTAACTGGAGTTATTCTGATTGTTTTATTTTCTATATGTATCACTGGTTATTGTGGAAAAGTGAGAAAAATTGGTAAGGTCTAGCCAACTTTGTTTTTCAAAAATTTATGGAACTGAAAAATCAAATTGGATGACAGTACACGTTTATTTATTACAATACATACATATATGTACACATATAATACATATTTGCTTTTATGTCTCGGCAATGAGTTATGGCAAGTATACATATATTCATAACTGATACGGTATTTAAAATTTTAAACTGAACTTGAAGCAACTACTCCATTAACCTTCAGCAAAGATTCTAGTCAAGAAAAATATAGGTTTACCCAAGTATGCAACGACTAATTATAAATGTATCTGCAATCTAATTATGAATGTATGAGAACATTCGCAAACTTAATTATGTATTGACGTAAGTAGGAAAGGAGATAATGAACAGACAGAATTCATTGTCTAGTTTAGGAAAAGCTTCAAACTTTGTAATGTAAGTTTCGTTGTGATAAAGATTTGTATGACAATAACATTCTAAAAATTTCGATTTATATTTTATCAGCAACTTTTCGACCACTGAAATGCCAATAAATTGTAAAACTTGAGTAAATGAATTTTTATCAATGTGTTCGAGTTAATAGTAAATAAAAATTGTGATTCCCAGGAAATAATCGAGTGAAATCTGATGTTTGTCGCAGGGTGATCTGTTGGGTCAAAGCTGGTTCGACATCCTGCATCCAAAAGACGTCGCCAAAGTGAAGGAGCAACTATCCTCCTCCGATCTCAGCCCACGTGAACGACTGATAGACGCAAAAAGTACGTATCAATGTTAAACATTTCATTTTCAACATTCTTTACAGCAAATGAAAATTGATTTCCTTGCTCTATGTATGTTTATTCAATGATTATTCTCCTTAAATAGACTAGTAAATTTTATTTATTCATTTATTCACCTAATGTATTTCATTGAAAAAACGTATATATTAGGTTGTGTAATAAATTCCCGCGTTTTTTGTATTTTTTTCCCGTAATTTTGTGTTTTGCTAGGTAAATTATATAATATGTATTCGCAAGTCTTTTTCTTGCTCTACAAACCTATCTGCTTCAATGTTTCGAATGAATTAATTTTTTAGCGTTGGTCGATCACTTACCATCGCTAACCATTTTCACTCCATGAGCTTTAAAATTAATTAATTCGAAAAATTGAAGCGGATAGGTTTGTAGAGCAAGAAAAAAACTTGCCAATACATATATACACTTTACCTAACAAAACACATATTGCGGGAAAAAAATAAAATACAAAAAACGCGGGAATTTATTACACAACCCAATAGAAAATTGTCCCAGACCCTTAAAAATAATTACCATTAAATTACTATTAAAAATTTGCCAGCCACCTTGACGGACATCTTAGTTTGTTTTCCAACACAATTATCATAATTAAATTGTAAAGGTATGAGTTTTTTATATCAACAGAGATAGAATGTAGTACAGTACTTTATTCCGTGGCGCGTTGTCGGCGATACTTTTTGCAGTACAGTAAGGTCAGCGCAGAAACATGTTCTTCTAAACAGAGATACGCGACATTTCATTGGCTGTCCGCTCGCTCCAGTCAACCGAACGCTAAAAATTAACCCCATCGCGGTTTACGGCTAGCTTCATCGACTTTCTACCTGAGAATCCATTAATTATGACACCTTTCGACATTCTCCGGGCCGGTTTGCTGTGTCTAGTGAACCTGCGGTGCATTTTATATCTGATAAATGTCAGTGGCATGGCGGCGTTTGCCTGTCGATAAACATCTTCGTATTAGCTCCTAGAGATTCGAAAAATTACGATGGAAACCTGTGATCGACGGCGATCGAGAGATATACGGGATGAGCAACTTGGGCCGTCAAAAATGATTATAAATTTAAATCTTGTAAATATAAAACATCTCTCTCTCTCTCTTTCTCGAGTCTAAATCATTTTTAATTTTAAACAATAGAGTATGAAATTATTCATTTCTACTTTGATAGCTAAATAAAATGCTAAATTTCATACAGAAATATATACATTAAAAATTTGTATACTCCCCCCTACTCCTGGGCATCCCCACCAAACTCCTGTAGAATGTAAGAGGTATTTTCGCAGTCACGTGAGGAAAAACACGGGAAGGGCAGTAACTGATAGTGGGGGAACTGGTACACTGTGTCATTTTTCATTTAATTATATATTGTAATATTTTATTCAATTATTACTGTAATGGTTTTACACACGAACAAAAATTCTTTTGATCAGAATCAGACAAAAGACATTTGATCAGACGTCTCATTCTAGTGATTGTTCTGCGAGGACTTTCAAGATTCAATTTTTCTCATGCATATTATTCGACACGTGCCGATTGAATTGTTGACATTCATAAGACAGCCTTTGGTTCACTGGATCGGCCTTGCCCCTAAAGCTTTCCCACGTTTCCAGTTTCCGTTAAGGCTGATTTGGCCGGAAAAATGCGATCCACGGCACGCGCGCATTCCTCCGAGGAACTGTACTATAGCTCGCTACAAAGTCGATACGCATAATCACGGGAAAAGATCGGGAAGCTATACTGCGTTACATTTTTCGAGAACTATTATATTTTGACATTTAAGGGAGACCGAGGCTATTCGATTAAATATCTTTCTATTCGCAATATTGAAACGAGTCCAATAATGTGTGTGCGTGTTCATCGTTAATGTCAACGTTCACGTCAACTTGACAACGAAGCCAGAAGGCAAATGTAATGAATCTGACCAGTGTTCGAATACCTTGAGCATGGAAAAAGCCCGAGGATGAAGAAAGAGATTTTCAATACAGTAGAACTTCATTTATACATGCTAATTAGTGGAACATGATTGTTCGGATAATACAACAATTGCACAGTTTCAGTGCTGAACTTAATCCTTATTAAAGTGTGCAGTAAATCGCGTAGCGTGTGGATTGGTTTAACGCAAACCAATTCCACTGTCCAACAAATTTCAACTTTTTTTATGTTCCCTAATTACTGTTGCTGTTATAACATCACAATATATTTGTTAAAAGTTGAAAGATGTCTTTTTTTTCCGAAGCCATGTTTCTCAAAAATTGTTCGTATAGGAGAAAAATTAAGGACAGATTCGGAATCAGCACAAAAGACTCTATAAGAACCAGCCAACAGTAATTGTGGAACAAATTTGGTGTTGGACAGTGTTCTTTGTGGAAAGTATTCAGACGATAAAGAATTCGAACATCAGAAGCCCGGATAATCGAGGTTCTATTGTATTTTGAAAAATGCTGTATCAACAATTGGTTTTTGTCGTTCCAGCAATGTTACCAGTGAAGACAGACGTGCCCCAAGGTGTCTCAAGACTCTGTCCAGGTGCGCGGCGGTCCTTCTTCTGCAGGATGAAGCGAAAAGTGGAAAGTGCTCGTTGCGGTGATCTACAGGTGAAGGAGGAAGCGGACACTACCAGCGGGTGTCATCGACGGAAAAAGCAGCAGAATGTCGGTGAGCGTTGAATCGATTATTTCCTAAATAGTACTAATTAGACTGCGAATCGTTATGCAAACATTAGTCTGAAGTAATGGATTCCTGGATAGAACAAAAAATATTGCAGCATCGAAAATTGTAAAAAATGAACACAGCTACAGGACGATTCTTTCATCGGCCACCGAAACGCAGTCCACTTTTCGCGTTTGACGATTCACGCGGCAAAATATTCGCGTCGAGATCTGAGGAATCATAGGGATAGAGGACGTCTCAAAGGAATGGCGAAAAAGAATCAATGGCACACGAATTCTTTTGAAAGAGATTCTGGTGCCCCCTCGCATTTTTCATCTCAGAAGATTGCTATTTTTTCCAGCGGAAACGTGTATTTGATGAACATGAAATTGATAAACAATTTTTAGTGGTATTGACTCAGAGTTACAATGTACAATCTCATTATTGACGGCGAACACTTTAAATCAGAATAATTTTCTACCATGCTAGATTAGTTTATTAGATGTAATAAAAATTTAGGAAAAATTGCGTGTAGTCTGAATTACGAAGGAAATAGTAGAAATTAATTTTTGAAAATTTTTAAAATGTGTTTTATAGATTTATATAAGTTTATTCTGCACGTGTAAGATATATTTCATATACACTGCTGGACAAAATGATAAGGCACCGTTGTACACGCACAAAATTTCATATACAGTTAGGAGCGAAACTGATCACACACTTTAAATCAGAATAACTTTCTTATGAATGGACCAAACGACTTCAATTTCTCTGTTGTATGCCTAGAAGAATTAGTTTAGCAGACGACATCTAAAAAATATGTTGAAAAAATGCATTTGGCCGTTATTTTGAAAAAAAATAATAGTGAAAATTGATTTTTACAACTTTAGCTGGGCCAATAACGAAAGTTTAAAAGATGTGTGTATACTCACTTTCTACGTGTATATATGTACAAATGAATGTTCATTGCTAAAAACCTCGAGGTGCCTTATTATTTTGACCACCAGTTTACATCTTTATAATTCAACTAACATAATAATATGCATGTAAAGGTTAGCATGAAGTAGAAGTAAGTGAGAACACGTTTCGTTACCAGATTGGAAGTACTGCGTGATCCAGTGCACCGGGTACCTGAAATCATGGGCGCCCGCGAAAATCGATCTCGAGGAAAGCGAAGGCGATGGCGACGGGGACGCGTGCAATTTATCGTGTTTAGTTGCAGTCGGCAGACTGCAGTCCACTATACCTACATCCTTGCCGAAGAAGCCACGATTAAGGCCCATCAAGTTTGTCTCTCGACACGCGATGGACGGAAAATTTCTTTTCGTCGACCAAAGGTTAGCGTCCACACGATCATTCAATACAATTTATCATTCTTCGGAAATGAAACAAAAGTGATGAGCAAGAAAAGAAAAAATTAATTTTTCCTACTTCGATTTTACGGTATTTTTGAAGCAGCTGGTTTGCCAGTCAGAGCGTCAACGTTTGTTGTTGTAAACGAATAGATGGAAGAGTATCGTAGCAGTAGAATCGCGAATTTGACTCGGACAACGAACGATTTTTATAGCTACATAATTGGCGATGCTTAGGACCGTTCGCAGCTCTAATTAATAATTTTTAAAAATTTACTTTTGATGATATCTCGTGGAGGCACATTAGTCTTTCCGATATCCTCGCTGAAACAGCTATTCAGTTGGGTTAATTGCCATAAATTGAGTACTTACAGTAGCGGACGAAAGCTTAAGATTCTCTAAAAAAGACGATAACTATTTTAATATTGTACTATACGATTTGAACTTTTTTGGGAAGCTGGAGCAATTAGTTTACTACAGGATGTGAAAAGAAATTTTTTCAAAAATTGCAATTGAACGGAATTGTTGAAAAAATGCTGAAAGTTGAATTTTTAACTTTTTTATGTGGGCCTATATTGAAAATTTAAAAAATACGTTTGCTCCAGCTTCCCAAAAAAGTTCAAATCGTATAGTACAATATTAAAATAGTTATCGTCTTTTTTAGAGCGTCTTAAACTTTTGTCCGCTACAGTAATCGACAATTTGGATGTTCCCGGTCAAAATAGACTCAGGCACAGCCATCAGAGGTTTAATATCATGACGAAGACTGAGATACAACGATTATTTTATCGATTTACATCGCTTCACACAGTTCTTCGCGCTTCACGGTTACGTGCTCTACACGTGCGAACATAATGTTCGTAGTCTCGTAATGATTAATGTTTTCACGTTTTCGTTTCTTTCTGCCGTTTCATCTAATTGGCTCATATATTTCAAAGATCTTAAAAGGCCTTTCAAAGGCCGATCACAATCATAGATAAAAACTGTAATATTTTATGGTGTATTAACACTTCTTCGTTAATTATTTAACACTGTAATATCGGACTGCTGTTGAATAATATAATATATTTCCAGGGCAACATTGGTGCTGGGATTTCTGCCACAAGAATTGTTAGGCACAAGCATGTACGAATATTATCACCACGATGATATTCCCCATCTCGCTGAATCTCATAAAGCTGCCCTTCAGGCCTCGGAATGCGTCACCACGCAAGTGAGTATCACTTTATCCACTCTCCGAAGGGTATTTAACTATAGCATACTTATCTTCATCGAATTTTCTATAAGGAGTCGCTCTGGTTTATCTCTAAAAGTTACAGTGCTGATGGTTTTTGAGAGAACGTAGTACAGAGAGGATAGTGTAAAAAATTTTTCTTTCGCGAAAAACTTGCTTTGTAGTATCTTCGAATCTTGTGTAAAAATTACAAACATGCTAATATGCGATAGAGTCGAACGTCGGGCTTCAAAAACTAAAATCTACCCTTATTGAATAAGTAAAAATGTAGATGAAAGATTAAATTAAACATTTGCTTGTTAAAATTGCATAGTCGAAATAAAAGATTGGTGTTTCATCATTTTATAGAATCCATTAAAAATATTTTTAGTAACAAGCCGACAGTCTTTTCGAATTAAACACTTCTTTAAATTCTGTGAGATACCGGAACTTGAACTTGAAATTAGATTTGAAGCAACAATGTCTCAAAAACTCTTTAAATTTAAATGCACAAACATACACAGTGTACTGATACTAATGCTAATGATGTTATTTGAATTTTCTATGTCTTTGAATTGCAAAGAAGCATTCACTAAAACTGAGTAGTCAGAGTAGCAATGACTAAGAAAAGTATGAAGTATGTAAATTAAAAAGTATTAAAATGTATAAGAAAAGTATGAAGTATGTAAATTAAAAAGTATTAAAATGTATAAGAAAAGTATGAAGTATGTAAATTCGCGACGAATTTGCACAAATAATGTTTATGAAAATATATGGCTATCGAAAATTTATTACCAAGAATAGCAACATTACAAAAACATTTATTTTGATGAGTTTCCTGAAAACTGTCGGAAAATATACTCCTATTGTACTTGCAAAGTATAATGCAATTGTTATTGAATTAAATTCTACAATTTCAGAAATGAAAGAAATATATTCGTATCGTTATCAATACTCATTGAATTTCATAAATTGCAAAGTATAAAACCAGGATCATGTGTATTACACATTTTATAACGTAGTTATATTGATCTATTTTCAATAGATATTTGCCAACTTAGAAATTTCTTTTTTTAGATATACAAGTTCAGGACCAAGGGTGCGAGCTTCGTAAGGCTACAGTCCGAGTGGAAGTCCTTCCGAAATCCGTGGACCAAAGACATCGAGTATCTTATAGCTAAGAATTCAGTTGCCTCGTAAGTAAATGCGTATGAATAATTTCTTTAGTGCACAAGACACTATTAAAACAATTAAAACAAACAATTATTATACACAGCTGTGACTCTCGATCAGCCACAAATAGCGGAGCCAGGTCCGAGGACTCCAGCGTTCAGGGGAATTATGACTATTTCACGCAAAGTAAGCATAAACCAAATGAACACTTTACCTACCGGAAGCCTATTAATAGGATTTTCAATAATTGTGCTGTGCCAAACAAAAGTATAGAAATTTTCTTTTACATTGCCATCTTAAATGAAACTATTAGATGACATTATTGAGGGTGACTTGTTAGTTCACAATGAAAATTGCTGTTGCTATGGAAGGTTCCATTAAAAAGTGATAAGCCATGTGCCATAGATTTTTCAAAATTATGCAATAATCACCGGTCGGCAATGTGTTAAAATGTTTTTCAGGAAATCAATCCTTTAGACTAGCACATAGGGATGATGGGATCAAGTACCTCGCAAACAGGTTCGAACTTTGATTGATTGAATTCGAACTCTCTATAAGTACTTCGAAAAACAGAAATAGTACTCCTGAGTATACTCGAACCTATGCCAGACAGTTTCGAACCTTTTACAAGTACTTTGATAAACGGAAATAATACTTGCAAGTATATTCGAATCTTGGTCAAACAGATTCGAAACTTTTATGAATATCGTACCGGAAATTCTCTGATTTTTCTAATCATTATTTTTTTTAGCTTTAAAATCAATTCTGCTGTCCTCTAATGCATAATTTAATTCAACATGTATAACTATTATTTCATAATCTATCGGAAATATTATTCTTAAATAGTTACGAATTTAATCAAGAAACTGCTTAAAACCTACTATGCGGTTCTAATTTCCAAGATTCGAGTATGTACTACTTGTGAAAGATTCGATTCCTTTCAACATCGAAGTACTTATAAGTATCTTTTCGAAATTTGTAAGTACTCATTTCAAGGTTCGATATGAGTTTATATAAAATGAATACTTTTCAAATATAATCATTGAAACATTATTGCTTTTAAGTAGTACTCAAAACCCATGAAATGAAACTTGATTATCGAAATTGACTCGGATTCGTGAGTACATATTGATTGATCCCATTCCTACTGGCAGAGTATGATACCCCTTTTAATCTATAGTTATTGAAATTAAATTTGACCTTCTATTGCCACCTCTATAAAAGTTAAAATTTCTGCTCTCTTCAGGTAATGGTGGATTAGAAAGATTGATCTCAAGTCACATAGAGGTAAGTAAAATCGGACGACAAATAGCTGAAGAGGTTCTGGATCTTCAAAGGCGTGGCGAGGACTCCTCTTCTGGCAGTAGTCCTGGCCCAGGACCAGAACCATCTTTATTGAACACCGAGGTAGTTCCATCTATATTAATTATCCTCCCTGTATTTTGGCTAACATCACTTTTGCCTTTTATTTGCATATCTTGACTGAATAATAATTTTCATGAAAGTTTTACCAAAAAATTTGTGACGTTAAAGAATAGTCAAAAACGTGTAAAATGTGATAAAATGTGAGCACAAAGTATCTCCCATAGCCTCTACTACTGCAACGGCTAAAATCTTAATATTTTATCTGTCCTACAACAACAAATTCTTCTTTTAAGTCACAGATAACAACAACGGCATCGCCCGAGAGACTTCAGGATGCGGCGCAAGTAACTAGAGGCAGCAGTAACAGCAGCAGCAATCCAACACCAACGTACAACCACATAGCAAACAACTTGCAGCTGAACAGCATCGCGAACGACCAAGGTCATAGCTATTACTGTCTCTAAGGAGTCGTTTCTTGGTGTGTAGTGCGATCGCCGGATTTATGACAAAAAAAAAAAAACGATTAGGCCGTACGGAGAAAATTTTCGATTCTCCTAAATCTGTCGCACTTCTTTTTCTCTTTGAGCTAACAAAGGCGAAGAAAAATTATGTTCAAATACATGAAAAACCGCTTAAGTTTCTTTCCACGTCTTGCTATACATATTACCCCTGGCAAAAAGTACTTTAAAGAATACGCTGAGCGCGCCTGTCAGACAAATTATAAATAAAATGTTGATATACAAATCAATATCTTTGTTTATTTACGAACTACAAAACAAGTGGACTGTACACTGATTTGAGAAAGTGTTCAATTGGTTGTGAGTGTTGAAGGAATTTTTCGACATTCCCCATTTTCATTTCCTATGCTTACTATATTCCAGTAAATCAGGCATGTCCAAAAGTTGCTCGATCGGAGGCATTCTCGAAGAATACCCCCACTTCTCGCGCCCGCGCGTCTTGCTCCCTGTGGCGGCCGTAGTGCTCGGAGCAACTACGACCGCCAAGGGGAGCGAGACGCGCGGCCTGGAGAAGTAAGGGTATTCCTTGAGAATGCCTCCGATCGAGCAACTTCTGGACATGTGCCTGCAGTAAATAATAGATTAATTGTCTTTGGCACTACAAAATTTTCCACATACATCATACTATTTTCCATGTTCAGATGACTACTTTTAGTTGAACGCTTTCTACCATGGGTAATACAATATTATATACTTTGTTTCTCGCACAACATAGATAGTAATCCTTTCGAACCTAGACTGATCATCCAAAGGATTAAACAACTAGTAATCAAGTCCACCTACGATTCTGGTTTGTTAGAGCACTGTCGTTTAAAGAAGTCTTGATATAGACCTCGGACAAGGTGTGACATCATTCTGAATAAGTTAGTCACTTATAGTAACAGAGATCTTAAGCTAAACTGAATTTAGTATCGAGTCAATTTTTAAAAAACTATATCTTGTCCAGGGATTACAGACTCAAGTGATTGACAAAGCAGAGTAGATAGTTTCATGGATCAATCGTCCTCGTAACTGACCCACATAATTTCTCATCTTACGATTAACTTCTCCTTTCTAATGTCAACGAACCTTTTCTAAAACCATCTACTTTGCTCTGTCAGGCTAAATTATATCGATACATTAACGACTGTAGCGCATAACGTAACATCTCCCTCCTTGCAGGAGCCTCACCGGACGAAGACATGATGGACATGATCGGTGGTACGACCATAAACGAATCACCAAACCCAGTCCCTTCGGATGGCAACGACGAGGCAGCGATGGCAGTGATAATGAGTCTCCTAGAAGCTGATGCTGGCTTGGGTGGTCCCGTGGATTTTTCTGGCTTGCCCTGGCCACTACCATAGTACATTCCCATTCCGGGCATGAACAGTGAACTCTTCTGTGCCTGAAGTGACGTCCTTCACATCGACTTTTCTAGAAGCTATACCCATGTGTACATATCATATAGCATCGGGTGAGGACCAAGCTAGGCGTGAACATTTATTGTAATATTCACGCTTCCCGGAAACTGGTGTGACCTTCTCTGGCGTTTCCTTTGACTTTGGTTCTTCAAGTGTGCTTGGTGCTATAACGGTGCTGTTTTAAAGTTGTGGTTTGTAGTGAAGTGTTTTGTTCCGTGAACGAATTGTTTCTGTGATGACGAAGGGATACTGTCACTGGAACCACCAAGCAACCAAAATGTCCAATTTTTTAGAGTTGTACATGTCCAATTTTTCTAGCAAAAATTCAGAGCCCAAAATGAAAACTTCTCATTGTTTCTGACACAGCATATCTTTCGTTGAATCAAAGAGATTTGTTCTGGATTCTAGCTTTGTTGATGTATGGACTAAAGATAGAAGAGTTTGCACAAGCATCTGCAGTGAATTAATTTATTTAATTAAATTGGGGGGGGGGGATCATTTTGATTTGTCTGGTAGTTCCAGCATCAGACATGTGCAGACAGTTGGCGGTTGATTAATCTTTTGTTCTGAATGAGGGAAGGAAGCTGGCCCTGGTAAAAAGTATTTGATCGAACAAAGAAGACATCAGTATTAATTGTTTATACATTAAATAGAAGAAGATTTGATGTGAATTCGAATGAAATATTATTATAAATGTGAATATTTCAACAATTTTTCTATTTATGTTATATTAAATTAATAGGATTGAATAAGGTACAAAATAGTCATTGTTGTGATAATATTTTCTTCGGGCACAATCGATTCTTCTACTGCATTCCTTTGATAAACAATGTTTTTCCCTTTTAATGATATTTTCTATATTGTATAGTATGGTAAGATAGTTTCCACAGGGATCGTGTCAAAACAATTGATTGTATACTATTTACCAGGTCTAGTGCCTTTTGAATATCGTGTACAAAGTTATTATAAGGTTTTCTTAGCGAGCTGTTACAAAAGGTTTGCTTCCTTAAACATATTTCTAGTTTAATTCTAGATAATTTGATTAAGTAGTTAAAAAGTTTGTTCAGAGGTGTCAATTTCAATGTTTCGCTCAAGACCTTTTTATGAACACAGGTCTCCTACCTCAATTTGTGTTTCATCGTAACCCATCAATCTTAATTTCATTTTCGATAAGAACGGTGTGCAGGGTGGTTTAATCAACAATGACATTACAAACAAATTATTTTTGTGAAAAAGCATATCATGTCTCTTCAGACGAATATTTTCTTAATTGTGATACTTACATTATAAAAAGTAATTGGCAATTATAACATTTGCAGTGTATTTTCAATCTGGAAAGACTTGGCTGTACAAGTGTTAGATGCAGTAGTGCTAAACTTTAAAACACCAACCAAGCTTGGGTCGTAACATAGGAGACCAAATCAAATCACTATTATCATCTATTTATATTTTACCATTAAAAAATCTGCAATCTATAGAATATAATCCATATTAAATCTACATAATCTACATGCTTTTTGAATCACTCTGTACATATAGTTGATCTCCAAAGTATCTGGATGCTTGTAATTTATAAATATGATCTATATTTATTCCTTCGCAATCTAAGAAGTTGAACAATGACATTTTTTTTGTATTAGAATTGAATTTTCCAAACATCCCAGTCAGTCAGGCCTGCCTCGAGTAGACATCAAGCATAGCCTGCAATCGTACGATGCCAGCAGATGGCGAGCATTAAACTGTCAGAACGCGCTCGAAGCTGAGGATGCTCGGAATCTGCTCGATTTTGGATAACACACTCTGCCAGCATAAAGTGATACTTATTCGGACGCAGAAGTATCACTTTATGCTGGCCTGGTCTGGGTTAGATCCTTCGTTTAAGAGGGCAGCACAGTCGCAATACTTTGTTAATGTTCCTCCAAAATATATTAGAAAATTTCTCTGAATGCTCATTCTTTAGTCGCTAATATATTAATTTATATTCTTATGATAAAAATCTGTGCAAACATGTTAAATATAGAAAGGTTTTAAATAATTTGTACATTTAGATTAACTACACAAGGGATATCATCCGACGTCCGCCACGTTAGTACGACTGTGCTGCCCTCTTAAACGAAGGACCGAGCTGCCTTTCGTTCTGCTGGCACAGCCTACTGTCCAAAATCGAGCATGTTTGCTTACTGGGTTACACGAAAAATATCGGGTTTAGAATTTTATTCCCGATCACATCCGAGATCCATTTTATTTCAATCACAGTTGATTGAATAATAATGTAGATTACAAGCATTACAACACTTTCAGAAGCAACTCCATGTATAATCGTTGTACATCGACAGTTTGTTGAAGCGAAGATCTAAGCTAACACTGTATATATGTATCCTAAATATAATTTACATAGTTCTAAATGTATATGTGTTGTACTATAAAGTACAGGTAGGTTATACACACCGGCCGACATTCCGCGCTCATTGGTGACAGATTATGTGTAAATATGTATTTGATAGAATGCGTGATACAACGCCGAGCGTACCTAATTATATTATAAGGATTGACAGCAAGAATGCCATACGTTATTTTAAGAAGCTAAGACCGTGTCAACGATTGGGTAACACGATCTTAATTGTCGACCTTAGCGAGTAGAGCACAACTGATGCCATCTGCGTACTGTGATGGACTGTTAAGTGACAGAATGCTATGTTAACAGGATATCTTGTGATAAAGCTGGTCACAAAACAATGTCGAGACTTATAGGACACCCAGGAAAACAACAGCATAGAACATTATTATAATTTAGACCCCCAACTGTATATGTGTAAAAGATGCTTCTTTTTCGGGGGACATCGAACAGTGCCATTATTAATCTGTAGGCAAGATGAGATTACTTTTTAGAATGAAATTTAGTGTTTAGAAGATCTACAGAAAAATGGGTGACTTCTTTGAAATATATATACAATCTAGAAGGTCCTTTGGAAACTCAATTATTAAAAGAAAACAGAATTTAGTATTGGATTTGTTTTTACGATTGTTTAAAAAGTCCTACTGTATTTACATATATAGTTGGATGAAGACACAAGTTACCATATTCTTTTTGTGACTTGCTATACCTTATTGCAGCTGCAACTTCTATCTTTTGTATTACCAATGAAAATTATTAAAAACATTAATGGTGAAAATGTCCTATATAACTTAACATTGTGATTTGTCCGCCGTGTTTATTTATAGATGCTAATAAGTGGACTGTGGGAAGATTGTATTAAACAGGAAACTTTTTAAAATTGCATAGGAAATTAAAATCATATTGTATTTTACACACATCTTTGTATGCAACGTATGCATATATAGTGTCCACAATTTACTAATGAGCCTTGCAAAACTGGTTATTTAATTAGATAGCGGTTCCAAGGGTTATTTCTGTAAGAAAAACACAATATTTTAAGCAAATGCAGTCTGTATAAACATTCCAATGGAACCGTTCGTCCCACTATTTGTTCTACCAATTTCATTTGTAAAATAGCATTCGTTTGAAAGAAAATGATGAAGCCACTTCATTATATATAGCCTAATCAATTGGAAAACTAATTTTACATATGTTATATATACAAGTAATTGTACATAAAGCGTGTATATGTAAATAAATATATATTATCACAACACAAATGGCACTTTAGAGAAAACATTGTTACATAAGAAGAAAGTGTGTATACGCTAATGATTGTAGAAAATTCTTCATAGTCATAATTGTTTTTTATATACAATTTTGCATTGTATGTCATTCGAAATATACGAATTATTGCTATTATACAAATATGTTGATGTAAATGAACTATGAATGTTAAATTTTACCATTTCTGATGTTAATTAGTGATAAAGCGCATCGATAACTGCTTTGAAACTATACGTTAGAACATCATCAAGCTTCAAAAAAATGCTCCATTTACATCAAATTTAATCATCTACTATCAAAAATATAATCTCGCCAAAATGTTTACAAAAGTCAGGGCAGCAACAAGATTAAAGTCTAAAGTTCATTAATTTGCAGTGTAGAAATTACAGTAGTTATTCTCTAATGTGCTTGCAGAACTACATATAAATACAAAAGATTACTGCAAATAGTTTTCTTGAATTTGCTGAAATCTTCTTCAACCTTGTAGAAGAAAAAAAATTTGGACTACACAGAAAACTGGAAAGTATTACGTACACTGTACACTTTATGTTGTAAGAAATTGAATATGAATTTGTCGTACATATGTGAAATATATCAAGCATATATCATATGCTACATTACCTTGTATGTATATACAGTATCGTCTCCGTAAATGTTGAAAAGATCACTCCCATAACTGTGAAAATTTTATCCCCACCACTGGGGAAATCCCCCTTGAAACGTTGAAAGTGTTTAAACTTGGAATGGAAAACGGAAAACGGAACTAGTCTAGCGGTAAGCACGCTCGCGGCCACTCGCGGCTCGACGACGACGACCGACCGAGTCAGCGAGGGGTCGAGTATCGGCGAAACTCACACTAATGCAAGTGAAATAAAGATTGCAAGTTTTCTAATTTTTTATTCTTTCTAGGAAATTTTTTCCGTCGTATTCGTTTGGTTTTTCTGATTAAAATAACACCAAACACGATATAGTTACGATCTTAATTACTCGTGTAACAAGCAAAGTTAAGAATTCGTGTATACCTCTACCGTAAATGTAAATAGAAGGTTCGACAGTTGCAGAGAGAATTGTTGATATTTTAAAGCAAGACGTTTATTTCACTGTCACTCAGCATTTTACCATGGCCCATTATGAAAACATCAATTTTTTTAAAACAGTGACGAATAATTGAACGCGATACTTGCCTGAAATATCGTATCGTTAGATACTCAAGAAAATGTAAACGTACTTTAAGTGTGCTATCGTTGTGTGTTTAAATTTCTACCAAAAGAACTCATTGATATACTCATTGATGATGTCTTCACAAAGCATTCAGAGTTTTCACACTACCATAACAGGAGAAACGCGTGTGCTCTTTCTTTTTGGGAGTGTAAATGGTATCAACATTCTTAAGTACAAAATCATATATATATAAGTGTTTTGTAAGGTAGTATGTTCTTGGAAATTGTAGTTGAATTTCTCCAGAATTTTCATTGAAATTCCATGTCTTCAGCAATGAACTGTACAGTAAGTCCTCGACTTTCCGCGTGAGTCAAGAAACCGCGTAGTATGTATTCATTTGAAAGGAAAATTCAAATAAACCATCTATGTTCGTGGAGAATTTATCGTTCATAAATAGCTGAATGCCTACGCTGTACGCAAGCAAACACTTATTTTTGCAATAAAAAAACGAATTTCAGTTTGGAATTGGTTTTCTGATTCGCTTCTAAGAATCCACGTAAGTCGAGGATCTACTGTACAATAAAATTGCCATGGAAATCTAAACTCACAGGACATGCAATAATTGTGATGTAAAGTGGTAAATTTGTATGTACTAATAAATATGTTTTTACATTTCTCAACTTCAACTGTTACTGGTCCCATATATATTTAGAAATCTTGACATGTGCATTAACTGAAAGGTATCGTACATACAAGGATGGAAATCGGAGGATACAGCTGTTCTGCAGTTTCACCCAAACAAGACTTTGTATCCGAAGAAATCGACTTTGAAAATTCTAGAAGAAGTAAAATCAACATGCTTGACGATTTACCATACATTAACTGAAGAGTTTGAAACTTGTAGGAGATACATACACTTGTTAGGAGCAAATGCAGTAAACTATGGTTTCAAAAGCGCGCGCAGGTAAAGGTAAATAAATATAAAAATATAAAACATGGAAATAGTATGTTACAAAAATCTTTTATTCCATAGTCTTCATGTTTTGTCGAATATGCACTATGCGTCAAAGTAATATGTATCATAATGTATAAATGAATTTCACCAGTATATGACAAAGAGAATTATACATAGTATTCAGTATTCTGACTTACTAAAATTTATTGACTATGTATGTATATTATGTACAATTTCAATGCTAGCATAGAAAAATAAGATGTCATTTATTTATACATTTACGTGTGTATTCGAGTGTATATGTATACACATGTCTTAGAATATAAATTGAATGAAATATTTGAGAATGTTTCAACATCTTAGCCATTGGTAGATTTTTCAATCTTAACTTTAACTCTGCTATGATCACCTTCCGATTCGCTTGATTGTTTCCTTGGGGAATTTTTACTATGTTTTTTCGCCTTCTTAATATGTTGGTCATGTGCATCGATCGGATCTTCATCTGATACAATATTTGTTACAAATGATTCTTTCTTCATTTTTACTTGATCTACCTTGACTATTTCCTGGTCTTCGTCTGATATGGAGTAAGGCACACATTTTTCCTTTTTTACGTTTTCTGTGTGTGACTTTAATTCCTGCTGGTCTTCATCAGATATAGTATTTGAAGCAGATTTTTCCTTCTTGATTTTTCTTTTCTTAGAACGATTTGTGTGAATATCGTGGTCAGCTGGTTTTTCAATTGTTTCATTATGAGAACCCGTATCATCAGGATTCTCTACTTTAATTACAACGTCTTCGAATGCAGGCTCCACTTTGATTTCACTAATATCCAGAATCTTTTTCGAATGTTTCCTTCGTGTCTTTTTACTTGTACTATCTTCGTTCTGTTCGTCCACGTCGTAGCCAGTCTCTGTGGAATACTCTTCTTTAATATTTTTAGCATTTTTCTGTTTCTTATGTTTCTTCTTACTGGGAGATCCTTCTACTATATCAATGCTCTCATTAAGAGAGTTTACGTTAAATTGTTCCACTTTAACATTACCAGATACTCCGTTAGTATTTGTGTCTTTATTGTTTTTGGAAGATTTTTTATTGCCATCCCTTATGTATTTATCGGCAGTAAAATCATCTGTGGAATTATCGGTTTCATCCAAGTGTTTTCGCTTCGTTGAACTTTTCTTTGATTTACTTCTGCTTTCCGATACAGTTTCTTCCTTAATCTGTTTTCTATTATTTTCTGAGATCTCTTCTTTAATCTTCCTGTATTCATTCTCAGATTCCACACTGGACAATCGTCTTAGTACTTTTTTTGGTGATTTTTCTGGCCTGACATCAACATGTTCATCTATACTACTTTGAGAGCTATGGTCTCTCGATTTCTTCTTTGATTTAGATTCTTTCACATTTTTAATATTCTTTTTATCTTCATCACATTCAATCACTTCTTCTTGCTCAAATGACTTTCTCCTACTCTGTATAGGAGGTTCTTTTTTAACTTGCACGGTATCTTCATCAGAACTATTTTCTGAATCGAAAAATGTATGTTGCTTCTTCTGTTTAACGCCATGTACATTTTCTACATTATTCTTAACGTTCCCCTGCTTTTGCGTCTCGCGACTAAATGTAGTCTCTATTAATTGACACCCTTGTAGGTAAGTGCTGAAACAAGCATAATAATTCATATTGTCCTAGTGCTAGTTACGTTAAGGGGGTAGACTCGTTTCCAGGATTGAAAGGGTACGAGATGCGCCTCCTCATTTCTCGATAATGCAAAGATGGGGCATTTAAGTAGTCAAAAGCGCTGGATAGAAGATCAATCTAGGTCGCAATTGCCCTCAAACTCCTATTTTTACGTTTACGAGGCATAATTTGCATTATTCGGCAGCACGTAGCTGTCGAAGCTTTATGAAAATTGCTATATGCGGAGCTGTATGCTTCCGAATAATGCAAAAAGACTTTTGCGGTCGATCGCTGCTTAGATTGATCTTTTATCTAACACTTTTGACTATACTGAAGAACTCTATCTTTGCATTATCGAGAAATGTGAAGGCGTATCCCGCACCCTTGCAATCCTGGAAATGCGTAGCCCTTTATTCATTACTTACTCTGGATCTAAAGTTCCACGAATGAACGGCAGTTTACCATTGAGATCAAGAAGAGTCACTACAAATTTTACTTCTTGACCAATCTCAAGATTATCGCCTATCCAGTTTTCATCGTCATCTCGCTTTGGAATAGATACATTGAATGCTTTATGTACAAGTACTCCAATATGGTCAACTCCTTTCTTATTTACAATACCTATAAAACCGTACATGTTAATAATTAATTATACACTTCAAAGATAACAAGTTAATGTTTCACCTTTTATGCTAGATCCTACTTCTGGTCTAAATACATAAAACTCTGCTTCTACGTCAATATGAATGAAACATGTATCATAAAAGATTTCACCCAATGGTGTCAATAGTTTAGGGTTTTGATAAGCCAACAGAAATCCTTTCAATCTGTAATCATTATAAGAAAAAACATTATTAAGGATTAACAACATGTAAATAATGGAATATATAATTACATGGAAAGTTATACGTTCTTAAATATACAGTGAAAACTATAGAAATTATAGAAACGTACTCAGCATCGTAAGAATTCAAATTCGAACTTAATATTTCGTTCAATGAGGCATTCAGATTGGTCAAATGAAATGGATGCAGACCAAAATGCTTTTTGTATTTCTCGAAATAAACACGCGATTCTTCGTCTTCAAGCAGGCCCGTCAGTTCCAGTAACGACCAAGTGATTCCCGTGTATGTTTTAAACTTCATTTTAATTTATGAAGAATTAGTAAACAATTTATCTATTTAGCGCGAATCACATGTAGCGTAATCATTCGAACGTCCAGAGGTTAAGTGCATGTTTTGCCGGGAATATAGCTGAATGATAAGGTTCACGCTGACGGACGTAATTTGAGAATAACTCCGAAGCGCGGGAAAAATTAATGACTCAAATATGATTCATCGGTGATAAATCTAGAGGCTATAGATGTAGTGTTTCCGAAGGAATTTTCAGACTCTCAAGGATTTAAATTAAAGTGTAGAGGATGGAGGACATTGTGATAGGGGCACCTAGAAAAACCGACAAAAAACAACTTAAATATTTCGGAAACTAGTTGCTCAAACGTAATGTTCTTCGATTCAAAATATTCTTAGTGACCGCAAGTTAGACCCATTCAACATAATAAATACAAATTTCATATTATCAACGTCTACATTAAAATTTAACTCTTTCGGAATTGTAATCGTCCTTGCAAATAAAACGATAAGAGTAAGGCAAAAATGTGAATGAGTAATAGAATAAAATATATGTTACAGTTACAGTATCATAAATATTTTTACAGGATGAGATACGGCGACGATTCCCCTTTCGCCTCTTAGCTTCATG